>CM061539.1:38988125-40226250 GCA_030864215.1 Capsicum pubescens | reverse complement strand
TTAAATTTTGGATAAAGAAAGAATCATGCAAGGATTTTATTAAGGAGAATTGGTCTACTAAATGTGAAGGGAATCCCTTTATCTAGTTTTACCAAAAGCTTAAGAAAACAAAAGCCGCATTGACCAAATAGAAACAAAAGCCGCATTGACCAAATAGAGTAAGAAACATTTGGAAATATTTTCCAAGAGGTTGCTACACTGGAAGAGGTAATTAAGGTAAGAGAGCATTGGTTTGAAGAAGATCCATCAGGTACAAACAGAGCTAAGCTGTCACAAGCACAAGAAGAATTAACAATCTAATTGAAAAGAGAAGAGGATTATTGGAGGCAAAAAACTGGTTTTGAGTGGTTTAAAAATAGAGAGAACACTAAATTTTTCATACTATTTTCTAAGGAAGAAGAGCCAGGCGAAGAATTCAAAGAATACAAGATACAAAGTTGAGCTGGTTGGAAGAGTAAGAGGACATAAATGAGGCAATAGAAGCATTCTTTAAGATACAATTTGAGAAACAAGAGGATGATGAAGATTTTTCAATGCTAATCAATTACCAAACTTGGTGACAGAGTCCCAGAATAAAGAATTGAAGAAAATACCAACACTGAAGGAAGTACATATGGTAGTAATGTGTTAAAATAAGAATAGTGCAGTGGGTCCAGATGGCATGACAGGTGTATTCTACCAGGATGCATAGAGCATTATTTCACAAGACCTACACCAGATGATTATAGCTTTTTTTTGTGGATATGATCTCCCAAGGTTTATTACTCATACAAATTTGGTATTAGCAAAAAAGTTAGTGGTAAGTACCTTCTCAGATCTTAGATCAATATCCCTTAGTAACTTTGTGAATAAAATATTCTCTAGAATTATTCATGAAAGGATTAAAGGTATTCTTCCTCATATTGTGTCTGAAGAACAAACTAGTTTTGTCTAAGGAAGAAGTATAGCTGAAAATATTTTGGTGGTCTAAGAAATAGTATCTGAGATTAGAAAGAGGGGTAAACCTCCTAACACGGTGATGAAGCTTGATATGATGAATACATATGATAGGTAGAATGGTTGTTTCTGACCAAATTGCTGAGGAGAATAGGATTTTATGAAGAGATGAATTATATGGTATTCAGGCTTCTGGCAAATAATTGGTACTCAATACTGCTAAATGGACAGCCAAAAAGTTTCTTCAAATCCACTAGAGGTCTTAAACAAGGTGATCCACTGTCACCTTCATTGTTCATCATTGCAACATAGGTTTTATCAAGAGGTTTGGAGAAACTTATTATTAGGAAAGATTTCAAACTCTTTGGGATGCCTAGAGAGAGTCTAAAAATCAATCGCCTTGCATTTGCAGATGACATGATCATTCTATGTAAGGCATAATTGAGCACTTTTCACTTGGTTACATCTACTTTAGGGAGATATGAATGTTTGTCAGGACAGAAAATCAATAAGGAAAAAAGTGCCATCTATCTACATGGTAGTGTATCTAATGGAGTAGTGGTCATGGCAGAATTTGCAAAATGGATTATGAGACAACAATTCCCCTTTAACTACTTGGGGTGTCCTATTTTCTACATGAGAAAGAAGAAAGTTTACTACCAACATATCATGAATAGAAACAGTATTAAGTTGCAAGATTGGAAAGGAAAGTTATGCCCTATAGAGGTTGAACAATCCTTATTAAACATATCCTGCAAAGTATATCAATACACTGCTATCTATGATGAATCCCTCTAAGAATGTCCTAAATACTATTCAGAAGATGTTTGAAATTTTTTTCTAGAGTAGTACTATCGGGGGAAGAGGAAGACATTGGGTCTCTTGGTCAAGTATGTGTATACCTGAAGAAGAAAGGGGATTAGGATTCAAAATGTTGCATGATGTATCAACAACTTTCTTTTGTAAATTATGGTGGAATTTTAGAACTAAGAGGTCTATTTAGAGTGAATACATATTCAACAAGTATTGCAGAAAGTACCATCCTAAAGAAGTCATATGGAAAGTAGGCAGTGGATCTCATGTTTGGATAAAGATGTTAAAAGCTAGGCACCTTATTGATCATCTCATTATTTGGAAAATCAGGGAAGGAGATGCTTTTTTATGGTATGATAACTGGAGTAGACTGGGATATTTTTACTCTCTTATAGAGGAAAGTAAGGAGTGGGAAGAAAATTATCAATGTGTAAGGGACATAATGACTAATGGGTGCTAGAATGAGGAGATACTAAAGAGGCTGTTTAATGATGACATAGTGGATCATGTAAAGTTCAATATAAGAGTAGTGGAGCAAAAAAATTAAAAGAACAAGCTAATATGGAGTCTAGAAGCAAGGGGGAATTTCTCAATAAGGTTTGCATGATATTTATGTGAGGCAGAGGGGGGAGCCTAATAATTTCTATAAGCAACTATGGATAAAGAGGCTGCATTCAAGATTATGTTTTTTATGTGGAGAATGTGGAAGGGAAGGATATTAGTAGATGATACTGTTAGGAGATGGGGGATATATGGTCCTTCCAAGTGCTGGGTGTTGTCAAAACCCAGCACAATAGACCATATCATATGTGCTACTGAGATCCTTTTAAGCTAACAGGACCTAGTCCTACTTCTCTTCTTTTGCAGGGATTAGCATACAAGGAAGGAGTTTAATAGAGACAATTTATGCATGGTGGAATGCTCAAGTCAAACAAAGAGAGAAAACCTACTTCAGAGCAATACCAACGATCATAATATGGGATTATGGAAGAAGAGAAATGTTAAGAAACATGAAGGCAAAGAGATCAGTGTGCATAGATTGATATTCAATGTTACAAAACACCTAAGGATGATACTAAAGTTAAGAAAACCAGCACTGGAATTTGCAATGGACAGGCCATCAATCTTGAATTAGCTAAGCCAACTAAAGCCTAGAGTAAGAACCAAGGTTGTACTATGGGAATTACTGGAGCAAGGTTGGTGTAAATACAATACTGATGAAGCATCAAAAGGGAATTCGAGTAGCAGCTCATGAGCATTTTTCTTAAGGGATGTAAATGGAGATCTAACGCATGTAGAACGGTTAGCAATAGAAGACACAAATAACATGCTAGAAGAAGCTGAGGCCATATTACAAGTAGCCATTCATTTCTGTCATTCAGGTCAAGATAAGGTCATTATTTAGAGCCCTAGAAATATAGAAGTTTATAAGTGATGAATGGGAAACATCATAGAAGATAGCAGGCACAATAAACCAAATAAAGAAATTGCTAGAACACAAGCAAGTACAAATAAAACATATATTCAGAGAAGCCAATCAACTTGAAGATTACTTAGCTAATCTAGCATTTCAGTAGGAGAAGTTCATATTTACAGCATTCAACCAGCTACCAAGCTCAGGTAGAAAGATTCTTAATAGTGACAAACAACAATGCCCATATCTGAGGCTAAGCTTAAACAAAGGATAAGGGGACTGAAAGGGCTACAACAACGTCTTTCACATACAATATATTTACATCCAGGGAGGCTAAACAAAAAAGTGAATGTGCTAATTAGCCTACTATACCAGCCAACAAAAAAGGAATCTCAGTATATTGGGGGTCACCAAGTCAGATAAGATTCAAGCGACTGAGTTACTTATTCTTTTTCAACTATAAGCGGGTCCGAGCATCCCATAATCTCCATCTCAGCTACACATGGAGAATATGTAGAAGGTCAAATAAAACATACAGGTCAAGTAGCAAGCTCATAAATGCAAATAACTTACTAAAAAAAGAAAGAAAGTCTCAGAAGATGAGACCCGACGTGTTAGCACCAAAAAGAACTGAAAACATACTAGATATCTCAACTGAGACAGTAAGAAAGGAAGAATCAATGTAGGTTCTCAGTAAAAGTTTAAACAATAAATAGAGAAAGAAGGGACGATACTTACTTATGCAAGATAAAATCCTCATCCTCATGCAACCAGTGTATGGTATTCACCACCCAAAGCTAAAGAAGAATAAATTGAAGATTGTTGGAGTTGAACATGATGAAGAAGGTGGAGAAAGGGAGAGCTCATCTCTAAGTTTAAATTTGGAAACCCTACTGATGTTATATGTTGATTTCAGACTGGGTCATTTATTTGGGCCGATCTATTTGTTATTTAATTTTTAGGTCAGATTTAGGTGTTAGAATTGTAAGATGGGTTGGTCGATCATGTTTTAGAATTATTATTTATTAATAAAATCCCAAATTAAACCAAAAAAATAAGTCATGTGAAAACATAATGGAAACTATCATAGTTTGACTCATCTTCTATCAGTTTACCCTCGTAATTTTTCTTGCCATTATCAATATCATCATACCCATCATCCAATCCAACTTCACCCAAAAAGACTTTTGATTTTATTTCTTATTGTTCCCTCCTCGTACATAATAAGAATGTAATCAATGATTTTATAAAGATTTGACTTTAAAAATAAGTAAAAATTTTAAATATAGAAAAAAATATAACCGTACCACAACATGGTTCAAATTGATGCATCTCTCTTAGCATCTGACAATAAGGGAAAGAGGTACTGCATAACAAACACAAAAGTGATGACGTGATATATATATGTTCTTATACTAAAATATACATCTATGTTTATATTATTGTATTAAAGTTTGAAAAATCTTTGAAAAGTGATTTAAACTTGTACACTTCATTAAAAATCTTCGAAATAGATAAAAAAATTTAATTTTAAATAATCAAATATTACACGCGTGAGACACGTGCTGTTAAACTAGTATATATATATGTATATATATATATATTGTAATAGTGTACATATATATATATATGTATATATATACACTCTAATGGTATAATAGTATATTTATACTATGATTCTACCATACAGATCTCCATATGTACTCTTATATTATGCTTTAATGACCGATTCCATCGTTATTAAAAGAAACCTCATTACGGATACGGGTTATAGAAAATTATTAAAATACGTTCTCAAATTAGTATGTGATGATGCAATGTTAAATTTAGAATATGAAATTTTGGTTGGGCTAACATCATCCCACTATCAAGATTTTTTTTGCTATAGCACCATCATTATATCGGTCGATAGGCCACTACAGCGGGGCAACGGGACCAGAAAACTCAGTTGCAAAATTTTATATTCTCTTTTCTCCTCTTTAGTTACAAAGAATCAAGGTTCATTCAAAAACCCTCTTAGGGTTAACTCATGGACTTAAAGTAATGAATAAGAGGTTATTTTGCATTAACGGGGGTAAATTCCATGATATTTTTCTAAATTCCACATCAAAAATCATCTTTACAGATCCAAAACGTATGTTTATGCCTCCATAGAAGCTACTTAAAGTCTAGGTAGGCTAGATTTAACTGAGTAGTTTAGAAATAGGTTAGAAAGCAGAAGCATGCCATAGAATCACAGGAGATTGCATGCTTAGAACTTATGGCATGATGTTTGGATGGATAAAATGAATAAAACTTAATTAATTGGGTGAAAATTGCTGTTATGGTGCATTATTGAAATTGTTCATGGAATTGTGTGTTACTTTGTCATTGTTATCCTTGTTTGGTTACTAAGCATGTAGAACTGGGATTTGGTTTAACTTAATTAAATATTTATACATTAAAGGTAGTTAGTGCTGGTGGATTTAGGAGAATCCATGGTGATAACCAGAGGAATGAGAATTGGTAAGATAGCACTTTATTAGGATAAATGAATGAGGGTCGGTCACAACTCACAGGTTGTACGTACAAATTGTAGGAGATGGTTTTAATGTAGTTGAAACCTAATTTGTGTTATGTGTGCTTGATAACCAATTCTTAGAATTTCTTGTACAATGCATGTTTAAGAAAAGTGAATGATTGTTTTATATCCTAAATGTTAATAGCATGCAATGAACTTATATGAAAACTTATTGGATTTTACAAGTGTTATTCAATTATCGTTATGGTTATGATTTTAGTAATATCTGTCATTATTGTGGAATGTACTAATAATTGGACATCTCTGTGGGATTGGTGGTATAAGGTCGACAAACAATTGATGTCTATTATTTGGTACCTGGACAAGGACTCATACTCTATAGGTCATGCCTAGTGGGTGCACACATAAGACCCTTAGCATGTATATACAAGGTACATATGAGTGTGTTGGTTCCTTGAGTGAATAAGAGATTATGTGTTATTTATTATATGCGGGTTCCTTGAGTGAGATGAGCTTACTTGTTATCATTATATGTGGGTTTCTTGAGTGAACCGGGTTGTGTGCTTAATTTCTAAAGGTTGTTTCTTATAATGTGTGATATTTATTATTGTTATGTTGCATTGGTCCCCTGAGTGGATAAGGTCATTTGTTATTCTGGTATATTAATTCCTATGTGAGTCAGACAATGTGATTATTTGTGCATCAGACCTTTTATGAATTGGAATTTACGATTATGGTGTTTTCCATTTGTTGTAAGGGGACCATGAGAGGTTCAGGTTAAGGTTAATAAAAGAAGAGGGTGTAACATATATTGTGTAATTACCTAGATGAGTGGGTCAAAGGGAGGTATATTAAGGACTAGTCATAATTGTTGACCTGGTTGTCCGTGTATTGACTATACTTATTTGGATATTTGAGGAGGGTAGTTGCGTGTTGACTTATGCTGTCGTCTATGTTGAAATTCACTGGATAGGTGTTCGTTTTTACATATCTTGATATGGTTAAAGGTATAAAAATTATTTTATTTGGGACAGAGAGACGGGTGTCACTATCTTGTTATGTTGTGCCTTATAGACTTAAATGAGGGGGGATAGAGTGTCAAGCTATGGCCATATTTATGGAACCAGGCTAGGGGTTACATAAGGGTCTTAATTTTTAAATGGTCTAAGGTAAAGGCTAATGAATGTAGCATTGTAGAACTCATAGGTAATTACGGAATGAGGTTTGACTTGATAAGAAATGGGTACTTGGTAACTATGGGTGTTAATTTCCTAAAGTAGTAAGAAACGGTTAAATGAAATTTTTAGTTTAATATCTCTCAGTTGCATATTTTCTTTCTGAATATTTATGTGAATTAATTTTGGTCGATCGATGATGCTTACCAGTACATGTGGTTTTGTACTGATACTACTCTTGCTATATCCTTTTTGAAGTATATTCTGGTTGTAGAATTAGTAGATGTTTCGTGCTTAATACGATAAGGACCTTCAACAACTTCTGTTATTGTTCTTATGGTAGAAACCGCCTCTTTTGTCTTGTATTCCTTTTAGAAACTCTTGTACTTTTTTAGACTAGTTCCTTGTGTTTATGTTTGCAAATTTATTGTAATACAAAAACTATTTCCTTATTTTTATTGATTTCCGCATAAAATTTCATTGAATGATAAGGATTCTCCTATCTAGGTGGATTAGAGTAGGTTCTTGAACAATCTGATAAGTTGGGTTGTGACAATTTGACATTAGATATTAGTTTATTGGTCTCCCCGTACAAGATAAAATGCTGAGTAGAACCCTGATCGGTCTCTCCGTACAAGAGGAAATGCCAAGTAGAAATCTGCAGATTGGTGTGTTTACGTCCACTTCTGATTTTTGACAAGCTATAAGGCATTCTATGAATCATTCCTTTTCTTCTTTTTCTTTCATGCAGCTTATGTGCTTTCTTGTATTTATTAAAACCAATTGGTAACCTGGATTCCAAATTGATATCTCTGCAAAATAAATGGATGATGTTTGACTTCATTTGAAATGGTACAAACAAGGAAGTTAGAACCAAGAAGGTTCTAATAGTATCCGACTATGAAGGATATTTAATGCATGGGTAATCAGCTAATGATTATCTAAGATTCGAATAAGGATAAGAAAAGGATTTGTTAATTACGAAGCTTGGGATTGATACTTATGTGTACTATTGTTGCTTAAATGGTTTTGAACATATGAGATGTGATTGTTGCATCACAATGAAATTCTTGGTTGGTAACAGGTCATAACTTAGTTATGTGTTGATAGTTAAGGAATTATTTTCTATGTTCATTGCCTGGAAATTGTATTTTATAGATTAGCATGGGCTTGTCATTGGTAAAAATGATAAGGGAAAAGGTGGTCTGTGACAGTGGGAAACTCTTATTTTAGGACGGTCAGGAATTGATTGATGAGGATAGTGAAAAAAGTGCTATTGATGCATAATAATGGGATTTGTTGTTATGAAAACTTCCTAGTGTAATTCATAATTGACTTTAAATACTTTGATGCTAAGTTTGTGATCATGAGTTACTGGATTCAGTCTAGGAACTATGTTAAAGGACAGTATGTGATTACATATTTTACTTTAAAAAATAAGAAAGAGGAATGGGGGAAATACATAAAATTGGTAAAATTTGGGACTGCTGCTCTTGTGGCAGCCATAACGATACTGACACGCTATGGTGATCCCGTTATAGCGAGAATTTCTCTGCTATAGCATGCCTCAATAGTGACCTGCAGGCTACTATAAAGGATGGAGGGGTAAAATCCCTTCCTTGTTTTCTCCTATTTTTATTTTTCATTTTGTGCTTATTTTGATCGTTAGTTGAGCTACGAGATCACATAGTTATAGAAATCACATATAGAAAGGTAAAGTATGAATTCACATATATAAAAATTATTAAAATAGCATCCATGTATGGTAAGTAAAGTAAAAGAAAGGGAGGAATAATGTCTAGTACATGCCCCAAATAGAGGCAACCTAAATCATGATAATGTATAAAAGGAGAGAGGGGGAAGAAGGAGCAGGACTAATCTGCACCAAGGGCTCGGCTGGATGCAGTCACCATCGTAGGCAACCGCGATGGGGTCCTCTCCCTCTGCATCAGAAATAAAAGAAATTACCACATATCCTCTAACTCTAATTGTGAAAGCTCCTAGTCAGGGACTGCGCACTTGAACATGACCTTTATGGTTTTCCACATCCATCAAGATGTGGTCCTGAGAGTGCCTCCTCCTCCTCAAACTCTCTATAGAGCACTGCATAGTCCTGGACAAAAGGAGGTGGGGATGTAGAGATGGAAAGGGGGTTCTCCTTGTACCTTCTAACCATAGCATGGTCCTCCTTAAGACAGTTATTAGAAATCTAAAGTTGGGTTGAACTGGGAGAGAGGGGCATCATCATCATTATTATCATCATCATGGTTGCTCTCAGCCTCACCTACATTCTTCTTCTTCTTCCCCTTAGACATAACCACCTTAACTTAGAAGGGGTGAAAGGAGATGTTCATCTCTATCTCCTGGTAAACCTTCTCCCCGGGCATCCTAATGCACTAACATAATGCAGAAACCAGACCAAAAAGGTAGGGGACCTTCTTACTTCCTCGATAAAGTCCTTCCACTCAATAATGATCTATTTCCCACTTTCAGTGTTATACCCCATATAGTACATACCACCACTAGATCCCGAGGGTAGGTCATATTGGAGAGGTTGCTCGATGGATGAATCCTCTGGGATACTAGGTTTATCCACTTTCTAGCATCGATTGAAAATTGGTTCCGCGATGCCCTTAGTAGTAGGCCAATAGACTTATCCCTGAACTCCCCTGAAACTAGAGTGTCCCACATCCACCTTATATCTATCTTCTAGGCCTTAGCTAGGTACCTTGCATTCGAGACATATGGCACTCTATTTACCACATCAGTAGTCTGGGTTTCTATAGGGACATATATCCCTCTGATGTGATGATGGGGTCGGGGTCATCCTAAAGCACAATAGGGAGTATGTAATAAAACTTCCATACTCATCTTGAGATACCAGACCAAGAAGCCACCACCAGTAGGCCCCAACCAAACTCCTAAAGTCGGTTATAAAATATGGGTGCTTTCTCTTCTTTTTCTCTCACAGAAAAGACTCTCTTATAGTAGAACCCTGTCCTTCTATACTCCTTATATCTCTTCCAATAGGACTCATCGAGGAATCTCTCATAGGCGAAGGTAGTAGCAATCTCTTGGTTTCCAGCCATTGGAGGTGATTGATCTGCAAAATCATGAGATAAAAGCATGTTAGAACTCATATAGTGTTAAGAACTTGAATTTTAGTAAAAGGACAATGCCTTGGCCTATCTAAAAGGATACTGGGCCATGGCAATGTCATTATAATGGGAATTGATTTGGCTATAGTAGGGCTGTTATAGTGGGATAAGGCCGCTATAGTCAAGAGGTACAAAAGTGGCGTCTCTTAATGAAAAACTCTATTTTTAGTGTTTCAAATTTAGATCAATGTTACCAAAGTACCCTAATACTAGTTTATGCAAAACTTTGGACATTATAGCTCCTAAAACATGCCAACATCATCAAAACCAAACCAAGAATGACCCTTAAAATTCACTATAATTTTGAGCCCATTTTGGTGATGAACTCCATAATTATTTTGCCCAGAATGCTATAGAAGCATTGTAAGCTTAAGAGAAGCAACCATGCATAGATAATTTGACCTAATCAACCCAAATTTTGAAGTTTCAAAAATAAGCCCAAAATCTATTCAATTCTTAGTAATTCAAGCATAAAATAGTTGGAATGCATGTAAGAAAGTAAAAAATATAAGGGTATTAACAATTACCTTGGTTTTGACAATAGGAGTGAAGTGATTAAGGAGGTGAGGGTAGTTTTTTTAGTGAAGGAGAAGAAATAGGTGAGAAACCTATTTGTCAGCCCTTTTAAGTCTGATAGCCCCACTATAGTGGCCCTAACCCACTATAGCGATGCCGCTATAATGAGAATATTCTTGCGATGGTGGGATCTCAATTTTTGAGGGGAAAAAACTTTTCATCCATTATGTTTAAATTTCTTCTATTCCAGTGTATTAAAAAAACCATGGATACCTTGACTGCTCAGGAAATATTATGCTCTATTAGTTTCTAGCAATTTGTAAGGAAAGGGAAAATCCTATATGAACCGGGTAGTGTTTGATTTTGATTTGAAAGAGTTATTGTACCTAGGGAAAATAATATTTTAGTATTTCGCATAAGTCTATAAATGTGTCATCACGATATGGATGTTAAGGTTTAGTTGTAACTCGTGCTGTTCTTTTCTTAATTATGACTGTTTTGAGATAAATAATGGATAAATTGGTGTAGATTTTAATGACCTATTCTAACCCATTTTATAATTTTTAAAGGACACCTTATTATGAGTACGAGTTATGGAAAATTTTAAAAATATAATCTCAGTGTGGGATGATGCCATATAAAATTCTAGAATTTAAAATTTTTGATCGAGCTGATGCTATTCCACTATAACAAGAATTTTCCCTCTATAGTATTGGTGCCTTAGTAGCTGATAGGCTGCTATAGTGAGACGATGAGAGAAAAAACCCTAGGTATGAATTTTTATATTCTCTTTTCTACTCTTTAGTTGTAAAGAGATGAGGTTCATTTAACAACCCTCCTAGGGTTACTTCCAAGCCTAGGAGCAATTGTAATGACCCTTTAGATTGGTTTCCCTGTTTTTGCTATTAGAGCGTTTAGCCTAAGTATGAAATGTCAAACTAAGATCAACCCGGGTACCTAACTTCTCCTAAAAAGTGTTCTAAAAGTGAGATGTGAACACTGAACCTCAGTCTGCAATGATAGACACTGGTACACCATGAAGATGAACTATCTCAGGAATATAGATATGTGCCAATCTCTCAACACTGAAGAAAACCTGAACTAGAATGAAATAAGAAGTTTGGTGTTTCAAGTTATTTATGATTTGATGGTACTGACAATTTGGTTATCGGATAGTTCATTTGATTTTTAGAGTCAATTTTTTATTTTGAGGTCTTTGCTAGTTTGGATTGGCTACCGAACAAAAGCTTAAGTCAAATGACCTCACATTCTAATTCTAACTATTCCAACAACTCTGAGATGTTGATTTTAGGCTAAGAGGTCTCTTGGTTTGGGTCCCGAGGCACTCAGGCTTATTTTGAGTTGTATTAGTAAAAAAGTTAAGAAAATGAAATATGCATGTGGGACCCAATTTTAATTGAAGCAATCTCAGATGGAAATTTTGACTGGGCTATTGAGTCCGAAATGTTGAATTTGGTATGGTTGCATAGTCCATTTGCATATACGATATTCTAGTTGAATCTTGAGGACTTGACAGAGACTTAGAAAACTCCAAGTCTCAGCTGTATCTGGTGCACCCATGATTTCGGGCCATAGATCGCTATAGCAATATGGTAGAACTAGCACGTGTCGCGATCACGACATATTTGGCTGTAAAAGTGACTTCTTGGGTAGCTGACTAGCATTGAGATCATGATCAGGGGATATCGCGGATGCGACTTCTATCCCTGTTGCTATGTATCACAAAAGAGATAGTCGGGGATCGCAACACTCGGGTACTTGGAAAAGGTATAAATAGACCCTTTTCAACCCATTTTGCCCATTTCTTGCCCATTCTCTTGAGATTAAAACCCCTAAAGAGAGGAAAAGCTTAGTATTAAATCTTGTGGGTGATTTAGGAGCTTGGGTGATGATTGTTATGTGATTTTCCTTCAGATTTGAGGTAGGATTCCTCCAATTTTATGATTGATTTACCCTTTTCTTCCCCTAAAATCCCTAAACCTTTGTGGCTTGATTTTTGCTTTAATTTACCTCTTATTTCACCCATTTTTAGGATAATTACTCCTTGACCATAAGAGAATGTTGAGTTGGCTTTGGAAGCGTGATTTTGATAAGCGGGACTCACATGGGATTTTTGTGTGATTTATGGACATGAAGCACAATGGTGCAATATAGGTATCATTATTCTCATATTGTTGAGCAGATTGTGATTTTGATAGCTTGGTATTTTGTGAAAGCTTCTCGAATGGGGAAATTGGTGATTTAGTGGATTCTTAAATCTTTCTTGGAGTTCAGGTATGCTAGGTTTTCCTCTCTTCTTATATTGAGCTATGTCATAGTATGTTTATGATATTATGTTAGATTTGGGATGAGTTTTAGGTGTTGGTTATCAAATTAGCAATATTTGGGATAGTTGGACCATCTAGGCTATTTGAAAACTATAATTTTGTTGGCTTAGTTTTTTAGAACATGAGTAGAATTTTCATCTCAGGGTTAATTAAATCTTGTTTGACATCTAAAAGTGGATTTAGATACCTTAGCCTAGTTCGGCATAGAAATTGCCTAGTAGTGGATTTAGGTGATTTAGAAGTAGGCTTTTGACCCACCTTAGGCCAAGATTGATATTGCTATTGAAAACCTTTGATTCACTTGTTGTACGTATTAAAATTATTTATTTAGGTAATATTGAGAAACTTTGTCACTTGATGGTGATGATGGGTTGAATATTGAGAGTTGAGGCTAATCGATTATGCTAGTGTTTATGTTCTTGACTGGGCTAGTGATTATTCTATTGCTTATGATAATTATTATAAGATTATCGATTCAAGTTTGGATATTGATTATAATATTAATGATATACTTACCAGTTCGAGTCTAAATATAGATAATGATATTGATGATATATATATCAATTTAAGTCCGAAAAATTATTATGATATTAATTATATAATTACCAGTTCGAGTAAAAAATTTACTATGATATTAATCTTGACATTGGCAGTATTATATCAATGATGTCAGTGCTTATGATGTTGGTTATGAAGGAAGATATTGATGATATGGGTATCAGTTTAAATAAAAAAGTGAAAATTATTGTAATGTGGCATGATAAGGGTAGCTTATGGTTGTACTTTGAGAGTTGGTAAATGATGGTGGGTTGGGTTATACTATCTTGAGTGTACCCTCTAGGCATATGGGGGCTTGCGTTAGGTTATTTACTTTCTCGCACTTATTGGCTTATGGGGGTCAATTGTAGTGATCAATTCATGTGTTTGATCTTTTATGTTATGTTATGTTATCATTCAGTTATTTACTTATTTATGTACATTGATATTGGAGATGATTCAGGTTTGTCTCTACCTTGACTTAGTTATTTTATCTTGTATTTATCATATTTATATCATGATGCAGCTTAGTCAATTGATGATGCCTACTGAGTACTCGTGGTTTTGGTACTATTACTATACTTTTGTACTTTTTGGTGTAGATTTGAGTACTAGTTGTCATCGTTGATTCGAGGATCATGCTGTGTTAGCTTCAGAGATAAGGTGAGCTCTTAGAGTTGGAGTTGCCTTATTTTTTTCTATCTTACTTATGTTTATTCTCTTGCTTATAGATAGAATTGTATTGACTGTTTTAGACTTGGGTTGTATTTATAGTAACTCTTGTACTGACTCTACCAGGTCGTGGGATGGTTTTTTATATTATGGCTTCCTTTAGACTATTTTTATTGCCTTTCTTATTTCTTGTGTTATATTATCTAATTTATTCTTTGAGGCAATCTTTACCAAGGTAACCCATTTTGAATAGCTCCGGGTTACAGTTTGGCTTACATACTGGTTGGGTTTAGTAGGTGACATCATGACTCATAAATTAGGTCATGACAAATTGGTATCAGAACCTAGGCTACACCGATATTATTATTACATGAGCACTGTCTGGTAGAGTCTTGCGGATCGGAATGATAATGTATCTTTCCTATATTCTGGAGGCTATAGGACATTTTTAGGAGTTCTTCACATCTTTCATTCTTTTTATGCTAAGAGTCTGAGTTGGTTTATAAAACATTCCTTGACTTCACTCTTTCATAGATGGCTAGGACATGTGGTACCGCTAAAAGAGACAAGGGTCCCAAGACTGTGCCTATGGATTCTATCATTATTCGTGGATGAGCTAGTGGTCATGGACAACCTTGTTGTGTCACCATCTAGGGGCCAAGATATGGGGTCTCCACCATACCCTATTCTCTCTCTTGAGTAAAGGATTCTTCCTCCCCATCCAGCATAGGCTAGAGACCAGCCTAGGTTCCACCGAGGCTTATTTCTTCTTTAGTGCTTAGAGATATGTTGGTTCAGCTTTTAGGGTTGGTTTGTGGTGCGCAGTCTGGTGGTGCACAATATATAGATCAAAGTGGTACGGAGGCTTCTAGAGTTGAGGTTCCTCCTATACTGATAGTTTCTTAACTAATAGTTTCCCAGCCTGCTATGTCTATCGAGGAGCAGAAGATGTTGGGCAGGTTCTTGAGATTGACCTCTGCCTAGGTTTTCTAGTGCATCGAGCAAGGATGCATATGAGTTTTTGATTGCCTGTAAGGATAGGCTCCATAATTCGGGCCTAGTTGAGACTCATGGTGTGGATTACACTACCTTTAAGTTAGACTTGGTAGCCCGCTATTGTGGAGAGTTTATCTTAATTCTAGGCCAGCTGGATCTTCTCATTTGACATTGGCTCAGTTCTCTAAGATTTTCTTGGATAAGTACATGCCTCACAGCCTTAGGAATTATCTGAGGGATTACTTATCGAGATTGGAGCAAGGATTTATGATAGTTTTGGAGTATGAGGCTCATTTTCTTAAGTTAGCTAGGCATGCTACTAATATTTTGGATACTAAGTATGAGAGGGTTTGTTGTTTTGTTCGAGGATTGAGAATTACTCTTTGTATGTCTACTCAGAGTTTTGTTGTTGTGGGTAGGTATTTTGTTGATGTGTCTGATCATGCTCAAGTGATAAAGGAGATGCATTATGAGGCCCAAGGAGGTAGCTATAAGAGGCCTAACTATTAGGCAGTTTAAGTGGGAGTCGTAATAGCTTCTAGTTCAGAGGAAGTGGTTCTTAGAGTAGGTACCCTCCATGTAAGTCGTATCAGCCTTGGAGTCAGCCCAGTAGACCCATTTAGGTAGCACTCTAAATTATGAATAAAGGTCAGTCTTGAGTTAGTAATAGTTCTAGTTAGAGTAGTGGTCATTCTTTGAGGGGTGCATCTTCTGGTTATTCTAGTTGAGGCGGCTATTCTGGGTTAGCTGAATCTTCTGCTTCTGGTTTAGCTCAGGTGACTTGTTATAATTGTATGGCTTTCAGTCATTATTTATATGAGTGCCCTAGTCGTGGGGCGATTTTTGCTTCAACCTAGAGTGTTATACTTATTAGAGCAGTTTTTCCCTTAATTAGAGATGGTTTGCATGGTCATAGGAATAGTCCTCAGGGTGTTCAAGGTGGTTCTTAGGAAGGTGGATGATGATAGGTGAATTTACACGCCTATATCAATATATTTTGCCCATATTTTAGCCTAGTTTTGAGAACAAATTATATATTTCATGCACTTTTAGTCCTTTTTCCTGTAAATGAGCTAACGAACATGATTAGTAAAGTTTCAGGTATAAATGATGCAGAATTCAGCATTTTATGGCTTACTTGACGCAAAAGAAAGCTCACGAAGGAAGGGAAGGGAGTTTACACGCCTAAGGACCAAAACTGCTGCATGGAAAATCTGTCCCGGGCTAAAACAACAATTCTGAAGACTTTGGGGACTTACAGACACAAAGCTGGATTTTGACAATGATACATTAACCTAGTACAATTAGGTTATGTATTTCATTATTTTATGTGGATTATGAAAATGTTACCTTAACCTAGTACATTTGGGTTAAGGATTTCATTAGTCTAGTAGGATTTGGTTATTTATTTCATTAGCTTAGTAGGATTAGGATATGGGTATTATAAATACCCTATCATGCTAGAGATTTTAGAACATCTGCTTACATCTTCTTACATCTTCTTACATCTTCTTACATCTTCTTAACTTCTCATCTTACAATTCAATTCTATTACTCTACAACTCTTCTAATCTTTCCATTAATTCTATTTTTCTTCTTCTACTCATCTATTCTTAAACTCCACAACAAGAGAATCGTTACTTGCTAAGGAATCACGCCTCACGCCTATCACTTGATCTACACGCCATTACTCAATATCGTGATATAATAACAATGTCAATTGTGATTTCCTTCGCATTCATGGGTAACTAAACTTCTCTGTTGGGGTTATGGAAGCCGAATGAGTTACTATCTATTGCTGTGAGTTTGTGAGTTCGAGGCACGTATATTGCTTATATCATTATTGTCTTCATCTTAAATCTACATTCTTTGCGGTTGCAAATGCAAGAATACGCCAGTCTAACATTTAACTTGTTCGAGAGAAAAGTTATTTGTCTGGAAAAGAGATAATGTCAAGGTAGTAGGACACCCTTTCCTATTAAAAAGCTAGTGCTGTAACTGGACTAACCTCTTGGAGAATTCGTACCGTTAGACACGCTTTAAGATCGAGAGAGTTAAAGTGAAATAGTCCTTGTTTAGGTCGAGAGACGGTTGGATTTACCATCGACTACAATCCTCTATAAGCAATTGCATGTCAGAATTCTACACACTCATAGCCAATAGAGACGTATACCTCAGAAGGTGGACATAACCCCAACGCTTCAATTCTCATTGTTTACAACCAACGTAACAATCTCTCTCTTTTTACTTTATTATTTTCAGCTTTTGTTTACATTACTTGCAAAACAAGAATCCCCCCTTCTTACGAGACTTGCACCAAAAGTTTAGTAATTTTACTTACTTGTTGGCCAAGCTATTCCCTGTGGGATCGACACCCAACCCAGGTTGGGTTATGTATTTGCTAACGACCGCTTTACACTCAAACGAGAGCTGTAGATTGAGAGTTATCAAAAATTGGCACCGTTACCGGGGAATACAAGTGTCAATTAAGTTCGTGAAAATTACTAGACCCTTTGGTCAATGATTCTCGTACTTTTACTTTTAGTTTTTGTTTTTGTCTACTGCAGGTTTTTATTTTAGTGCATGCCCCATACTCGAAGTTCTGGTCAACCGTTATTACCAATCAATCCTGAACCACAACGCATTGGTAGAATGGAAGCACAAGCTGAAATTGCAAGGATGGTTGCTCAACAGGAACAAGCAAGATTGGCTGCCCTTTCCGCAACCCAGGTTCAACAGCAGAACATTGATAACCCTGCACGAGCACCAAATCCTGACGATTAGGATTTAGGTGATGACGAGTTACTAAACCCTAGGCGTGATGCTGAAATCGTAACACCTGCCAACAGAAGAGGTCGACAAGCTCGGTATAGACATGATCACCAACCTATGCAGCCAGCTTTCGACGATGATGATGATGATCTTGATGGTGCCGGAGCCACTGGAGCTATAATTCCACCACCATTAGCGCCCGGAGCCAAGTTCAACATCACAAGCACCATGATTCAGTTATTGCAACTCAAGGGATTGTTTGGTGGACTAGCAGGCGATGATCCGAATATGCATCTCATCAACTTTATTTCTACATGCAAGTCTTTTGACAATCCTGGTGTTGGTCAGAATGCAATTCGATTACGTCTATTTCCATTGTCTCTGTCTGGGGAGGCAACACTATGGTTGAATGGGCTGACTCCTAATTCAATTACAAATTGGAGGAAATTGAGAGACGCTTTCCTAGAAATATTCTTTCCGCCTTCCAAAAGGGCACAATTGAGAGATGAAATCAGCAACTTTCGTCAGCTTCCCACTGAAGCTCTTCATGAAACATGGGAGAGGTTCAAGACAAAGCTAGCGAGATGCCCAAACCATCACATGACTAATGTTCACCTCATGGAGATATTGTATAGAGCTTTGAATTCAATAACTAAGCCAGTGGTGGATAACGCAGCTGGAGGATCTTTTATGGACCTCACCTTTGGTCAAGCAAGCAATATGCTAGATCGCATGACGAAACAAAGTAGAGCTTGGAATACCAGGGATTCTGAGGTAGCAAGCCCCACTTTATCTATAGGCATGACTGCAGACCAAAGAAGAAGACAAGAAGAACGTGATCAAGATTTAGCGCACATGAAAACGCAAGTGGATCTTCTGACAAAGCATTTATTATCAGGGAAGACCGAAAAAGTGAAAGTTGTGGCGCTAAAAGGAAGAGACGAATCTGATTCGGAAGAGGAGGCCAACTACTTGAACAATCAGGGGGTTTCCGTGGGAATACCCAAGGAAACCAAGGTCGGAACTATTATGATAAATATGGAAGCAAAGACCAAGGTAGTTGGAATAAAAACAATGAAAAGAGTGGTTTGTACGTTCCCCCTGGTAGACGTGATACCACCACATCTAATTCTGGAAGTATGGAAGACATGATGGCTAAATTATTGAAAGGAGTGGAAGCAACGAGCGCGGGAGTTACTGAGGTAATTAATGATTTGTCCTCCATGAAACAACTAGTTGATTCTCATTCCACTTCAATCAAGCAAATAGAGCAGCAATTGAGCCAACATTCAGCAGCACTCAATCAAAGAAAGGCTGGCACTTTACCTAGCGATACTGTGCAAAACCCAAGGAATGATGGGTCATGCATGGCCATCACTACCCGAAGTGGTAAGGTGCTGGAAACTTCAGAAAAAGGCAAGCAAGTGGTTGACGAAGAAGTGGAAATTGATGACAAGGCGAAAGAGGAGGATGCCGCAGCAGCCTCACCTAACGTTCTTAACGACGTGTAGCCTGAAAAATCTGGAAAACGGAAGCAAGAGGAGAAGAAAACTGTGGAGAGAACACTTCCATACCCACCACCACCTTTTCCCCAAAAATTGAAGAAGGTGGCGGATGATACAAAGTTCAGCAAATTTATGAATATGTTAAAGCAACTGACCATTAATGTTCCATTAGTGGAGGCACTTGAAAAAATGCCTGGGTATGCGAAATTTATGAAAGACCTGTTGACAAAGAATCGGGCAGCAAGTTATGAGTTAGCGGATAATGTTCATAATTGTAGTGCAATCGCTACAAGGTCGCTAGTTCAAAAGAAGGCAGATCCTGGAGCTTTCACTATTCCCTGCATAATTGGATCGTTGAATTTTGCCAAGGAATTGTGCAATCTAGGAGCTAGCATCAATGTGATGCCACTATCCATCTACAAGAAGTTGGGGCTAGGAGATCCAACACCAACCAATATGAGGCTCGTGATGGCTGATAGGTCGGTAAAACGACCTGTGGGTATCTTGAATGATGTGTTGGTGAAGGTATCTTCATTTATCTTTCCTTCAAACTTCGTTATTCTGGATTGTGAGGTGGATTCTGACATTCCCATAATCTTGGGACGCCCCTTCCTCACAACTGGAAGTGTGCTTATTGACATGAAAGATAATGAGCTTTTGTTTCGAATTAATGACGAAGTGGTCCGCTTTGATATATGCAAAGCCATGAAGCAGCCCAGCGATATGAATGAGTTATCTGTAGCTGATGTTCATCATGAGGATATGAAAGCATTATCTATAGAGAAACAACCTACTGTTGATCCATTGTCTGTTGCGCCACTGAAAGTTGAGCATGAGGATAATGAAGATTATGAAGACCTTATGGGTGCTCTAACAGAAATAGAGTCTTATACTCCTAAGAAACCGGATTGTGATCTCAAGAATCAACCAACAGCGAAGACTCCCATTGACGAGACACCAACACTAGAATCGCAAGAGCTCCCCGATTATCTAAGGTATGTGTTCTTGGAAAGTAGAAATATACTTCCGGAGAGTGCAGATGATTTAAGTGAACAGCACGTAGAAGCTCTCATCTCTGCTCTGAAGAGATACAAGAGAGCTATGGGTTGGACTATTGATGATATAATTGGTGACTCTCCGGGGAAATGTATGAGCCATCTCGAAGAAGATCGCATGCCCACAGGTAAGCCTCATTGTCGTCTAAATCCTTTTAGAAAACGATCCTCCATTTACCTCGACGAAGTCTGAGTACTCGAGGTAACCATGTCGTGCTACGACAATAAATAAGGCGCTAGATGGGAGGCAACCCATCGTTTATCGTTTTTCATTTATCGTTTATCGTTTATCGTTTTTCATTTTTTATTTCGTTCTAGTATGTGTTTTGTTTTTGATAAATAAAAATCCAAAAATAAGAGTCGTGCCACGACCAAAACTAAGGCGCTTGATGGGAGGCAACCCATCGTTCTAATCGTTTTTATTGTTTTTGAGCAAATATAGGTGCAAGAGGTATTCAACGAGGAGATTGATTTCAATTGACGATTTGGACGCATTGTATGGTAAAGTTGGCAAGTTAGGAATAGTGATGCATAAGGCTATGGATTGAGCATTGCTCATGCCAAACTAGGCATCGAGGAAGGCTAGGCCTAGGTAAAACTAGGCCACGAACGATGCACAACCTATCCTATAGCCTAAGGTCTCGGAATCTAGTGTGCTATACACTATGCGCCGCCTATTCCTAGGTATGCTTTTGACTATGCGCCGCCTATGCTATGGCATTTGGTCTCAGTATCTCATATGCCATAGACTATGCGGCGCATATGTCTACAAATGCCATAGACTATGCGGCGCATATGTCCCATTATTCCATAGACAATGCGCCGCATATACCATGACTATGCCAAGCATTATGAGCCGCATATGTAGCATTTTTGTCTCCAAAACCGATTGTAAATGGGTCAAAACCCGACCCATTCTCTTCCTATATAAAGGAGACTTAGTCTTGAAACACAAACACATTGAAAACTTGACCTAGGCGCCGCATATACTCTCCAAATCATCTCAAAACTTTTCTGTTTGCTCTCCCACTTCACAAGAACATCTCCAAAGGCTTCAATCACGTAAGTACTCTTTTGTTCTTCATCTATTTTTCGTAAGTGATACGTTGCTATGTCTATTACAAATTGCTACATCTTGAAGAAATATTGGTGATGTTAATGTGTTTGAATTGTTGATACAAAACCAAGTGAGTGAACATGAACGTTAGGATACTCTTAACTTGTTTCCAACTAGAAATTGATTTTGATGCATTGTTATACTACTTGCGGAATTGCTATAGTCATGAACATTGCATGCTCTTGTCACTTGAATACTTACATGTTGGGATGTCTCGCTCATCGGAATAAGACTTATAGTTACCTACCGACATAGGAGATTGTGATTATTGATAGAAACTATACCATGATGTAATCCCTATGAAGAAGTCTTGATATACCTAACATGAAAGTATTGCAAAGATTGCAAGAAGTGTTACATATCTGAATTTCTTGTTGGAATATAGCCCCTAAAACGTATGTCGATGAAGTCTGAGTAATCAACCACTTTTACTTCACTAGTCTGTACCAACAAACTAAGTGTGGGGTGGTGCCACTACTTCTTGTTTATAGATTGTATCCATTGAGATGATGCTAACATAAACATTTTTTTTATGTCTCAGGTACAATGGCACCCAAAGCAAGACCACTTCACAAAAAGGCAAGAAAAGAGGCCGAAAAGAGCAAGGAGAACCCTCCTCGCTACAAATACCTCGACTCACTCTTGAAATTAAGTGGGATACTTATGAGGAACTTCTGAGAATGACGACTCTGATGATGATTCCGATGCAAAGGGTATGACCCCCGACATTGAGGACGAGTCCGACTGACCAGGTTCTTCGTATTTATTCTCCACTGAGGACAGTGTCCCGACTAAGTGTGGGGTGGTGGTATTGCATGCTATACTTCTCTACTCGCATCTATGTTTGTTTGCTTTGTTTTTGTTTCATTTTTTTTAGTAGTAAATTTTTTCTAGCTTCGCATGAAATTATTTTGATAGGCACCATGAGATTATAACAAGAGTATGTACTACAATTGTGACTATTGAGACGTTTAGGCTCTAGTTGTGACTCATTATGTGATATTGTGGTTCAATTCCTTCACTTTTTGGGTCGAGAGTCTATATTAATTCCAAGCAAGTCGACCATGTGCCTTGTGTGTGTGAGATAATCGTATATTCTATGTGTGTGGCTGATGCTAGAACTTGCCTGGTATGTATGCAAAGCGAAAATAAGGAGTGTAAGTTTAGGATATGATTCAGGCATTTCTTTGGCAACCTATATTTGTTTACCTTCAGTTTTACCTACCCATGGACATCATCCTAGTTAAACCCTTTTGAGCCTTTAGCCTATTTTCTTTGACAACCTTGTATGTAAGCCTAATCCATTTTTTTCAAGACCGTAATTTGATCCAAACTCCTAAGTGCTTTAAAGTGAAAAAGTCATGTGACAACATAAGAGGAATTGGGTGAGTATGATTCTATAAATTGTAATGGTGCTTGAATGTGTTATGAAAAAAAAAGTGCTATCATAAGAGGTATGTTGTGAAAAGAAAAAGGAAAAGAAAGCTGAAAAGCGAGTTGTGCTTAAAATTGAAAAACAAAAGAGGAGAACAAGGGTGGTAGAATAAAAGAAAGAAAGGTTGAAAAAAACAAAAACAAAGTGTCAATGATACAAAGTGATGTATTAAAGCGCTTAGGAACTTAGTCACTATTCCTGGCCAAAATAGTCCTACCCATCCCTTAGCCTACATTACAACCATCAAAAGACCTACTTGATCCTAAGCTTAGCATTCTGACATTTAGTAGAGTATTACATTAAGGGCAAGCCTATGGTCATCAGTTGCTACATATGAATTCTTTGTGAGAGTGAGAGCAAGGACATTTTGATACCCATGTTTGAAAAATATGCTATATTTGTGAGTGATTATGGGTACTATATGGTGAGACACACATGGTTGATGAGTTTTGGGTAGTTATATATGATTCCTTGTACTTTAACGTTTGCATGCGAGTTGATCACCATCACGAGTCTATGCTAGAGGTTAAATTGTTTCTACCTATAATCGAAAAGCTACTCTTTGTTGATAATTGTTGTGCCTGTCTGGACAAATGATTTGTGTTGTTGCTGTGAAACCCTAAGTTGATGTTTAGAAGGACATGGTATTTCGTTCGAGGACGGACAAAGCTTCAAGTGTGGGGTGTTGATGATAGGCGAATTTACACGCCTATATCAATATATTTTGCCCATATTTTAGCCTAGTTTTGAGAACAAATTATATATTTCATGCACTTTTAGTCCTTTTTCCTGTAAATGAGCTAACAAACATTATTAGTAAAGTTTCAGGTATAAATGATGCAGAATTCAGCATTTTATGGTTTACTTGACGCAAAAGAAAGCTCACGAAGGGAGGGAAGGGAGTTTACACGCCTAAGGACCAAAACTGCTGCATGGAAAATCTGTCCCGGGTTAAAACAACAATTCTGAAGACTTTGGGGACTTACAGACGCAAAGCTGGATTTTGACAATGATAAATTAACCTAGTACAATTAGGTTATGTATTTCATTATTTTATGTGGATTATGATAATGTTACCTTAACCTAGTACATTTGGGTTAAGGATTTCATTAGTCTAGTAGGATTTGGTTATTTATTTGATTAGCTTAGTAGGATTAGGATATGGGTATTATAAATACCCTATCATGCTAGAGATTTTAGAACATCTTCTTACATCTTCTTACATCTTCTTACATCTTCTTAACTTCTCATCTTACAATTCAATTCTATTACTCTACAACTCTTCTAATCTTTCCATTAATTCTATTTTTCTTCTTCTACTCTTCTATTCTTAAACTCCACAACAAGAGAATCGTTACTTGCTAAGGAATCACGCCTCACGCCTATCACTTGATCTACACGCCATTACTCAATATCGTGATATAATAACAATGTCAATCGTGATTTCCTTCGCATTCATGGGTAACTAAAATTCTCTGTTGGGGTTATGGAAGCCGAATGAGTTACTATCTATTGCTATGAGTTTGTGAGTTCGAGGCACGTATATTTCTTATATCATTATTCTCTTCATCTTAAATCTACATTCTTTGCGGTTGCAAACGCAAGAATACGCCAATCTAACATTTAACTTGTTCGAGAGAAAAGTTATTTGTCTGGAAAAGAGATAATGTCAAGGTAGTAGGACACCCTTTCCTAATAAAAAGCTAGTGCCGTAACTGGACTAACCTCTTGGAGAATTCGTACCGTTAGACACGTTTAAGCTCGAGAGAGTTAAAGTGAAATAGTCCTTGTTTAGGTCGAGAGACGCTTGGATTTACCATCGACTACAATCCTCTATAAGCAATTGCATGTCAGAATTCTACACACTCATAGCCAATAGAGACGTATACCTCAGAAGGTGGACATAACCCCAACGCTTCAATTCTCATTGTTTACAACCAACGTAACAATCTCTTTCTTTTTACTTTATTATTTTCAGCTTTTGTTTACATTACTTGCAAAACAAGAATCCCCCCTTCTTACGAGACTTGCACCAAAAGTTTAGTAATTTTACTTACTTGTTGGCCAAGCTATTCCCTGTGGGATCGACACCCAACCCAGGTTGGGTTCTATATTTGCTATCGACCGCTTTACACTCAAACGAGAGCTGTAGATTGAGCGTTATCAGTGGACAAAAGATTAGTCAGGAGCCCAACTAGGTGGTGGGAGTGGTCATTTGTATATGTTACCCACTAGACCCAAGTTTGAGTCTTCGGATGCTATTTTCATAGGTATAATTTTGGTGTGTCCCCCGTTGTCCTTTGCTTTATTTGATCTGGTATCCACCTTTTCTTATGTGTCTTCTTATTATGCTCCATGGTTATAGTTATCTTGGGAGTTAGTTTCCATGATATTACATGTATCTACTTTCGTGGGTGATTCTTTACTAGTGGATCGAGTGTTTTGATCATGTGTTGTGACTGTTAGAGATGTTGATACTCATGATGATGTCATTATATTAGACATGGTAGATTTGATGTAATTCAGGGCATTGACTGGTTATCCCGCTATCATATGGTCGTGGATTATTTTTCTAAGACCATTACCTTAGGCATGCCTGGCATACCCCTAATCATGTGGTAGAGAGTAGTTAGCCATGAGCTAATGAAGACTATTTCTTATATGTGTGCTAGGAGACTTATTTCAAAGGTTTACAAGTCTTATCTCACTTATATTTATAATGTTAATGTGAAGAGTCCAACACTTGACTCTGGTCTAGTAGTTCATAAGTTTTTGATGTTTTCCCTACCTATCTTCCTGGTATACACCCTGCTCGAGAGATTGAGTTTATTATTGATCTTGAGTTAGACACCTAACCTATTTCTATAGAACCTTACCATATGGCTCCTACTAAGCTTAAGGAGATAAATTCTCAGCATCAAGATCTTCTTGGTAAGGGTTTTATTAGATTGAGTGTATCTCCTTGGGGAGATCCTATGTTGTTTGTAAAGAAGAAAGATCGCTCCATCCAGATGTGTGTTGATTATAGGAAGCTTAATATGGTAACAATGAAGAACCATTATCCTATGCCTCACACTGATGATTTGTTCAACCAGATTTAGTGTGCAACAATATTTTTTAAGATTAGTTAAGGTATGATTACCATCAGTTGAGGATTCAGGCTGAGGATATATCAAAGATAACCTGTAGGACCCGTATGGTCATTATGGGTTCTTAGTGATGTCTTTTGGGTTGACTAATGCCCCAACTGCATTTATGGATTTGATGAATCAAGTGCTCAGACCTTATTTGGATGCCTTTGTGATTGTGTTCTTTTATAACATCCTTGTTTATTTGAAGAGTAGAGAGAAGCATGCGCAATATTTGAGGATTGTGCTCCAAACTTTTAGAGATCATGTGCTTTTCACCAAATTCTCTAGGTGTGAGTTTTGGCTTGAGCCAATGATATTCGTTGGACATGTGTGGGATTATGGTAGATCGAGTGATGATTGAGGCTATTCGTAATTAGGCTAGGCCTACTTCTTCGACTGAGATTTATAGCTTTATTAGCTTGCCTAGTTATTATAGATGATTCATCAAGGATTTTGATACTGTATCAGCTCCTATAACAAGATTGACTCAGAAAGAGGTTTCTTTTTATGGTTTGAGAATTGTGAGTTGAGCTTTGGTAAGTTCAAGGAGTTTCTCACTTTAGCTCTTATTTTTGTCTTTCTGTGAAAGGAGAGGGATTCATTGTGTATTATGATGCTTTTGGTGTTGGTTTGGGTTGCATATTGATGCAATCGGGTCATGTTATTTTTTATGCTTCAAGACAAATTAAGGTGTATGAGTGAAACTATGTCACTCATGATTTGGGGTTGGCGGCAATAGTATTTACACTTAAGATTTAGAGGCATTATCTTTATGGTGTTCATTGTGAGATTTTCACAGTACATCATAGTCTTCAACATCTTATGACCTAGAGAGATCTTAATGCTAGGCAATGTAGATGGATGGAGTTTCTTAAGGATTATGATATCTCTATCTTATATCATCCAGGCAAGGCGAGTGTGGTAGCACATGCCTTGAGTCGGAAGGTAGTAAGTATGGATAGTTTGGCTTGTAATTAAGTTTCTCAGAGGCTATTGGCATGAGAAACTTAGTCCTTAGCCAATTTGATGGTGCAACTTGATATTTCAAACCCTCGGAGGATTCTTGGTAGTGTTGAGGCTAGGTCCTTACTAGTTAAGCAGATCCAGAATCATCAGTATGAGTATAATAGGCTTTGCATTCTCCATGATAATGTGTTGAGTGTTGAGTCAAAGAGGGCTCCCATAGATTCTGAAGGTGTATTGAGATTTGATAGCCGCCTTTGTGTTCCTAGAGTTGATGATTTGAGTCAGTTGATTTTACATGAGCTCATAGCTCTAGATATTCTATTCACTCTGTTACAACTAAGATGTATAGAGACTTGGGATAACATTATTAGTGGAGTGGCATAAAGAGAGATGTAGTAGACTTCATAGCTCATTGCCTATGTTGTCAGCAAGTAAAGGCCAAGCATCAGTGACCAGGTGGTTTGATTTAGAGATTGCCCATCCCCGATGGGAATAAGAGCAAATTACCATGCATTTTGTTAGTGGTTTGCCTTGCACTTCCCATGGTTTTGATGGTATTTGGGACATTGTAGATCAGTTGACCAAGTCGACAATTTCATTCTTATTAAGATGTGTTTCAGTGTCGAGAGAATGTTCCTATCTATGTTATTGAGATAGTTCATTTGCATGGTGTGCCTATATCTATAATTTTGGACTAGGGTTCGATGTTTACTTCTAGATTTTGGAGAGCTTTTTAGGAGTAGTTGGGTACTCAGGTGGATCTTAGTATATTTTTCTATTCGTTGATCGATGGTTAGTAAGAGTGCACTATTTAGGTCCTTGAGGATATGCTTTGCGCCTGTATTATGGATTTTGGAGGCTAGTGGGAGCAACACTTAGCCTTGGAAGAGTTTGCATATAATAAAAGTTATCATTCGAGTATTGAGATGACATCTTTTAAGGCTTTGTATAGTAGGAGATATCATTTCCCGATTGGATAGTTTAAGACTCTTGAGATTAGAACTTGTGGTACTGACTTGCTGCAAGAGTCACTGGATAGAGTCAGGGTAATTCAGGAAAGGTTGAAAGCAGCGCAGAGTAGGAAGTAGGCTTATGCAGACCGTAGACTTTGTACCTTGAGATTTGGAGTTGGTGATCAAATATTTCTCCGTGTGTTGCCCATGATGGGTATGATGAGGTTATAGAGGAAGGGCAAGATCAGCTCCAGATATATCGAACCCTTTGAGATTCTTTGCGTAGTTAGCGAGGTATCTTATGAGTTATCCTTACCTTAAGATTTTGCTGTTGTTCATCTAATTTTCCATGTTTCTATGTTCCAGCGTTACATTCCTGACCCATCTCATGTGCTTTTATGGGAGTTGGATGAGCGGTTGACCTTAGTAGAAGAACCTGTGCTCATTTTGGCTAGTGATGTTAGGCGGTTATGTACAAAGTAAATTCCTGTGGTTAAGGTTTAGTAAAAGCACCACCCAGTAGAGGAGGATACTCTAGAGATCCAGAGAGAGAAGCGGACCCAGTAGCCTCACCCATTTGATCGTTTAGTACATCCTAATCCTTGACTTCTGTGGATGAAAGTCCTTTTTAGTAGTGGATGTTATAATGACCCTTTAGGTTATTTTCCCTATTTCCACTTATTTTCTATGTTAAAGATTTTCCATAGCTGGGATTGATAGTTCGGTTACTAAGCAATTTATTTGGTTCTTAGATCCAATTCCTTATTTTGAGGTCTTCATTGGTTTGAATTGGCTACCGGGTGAGAACTCAGTCAAGCACCTTTTCTGCTAATTCTAACTGTTCCAACAGCTCTGGAATATCAATTTTAGGCTTGGAAGACTCTTGGTTTGGGTCCGAAGGCACCCCGAGCTTATTTTGATCTATTGGTCAGAAAGTTAAGAAAATGAAATATAGGTGTGGGACTCACTTTTAGTTGAAACAACCTTGAATGTAAATTTTGACAACTCTATTGAATCTGTATCGTCAAACATTGTATGGTTGCATAGTCTATTTATGTATATGGGATTTCAGATGAATCTTGAGGGCTTGACAGAGACTTAGAAAACTCCAAGTCTCAAACTTATCTGCTGTACCCATGATCGCGGCCCATGGATGGCTAAAGCAATCTGGCAACACCAGCAAGTGCCACGATCACAACATATTTTGTTGCTAAAGTAGCTTCTTAGGCAGCTGACCAAATCACTATCATGATAAGGGGATGTCGCAAATACAACTTCTATCTCTATTTCCATGTATCACGAAAGAAATAGTTGAGTCACGATAGCGACACTAGGGTACCCGTGAAAGGTAGAAATAGACTCTTTTCAGCCCATTTTGCCTATTTCTAACCCATTCTCTTGAGACTAAAACCTTAAAAGAGAGGAAAAGCTTAGGATTAAAACTTGTCGGTGATTTAGGAGCTTTGGTAACAATCATTGTGCCATTTTCCTTCGTATTTAAGGTAGAATCCTCCATTTTCATAATTAATTTCCCCTTTTATTCCCCTAAATCCCTAAACCTTGGTAGCTTGACTTTAACCCTAATTTAGCTTGAATTTCACCCATTCTTATGGGTAATTACTCCTGAACATAAAGAATGTTGTGTTGGATTTAGAAATATGATTTTGATCAGCGGGACCCACATGGAATTTTGGTGTAATTTTTGGATCCAAAGACAATGGTGTAATATTGGAATTATTATTATCATGTTGATGGGTAGATTGTGATTTTGATAGCTTGGCATCTTGTGGAAGCTTCTTAGAAGGGAAAGTTGGTGATTTAGTGGATTCTTCAAGCTTTCTTCAGCATCCAGGTAGGCTAGATTTTCCTCTCTTCTTAGATTGAGTTATGTCATAGTATGTTTATGATATTATGTTTGATTTGGGATGAGTTTTAGGTGTTCATGATCAAATTGGCAATACTTGAAATAGTTGGAACTTCTAGGCCATTTGAAAACCATAAATTAATTGTTTTGGCTTAGTTGCTTGGAACAAGAGTAGAATTTTCATCTTAGGGTTAATTATGGCTTGTTTGACATCTAAAAGTGGATTTAGATACCTTGGTCTAGTCTGAGGTAGAATTACCTAGTAGTGGATTTCAAGGATTTAGAAGCGGGCCTTTGACCTACCTTAGGTTAAGATTGGTGTTAACTATTGAAAACTTTTTGTTTGCTTGTTGTACGTCTTGAAATTGCTTATTGAGTTAATATTGAGAAACTTTGGCACTTGATGGTGATGATAGGTTGAATATTATGAGTTGAGGCTTATTGATTATGCTAGTGTTTATGTTCTTGATTAGGTTAGTGATTATGCTATTGCTTATGATATTGAATATATGATTACTGGTTCATGTCCAAATATTCATTATTATATTAATGATATACTTATCTGTTCAAGTTCAAATATTGATAATGATATTGATTATATATATATACCCAATCCAAATCCAGAAGATCATTATGATATTGATTATATAATTACTGGTTTGAGTCAAAATATTACTATGATTTTAATCTTGATATTGGCGGTATGATATCGATGATGTTGGTGATTATGATATTGGTTATAGAGGATGATATTAATTATATGGGTATCAGTTTAAGTTCGGAAGTTAAAATTGCTTTAATGTGTCATGACATGGATAACTTATGTTTGTACCTTAAGAGTTGGTAAATGATGTTGGTTCGGGTTATACTATCTTTGAGTATACTCTCTAGGCTGTTTGGGGCTTGCATTGGGTTATTTACTTTTTCGCACTTATTGGCTTATGGGGGCCAATTTTGTAGTTATAAACAAATGTGTTTGATCCTTTATGTTATGTTATTATTTCAGTTATTTACTTATTTATGTACAATGATGTTGGAGGTGATTCAGGTTTGTCTCTACCTTGACCTTGTTATGTTATCTTGGATTTATCATATTTATATCATGCTTTAGCTCAGGCGGCCAATTATGCCCACTGAGTACCAGTGGTATTGGTACTAATACTATATGTCTGTACTTTTTGATGCAGATTAGAGTACTAGTTGTCGCTGTTGATTCGAGGATCGTGCTGTGTTAGCTTCCAGAGATAGGGTGATATTTTAGAGTCTGAGTTACCCATTTCCTTCTATCTTACTTATGTCTTGTCTCTAGTTTTAAGACAGGATTGTTTGACTATTTTAGACTTGGGTTGTATTTATAGTAGCTGTTGTACTGACTTTACCAGGTCATGGGATGGTTTTCTTTATTATGTCTACCTTTAGACTATTTTTGTTGTGTCATTTATTTCTTATGTTGAATTGTCTAATTTTCCGTTGAGGCAATCTCCACCAAGTTAACCCATTACTTATAGCTCCGTGTTACAATTTGGCTTACTTACTGGCAGGGTTTAGTGTATTCCATCATAACTCATAAATCGGGTCATGACAACAATGGAGAAAAGGGATTCCCATATTAATAGGGGTATAACCCATGGGTTTTTAATAAATTCCATGTCAAAAATCATCTTCACAAAGCCAAAACATGCATTCATGCTTCCATAGCGGTTGCTTGATGTCTAGGTAGGTTAGGTTAACTGAGTAGTTGTGACCTGGGTTAGAAAACATAAGAATGGCATAGATTAATAGGAGATTGCATGCTAAGGCCTTCGAGCATGACATTTGGATGGACAAAATGGACAAAACCTGGTTATTGGGTGGAAAATTATTGTTATGGTGCATTATTGAAATTGTTCATGGAATTATGTGTTACTTTGTTATTGTTATCCTTGTTTGGTTACTAAGGTGTTGAATTGGGATTTGTTTAACTTAATTAAATGTCTATCATTAAAGGTGGTTAGTGGTGGCAGATTCAATATAATCTATGGTGGTAACCAGAGGAATGAGAATTAGTAAGGTAGCTCATTGTTAGGATGAATGCACAAGGGTGGGTCATAAACCCACAGGTTGCAGGTACAAATTATAGGTGATGGATTTAATAAAGTTTAAACTCAATTTGTGTTATGTGTGCATGACAATTAATTCTTAGTATTGCTTGTACAATACATGTTCAAGGAAAATGAATGACTATTTGATCTCTAAGTGTTAATCACATGCAATGAACTTGTATGGAAACTTGTTGGATTTACAAGTATTGTTCTATTATTATTATAGTTTTGATTGTCATGATATCTGTTATTATTGTGGAATATATTAGTAATTGGACATCTCCACGGGATTAGTGGTATAAAGTTGGCAGTCACTTGATGTCTGGGGTTTGGTACATAGACAATGACTTATACCTTATAGGTCATGACTCGTACTCACACATAAGACCCTTAGAATGTGTATACAAGGTAAAAGTTAGTGTGATAATTCCTTGAGTGAAGTGGATTATATTTTCTTGATTATATGTGGGTTCCTTAAGTGAATTGGCTTACCTGTTATCATCATATTTGGGTTTCTTGAGTGATCCAAGTTATGTGTTTAATTCTAAAGGTGGTTTCTTACATAAATCAAAATGCATAATATTTTCTATTATTTTGTTATAATGGTCCCCCGAGCAGATCAGGTCATTTTTTATTCTGGTATATTAGTTCCTTGCATGAATCAGGATATGCGATAATTTAATTTGTGTATTAAACCTTTTGTGAATTAGAATTTATTATTATGGTATTTTTCATTTGTTGTAAGGGGACCCACGAGAGGTCTAGGTTAAGGTTAATAAAAGAAGAGAGTGGAACCTATATTGTTTAATTACCTAGATGAATGGGACAATGGGAGGTATATTTAGGATGAATCATGATTGTTGACCTGGTTGTCCTTATATTGGCTATGCTTATCTAAATGTCCGGGGAGGTTAGCTTTCATGACTCAAAAATGAGGTCATGATGGCTCTTTTGACGACCCAACCTTAACAAGTAAGATCATCCCTCAAAATCTAAAGAAAGTCTTAATGTAATAAGTAATAAGACAAATGTATGCCTTGTCCATGGATTGATGAAAATGGCCTGTTCGCACTGATTTGAAGACACCTGTGAATGAGGAGACTAGTTCTCATATAGTTACACCTGAAACAGTTATCATCAAGCTGCTGCCGACTATCCAATAAAGCTAATTCATCCTGGAGACTGGAGCATTACAACAAAGGCCAATAAAGATGGTACTGCGTGCTCTGACTAAAACTGCACCTCCAATGATGAGTTGGAGGGTCCACTCGTACCCACCTGCGAGTTTTCCACAACTATTAAGATGAAGCTATTTTGGACATTTCCCACCCTAAGTCCTTAAGACCCCACGTCTTATGACACTTTTTGGCCATTCATTCTATACTTTAGAAGATCAAACACTATCTAAACTCTCTCTAAAACTTCTCAAGAAAGATTGGGCTAGGGTTTCTTCAAGGTGGTCAACTAGAGGCTTAAAGATCAAATTCTCTTCGTGAATCTTCATAACTCAGGCATGTGACTCTTCCTTCATTGTTAGTTCACAAAAATCATGTGTTTTAAACTTTGTTCATGATTCATTAATGGTGGTTTTGAAAACCATGGTTGAGGGTTTGAATGCATAATGTTGAGTGTTGTTTTCTCATGTTTTATATTATGATTATACATGTTTTGATACTGGTTTTGCACATGGGTTCATGGGAGTTGTGGTTTAATGAATAAAACATGTTTAACCTTAGACTTGATGGTTTTTGGCTTTGAATAACGGTTTGATAATGGTATGCCCTCAACCTGTTTGTGAAAATGTCAATGAGAAGAATCTTGTCACATATGAATTGTGATTGAACTAAGGCATTGGACTATGAATGTTGATGATTGGTAATTGATTTTATGAAGGACTTGTTGGCCATAAATTGATTTGAATTTTATCCTTGGTGATTTAATTAGCTAAATGGGTTTGAATCCATAAATGTTGAATTTAATTGATGTCTTGGTTAGACAATGGGTTTGAGTCCCAAAGTTGATTAATAATGGTTATGGCATGTTGTACGCTTGAAAGTGGAGTTGGTATGACGATACCAATGGGATGCATTTGGTAAGTAATTGGATTAAGTGTGTTGTATATGTGAAATGAATGCTTTAAACTTGGCTTTAAAGCGGGATGTGTAGTCGAGCTGTGAAAGTAGAGTCCGAAGGACTAACAATGGAAACTGCGCTAGCCGATGTAGCTGTCTATATGACTGGGAGGTTTGAGTCCCCTGAATGAACATTGAATGGAAGGTTCAAGTCCTCAATATTGTATTCATTGATGCTTAAGTCGCCTTGATTATTTCTGGAGGTTTGGGTACCCCATAAAGGCATATATAGATATAGATATTCTTTTGTTCATGCGGCTACATGCATTGCATCCCTTCTAGCTAGGGAAGAGCTGGGCCTATATAGCTTGTGGGCTCCTTGTTTTATGATGGTTATGCTACACAACCCAGGTTAAGGTTTTCAAAGTTCATGATAAGCCTTGTTCCCTATCCCTGTACTATATATATGTATTCATTTGATTGCATATGATGATTTGACTTGGTTTTGAATGATGGCATTATTTTATTCCTCTATCACTGAGTTACATGTTAGTGCTCCAATCGCTAACCATCTTTGTACGCTGTATCCCCACGCAATGCAGGCGATAGAAATTCTTCTACTTTTCTTTCTTAGTGATCAGGTGTTCGAATAGTTCATGATTTGACATTGAAGTGGTGATCTTTTATACTTTAGAAGACTTCATTTAATGGTCTTTATATTCTATTTCCCAAATATTTTTTAGACTATGTTTTTGGAAACTATCGGGGGCATGTCCCAATATTTAATTGACTTTGGATTTATAGAGGCTCTTTTGGATTACTGTGGACTTGGGTATATCATTTTGGTGGATTGGTTCAGTTGTGAATGATTGTCCGATTACTGCTATTTGGTTTAGACATTTTATGAATTATTATTAGTCTTAGTTTACATTATCTTGTTATATGTTAGGAATTCATCTAACACTTGAGGTTGTTGTGATAACTATGTTAGATGAAGGGGTTATCTCTGATACACGTGGGACTTGAGATACCTGTCACGGCCAGGCCCTGGTTTGGGTCATGACACATATAGCCCATGGGTGCCTTTAGGATAAAACGACCTATGTAGTTCAGTATAATGGTTTAAACTCTCATGTTCATGACCCTTCCCTATCCTGAAACCCTATCTATATGTATATATAATTGTTATGCGTATGGTTTTGACTAGTTTATGGCATTGGCATTATTTTATCACTTTCCCTGAGTTACATGCCAATGCTTATCCCACTGACTGTCCTGGGACACTACATCTTTATGATGTTGGGTTCAAAGGGTTTTCTATTGCTCTGGTGCAACATTAGGTGATTTGGTATTCCTGTGGATCTACTGTGAAGTAGTGAACCTCTATTCTTTGAAAGGTCATGTCATTTCACTAATTTCTTTATTCATTTAGTATTTCTTGCTGGATATTTTTTGGTCATGGTCAGGGGCATGTCCCAACCTATTTGGCATTTTTGGTTTTAGAGGCTTTTGTGGATAAGTGTGGGTTGGATATTGATTTTGATTCATGGAGTTTACATTTGATTGTCTATCTTTCTTATTATTGTTTGGTTGGCTTTCTCTGTATTATCATATTGTGTTCTAAATGTTAGGCTAAGGGGGTGATCTCAAGCTCATGGTAAGCTTGAGATACCCGCCATTACTAGTCCCTGGTTCAGGTAGTAACAAGCTTGGTATCAGAACACGGTCCAGGTTCGTTGGGTGTCCACAAAGCTGTGTCGAGTTGAGTCCATTTTATGGGTACGTAGCATGCCATACTTATAAGAAGGAGGATATGAGGCATTTAGGAATGTTTTCTTTTTTTATGTTCTATTTTTGGGCTATAGAGTCTAGTGCGATGAAACTTCTCTAACTCTTAGCTTACTTGCATTTTTGATCATGCTTTCCCAAAGATTTGACATTCGTACGAACTCGATTCCACCTAAGGAAAATATGGAGATGACTCACCCTTTTTATAGAGTGTAGACCCAGTATATGGTCCCTTCTCGTAAGTGTACCTCTCCACATAGGGTTTCACCGATCATTACTAGTCCTCCTCAGGCTTCCTGGGCTGGTGATACTCATGACCAAATGCCTCAGGGAGATATCTCTAATATGGAGTTCTGTTCGTCTATTCATATGCTTGTTCAGTTAGTGGCATCGCAGTCTCATCAGTATGATCGTGTTAGTTCTGTTGCTCATTCATTCGAGGTCACTCGGGTCTGCCAGTTTATGAGGTTGAATCCCCCAACCTTTACAGGTTCTAAGGTTGAGTAGGATCCTCAGGTGTTAATTGATGAGATAGAGAATAATTTCAGGGTGATGCATACTTCTGATTCTGAAGGTGTAGAGTTTGCTACGTATCAATTGAAAGATTTGTCTTATCAATGGTATGAGGAGTGGAAAGCTATGACGGGTGATGATGTTGAGAAGGAGATATGGGTTGAGCTTTCAGGTGCCTTTCATGATCATTTCCTTCCTCAGGAGTTGAGGGAATCTAAGGCCGAAGAGTTTGTGAACTTGAAGCAAAGAAAGATAAGTGTGAAGGAGTATGCTTTGAAAAATCAGTAGTTGTCCCATTATGCTCTTGAGTTAGTGGTTAACATGAGATCCAAAATGATGATATTTACTGTTGATTTGTCTCGTGATTTGGTATTATAGTGTAAGCCTGTGATATTGAACAATCATATAGACATCTACAGGTTAGAATTTTATATGCAGAAGGTAGACAATGAAAAGAAAAAGCAAGTAAAGATAGGAGAGAGGAAGAACAAAAAGTTTAGACATTCAGAGCATAGTAGAGATCAATAGAATATTGAGAGAGGTGGTGTATAGTGGACCAAGAAGAAAAATTAGGAAATTCATATTTGATGGCTAGAGCTCTTTATACTAAGTTGTAACACCCCGACGTCTTCTTAACTAAATTCCGTCCATGAAAAGTCTAAGCATTAGATTTTAGAATGATCTAAATTAATTTTCATGTGGAATTTCCTAGATTTCAACCTTTCATTATGTAGATGACTGAATTAGATTTCCAACAATATAAGATTCGTCCAAAACGGACCCTTGGTGAAGAAGTTATGAATAATTTAAAGTTCCAGTCGTAAATATCATCATTTTGGTGTCTAGCGCGTCGCGGAGAGGGTCAAATTGACAATCGTCAAATTCCAGTGGGGCTCCGTGATGGTGGCACATCGCAGAGGAACTCAATTTCCCACTCATCAAATTCTAGTGGACCGCCGTGATTATGGCGCATCGCGGTGGTACCCGAAATCGGGTTTTTAAGTTTAAATTTCTAGTTTCGTTTAGGAGTCATTAAGGGTAATTTTGACTTTTCCCTAGCCTTTTAAACCACCAAACAAAGGATTTTGGGTATGTTTGAGCAACTTAACCCTACTTTCATCAAAATCATCAAGAATCCTCTCTAGAGCTTCAAACAAGAACTTCAAGAAACTCAAGATTCAACCGTGGGTTTTCAAAATAGATTGAAGATTCGAAATCCCCGAAACATAGGATTCAAGAAACACCCATTGTTTTCCTATTTTGAGGTACGCGTTTTTTTTCTAAAAATCTCATGGGCATAGAAATCATGATCTTAAGAAAAGGGTTTTCAGATTTATGAATACATTCATATTTTAGAAATCATGACGGTATTGTTTTGGTCTTTTGACCTTCCCCAAATTGATAGAAATTATATATACGTATGCATATGTTTTATGATTTATGAATGAGTTGAGAGCATGACGTATATGAATCCCTCTCTTGGTATGATTTTCCCAATTTTCTTATGATATAGATTGTTTTGAATGTATCTTGAAAATCATGATATGAAGTATCTTCATTAATGCTACAAATTGATTTATGGTTTTGAATTCAAAAGAAAGGGTTGTGCATATTGGTAAATGTTGAAAATATTCATATAATGAAAGAGTGCATGATTTTTCCAAAAGCACATGACCACCATATGTTTGAACAATCTCAGCATAGTTTTGACTTGTGTTCTCGAAACATGAAATATTTTATATTGTTTGTATGTTTGGGTGGTTTGAACTGTGTTTTAATGAAAGAATTATGAATGATGCATTACGGCTCAGAAATAGGACTTGCAAGTCTTAGTGTGACGACACCAATTAAGATTATGCCTTGATAATTCAAAATAGATTTAATGCATGTTTGAAATCAGACTTTTCAGATGTTGAAACTAGAAACATGCATGATTTAGAACAGGATAAAAATGGTCATAAAGAGAGTTTAGGTGGTTCCCCGAAGAAGGAATGAGTATTAAATAACTCATCGCCCAAAACCGTGATTTGCCAATCCGGGTTTATTTATTACACTGGCCTAGAACCCTTTGGAATATAAAATTCAAAAACTCCAACCCTTGCGGAACACTTGGGTTGGGGGCTTCCCCACCGAGTCAATGGCAGATTCCATACCTTCCATGGAATATTAGAATTGTGGGGAGTGCCACCTAACTCTGAAGTAATATACAAATCACAACTTGCATTGACAGGCAGGTTACATATTTTTTAGAAATGCGTGCATGTGTTTCGAAAGCCACTTGATGATTAATATTTTGACAAAGTTGTTTTACAAACTATTTTATTTACATATAAGCTTTATTTTGGATTTCTTTGCATACCAGTACATCTGTATTGACCCCCCCTCCTTTCTCCAATTTTTGAGGCTCAGTCTAGGGGTCGAGAAAGGCAGTAGATTCATCAGACAGAGTTACAGTGATTAGTTGGTGAGCCTTCTCTATTCCAGAAGTCCCGTCTTTCAGATTATGTCCATTATTATCTTTTTGGTCTACTGGGGGCCTTGTCCCAGTTTTCAGACAGTTGTCAGATTTTCCTGTAGTAGAGATTTCGCAGACTGAGTCAGATGTTATTAGATGTAGTTGATTTTTCAATTTTCATACTTATGCTGAATTCAAAATTGACTATGTTTCCGTAGAAAATTATGTTTCCGCATCTTCTTTATTTATATGAATATGTGCATGCTTACCAGATAGAGAGGGACGTTTTGGGCCCTTAGGGTGTGGGATATCCGTCACGGCCAGGCCCTAGTTCGGGTCGTGACAAACTTGGTATCAAAGCATGGTTCATGTTCCCAGGGTGTCTGCAAAATCGCGTCGGGTAGAGTCTTGTTTATGAGTGTATAGCGCGCCACACTTATAAGTAGGAGGTTACTAGGCGTTTAGGAATATTTCTCTTCTTTGTGATTTAGTTTGTGCTTCAGAGTCTAATCTTTCCCCTAATCAATGATCTCTTGCTTTTCAGGAAAACCTGTTATGCCTTCCCGTCGTACCAACGTTAATGCTCAAGAGAAAGAAGTCCGTTTCACTCATGGGATGAGGATACATAACAGAGCTTACACTCTAGAACCTGTCCCTACTCTGGGAGTCCCTCCAGTCCCAACTAGTCCACCTAGGGCTCCTCGAACTAATGTTAATCGTCCCCCAACTACTCAGATAGATATTTCGAATGAAGAATTCAGACAATCTATTCATATGCTGACACAATTAATAGATAATCAGGCCCAATGATCAGAATATGTTGGGTATGAACCTGTTACATCTGAAGCTACTAGTGGGTGGGTCAGTTTATGAGAATGAACCCGCCTAAGTTTACTGGCACTAAGGTAGCAGAGGATCCGCAAGAGTTCATAGACAAAATGAATAAGATTTTCAGAGTGATGTATGTGGATCAGGTAGAAGGTGTCGAGCTAGCGGTATACCAACTAAAGGATATAGAGAACCAATGGCATAATGAGTGGGAAGAGGGGAAGAGTGAAAGTGCTGAGCCCACAGTATGGGATGAGTTGGTGAAAGTTTTTCTTGACCGATTCTTTCCTCTAGAATTGAGGGAAGCCAAAGTGGAGGAGTTAATGAACCTTAAGAAGGGTAAGATAAGTGTTCATGAGTCTACTTTAAATTTTAATCATCTGGCCCATTATTCTCCTGAGATGACGAGTAATATGAGGACCTGAATGAGGAAGTTTGTTTCCAGCCTTTCAGATGATCTGGTGCTTGAATGTCAAGGGGCAATGCTAAACAGGGAATTAGACTTTGATAGGCTGACAATCCATATGTAGTAGGTTGAGGAGAAGAATAAGAAGATAGACGAGTCCAGAGAGAAAGACAGGCAGGCAAAGAGAGCCAGATCAGCAGATCAGAACCCCAGTCAGCAGCAGGGTGGTAATTGGGATAGCAAATGAAAAAAAAAGAAGTTTTGGGGCAAGGCGTAGTCTGCAGCAAGCGTCCCAGTTCCCAGACCTCCAGTTGATAGACGATCTCAGAGTTTTCAGGTCAGCCAGGGACCCAGAGCTCAGGATACTCAGTCGCAAGATAGTGTGGCTCAACAGTATCGTTCTTATCCGCGATGTGAGACTTGTGGTAGGCATCATCCGGGAAGGTGCCAATTGGGCTCGTCAGTGTGTTATTCATACGGTCAGATGGGCCACTTCCAAAGAGAATATCCCTCTGCTATGAGGAATGTTGGTGGAGCTAAGTCTTAGGCAAACTCTTCTACACCACCACCGCCTCAAAAGGGAACTAATTCAGCTGCCGGGAGCCATCGTAACCGGCTGTATGGTCTGACTAATTACCAAGAGGAAGAAGCCTTGCCAGACGTAGTCACTGGTACGTTATAAATCTTTTCCCGTGAGGTATATGTATTACTTGATACCGGGTCTACCTTATCTTATGTGACCCCATATGTGTCTATTGGTTTTGAGTTTGAACCTGATGTGATTGCTGAACCTTTCTCTGTCTCCACTCCGGTGGGAGATTCAATTGTGGATAGAAGGGTGTGCAAAAATTATGTTGTGTCTATTCTTAGTAGGGATACTATAGAAGACCTCATAGAACTTGATATGGTTGCTTTTGATGCTATCCTAGGGATGGACTGGCTCCATCGGTGTTATGCCACACAAGACTGTAGGACCCAATAGGTTATATTTTCTTTTCAGAATAAGCCAGCAATAGAGTGGGAGGGGCATTCCTCATCACCTAGAGGGCACTTCATATGTTATCTCAGAGCCCGTAAACTTATTTCCAAGGGTCACTTGTACCATCTTATTCGGGTTAAAGATTCTAACGCCGAAAGTCTCATCCTTCAGTCTGTCCTAGTAGTAAATGAATTCCCAGAAATTTTTCCAGATAATCTCCCAGGAATTCCATCTGATAGGGAGATAGATTTTAGCATTGATGTGTTGCCTGATACCCGTCCTATTTCTATTCCATCATATAGAATGGCTCCTGCAGAGTTAAAAGAGTTGAAAGAACAACTAGTAGATCTTCTAGATAAGGGTTTTATCAGACCCAGTGCTTCTCCTTGGAGTGCACCTGTACTCTTTGTGCGAAAGAAAGATGGTTGCCTGTGTATGTGCATAGATTACCGCCAGTTGAATAAGGTCACAGTGAAAAATAAATATCCTCTTCCTAGAATCAATGACCTTTTTAATCAGCTTCAGGGTGCTAATTGTTTTTCAAAAATAGACCTTCGTTCGGGATATCATCAGTTGAAAGTTAGGGAGTCAGACATTACTAAAACAACCTTTCGAACTAGATATGGTCATTATGAATTCTTAGTCATGTCCTTCGGGTTGACCAACACCCCTACAACTTTTATGGACCTAATGAATAGGGTCTTCCATCAGTTCCTAGACCTGTTTGTCATAGTTTTTATTGATGGCATCTTGGTTACTCTAAAAGTGAGAAAGACCATGCCAATCATCTCCGCACTATTCTTCAAACCCTCAAAGATCATAAGTTGTATGAGAAATTCTCCAAGTGTGAATTCTGGCTGAATGTTATGCTTTCTAGGGGCACATTGTATCTAGTGAAGGGATTAAGGTTGATCCCTAAAATATTGAGGCAGTAAAGAAATGGCCCAGACCCACGACTCCAACCGACATTCAGAGTTTCTTGGGTTTGGCAGGGTATTACCGAAGGTTTGTAGAGAGTTTCTCTTCTATAGCTGCTCCACTTACTAAGTTGACTCAGAAAAAGGTGAAGTTTTTATGGTCTGACTCTTGTGAGAATAGTTTTGAGAAGTTGAATGACAAGTTGACTACGACTCCTATTTTGACTCTTCCGGAGGGTACATAGGGTTTTGTTGTGTACTGTGTTACATCCCGTATGGGACTTGGGTGTGTACTTATGCAGCACGAAAAGGTGGTGGCTTATACATCAAGGTAGTTAAAGGTGCATGAGCGGAACTACCCCACTCATGATTTGGAATTAGCAGCTGTGGTGTTTGCATTTAGAATTTGGACACATTATCTTTATGGGGTGCATGTTGATATTTTCACTAACCATAAGAGTTTGCAGTATGTTTTCTCGCAGAAAGAACTAAATCTCAGGCAAAGGCGTTGGATAGAGATTTTGAAAGACTATGACATGAGCCTTCACTATCATCCGGGTAAGGCAAATGTGGTAGCCGACACCCACAACAGATTATCTATAGGAAGTCTTTCTCATGTTGAGGTAGGGAAGGGAGAGATGGTGAAAGATATTCATCGACTTGCAAATCTAGGAGTGCGACTCTTGGATTCTGAAGATGGGGGAATTATTGTTCATGAGATAGCTACGTCTTCTCTTTATGCGGAAGTTAAAAACAAGTAGGTTGAAGATCCCATCTTGATGCATATTAAGAATGATATGGGTTAGCAGAAGGTGATGTCATTTGAAATCGGTGGTGATGGTATTTTGAGATACCAGGGTAGATTATGTGTACCAGATGTAGATGATTTGCGGAATAGAATCCTTGATAAAGCTCATACTTCGAGGTATGTTGTTCAACCAAGCTCTACTAAGATGTACCAGGATCTGAAATATTTGTATTGGTGGAATAATATGAAGCGTGATGTGGCTAACTTTGTTTCCAAGTGTTTGAATTGTCAACAAGTTAAAGTAGAACACATGAGGCCAAGTGGTTCTTCCCAAGAGATAGCTTTGCCCTTGTGGAAGTGGGAGATGATTAATATAGACTTCATTACAGGGATCCCGAAGTCCCGAAACCAGTATGATTCTATTTGGGTGATTGTAGATAGACTGACCAAGTCAGCCCATTTTCTGCCTGTCAGGACTAACTATTCGGGAGAGGATTATGCCAAGATGTTTATTGCAAAAATAATTCGTTTGCACGGTGCTCCTGTGTCCATCATATCCGATCGAGGTACACAGTTCTCTTCTCATTTTTGGAGATCTTTCCAGAAAGGATTAGGTACCCAAGAGAACCTAAGCACTGCTTTTCACCCTCAGACCGATGGGCAAGCTGAATGCACCATTCAGACCCTTAACGACATGTTGAGGGCTTATGTGATTGATTTTAAAGGTAGTTGGGTAGAGCACTTTCCACTGATAGAGTTCGCGTATAATAAAAATTTCTATTCTAGTATTAAGATGGAACCATTTGAGGCACTGTATGGGAAAATATGTAGGTCTCCTACAGGATGGTATAAAGTAGGTGAGATGCAAATGTTTGGGCCCGATCTTGTTCATCAGGCAATGCAGGATGTGAAAGTCATCAGAGAATGACTTAAGACGGCCCAGACTCATCAGAAATCTTATGCCGATGTTAGGAGAAGAGATCTAGAGTTTGAGGTCGGTGATTGGGTATTTCTAAAAGTTTCTCCTATAAAGGGAGTCATGCGATTCGAGAAGAAAGGTAAATTGAGTCCTCACTATATAAGACCATATCATATTTTGAGGAGAATATGTGGTGTTGCGTATGAGTTAGAATTGCTTGCCAGTTTGTGTTTTGTCCATCCGGTATTTCACATATCCATGTTGAAGAAATGCATTGGAGACCATTCTTTGGTGTTGCCTGTAGAAGAGATCAAGGTGACAACCTCCTTATCATATGAAGAGAAACCTATTACAATCCTAGATCATCAGATCCAGAAGTTGAGCAGTAAAGAAATAGTTTCAATTAAGGTGTCTTGGAGAAATCAGAAAGTTGAAGAAGCCACTTGGGAATCAGAAGATGACATGAGAGCAAGATACCCACACCTTTTTGACCCAGTAGATGATAGATTTGAAGGTACAACCCTTACCTTAATCTTTCTATGCTTTAGTATGTTTGGAATCGTGCTTGTCTATTTTCCGCATCATTATTCAGGGACGAATGATCCCAAGGGGGGATATTGTAACACCCGAACGTCTTCTTAGATAAATTCCGTCCATGAAAAGTCTAAGCATTATATTTTAGAATGATCTAAATTAATTTTCATGTTGAATTTCCTAGATTTCAACCTTTCATTACGTAGATGACTGAATTAGCTTTCCAACGATATAAGATTCATCCAAAGCGGACCCTCGGTGAAGAAGTTATGAATAATTTAAAGTTCCATTCGTAAACATCGTCATTTTGGTATCTAGCGTGTTGCGGAGAGGGTAAAATTGAAAATTGTCAAATTCCAGTGGGGCTCCGCAATGGTGGCGCATCACGGAGGCACTCAATTTCCCACTCGTTGAATTCCAGTGGACTACCACGATCGTGGCGCGTTGCGGTGGCACCCGAAATTGGGTTTTTAAGTTCAAATTTCCAGTCCCATTTAGGAGTCATTAAGGGTAATATTGACTTTTGACTTTAAAACCCTCCAAACAAAGAATTTAGGGAATGTTTGAGAAACCTAACCCCACTTTCATCAAAATCATCAAGAATCCTCTCTAGAGCTTCAAACAAGAACTTCAAGAAACTCACGATTCAACCGTGGGTTTTCAAAATCGATTGAAGATTCAAAATCCCCGGATCATAGGATTCAAGAAACACCCATTGTTTTCCTGTTTTGAGGTACGCGGGGTTTTTCTAAAAATCTCATGGGCATAGAAATTATGATCTTAAGAAAGGGGTTTTCAGATTTATGAATACATTCATATTTTAGAAATCTTGACGGTATTGTTTTGGTCTCTTGACCTTCCCCAAATTGATTTGAAATTATATATACGTATACATATATTTTATGATTTATGAATGAATTGAGAGCATGACGCACATGAATCCCTCTCTTGGTATGATTTTCCCAATTTTCTTATGATATAGATTGTTATAATATATCTTGAAAAGCATGATATGAAGTATCTTGATTAATGCTACAAATTGATTTATGGTTTTGAATTCGAAAGAGAGGGTTGTGAATATTGATAAATGTTGAAAATATTCATATAATGAAAGAGTGCATGATTTTGCCAAAAATACATGACCACCATATATTTGAACAATCTCAGCATAGTCTTGACTTGTGTTCTCGGAACATAAAATCTTTTATATTATTTGCATATTTGGGTGGTCTGAACTGTGTTTTAATGAAAGAATTATACATGATGCATTATGGCTCAGAAATAGGACTTGCAAGTCTTGATGTGATGACACCAATTCAGATTATGCCATGATAATTCAGAACAGATTTAATACATGTTTGAAATCAGACTTTTAAGATGTTCAAACTAGAAACATGCATGATTTAGAACAGGATAAAACTGGGCATAAAGAGAGTTTAGGTGGTTCTCCGAAGAAGGCGTGAGTATTAAAAAACTCATCACCCAAAACTGTGATTTGCCGATCCGAGTTTATTTATTACGCTGGCCTAGAGCCCTGTGGTGTATCAGATTCAAGAACTCCAACCCTTGCGGCACACTTGGGTTGGGGGCTTTCCCACTGAGTCAATGACGGATTCCATACCACCCGTGGAATATCAGAATTGTAGGGGAGTGCCACCTGACTCAGAAGTAATATACAGATCAGAACTTGCATTGACAGACAGGTTACATATTTTTTAGAAATGTGCCCATGTGTTTCGAAAGACACTTGATGAAAAATGTTTTGAGAAAGTTGTTTCCCAAACTATTTTATTTACATATAAGCTTTATTTTGGATTTCTTTGCATACCAGTACATTTGTATTGACCCCCCTCATCCTTCCAGGTTCTGAGGCTCAATCTAGGGGTCCAGAAAGGCAGTAGATTCATCAGAAAAAGTTATAGTGATTAGTTGGTGAGCCTTCTCTATTCCAGAAGGCCCGTCTTTCAGATTATGTCCCTTATTATCATTTTTATCTACTGGGGCCCTTGTCCTAGTTTTCAGACAGTTGTCAGATTTTCTTGTAGTAGATATTTCGTAGACTGAGTCAGATATTATTAGATTTAGTTGATTTTTTAATTTTCATACTTATGATGAATTCAAAATTGAACATATTTTCGTAGAAGATTATGTTTCCACATATTCTTTATTTATATGAATATGTGCATGCTTACCAGATAGAGAGGGACGTTCTGGGCCCTCAGGGTTTGGGATGTCCATCACGGCCAGGCCCTAGTTTGGGTCATGTCATAAGTCTTTTGGTGATTGTCGCTTTCAGACTAGTTGTGATCCTAAGGCACAGGGTACCCAGTCTTAGGTTAGTGGAGCTCGAGCGGCCTCACCTTATTCTCCTTGTTAATTTTGTAGATGGCTTCATCGTGGTTATTGTGAGAAAGAAAGGAACTTGTGTTTCAATTATGGCCAGCTTGGTCATCTGTAGAGAAATTATCCTTTAGCTAAAGTTTCCACTAGAGTTAATAAGGTTTTGGTTGCCACTTCTTTAGCTCCAACACGTAAGGGCGCCACTTCTGGTATCAGCACCGGCTAGAATCGTCTCTATGTTCTTGTTACTCTTCAGGAATCTGAGGCATCCACCAATGTTATTTCTGGTATGTTACAACTCTTCTCTTATGTTATTTATTATTTTCTTGATCTGGGTTCTACCCTATCTTATGTGACCCTAATGTGGCTGTACACTTTGGTTTTAGTCCTGAATATATTTTTGAGCCCTTTTCTATATCTACTCCGGTGGATGATTCCATTATTGATATAATAATCTATAGGGGTTGTGTGGTGTCCATATTTCATCTTGGGGATGGATTAGCTTTAATCCTACTATGCTTCTCTTGACTGTAGGACCTGAAGGTCAGTTTTTAATTCCATAATGAACCATAGATTGAATGGGAAGGGAGTTCCTTAGTACCCAAAGGGAGGTTTCTTTCCTATCTTAGAGCTCAAAAATTGATCTCCAAGGGGTGGCTGTATCATCTAGTACGATTTAAGGATTCTAATTCTGAGTTCTTCTTTACAATTTGTCCCTGTTGTTAATGGATTTCCTCAAGTGTTTCCCGATGATCTTCATGAAATTCCTCCCAATAGAGAAATAACTTTTGGGATTGATCTTTTATCGAATACCCATCCTATTTTCATTTCTCCTCATAGGATGGCTCTGACTAAGCTAAAGGAGCTAAAGGAATAATTAAAGGATCTTCTTGATATGGGTTTCATTTGTCCTAGTGTTTCTCCGTGGGGTTCTCCTGTACTTTTCATGGGAAAGAAAGATGGGTCTCTTCGGATGTGTATAGACTATCATCAACTGAATAAGGTTACAGTGAAGAATACGTACCCTCTTCTTAGGATTAATGATCTTTTCAGCCAGCTTCAAGGTTCTAGATGTTTCTTTATGATTGATCTTTGTTTGGGCTATCACCAGTTGAAAATTTAGGAGGTTGATATTCCCTAGATTGCTTTCCAAACCTGGTATGTTCACTATGAGTTCCTGGTTATGTAATTTGGGTTGACTAATGCTCCAATTTCTTTCATGGATCTTATGAATTGGGTGTTCCAGAGTTTTTGGGCTTATTTTTTATAGTCTTCATTTATGACATATTGGTGTACTCTAAAAGTAAGAAGGATCATGCCAATCACCTCCGAATTATGTTGCAAACTCTTAAGGATTAGAGATTGTATGCCAAATTTTCTAAGTGTGAGTTTTGTCTTTGTGTTGTGACCTTTCTTGGGCATGTTGTTTCTAGTGAGGGGATCAAGGTCGACCCACAAAAAATTGAGACAATTAAGAACTTTCCTATATCCACGACTCCAAGTGACATTAGGAGCTTTTTGGGCTTGGCTAGGTATTATCTGAGGTTTGTGGAGAGTTTTCCTTTTATTTTTGCTCTACTGATAAAGTTAACTCATAAAAAGGTTAAGTTCTGCCTGAGGGAACTGGTGGTTTTGTTGTCTATTGTGATGCGTACCGATTGGGACTAGGCTGTGTATTGATGCAACATGGCAATGCAATTTTTGATATCAATGGTGATGGTATCTTAAGGTAACAAGGTAGATTATGTGTTCCCAATGTTGATGGGTTGCGAGGAAGAAATTTGGTTGAAGCTCATGATTTGCATTATACTATTCATCTTTATTTGAGGAAAATATATCATGATCTTGAGGATATTTATTGGTAGAATAATATAAAGTGAGATGTGACCAATTTTGTGGCTAAGTGCATGGTGTGTCAGCAAGTGGAGGTGGAGCCCTTGAGGCCCAATGGGTTACTCAAGAGATTTAGCTGTCGGTATGGAAATGGGAAATAAATAATATAGATTTTATTACCGGTCTTTCGCAGTCTCGCCAACAGTTTGATTTGATTTGGTTTATCGTGGATAGGATGATTAAGTATTCTCATTTCTTGCTAGTGAAGACAAATTTTTCTTCTGAGAATTATACCAAGGTGTTCATCAAGGAGATCGTGAAGTTGCATGGTACTCCAATTTCTATCATATATGATCGGGGTACCCAATTCTCATCTCACTTTTGGAGGTCATTTCAGCGAGGTTTGGGGATTAAGGTAACCCTTAGTATAACTATCCAACCGCAAACAGATGGTCAATTAGAAAGGACAATTCAAGCCTTGGAAGATATGCTTTGGGCTTGTGTATTTAATTTTGGTGGTAGTTGGATTGACAACTTGCCTCTCATAGAATTTTCCTACAACAATAGTTATGTCTCTAGCATTGGTATGGCTCCATTTGAGGCCTTATATGGTAGGAGGTGTAGGTTTCCTAATGGGTGGTTTGAGTTAAGGAAAAATAAGTTATTTGGTCCTGATTTGGTTCACCAATCCATGGAGAAGGTGATTCTCGATAGACTTAAGACCGCCCAAAGTTTCCAAAAGTCCTATGCGGATATGAGTAGAAGGGAGTTGGAGTTCAGTAGTGATTGGGTATTCTTGAAGGTGTCTCCCATGATGGGAGTTATGTAGTTTAGAAAGAAGGGGAAACACGGTCCTCATTATGTCGGTTCGTACTTGGTTTTGAAAAGTGTTGGTAATTTTATATGAATTAGAGTTTCCTTCTAGTTTGAGCTCCATTCATTTGGTGTTTCATGTTTTGGTGTTAAGAAAGTTCCTTTGATGGTTGTCCCTTGGAAAAGGTGGGTATTTAAAATTCCTTATCTTATGAGGAAGTCCTAGTCAAAATTTTAGATCGGCAAGTCTTCCGGTTGCGGACTAAGGATGTTGCTTCAGTAAATGTTCTTTGGAGGAACCAAAAGGTTGAGAAAGTTACGAAGGAAGCCAAGGAGGACATGAATTCCAAGTATCTGTTCTTGTTCCCCGTTCCATATAATCGTGCTTTAAGGTATGTGTATTCCTTAACACTCTTGTTTTCTGTCTTTGTTAAAGAAAATTATGATTTCCTCGGTGTATTTGTTTTCTGTCTTAAAGGTAAGTGTTGTCATATTGGAATCACATTGTGATAATAAACACCTTGTCCTGTCATTCGTGGATGAGTGATCCTAAGGGAGGAGTATGTAACACCCCAGGTTTTTGGTCCTTAAAATTTTCTAAAATTTTATCCTCACTGCCTTGACTTCGACTTACCCTACGAGTCGTAGGGAGTCTTGATAAGTCATTGAATCAAATTGTAACCAAATTAGTAAATGTGTGACTAAGTATTGCTCTGATTACAAGTGGCTCACTATGATTCGTAAGGACTTGATGCGAGTCGTTGGGTACAAATCATAGGGTGTCCATGTATACCCCATATGGTTTCTGTGTTGACTATGACTGGACACTATGAGTCGTAGGGTCCCATTATGAGTAGTATAAATTGAGTTGTAGGATCAGTAGTGTTTGAGTGCCCTAAAAACTGTGTTGGCTACGACTCATGGTGACGAGTAGTAATGAGTCCTTATGAGTTGTTTAGTGACCCGTAGTCACTGACGACTAAATTTCAGCTTTTAATTTGAGGGCTCTTTGGACAATTCCCTTCTCACCCAATTAAAACCCGTGATTCATAAATCACTTAAGGGGGTTATTTCTCATTTATAACGTGCTCAAACACTTCCAAAGTACTTTCAAGTCTCTCAAATAGCCATACTTAGGTTTTCCATAAAGTAGCTTATCAAAGGCTTTAGGATTGAATTCTATTCGTGAAACTTGGTATTTCAGGCATGTTACTCTTCCCCAATTATTATATTGTTAAAGCATGGGTTTTAAATTATAATTTATGTGGTTATGGTATTGGTTTTGAAAAAAAGGGTTGAGGGTTTTGAATAATTATTGTTAAACAATGTTTCCCATGATTTACCTATGATTGATTATGCTTGAATTATGGTTTTAAGATTGTAGGGTGCATGGTTATGGTGAATAAACTAAAGGATTGTGTTTTCCCCAAACTTGTGACTTTTGAAGTGGTTATGACCTCAACCCCATATTATGGAATTGGCTTTGAATATGAAAATATGCACATTCCCCTTTGGTTTAATTATACATTACCTTATAGGGTTTTGTGATTCCCAAAGGTAATGTATAATTGAACCAAAGGGGAATGTGCAACACCCCGATTTGCTGAACCAGAATGCTACATGGTGCTCATGACCCCGAAGAACCACAAGCTAACCCATGACTGATATCTGAACCTGTATACTGCATAAAATACTGAATAATGCGAAAACATGCACTGAAAGGCCATAAGATTCAATACTGAACATAACATGGATGGGATAACATCTGTAGGGTAATACAATACCTAAAATAAAACTGTAAATACTGAAGTCTAAAACATAATAGTCTGCATCTAGTTTGAAAGCCTCTACTGTCTGAATAATCTAAATAAGGAGTTGATGGGACATGTCCCCAACTAACTCCAACTAATAACTAATCAATGAAATAGTGGAGAAATAATCATGTCCTCGAAGGATGAGGACCACTTCTATTCTGACTGCTGAGACTGGAATCTAATGCTGATCTAGAACTCGTGTCTCTGAACCTATGGTGTAACATAAAAAGAAAGCATTATAGCGCAAATGCATTAGTGCAATGGAATGTACTGAGTATACATGTGAGGTAGACTAATGAAAGGGTTAACATGTATGAATAATGCTAGATGACTGTCTAACATGAATGCGAGAATGCATACATAAATACGTAACTGTAACTGACATTGTGATATCGTGATTACTGAATCTAAATACTGATGACATGACATACTAATAATTGATATTACTGATAGCATAAATAGTTGTATCTGAATGTAATTGATAACATGGGTGACAGTATCTGACAGTCCTGAATCTGATGGAACTATCTGAGTTCCTTACTGTATCTGAGTCAACTGCATCTGACAGTATTGAATCTGAAGAACTATTTGAGTTCTTTTACTGAGACTGGTACTGAAACTGTGGGAGGTAGTATTTAATCGACATGCCCCTGATACGCCATTAAGGTTGAGTTGGGGTCCAATCTGTAACCCCAATTGAAAGGGTGTCAATAACGCGCCACTGGTAAGGACATGCTATGGGCGACCCTTATCTGATAGTGTCCCTAAAAGAGAATGGTCGGTACCTTATCTGATAGTTCTTATCCACCTTATCAACCCTCATCGGACAGTGTTGATGTGTCAACTTATGCTGGCTACATAGTTCTGAAATGCAAGGATGACTTCTAAGGGTCACACCCTCATCTGATAGTGGGTATCCCCATCCTTGGGTTCACTCGGTGATAATTCCTACTCCCATATGAATAGACACTGAATCATGATTTACTGAACTAAACATGAGCTGAGTTACTAATTTCTGTTGACTGACGGAACACTACTGATATATGACAACTGACTGAGTCATGAGATCATAGAGATTTTTCCTGAGTCATAAGACTATCTGAAGTCTATGGATTCATAGCTTGACTGAGAGTATCGTGAAAACATGACATGGCTCTAGGTACATTGCTAATGTTTTGGGTACAAGTACCCCCAGGACTCGATGGAAGGAAAATGACAAAGTATGACTTACTTGAATACATAATAATCATCATAATACATTTTCTAAAGCATTTCATTAAACGTGTGATAGGAATAAGCTTGTACGTACATGGGGATTTCATGATATCATGCTAATTATACACTTTACCTTCATCTAGGCATTCAACCAAACACATAGTAGGCATAGAATTTGTAAACAACATCATACAACAATTAACTGTCGTGATTCAATTCCAATTTAATCGTTCAAGGATTTAGTCCTAGGGTTTCATGAATCTATACCGATGCAAATCAACCCATATGGAATTTAATACTTATTCATGGAATACAATTCAATTACTCACTATCAACATAAACAAATGCATCCCAATCATGAAATTCATAAGAAAATCCATAACTTGAATTTAGAAAAGGAATTCTTGGTCTTCATGGATGAATGGAGTCCATAATGAACACTATGCATACCTTAGTTTGTGATTTCGTGAAGATTGATGGTGAAACCTTCTTGAATTTGAATCCCCAATAGAAACCCTAGCTTGTTCTTGAGAGAAACTTGAGAGAAAATAGTATATTTTGGGTGAAGAATAGCTAAATTACGTGTTATTGGGTTTAAACAAGGGTAGAAAAATTAACCCTTTTAACCCTGGACGCGTAATTTTAATTTCAGTTAAATTTTCCCGAACTGGACCTTTAAGCGCGAAGCGGAGCTGTCGCGCCGTGTCACTATATTTTGATAATTGTGAAATTGAGGGATGGCGTGACGCGGGGCCATCGCGTTGCCACTTTCTTTGTGACCTGGAACATTAGCGCGACACGGGGGAAATCGCGCTGAGACACTGGAAAAAGGATGTGGGGCCATCGCATTGCCACTTCCTTTGTGACCTGGAACTTTAGCGCGACACGGGGGAAATCGCGCTGAGACACTGGAAAAAGGACAATTCTTAATTTGAGTGCTGGCGCTACGCACCATAATCACAGACACCTACTGGAAATTGCCAAATTCCATTTCCTCTTGTGGCGCGGCATGTCACTGACTAATATGGCACTGTCTTACGATGGGGACTTTAAATAGTCATAAATTCTTGCCCGGTTATCGTATTTAAGTGAATTGTATATCGATGGAAAACTTATCGAATTTTCCACATGACAAAGAGTGAAAATCTTGAAAATTCCTCATGGAATAATTACCATTCACTTTAGAAGCTAATACTAGGCATTCTTGGGATGAAATTTGCTAGAAATCTTCGGGGTAATACAATATCTCCCCCTTGAGAACATTCATCCTCGAATGAGACTGGCTGAGAGGGGAAACAATAAACTGAACATGAACTGAACATGAATAATTGGAACATGATCTCATGACTGACAAGATAAACATAACATACTGAACATGCATACTGTTGCATGTGTAACTGATTCATGAATGTATGACTGAATGTTCCGAGGAACTAAGTTTGTCACAATGAGAATGCATTCCTAATGCATAATTATATAACTGAGTTGATACATGAATGCATGACTGAATATGCGATGGTACTTGATACCAAGATTATATTGGGAACATGAACATGAAAATGAATACCAAGTTCGTGATGAACACTGATCATGAAACTGAGTAAGCTTAAGGAGAACTGTAACCTTGAGCTTGATCTGAGTTGGCGGAGAAGAGGTGAGGATACTTGGTATGCATGTATGATTCTGCTTCCCAAGTAGCTCCCTTGAAGGACTGATTTCCCAAAGAACTTTAACTAAAGGGACTTCTTTTTTCCTTAATCTACGAGTCTGATAGTTTAAGATTTCAGCTGGAATCTCACCATAAGAGAGACTGTTTGAACATCAATGCTCTGAATAGGTACTACAGCTGGTGGGTAGACTATACACTTCTTGAGAAAAGATACATGGAAGACTGGATAAACTGAGTCTAGGTCTGAAGGCAATTCGAGCTCATAAGCTACCTTGCCGAAACGATTGAGAATCTTAAAGGGACCAACATATCGGGGACTGAGCTTTCCATTCTTGCTGAATCTCTTCACTCCCTTCATAAGAGAGATATTTAGATAGACATTATCACCAACCTAAACTCGAGATATTTTCTACGAACATCTTCATAAGACTTCTGTCGGCTCTGAGCAGCCCGGAGTTTTTCTCTGAATAACTGGACATTTTCTAAGGCGTCGAATACTAAGTCAGGACCTATGACTGAGGCCTCACTAACTTCGAACCAACCAATTGGAGATATATATCTCCTACCATAAAGAGCTTTGAATGGAGCCATATGACTACTGGAATGATAGCTGTTGTTGTATGCAAACTCAATCAAAGGAAAGTGGTCATCCCAACTTCCCTTAAAATCAATTACACATGATCTTAGAATATTTTCTAATGTTTGAATGGTTCTTTCTGCTTGTCCATCTGTCTGAGGATGGAAGGTTGTACTGAGATGAACTTGGGTACCGAGACCCTTTTGGAATTCTTTCCAGAGATGAGAGGCAAACTGGGTACCTCTGTCTGAGATAATGAACAACGGAACGCCATGCAATTTGACCAACTCCTTGATATAGAGTTTGACGTAATCCTCGACTAAATAAGAGATATAAACTGGGAGGAAATGAGTTGATTTGGTCATTCTGTCTACAATTACCCAGACTGAATCATGTTGATGACGAGTTCGAGGAAAACCCGTCACGAAGTCTATGTTCATAACTTCCCACTTTCAAGTAGGAATACCGAACTACTGCATGGACCCACTAGGATTCTGATGCTCTATCTTAACTTGCTGACATGCAGAGCACTTAGCCAAAAACTTTGCAATGTCTCTCTTCATCATATTCCACTAATAGATTTCCCGTAAGTCGCGGTACATCTTTGTGGCCCCTGGATGAATAGAGTAGCGCGCACCATGGGCTTCTGCAAGAATTCATTGCCTTAAGTCATCTACACCTGGAACATAGAGATGACCCTGACAACACAAAATACCATCTCCCCCTTGGGAGAAAACCTCTACCTTCTAATCCTGAACTGACTCTTTCAACTTGACTAAGCTGGGATCTCTATCTTGCTTTTCTTTCACCTCAAAAACTAGAGATGATTCTGAACTACTCTGAACACATACACCACCCTATGAAGAATCGACTAAGAGAATGCCTAGTATGACAAGCTGATGGACTTCTTGATATAACTTCTTCTTACTATCCTCAACTTGAGAAACACTACCCATGAATAGGCTACTGAGAGCGTCGGCCACTACATTGGCCTTGCCCGGATGATACAAGACACTCATATCATAATCTTTCAAGAGCTCTAACCACCTTCTTTGACGAAGATTGAGATCTTTTTGAGAAAAGACATACTGAAGACTCTTGTGATCTGTGAATACATCTACATGAACTCTGCAGAGATAATGCCTCCAAATATTCAAGCAAAGACTATGACTGCTAACTTAAGATCATGAGTAGGATAATTCCTCTCATGGGGTTTAAGTTGTCTGGAGGCGTAGGCTATGACCTTACCATGCTGTATGAGGACACAACCCAAACCTACTCTGGATACATCACAATACACCACGAACCCATCTGAACCATATGGAAGAGCTAAGACTGGGGCTGAGGTAAGTCGAGTTTTCAACTCCTGAAAACTCTTCTCATAAGGGTCTGACCACTGAAACTTGACTTTCTTCTGAGTCAATCTGGACATAGGGGATACAATAGATAAAAATCCTTCAACAAACCATTTGTAATAGCCAGCCAAACCTAAGAAACTCCAGATATCTGATGGAGAAACAGGTCTTGGCTAATTTTTATTGTTTTAGTCTTTTGAGGATCAACTCTAATGCCATCACCGGAAATGATATGACCAAGGAATGCTACTAACCTTCGGCAAAATTTGCACTTAATAAATTTGGTGAATAACTGATGATCTCTGAGAGTCTGAAGTACTATTTTGAGATGGTCTGCATAATCGCGCTCAGTACGGGAATATACCAAAATATCATCTATGAAGACTATGACGAATATGTCCAAGTACTGCTTGAACACACGGTTCATCAATTCCATGAAAGATGCTGGGTCATTGCTAAGACCAAATGACATGACTAAGAATTTAAAGTGACCATACCGAGTACGAAAAGCTAGTTTTGGAATATCACTTTCTCTAACTCTGAGTTGATTATAGTCGGATCTGAGGTCTATCTTAGAGAAATAGCTGGCACACTGAATTTGAACAAAAAAGTCATCAATTCTAGGAAGAGGATACTTGTTCTTGACCATAACCTTATTGAGTTGATGGTAATCAATGCACATTCTGAGAGAACCGTCTTTCTTACGTACGAATAAGACTGGTGCGCCCCACGGGGAAACACTGGGTCTGATAAATCACTTATCCAAGAGATACTTCAAGTGTTCTTTCAATTCTCTGAGTTCTTTTGGTGCCATTTTATATGGAGGAATGGAGATAGGCTGAGTATCTGGAAGAAGATCAATGCCAAAGTCTATTTCCCTTTTGGGAGGAATTCCTGGAAGATCTTCAGGAAAGACATCTGAATATTTATTCACTACTGGGAATGATTCAAGGCTGGGAGTTTTGGAACTAGTGTCCTTAACTCAAACAAAATGATAGACACATCCTTTAGATATTTTTTTCCTTGCCCAAAGGTAGGAAATAAGCTGACCCCTGAAAGCGGATACACTACCCTTCCACTCAAGGATGGGTTAACTTGAAAAATGAAACTTGACTATTCTATTTCTACAGTTGACTGTGGCATAGCAGGAATGAAGCCAATCCATGCTAAGAATGACATCAAAATTAGTCATCTCTAATTCAACTAAGTCTGCTGAAGTGACTTTCTGAAATATCATTATCGGGCAGTTCCTGTATACCCGCTGGGCTATGATGGTTTTGCCCACTGGGGTAGAGACTGAGAAGGGCTCTGCTAGAATTTTGGGACTAATTTCAAAATCAACTGCTATATAGGGAGTAACAAAAGACAAAAAAACTCTTGGATCTAGCAAAGCGTAAACATGCACATGAAAGATCTGTCACTTACCAGTAACTACATCAGGAGAATTTTCCTGATCTTATCGGGTCTGAAAAATATATAGTCTATTTAGGCGTTGCCTGCTAGTAGCACTGGTGGTGCCACCCTGCTGATTCGAGCGACTGGATTAAGATGAGGAACAAAGATGACTCTGAGAGCCTGACTGAGGACACTCTCTGACTTTGTGACTTGTCTTGCCACAACCAAAATAGACATCGTTGCCAGCTCTGCAAGCACCCTTGTGGTTCTTACCACAATTCTGACAAAAGGGGATTAGTTTAGGTATTGCTGACACTGCCCTGAGACTTAGAGCCTGACATTATATCTCTAAACTTAGGAGCTAGAGTACTGGCTAAAGAAGGAGATGAAACTGATGACTTAGGATAAAACTGAGAACAGTTTCCTCCTTCTGATTTAGGCTAACTAAAATTAAAGCTACCTTTCCTAGCTTTCTTATTCTGCTTTTCCCTCTGCTTAATCTTCTTCTCCTCTATTTGCTAAGCATGGGTCATAAGTCTGGCTAAATTTATGTCACTATTTAGCATGGCGGATCTGCACTCATTAACCATACTATCATTTACCCCTGAAGTAAACTTACTCATATTGGCTCTGTCGTCTGCAACCACATGAGGGCATATATGGATAATTGAGTAAAATTTAGAGAATTCTCTTTCACCGTCATATTGCCCTGCCTGAGGTTGATGAATTCTAGCACCTTAGCCTCTCTAATCTCTTGGGGAAAGAATCTGTCTAAGAATGCAGTGAAAAACTCCTCCCACTCTATAGGACCTGCATCATCTATCCTTTCTAACTTTCACTGTTTGAACCAAGTATGAGCCATATCCTGCAACTGGTATACGTCTAACTCAACACTCTTAACAGTAGTCACCCCCATGATGTCTGTCATTTTCTAAAGTTGATCAATGAATTCCTGAGGGTCTTCATCTACTTTAGACCCGTGTAAGGACGGAGGATTCATTCGGGTGAAGTCCCAAATCCTAGCTGCAGCTGAGTTGGACACTAGGTTGGTTGGAATGACAGCTGGTTGCTCATTATGGGCAGCAACTAACTGAGCAAGGGTGGTAAATGAGGTCCTGAACTCCGCATGAGAAACATGATCGCTCAAAGGTTCTTTGGGCTGAGGGGATGACTGATTTCTTCTCTTAGGAGGCATATACTAAAATATTGAGAAGAAACGGATTAGACTGAGAGATTGACTTATGATTATGCTCACTGGCATGACATAAATACTGAAAGAAGGGAAACTGTTCCTAAACATCTCATAGCCTCTTGCATATAAATGTGGCATATAACACACCAATGTACAAGACTCTACTAGATGTGACTTTCAGACTTCCTAGGACTCTATTAAACCTTAGGCTCTGATACCAAGTTTGTAACACCCCGATTTGCTGAACTGGAATGCTACACGGTGCTCATGACCCCGAAGGATCACAAGCTAACCCATGACTAATATCTGTACCTGTATACTACATAAAATACTGAATAATATAGAAACATGCACTGAAAGGCCATAGGGTTCAATACTGAACATAATATGGATGAGATAACATCTGTGGGGTAATACAATACCCAAAACAAAACCATAAACACTGAAGTCTGAAACATAATAGTCTGCATATAGTCTGAAAGCCTCTACTATTTGAATAATCTAAATAAGGAGTTGATGGGACATATCCCCAACTAACTCCAACTAATAACTAATCAATAAAATAGTGGATAAATAATCACGTCCTCGAAGGATGAGCACTAACTTCTATTCTGACTGCTGATACTCGAATCTACTGCTGATCTGGAACTCGTGTCTCTGAACCTATGGTGTAACATAAAAGGAAAGCAACATAGCACAAATGCATCAGTACAATGAAATGTACTAAGTATACATGTGAGGTAGGATAATGCAAGGGTTAACATGCATGAATAATTCTAGCTGACTGTCTAACATGAATGCGAGAATGCATACATAAATACATAACTGTAACTGACACTGTGATATAGTGATTACTGAATCTGAATACTGATGACATGATATACTAATAACTGATATAACTGATAGCATAAACAGTTGTATCTGAATGTAACTGATAACATAGGTGGCTATATTTGACAGTCTTGAATCTGATGGAATTATCTGAGTTCTTTATTGTATCTGAGTCGACTGCATCAGACAGTCTTAAATCTGAAAAACTCTATGAGTTCTTTTACTGAGACTGTTACTGAAACTGTGGGAGGTAGTATTTAACCGACATACCCCTGATATGCCATTATGGCTGAGTTGGGGTCCAATCTGTAACCCCAATTGGAAGGGTGTCAATACCGCGCCACTGGTAAGGATAAGCTATGGGAAACCTTTATCTGATAGTGTCCCTAAAAGAGAATGGTGGGGCCCTTATCTGATAGTGCATATCCACCTCATCAACCACATCAGACAGCGTTAATGTCTCAACCTATGCTGGCTACATAGTTTTGGAATGCAAGGATGACTTTTAAGGGTCACACCCTCATCTGATAATGGGTGTCCCCCTCCTTGGGTTCACCCAGTGCTAATTCCTACTCCCATCTGAATAGACACTGAATCATGATTGACTGAACTAAAATGAGCTGAGTTACTAAGTTCCGTTGATTGATGGAATACTATTGATATCTGACAACTAACTGAGTCATGAGATCATGGAGATTTTTCCTGAGTCATAAGACTATCTGAAGTCTAAGGATTCATAGCTTGACTGAGAGTATCGTGAAAACATAACATGGATCTAGGTACATAGCTAATGTTTTGGGTACAAGTATCCCCAGGACTCGATAGAAGGGAACTGGCAAAGCATGACTTACTTGAATACATAATAATTATCATAATACATTTACTGAATCATTTAATCAAACATGTGATAGGCATAAGCTTGTGCGTACATGGGGATTTCATGATATCATGCTAATTAGACACTTTCCCTACATCTAGGCATTCAACCAAACACATAGTAGGCATAGAATGTGTAAACAACATCATACAACAATTAACTGTCGTGATTCAATTCCAATTTAATCATTCAAGGGTTTAGTCCAAGGGTTTCATGAATCTATACCGATACAAATCAACCCATATGGAATTTAATACTCATTCATGGAATACAATTCAATTACTCATTATCAACATGAATAAAAGCATCCCAATCATGAAATTCATAAGAAAATCCATAACTTGAATTTAGAAAAGGGATTCTTGGGCTTCATGGACGAATGGAGTCCATGAATGAACACTATGCATTCCTTAGTTCGTGATTTCATGAAGATTGATGGTGACACCTTCTTGAATTTGAATCCCCAATAGAAACCCTAGCTTGTTCTTGAGAGAAACTTGAGAGAAAATAGTATATTTTGGGTGAAGAATAGCTAAATCACATGTTATTGGGTTTAAATAGGGCTAGGAAAATTGAACCTTTTAACCTTGGACACGTAATTTTAATTTCAGTAAAAATTTTCCGAACTGGATCTTTAGCGCAATGCGGCTCTATCATGCCGTGTCACTGAATTTCGACAATTGGGAAATTGAGGGATGGCGCGACGTGGGGCCATTGCGTTTCCACTTCCTTTGTGACCTGGAACTTTGGCGCGACGCAGGAAAATCGCGCTGAGACACTGAAAAAAGGACAATTATGAATTTGACTGCTAGCGCGATGTACCATAATCACAGACACCTACTGAAAATTTCCAAATTCCATTTCCTCTTGTGGCACGGCGCTCCACTGACTAATATGACACTGTTTTACGATGAGAACTTGAAATAGTCATAACTTCTTACCCGGTTATCGGATTTAAGCGAATCATATATCGATGGAAAGCTTATTGAATTTTCCACATAACAAAAAGTGAAAATCTTTAAAATTCCTTATGGAATATTTATCATTCACTTTAGAAGATAATACTAGGCATTCTTGGGAGGAAATTTATTAGAAATCTTTGGGGTATTACAGAATGTGAATTCCCCAAAGTGATGATAATTGGTTTGGCATGTTTATGTTACCTTGAATGTGTAGTTCGTATGACGATACTAACAATGTATGCCTAAATCTATACCATGGTTCAATAAATGGGAATGTGTGTTAATTGTTTTAATTGGGCTTTAATGAGGGTTGTGTAGTTGAGTCGTGAAAGTAGAGGTCCCAAGGGACCAATACTGGAAAATTTGATTGCCAATGCGGGGGTCTATATGACCAGGTGGTTCTAGTCCCCCTTGTAATTATTATCAAATGATTGGGAGGTTCAAGTCCCCTACATTATATTACATGATTTGGCGCTTATGTCACCTTAATATGCTGGGTGGTTCGAGTCCCTCATAATGTATGTGTATACCCTTTGGTTCATGCGGCCAAATGCATTGGGGACCTACCAGCTGGGGGATAGCTTGGCCCATATAGCTCGTGGGTACCTTCGTATGTTTTGACGATTGAGCTACATAATCTAGGCTACAATTTTAAAGTGCATGCTAAGCCTTGTTCCCTACCCCCGACATATTATTCATATATGTATTATGATGTGATTCATGTGGTATTTGAAATGACTAGACTTGACTTTATTTTGTCCCTTATCCCTGAGTTTTATGCTAGTGTTCGCACCACTAACTGTCTCTGGACGCTGCATCCCCATGCAATGAAGGTCTAAAGGCAAGTCTACTTTTCTTGTACAGAGTTAGGTGGGTTATCATGATTCATCGGTCCTTTGTTGTAAAGTGGTAAACTTCCATCCTTTGGAAGACTTAGATATTTCATTAGTTCTATCATAGATTAGAATTGAGAGTTCACATTATCATCAAGATTATCATTGTCATTGTCATCTGTTAGAGCCAGAGGCATGTCTCGATCAAGACTGGTTTTTTATTCTTTTTAGAAGGATTTTTGGATTACTGTGGACTTGGGTGATATTGATCGGTTGTTTTGGCCGATTACTGGTTATGGTCATAGACTTATCTTTTATTCTTTAAACTTATCTGTACTATCTTGTTATATGTTAGGAATTCATAGAAAATTAATCTAGCATACCAACAAGTCACTTTTGTAGTGATCTTTTCAATAAACGGTAAATAACAGCTGACACTTAGCTTTTTACATCCCATAGGAACTCCTATATATCTAAAAGGCATTATGCCCTCTACAAGACCCAACACATCCTGCAACTTTTACTTAATATTATTTGAGACCCCAACAACATATAAAGAGATCTTTTCCACATTTTCTTGCAATATTAAGGCCTTGGAATAGAAAAGCTTCATGCAGAAGATTAAGAGATGTAATATCAGCCCTGCAATACATTAATAAATCATCTAAAAAGAAGATGTGAACACTACAAACTTTCTACATCTGACATGAAAATTAAAATTCCCATTTAATTCTAATTGATTTGGTTCTTTACGTAGGTACTCCATAGCCAAAACAAATAGATAGGGGAACATTAATCCCCTGTCTAAGACCTGTATTAGCAGAGAAAGGCTTGGTCAGACCACTTTAGAAGAATAGAGTAAGTAATTGTAGAGACACATGTCATGATCCAAGATACAAACTTAGTAGAAATCCCACATCTACTAGTTATTTCAATAGAGAACTCCACAATAGAGGATCATATGTTTTCCTCATATCAACCTTTACTACACATATAGGGGAAATCCACTTCCTACCATAGCATTCAAAAATTGCATGACTAAATAACACATTGTCAGTATACTCTAACCTTTAACAAATCTAGTTTAAGAACAATTTACTAAATTTACTAAATTAGCTATAATGATTTTATACAAAGAGGTACTACAAGCTATAGGTCTAAAATCTTTAACTTCGATGGGAGGGAGAACATTGGGAACTAAGTTATAATAGTGGCATTAATAGCTAGAAAAAGTGTACCAATAATGAAGAATTGTTGAACTACATGTACTATATCATCTTTCACTATCTTCCAGTTTTGGGTAAAAAACTCAATGGGAAATCCATCTACCCCAGGATCTTTATACTTAGGCAAAGTCTTTATGGCTGTAAGAATGTTATCATGTGTCACATCATTGATAAGCTTCTTTTCCTACTGCAGAGTAATAGAAGTCCCCTCCTTCACAATTTTTGAGTTCAAGAATGGAAATTCAGTGGCACTTTCCCCCATTAATCAAGTAAAAACATGCATAAATTTATCTTTAATATCCTAAGGATCTGTAAGCTTCACATTAGTATTGGTATAAATAGTTGCAATAGTATTATGGCTAGCTCTGATCTTTCATTGTGCATGGAAGTATTTGGAATTTTCATCACCACACTCCAAGAATGTAGCTCTATCTTTTTGTATCAATACCTGCTCCTCAACATTACTCAATTTTTCAATTTCCATCAAGTGCTTCTCCTAATCAAAGAAAGCCTGATCTACTAGTTTCTATTGCCTTTATCTCTAAGTGATATCCAGTTTCTCTCTAGCTAATGTATGTTGTTGATAGTATGAAGACATGTAGATATTAAGATCTTTCAACTCACCTTGAGTTTCTTGATCTTCGCCCAAACATTTACTATAGCTTGCTTAGATTCATCTATTGCCCATACTTGTCTTAAATTATTGCTAAAAGTGGGATGCTTGTTTACATTAGGATAAAACTTAAATAATATAAGATGCAAGCTTTTTTGATGAAAACGTTTGACTAGGATAGAGGAGTGATTAGATATTTAAGGATTTAAATACATTGCTTCCACATGATCATGATGTTCTAGCTAATTAAAATTCTCCATACCCCAATATGTCTTGTTATGCACCCTTCGTCTTGCTTCTTATTTATTACAACATGTATAAGGTCATTATTTAATTCTAAGTGGTGTGAGTTACATAGTGTAAATCATTCCCTGAAATCCTTGTGTCTCATTAGGATCTAATGGAGATCCCATCCTATCACTAGAGCTCAGTACATTGATAAAGTCATTATACAAAATCCAAGGATGATTATATTGAACATCAACCTGAGATAGAGCATCCCCACATCTTTTCTTTATAATTCAGTCCATTCAGAGAAAAGACCACCATGAGGTAAATGATAACTTGAGTCCTAGGATCCTCAACCAAGCAGTGAATACACTAATCCTTAACCTCAAGAACACTTAACTTCAAACATTTCTTCCATAGTATCTAAATTCTCTGTTAGGAATTTTATTGTAGTTATAACATTCCTCCAAGCGTTGATCCATCTTTTGGAAAATCTGCTTAGCCTTAGGTTCTCTTATTATCATTTCTAGACAACTAAGAACCTCTATTCTGTGCTTAGCTAGAAAGAGTCTTACCTCTTTCTATTTTTGGGCATGATTGAGGCCTCTGATATTCCAATTAGAGATTATCATAGAGGAACAAATGGAATGAATTTTCCAACACTTTTTGTTTATTAGGACCCCATGATTTGTTTACTACTTCTTTACATTATAACAATTTCCTTTATCCCTTGAGTATCAGGCTCCCTGAGAACTACCTTGTTTATTTGTTCGTTAGTTTTCTGTGGATTGGCTTTCATATCATGCTTAATAACTTGACTTCCACTTGGCCTAATTTCTATGGCTTTCCACACCAGTAATGGCTTTTTGTGTTTTCTACACTTTTTCTTAACTGCAGGCTCAGGCACAACATCATTTTCCTTAGGCTCTATAGTCTCTTTACGTGGAGGTTGCATTCTCTCCTGTCTATACCAATATTCAGCATCATCATAACCAAATCTTAGACAATCATTAAAATATTTTGGTTTCTATTTATAGTCCATCTTCTTCTCCTCTAGTTTAGATGGAGTCTCAATTTGTAGAACTTTAGGCAATAGTTGAGAAACATCAAATTCAATCAAAATCCTTGCATATAAAATTCTCTCTAAATTTTACTATAATTTTATTAGTGTGTAATGGTTGACACACTACACTGGCAATCTTGGTTAGTGCCTCAACAAACCAATACCTCACAGGTAATCCAGGAAACTTCACCTATAAAAGAATTATGCCAATACCTCTTGATTAAATTAAAAATCCAATTCCCATTGCTTAAGAATTAGAGGCCTATTATTAACATAGTAAGGTCCATCTTTCAACACTCTCTTATTATCCCTCTCAGTATGGAACTTAAATACATAGTACCCATCATCATCAAATAAAACCCTAGGTGTAGCTTACCAAGTTTTAGAATGTTCCTTTATATATTCCTTCTCAATTTGGAAAGTCACAACCCCATTCATCAAAATCAAAAGTATAAAGGATATGGCCTTACCAGCTGATCGAGTGTCACTCTTAAGAATTGGATTTAGAGTAGGCTAATTCGATATCTCAAAATTTGAAAAGTGTAATCTAAAAATAAATAGTTATCTGCTTTCCCTTCACTGACATTAACTGAATTCATCCTCAATACTACTAGTTTCAGCTTCCTCAGGTATAGATTGGAACCTCGATAGTAAATAACTCCCAAAAGTGATTGGAGGAAGACATTGAGGAATTCCAGTTGTTGGAGTAACAAAATTGCAAGTAGGGTTGTTTTTCTATGCCATATTCAATTTTGGGTCATAATGGTTGGCTTGTTATTATGCGCCAGGAGAGAAACTACAGGTGCCTAATGTGCAGCCCCCATATCTTTTTATTTCACATTTCTTTTGGGACAAGACATTCTTTCTTCTTGTAAGTTCATTATTATATTTTCTTCTCAGAATTATTATTATATGCTTGCAATTATGAGTAACTAAACACCACGACTAGGCTTGTGGGAACCATGACTGATTAACAAAGTGGTGTTCAAAGTACTATATGATTCTTAAAGGGTGTTTATGCAGATTTTGTGATTTTCCTTGGTTTGATTGCTTTTGATGGTGGCTAATGTTAGAACTCACTTTATCCTTACCCACAGTGACAGAAGGTGCAATAGATGGGAAAAAGGAATTAATAATAAGACTTGAAGCTATCAATATCCATTTAATTAGATTGAAACAATAAATGGTATAGATAAGATGAGATCAATGATAGGAGTTAGTAATGCAAAACTCATGAGACTTTAATTTGTGATTGGAGATAGTCGTCTAATAAGGCTATAAAGTTGTTAGATAAACAAAATCTATTGATTCTGCATGCGTAGCACCTGGAGAGATCGCTAGCACCTGGAGCGATCACTAGTACAATAAACCTACAAAGCTATGAAGTTCTAGGGAACACAATCTTAGTGGCTCTCATATATTGATTACAGATCCAATAAAATCAATAGTTGTTACCATTAGAATTCTGAATAACAAAACCCTTATTTTTACAGAAGATTATTTATTAATTTCTTTGATAATTATTTTGACCTATTCCTCATGGGACTATCCTCAATCTAGTTGGATTCTATATTTGATCAACTACCACTATATACTTTTATTAGAGGTCTAATTTGGGTGATATCAAACTTTGTCACCATTGTCGGGGTATTAGGAGTTGATTGATTGTGTTTGTCTAGTTGTTGGTTTTTGTTTTCTGATTTACTTTTTTGTTGTAACTAGGGTTCACACTAGGCATGGCCAACACTTAGAGTCAAGGCGATTCCTTGTTTCCACTTGATACAAAATTGAAAGGACTTCGAGAGCTAAAAGAAAGATGGTGAATGATAGAATTCATAATTAAGTAGTTCATAATAAGGGAGTTTTAGATGATGGTGACCTAAATTATCTACGACATCTTCATAAGCTTTAAGAGACTATGAATAAAACTACTACTTGATTGGTTATTGAGGAGAATTCTAGACAAGAAGCTACCATGCAGGCAGTAAAGGAAGAATGGGCTAGACAAGATGAAATAGGTTGATTGGCCGCACTTAAGGAGAAAATAGGTAGAGAAAAAATAAAGGCAAACAGCCTCCCAAGCATTATTTTCCTTAGTTTGATGATGCAGATGATGATATAAACTTTCTAGAGACGACTGAAATAAGTGATATTATTCCACTATCGTTGCCACCAAGAACTAAGTTAGACATCACCAATGCCATGATACCGTTGCTAAACTTAAAACTGGTGTTCACAAGCCTTGCTATTACTGATGTGAACCTTCATGTAATGAATTTTGCAGGGATTTGCAATTCCTATAATCTTCTTAGTGTGAGTCAAGATATAATTAGATTGTGGCTGTTTTCTTTCTCTTTGATGGAGGAGGCTATATTAGGGTTGATAGAATTGCCACGTTAAGTGATTACTAATTGGAATGAGTTGAGGACTTAAAATTTTAGAGAGATTTTTCCAATTTTCCAAAATATTATAGTTGAAAGCTAAGATTTATAACTTTAGGAAGCTACCTTCAAAGGTGTTATATGAGACCCGATTGAGGTTTACGAAGAAGTTGTAGAATGTTCCAAATCATATAATACCAACCCATAATCTACTTAAGATCTTTTATAGAGCCTTGAATTCTAACACTAAGGTTGTAGTAAACACTGTGACAAGTGTAGCATTTATGAGTTTACATTGGAAGTAGGCTTTTGAGATTCTAGATAAGATCACCAAAACCAACCAGAGTTACACACTCGAGATGCAGACATTCCCGAAGACACTTATATGATAGGGGAATCCATAGATCAAAGATCTTTAGAAGACTCAATCACTTAAGAGGTAGCTTAGTTGGCGATTGAACTTAGCTTATTTATAAAGCATTTTGCAGTAGTGGGAGAAGAAAAGGTGAATGTAGTTAGTTCCCAAGGTAAGTCACCTAGGCATGATAACTCTGATTTTGAGAAGGAAGATAAGTATCTAGACAATCAGATGGCAGCTTTTTAGCCAATAAATAAGGGTCTAATCAAGATAGCAAAAAATTTGGGCAAGGGAATCAAGGTCAATACTACAACAAGGATTATAACTACGATAGATCTAGGTATAGAGATAGGAGTAGGGGAAGAGAAAAGATGACTATAACAATAGAAGTGACCTTTTGTTCCAATGGAGAGCCGCAATGCTGATTCGAGTAATTCAGGAATGAAAGACATACTTACAAAAGTGGAGAAAGAGGTAGAGAAGACTGAACATTACCTTAAGAGGTTTTGACCAGATATTTTGAGGATTCTTTAGAAGGTTGAATCACATGCTATAGTCATTCAACACCTTAAACAACACTTTGGTCAGATGTCAACTGTATTGAATCAACATCGACAAGGTAACTTCTGAGTAACATCATCCAAAATCTTAAAAATAATGGTTATTTCTTGGTTATTACTACTAGAAAAGGAACAACCACTAATCCACCTATGTCCATGGTTATTGAGAATGAGGTCCAACTGATAATTATTGATAATGAAAAAGTATTGAATATGAAAATTTAGTCATTGATAAGAATGCATATGAAAAGTATCTCGTTGCTAATAAAGAAGCTAAGGAAAAAAGGGTAAGAAAAAGGAGGTCTCATAAATATGGACTCTTATTTCATGACTACCTCATCTTTTCCACAAAATATGAAGGAGAAGGCTCAAGAGAGAAAGTATCTCAAGTTCATCTCCATGTTGAAAAACTTTAGGTTAACATCTATCTAGTTGATCTATTGAATAAATATTGGGTTACATAAAGCTTATGAAGGACTTGGTGACAAAAAAGACAACTCTAAGTTTTGATGGTTTTAAAAATTTTCTAAGGCTTTGTCTGACTTAGATGCTATCATATAAGATTTCTATTGAATTCCTCATAGTGCGTTCCACCATAAGGAGTCTCATCAAAGTTGGTTGGGGTGACCTGAACCCCAACTATCTATAAATTGGAATTAATTTGATGGTCCATTGCTGATATCACTAGGATTTTTCCTGGAATTTACATATACCAAATCAAAATCGAATCAGACTATTTTACTAGTACTGAAAATCAATAAAGACTTAATCTACCTATATAGAGGTAGTTAAGAAGGGTATTATTAAGTGGTTATATGCTGATGTGGTTTATCCTATTGCTGACAGCAAATGGGTGAGCCCGATCTAATGTATGTTGAAAAAAGTGGAATGATTGTGATTCTATATAAGAAGAATGGGCTTATTTCTATAAGGTCAGTCACCGTTTGGTGTATATGAATGGACAATTAAAAGTTGAATGCATGGACTGAGAAGGATCACTTTCTAATACCTTTCATGGATTAGATATTAGACCATCTTGCTGGTGAATTTCGTTCGAGAATTATGCGAAGTTTGTGTTTTGATAATGCATGTTTGAAGGCATTTGAGTGTCTAAAAAAGAAGTTAATTTCAACCCCTCTTATTTTGTACCTTGATTGGTCCATTCTATTTGAGATTATGTTTGATGCTAGTAGTGTGGCGCTAGGAGCTGTTCTAGGCCAAAGGAGAAAGGTTATTTTACATCCAATTTATTAATCTGGCAAAGCACTTAATCCTACTCAAACAAATTATATTATGACTGAACAAAAGTTGTTTGTTATGTTTTTTTTTTTGTATTTAAGAAATTTCAAATTTTATTTGATTGGCACAAAAGTGATTATGCATACTAACCATATAGTTGTTAGATAACTTACGGAAAATAAGGATGAAAATCCAAGGTTGATTCCTTAGCTACTTCTATTACAGGAATTTAACTTTGAGTTGAAAATTAGGCTGGCCACTGATCACACCTTAAAGAAGAGGTAATGGTGAAACTAATAATGAGCTTGATATTGATGATACTTTTCCAAACCATTAGGAATTAGTCGTATCTCAAGACTTGATTTCATAGTTTGCAGATATTTCCAATTATTTGGTAATTGATGTGGGGCCTTGGGACCTATTATTTCAGCAATTTAAGAAGTTTATGCATGATCTGAGGAAGTTTTTTGAGAATGATCCATACTAATTCTAGAATTGTGTGGACGGACTAATTCATAATGTTTTCCTAAGGTAGAGAAAATAAATATTCTAGAGGCATGTCACTCTTCAGCAGTGAAACACCCTAGGTTTCTGGCCCTTAGAAAATTTGATTTCTGATCTCTAGACAGGATACAACTAGGGGAAACGACTCGTACACTGGGATACAAGTGGTATGGGTTTGTCGTATACTGACCAGTGTTGGTTAAGGGGTTGCATTTGGTTTTTGGAACGGGTATGACTTGGGTGGTACGAGTCGTATTAGTGGATACAGGTTGTTTGGTTACTTTATTTGATCTTAGGCTTGGTAAATTATGTTGTATCTGAGTACGAGTGGATCACCAAGAGATATAAGCCAGGGTATAAGTCATACCATGGACTCGTATGGTGGGAAGTGTTCAATTCTCTTAGGATTTTACTCTACCAGGGGTGCAGATCATGAGTACTAGTCCCATACTTGGATACGACATGGTTTGGGGTAATTCGTACCTTGGATAGTGTTGGTTCTAAGAGAGATAGCCTTGGGTACGAGTGGTGGGTACCACTCGTATTGGAGGGTAAGACTAGTATGGATAGTCATACCCACCTGATGGATTTTTAGGAGGTTAAGGGAAATCTAGATATTTCCCTACTTAACCTAATAAGGCCCCACGAGTTATATTCCTATTGGGAGGTTATTTTCCCTATTATTCTATTCATTAACACTTAGAAACTTCTCTTAAACACTCTACAACTTCTTCTAAGGATTTTGGGTAAATGAAAGTTAGGGTTTCATCTTAAGGATTAATTTGGGGCTTGTGTTGGTGATTTCTATCCATCATTTTCTTGGATTAAGGAATGTTCTCTTCCCTCATTGTTAGTTATAACTAAAGGAATGGTTTTATACAATGTTTTCATGGTTTCATTATTGTATGGTTTTGGATTTTCAAATATGATTTGGAGGTTTTGGTTATAAATGTTTGGTTATGGTTTTCCCATATTTTAATTCTAATTTTATATGCTCTAATGATGGTTTTGGATAATTGGTTGCATTGGAATGGTTATTTGGTAATTGGCTTTGGTTTTGGAAATACTATGCCCCCAATATGTTTGATAAAATGCCTATGAGAATGTTTTTCACTACATTATTGGATTTTAATGGAGCTTATGTACGGTTTAAACTTGGTAATGGAACCCTAAATGGTTAAATGGTTTGGAATGGTCAAAATAGAATTTTTTTGGTTTAACAATCATTCTTGTAGGGTATAATGGAATCCCCTAAGTAATCATAATAATGGAACACTTGTGGGGTACATGGGACTCCCCCAAGTTAATTGGTAATGTAATCTATGGGTACACGGGACTTCTTTGATCTCAAAAAGGTTTGGCTAAGGACAATACTTGGAAGTTATAGTCAGTATAATGATACTACAATGTGTAGCCTCAGTTAATAACAATGGTTTGGTTGGTTGGAAAATAGTTTTATTTGGGAAATAATGGTAGGGTGTGATTGCTCCGTGAAGGTGGGAGTTCATTGAATGAATATTGGAAACTTAAGTCTACCGACATGAGGGGTAGGTCATGTTGACCTTATATAATACTATAAGGTATACGGGAATCCTCTAAGTACACTATACATATATATCATGGAGGGTAAGGGTACTTGGGAATCCCCTACTCTAGTGGTATCTCTGGTTTGTGTGGCTACATATATCAAAGCCCGTTTAGGGGGTTACACTGGACCCATATAGCCCGTGGGTGGTTAAGGACAGTTAAGCTTCAAATACCAAGGTAAATGGTTTTAAATACATGCTAAACCCAATTTCTTTCCCCGACATGGTTATATATATATGTATGGTTTATATGAATATGGTTGGTTTACTTGGTTTTACGGGTTGTCATTATTTTATCCTTATCCTGAGTTCATGCTAGAGTTCACTCGCTAACTTATCTTTGGGTGGTTGTATCCCTACGTGATGTAGGAATCGGCTATTCTACTCCTCTCGCTTAGATATCAAACATTTACGATCAACTACTGGATTAAAGTGGTGAGCTTTCATCTTTATAGAAAGCTCTATTTCATGGATATTATTTCATACTTTGGATCATTTATGGATATTGGTTTTGGCTATGGTTGGGGGCATGCCCTAATCGGATTTTGGTATTTATTTGGTTAGAGGTTGTTGTGGAATGGCTATGGGTTGGTATGGCAGGATTGATATTGGTGTCAGCCTTGGTATTGGCATTAGTACGGAGGTTGATACCGTAGTACTAAATTTCTCACTGTTCTATCCTCTTTTATTTTGAGATTATATATAATTATTATGAAACTCATATGGTTATGGTTTGTGGTTTGGTTTGGCTATTGGTTGGGTTCGGATGGTTGGACTCGATTGGGTCGGTATCGGTAATAGACCTATCCTAGAGTTATGCTATCTTGTTATATGCTTGAAATTCAGTTAATCCAGGGCAGATGGATGGAGGTTGGGTTGGGTAACAGGGGTGGTCTCCGGTCCCAGTCAAACTTAGGATGTTCATTACGATAAGGCCCTGGGTCGGGTCATGTTAAGTTTGTATCATATCTCTAGGTTCATGGTCAATTGGGAGTCCATAAAGCCGTGTCTAGTAGTATGTTTTAGGGATGTGTAGGCGCTCCACACCCATAATAGAGAAGCTACAAGGCATTTAGGAATGTTTCACTTTCTTGGTATTCTTTTTTTAAGTTGGAGTCTAAGTCCCAGAATTTCCTCTAATCCTTGTTTGTTCATTATTTAGATCATGCCTCGTCAATCTAGAATACAAGGAAATCCTTTTGTCCCATCTGGTGATGATGTTGATGGAGTATGCCCTACACCTGGAGTTTGCACTCGATCTCAGGATCCTATCCCTGATTGTTATTGAGTTCCTCCAATTGCTACTAGTCCTCCTCAAGGTGAGGTGACTAATGTGGAATTTTGTTAGTCGATTCATACTATTGCTTAGTTGTTTGCTGCTCAGGTTGAGCGGGACATATCTGGTGTTCTATCTTCGGAGGCCATGAGCATTGGCCAGTTCATGAAGATGAATCCTTCTACTTTTACCGATGTGAAGATTGAGGAGGATCCTCAGGGTTTCTTGGATTAAATGGATAAGATATTTAGAGTGATGCAGGCCACTAATGTGGAAGGGGTGAATTTTGTAGCCTATTAGCTCAAAGATATTGCGTACTAATAGTACGAGGAGTGGGATAGGGATAGGGGTGATGTGAAGGAGTTGTCCTAATGAGAGGCCTTTTTTAATGCTTTTTTAGATTGCTTCTTTCCTCAGGAGTTGAGGAAAGCAAAGATGGAGAAGTTTGTGAATCTTAAGTAGGGAAAAATATTTGTCAAGGAATACGCCTTGAAATTTTATCAGATGTCAAGGTATGCTCCAGATTTCGTGGATGATATAAGAGCGAGGACGAGAAAGTTAACTTTTGGGATATCTCAGGATTTGATCCTTGAAAGCAAGACTACCTTGTTGATTAAGGATATGGATATTTTGAAATTGGTTGTCCACATGTAGTAGGTGAAGGATGAAAAGAGAAAATAGGCAGAGTTTGGGGAAAGGCAGGGTAAGAGGAGTAGTTTCTCTAAGCCAAGTGGTGCTTAATAGCAGGGTGGTCGAGATGGTGGCAGATCGCCGAAGAAGAAGTGAGGGAGTTGTTGTTCTTTCTCTACTGCTAGTGCTTCTTACCCAAAGCAGTTAGTTGACAGGCGTCCGCAAGGTAGTGATAATTTTTGGGCATAAGGTGCCCAATATTAGGCGAGTAGGGCACAATCGGCTTCATTGTGTCCTCCTGTTTGGTTCTATAGTCATTTTCATTGGGGCTTTTATGATGAAATTAGGGTCAGGTGTTTTAAATATGGCCATCAAGGCCATACACTCAGAAACTATAAGGTCGGTAGGGGTGCTATGGGAGCGATCAAAGTTTTATTTGCTTCATCTTCTGCTTCTGTGCCTAGTTGTATGGCTTCGATGTATGCTCCTATTTCTGGTACCGACACAGGATAAAATAGGTTGTATGCTCTTGCATCTAGGAAAAAATCTGAGGCATCACCTGAAATCGTTACTGGTGCTTTACAACTCTTCTTTCATGACGTGTATTGTCTGCTTAATTCAGGGTCCACTCTTTTCTATGTGTCCCCATATATGGTTGTATGTTTTGGTTTTGATCCCGAGGTTGTTTTAGATCCTTTTTTTATTTCTAACCCGGTAGGTGACTCAGTTATTGCTAAAAGAGTCTTTAGGGGGTGTGTGGTATCTATTGGTAGGAAGCAAACCTTGGTAGATATATTTGAGCTGGATATGGTGGATTACACTCATGTTATGCATCCTTACATTGTCGAACCCATAAGGTTGTCCTTAGGTTCCCTGGTGAATCGATTATAGAGTGAGGGGTGGTTCCTTAGCTCCTACGGGGAGGTTTATTTCTTATATTAGAGCCTGGAGATTAATCTCCAAAGAAAGTCCTTATCACTTGGTCTGGGTTAAAGATTCTAACTTGGAAGGTCCATTTTTTCTTTCGGTTCCAGTGGTAAATGAGTTTTCTGAGGTCTTTTTGGATGATCTTCCTGGTGTTCCTCTGGATAGGAAAATCGAGTTTGGTATTGATTGGGTTCTGAACACTTGTCCAATATCAATTTCTCCTTATCGAATGGCTTCGACTGAGTCGAGAGAACTCAAGGAGAAACTTAAGGATATTCTGGATAAGGGGTTTATTCGTCATAGTGTATTCCTGTGGGGTACACTGGTGTTGTTCATGCGTGAGAAAGATGATTCCCTTCGGATGTGCATTGACTATCGACTATTGGATAAGGTAACGTTCATGAACAACTATACTCTTCCAAGGATAAATGACTTGTTTGATCAGTTACAAGGTGCCAATTTCTTTTATAAGATAGACCTTCAGTCTGGGTATCATCAACTTAAGATTAGGAAGGAGGATACCCCTAAGACAACTTTTCTTACTCGGTATGGGCACTTTAAATTCTTGGTTATGTCATTCGGTTTAACTAATGCCCCAACATAATTTATAGATTTGATGAAAAGGGTTTTCAGGTAGTTCTTGGATCTTTTTGTCATTTTGTTCATTGATGACATATTGGTGTATTTTAAAAGTGAGGTGGATAATGCCAATCACCTCCGTGTCGCATTGCAGATCTTAAAAGAATAGAAGTTGTATGCCAAGTTCTCCAAGTATGAGTTTTGGTTGAACGTTGTGACTTTTCTTGGTCATATTAATTCTAGTGAGGGGATCATGGTGGATCCTCAAAAGGTGGCTATGGTTAAAAGGTATCCTAGAACTACGACACCAATCGATATTCGGAGCTTCTTAGGTTTGGTTGGGTATTATAGGCGATTTGTGGAAAGCTTTTCTTCGATAACTGCTCTTTTGACTAAGTTTTCTCAGAAAAAGGTAAAGTTTTTTGGTCGGAAGCGTATGAAGGGAGTTTTGAGAAGCTTAAGTATAAGCTATCTTCAAATTCGATTTTGACATTACCTGAAGATAATGCGGGGTTTGTGGTTTATTGTAATGCATCTAGGGTGGGACTTGGTTGTGTTTTGATGCAGCATGGGAAGGTAATTTCCTATCCTTCCATACAGTTGAAGGTGTATGAAAGAAATTAGCTTATTCATGATTTGGAGCTGTTGGCGGAGGTTTTTGCTTTGAAAATATGGCAACATTATTTGTATGGAGTGCACATAGCCATTTTTTCTGATCATAAGAGTCTACAGTATGTGTTCACTTAGAATAAGCTTAATCGAAGGTAGAGGAGATGGTTGGAGCTTCTTAAGGACTATGATATAAGTCTTCACTATTATCCAAGTAAGGAGAAACAAGTGTTAGATCCTATCTTGATGAAAATCAAGAATGATGCAGGTGGGAAAAATATAATGGTATTCGAGATCAGTGGTGATGGTACTTTATGGTACCAAGAGAGGTTGTGTTTTCCTGACTTTGATGGGTTGAGTCAAAGGATTTTGGCTGAGGCACATGAATAGCGCTATGTTGTTCATCCCAGTTTGATAAAGATGTATCACGATCTTAAAGAGATATATTGGTGGAATGATATAAAAAGGGACGTGGCTGATTTTATGGCCAAGTACATGGTGTGTCAACAAGTTAAAGTTGAGCACATGAGGCCTGGAAGGTTGTATCAAGAAATTGATTTGCCTAAATGGAAATAAAATGTGATCAATATGGATTTAGTTACCGGTCTTCCACGGTCTTGAAATTGATTTGATTCAATTTGGGTCATCGTCGATAGGATGACGGAATCTGCTCATTTTTTTCCAATAAGAACTACTTTTTCGGTGGTGGACTATGCAAAGTTGTATCTCCATGAGCTAGTAAAACTGCATGGGGTACCTGTTTCGATTATCTATGATCGTGGTACCTAGTTTTCTTCTCACTTCTGGCAGTTTTTTCAGAATGGATTGGGTACTAAGGTGAGTCAGAGTACTACTTTTCATCCTCAGATGGATAGGTAAGCAGAAAGAACTATTCAAACATTAGAGGATATGCTTTGGGCATGTGTGATTGATTATGGTGGCATTTGGGTTGAGCATCTACCTTTGGCAGAGTTTGCTTATAATAATAGCTATCATTTTAGTATTTGGATGGACCTTTTTGAGGCATTGTACGGTAGGAGGTGTAGGTCACCTATTAATTGGTTTGAGCTTGGTGAGGTGGATATATTTGGTACGGATTTGGTTTATCAGGCTATAGAAAAGGTGAAGATGATTCGGGATAGTCTTAAAGCTTCCCAAAGTTACCAAAAGTCCTATGAGGATGTAAGGCATAGAGACTTGGAGTTTGAGGTTGGGGATAAGGTGTTCGTAAAGGTATCTCCAATGAAGGGATTAATGCGGTTTGGTAACAAGGGGAAGCTCAGTCCCTGGTTTATTGGACCTTACACGATTTTGTGGAGGTTGGTAATGTTTCTTATGAATTAGAGTTGCCTTCTAGTTTGTCCTCTATTCATCCGGTATTTCATGACTCCATGTCGAGGAAGTGTCTTAGTGATCCCTTCTCGGTTGTTCTTTTGGAACGGTTGGATATCTCAGATTCTCTCTCTTATGAAGAAGTTCTAGTTGAGATCTTGGATTAGTAGGTTCATCGTTTATTAACCAAAGATGTGTCCTCGGTTAAGGTTCTATGGCGGAACCACAAGGTGGAAGAGGCTATATAGGAAGCGAAAGAGGACATGAAGTCCAAGAATCCGCATCTATTTTTTTCTCTTGGGATTCGTGCGGAAGGTATATGTTCTAGAACACATCATTTTTTCTGAGTTTGTTAAAGAAAAGATTAATATCTTTGCATATGTGTTTCCTAACTTGGTTAAAGGTTGGATTGATATTTGATAACACAAATGAATCGTGCTTGTGGTTACCCTACATTATCCGTCATTCAGGGACGAATGTTCCTAGTGTGGGAGATTGAAACACCTTGAGTTTCTGGCCCTTAGAAAATTTCTTGGATTTTCAGGTATTTGTATAGGATATGACTAGGGGAAAAAACTTGTACACGGGGATACGAGCGGTACAAGCTAGTAGTATGTTGACAAGTGTTGGTTAAGGGGCTGGATTTGGTTTCTGAAATGGGTACGACTTGGGTGGTATGAGTCATATCGGTGGATACAGGTTGTTTGGTTACTTCATTAATCTTAGGATTCGTAGCTTAAGTTGGATCTGAGTACAAGTGGCTCACCAAGAGCCATAAGCCAAGGTACGAGTCATACCATGGACTCATATAGTGGGCAATGTTCAGTCCTCTTGGGTTTCTATTCTGCCAGGGGTACAGATCATGGGTACTAGTTGTATACTTGGATACGACATGGTTTTGGGTGAGTCATACCTTGGACAATGTTGGGTCCAAAGGAGATGACCTTAGGTATGAGTGGTGGGTACCACTCGTATTGGAGGGTATGACTGGTATGGATAGTCGTACCCACCTGATGATAATTTGGGAGTTTAAGTGAGGGCAATCTAGACATTTCCCCACTTAATGTAATAAGGACCCACGACTTATATTTCTATTAGGAGGTTATTTGCCCTATTATTCTATTCATTAACACTTAGAACTTCTCTTAAACACTCTACAACTCTCTCTAAGGCTTTTGGGTAAAGAAAGGATAGGGTTTCATCTTAAGGATTAATTTAGGGCTTGTGTTGGTGATTTCTCTACAACATCTTCATGGTTTAATTAAGGCATGTTCTCTTCCCTCATTGTTAGTTCCAACTAAAGGCATGGTTATACAATGTTTTCATGGTTTCATTATTGTATGGTTTTGGATTTTCAAATATGATTTGGAGGTTTTGGTTATAAATGTTTGGTTATGTTTTTTCTGTGTTTTAATTATGCTTTTATATGCTCTAATAATGGTTTTGGATAATTGGTTGCATGGGAATGGCTATTTGGTAATTGGCTTTGGATTTGGAAATACTATACCCCCAATATGGTTGGTAAAATTCCTATGAGAATGTTTTTCACTACATTGTTGGATTTTAATGGAGCTTATAAATGGTTTAAACTTGGTAATAGAACCCTTAATGGTTAAATGGTTTGGAATGGTCAAAATGGAATGGTTTTGGTTTAAGTATCATTCTTGTGGGGTACAATGGAATCCCCCAAGTGATAATAATAATGAAACACTTGTGGGGTATATAGGACTCCCCCAAGTTAATTGGTAATGTGATCTATGGGTACATGGGACTCCCTTGATCTCAAAAAGGTTTGTCTAAGGACAATACTTGGAAGTTATAGTCGGTATGATGATACCACTATGCATAGCCTCGGTTAATAAAAATGGTTTAGTTAGTTGGAAAATGGTTTTAATTAGAAAATAATGGTGGGGTGTGATAGCTAATCGTGAAGGTGGAAGATCAATGAACGAACACTGGAAACTCATGTTTTCTGACATGAGGGGTAGGTCATGGCGACCTTATATGATACTATGAGGTACATGGGAATCCTCTAAGTACACTATACATTTGAATCATAGAGGGTAAAGATACTTGGGAATCCCCTACTCGAATGGTATCTCCGGTCTATGCGGATATACGTATCGGGGATCGTTCAGAGGGTTACACTGGACCCATATAGACCCTGGGTGGGTAAGGACGGTTAAGCTTTACTGCTTTTAAAAGTACACTATATATTTTAAATGCATGCTAAACTCGATTCCTTTTCCCGACATGGTTATATATATGTTTGGTTTGTATGCATATGGTTGGTTTACTTGGTTTTACGGGATGGCATTATTTTATCCTTATCCTGAGTTTATGCTAGAGTTCACCCGCTAACCCATCTTCGGGAGGCTGTATCCCCACACGATGCAGGAATCAATCATTCTACTCCTCTTGCTTAGCTATCGACATTCGGGATCAACTACTAGATTGAAGTGGTGAGCTTCTTTCTTTCCAATAGGCTCCATTTCATGGATGTTATTTCATACTTTGGTTTATTTATGGATATTGGTTTTGGCTATGGTTGGTGGCATGCCCCAGTCGAATTTTGGTATTCTTTTGGTTAGAGGCTATTGTAGAACTGCTATGGGTTGGTATGGGTGGGATCAGTATTGGTGTCAGCTTTGGTATTGGCATTGGTACTGGAGCTAGTATCGTAGGACTAAATTTATCACTATTCCATCCTTTTTTGTTTTGGGATTATGTATAATTATTACAGAACTCATACAGTTATGGTTTGTGGTTTGGTTTGGATATTAGTTGGGTTCGGACGGTTGGACTCGGTTGGGTCGGTATCGGTAATGACCTATCCCAGAGTTTGTAATTTTGATAGTTACTCTATCTTGTTATATGCTCAAAATTCAGCCAACTCAAGGTAAATAACTAGATGTTGGGTTGGGTAACGAGGGTGGTCTCTGATCCTAATCGGACTTAGGATGCCCATTATAACAAGGCCTCAGGTCGGGTCCGGTCAACCAGTTAGTGGTCATCATAGTGGTGCACAGACTGCACATAAGATCTTGCAATCTGGGTACTACTGGACCAACATTAATAGAGATGCACATGACTATGCTAGGGCTTGTGACTAATACCAAAGATAAGAAAAAAATTGCAAAGACAAGATCTTTCAATGACCATGAAACTAGGGCTTGGGCTATTTGATGTATGGGACATTAATTTCATGGGTCCCTTTGTGATCTCATATGGTATGAAGAACATTTTAGTTATGGTTCATTTTGTTTTGAAGTGGGTAGAAGCAGTTGCTCTTCTAAACAATAAAGGGGTGAGTGTGACCACATTTTTTAGGAAGAGCATTTTCTCCAATTTTGGGACACCAAAGGCAATCATTATTAATGGAGGCTCACATTATTGCATTCGTCTATTTAGAGCCTTTCTTGAAAAATATGGTGTGGAACATAAGGTGGAAACGACCTACATCCACAATCAAATGGGCAAGTTGAAGTCTCCAATTGTGAGATAAGTAAATTTTGGCGAGGACTATAAATGCCAAAAAAACAAAATAGGATAGAAATTTGGAAAATACATTATGGGCTTATCAAACATCATTCAAGACCTCTATTGGTGCTTCTCCATATCATATTATGCATGGTAAGGCTTTCCACTTTCCTGTTAAACTTGAGCATAAGGCATTTTTGGCATGAAGAGGTTGAATATGGAATAGAGTGATATGAAAAAGTTAAAAATTGAGCAGTTGAACGAGATGGATGAATTGCATCTTAGATCTTATAAAAGTTCATCTTTGTATAAAGAAAAGATGAATGAATACCATGATGAAAATATAGAAAATTGAGAGTTCACCGCTAGTGATAAGATGTTGTTGTTCGAATCCAAGATTTACTTATTTCCTGGAAAGTTGAAGTCAAATGGAAGAGGCCACATTGAGTAACAACAGTGTTTCTATATGGTGCAATTGTTGGCCAAAGGGTGAAATACTATCACAGTGATGTTGAAGAGGTCAAGGTGGTATGTAATGTTGATTTGATGGAGCCTTAGTAATCAGGCTCACTCGAGTCATTCCATAATGTTAAATTAGGTAGTACATGATAGTAAATTCATAGGACTAGTATGACTAAGTTTGAGCAACCAAGCTAGCCACATCGTGCCACAACATTAAATTGAGCAGTACATGGGAGGAAACCCAAGAATTTGGTACTTGTTTTAATTTTTATTTATAGGTTAAAGTGTGTTATAGTGGGCACAAAATTGGGGATCTAAAAAGAAACCAAAATACTTTCTGGTGACTAGGTCCAGCGGGTCACCGAATGAGTCATAGGGTATCCCACCGACTTGTTGAGTGGATCTTTATAGGAGAAAACCCAAGTGGAAATCACTAGTGTCCTAATGACACTCAAAATGAGTCGTAGCCTTAGGCGATGACTTCTCTTTTTGATTCATAGGGATTGCTGATGATCACCTAGGTAAGTATTTAATTCCTACCCTATGGAGGGAGACAATAAAACGTAACCAATGAAAGCGAGTCATAGGGTCTAGTTGTAGCCACTAGATGAATATTGATCCCATATTTTAAATGTGCACGACCCAACCAGACTCGCTATGTAAAACCTAGAATCTATTTGATTCAACTTTATTTCCTTTTTTAAATAATAAAAACTCCCTATATTTTCCATAACCGACATCTATCACCCATTATCGCCACCAAATTTTCCCTACTACCTACACTCTCCCATCAAAACTCCCAACTTGCAAGAAATTCATAAGTCTAAAACAAGTGTTAGGGAATTTTCGTAATCAAAGAGTCCTTCAAGCATCCTTGCCTAAAGTTCTAAGTAAGTTCAATTCATTGCTTATTTATTTTCATTAATTGTTACACATGAACTTGTTCTAGCATTATGCTACTAATAATCTATAAAATCACTCCCTAGCTTATAAATTGCTTGAGCACAAACATAGGAGTTTGTGTAATTCGTGCTTATGCCTAAGAACTTATGTTTTCTTGAAATTTAGGGTGAAGTATGAGTAACCCTGATGTTGTGATTTATATGTGTATGGAAGAAGTGAGTTCCTTACCACTCCCATGATTGAATTATTGTTCTAAACCAAAAAATGCAATGTAGGAAAATAGTCGACAAGTTTGAAACTCAGAAGCTCTAAATATGCAGTCACTACGAATCTCACAATGACTCGTACCCTAAGGTAACAAGTCATCGCGCGAGTCGTATCCACATGCACTTTGATCAAAGAAATTAAATTTTCTTAAAGTGCTAAAAATGAGTCACCTAAAGACTTGTATGGTAGCCTAAAAAATCTAAGGTCTACTTGTACTGAGAGCCCTACATTTCACTTTGTAGGATGTGACCCAATGACTCATACGGTAGATTTGTTGGGATAACAGTGCATGTTTGAGGATTATAGATTCAACCCTATTAGTCACCCTACGATTTGTAGCCCAAGGTAATAACTCAAGGGCTCTTAGGGATTGTGTTACTATGAAATACATACTTATGTCAGTCCTAGCTTTCCCTAGGGTGGTCAAGAAAGGACCCATATGATGAACTCCCAAGAATCACCACCAAACTCACCTACTTATCCCAGTTTGAAAAGAAAAGAGTGTCTACGTCTGAATTAGAAGAAGAGGAAGACAAAAGTGTCTCTGAGAATAGACAAGATGAGGGATATAGTAGTCAGTCCAAAGAAGTGAGTTCAGGGTCTGTCTTAGATGAATCATCTGAGGCTAAAGATAAGGGTACTGCTGACAATTCATCACCACCTATTCAGCCTCTACCGCTAGCCCAACCTGGTTTACAAATTAAGGCTACAATGGTCTAACTAGTAAATAGGTAGGGCATTCAAGGTATGCAGGAGTTATATAAGTGAGACAATTACATTTCCATAAGTATAGTTTGAATGAAGAGGGGGTTCTATTTAGAGACAATATTATTGATTATGGGTTTGTCAGAGATGCCTACCTTTGAGAGATTGTTCAAAAGTACAAGTTTGGATAGATGGATGAAAATCCTGGTAGATACTACCCAACTTAAGTTCAAGAATTTTATGTGGCATATTGGATGTCATTGAAAGATTTATATTTAAGAGGCATATCATGGAAAGTTCATGAACCCCTTCAGACATTATTGATTTAGAGGGCCAAGGTGAGTGTGTGGGGGTAGACTATTTTCTTCTTCGTACATGGTGAAGATCATGTGCCTCTAGCTAACATAAAAAAAATGATTTTTGTATTGATGTGATGAAAAAGGTAAAATCAAAGCAAATCACCAATAAGGAGAAGATGGTGCACTTTTGTTGGATGGCAACCATTATTTCTATTAATAACAAACTGCTTCTTGGATGTTGGTACATCCTCATAAATTTACAAAATAAGTCTAAATTTTGCAACTAAGTCTTAGTGCATATTAGTTTTCCAGAGATTGGGGACCATATCTGGTCTTCTAAATCTCGACTAGGATGCCTTAGTGGCTTGTATCATGGACGGGTATGAGATTGACATTATGAGGATCATTGCCCATGAAATTTGAGATAGAGTTGTGAATTCTGAGTCCAGCATCCCCTTTTCATGTTTAGTCATGAAGATATTTATAGAGGGTCGAGTTTCTATCTTACTCGAGGTTGATAATCTTATAGTGGTTTATCGTACTATAGACTTGGGATTGATTTAGGACCAGATGACACCATTTCAAGAGAAAAAGTTAGAGCTGGTGCTGGATTGCTATAGAGTATATTCTAGTAGGATAGACCAATAGATATTGATACCCCTAATTTTATAAAACTTGGGGAGCCCAAGTTGAGTCTTAAACAGAGACCTCGAGGCCCGAGCCTCAAGATACAATTGAGGCAACTACTTTATCCATATCCCAGCTAATATTAGTATTTATTTCACATGCTACTACTTTGAGATCATCCATTCCCCTCCCACCTAGCGGTGGTTACATCTTTGTATCGTAAGAATTTTTGAATGATGTGTTGAAGATGTTACTTACTGTTGAGCGAAAAATGGCTAATATTGAGCAGGGATGTCCACTTATGGGTAACAAAGGATATTTGAGCTAAGTTGTGTGGTATGTAAACCTGCTTTAATGGTTTTGAGAAGAGGATCACTGATAAAGTTGGACGGGTACAATCTTTGGATTCAGCAGGGATTAAAGATAAGTCACCCACACTTCGGGTTGCTATTAAGAATATGCCTTCTATGCCGTACCTATAATTCTCGACTCCCACCATGCCTATTATTAAAGAGATTGAGGTGGGTGAGGTGCTAAATACACATAAAGATTAATAGTGAGAAGGAGAGCAAGCAAAGGAAGAAAAAAAGAGAAAAATATGACTTGAAAAAAGCAACATAGACAAGCAAGAAAACCTCCTAAGATCATTTATCTAAGGTACATGAGATAGAGTATGGAGTTGGACGATCTAGATTTTATGAGGCCCTGCCTGCTAATGTTGCTGTTATTGCAAAGAGTGGGGGTACGAAAATTTACCCCACTATTTTAACACCATTAAGTGCATCGACAACTACCGGTGCCAATATTGACTAGAGTTCTACAACCACCGCCGAGGCCACTATTGATGAGACTAGGGCTTCTTTTAAGATCCCAACTGAGGATGCTACGTGATCCGATGCCTTAATAATTTTAGGTATGCCTTTTCCCCTTATTCTTATTTTATTTTGATATGCATATAGTGAGGACACTGCATGTTCTCAATATTAGGGGTGGGAAGTGTACCAACACTCAGATTTTTTTTTGCTATTTTTTCTCTCCTGGGTGTGTTATTATAGTAGAACCAACATGTTTAGGGTGTTTTTAATCTTTAGTGTTTTATGATTTCTTTAATTAGGAGAAAAGTAAGGAACCTTAATGCAGTCATATTTGTTTTAAGTTTGGGGTGAAGTCTGAGTAACCATGATGGTTTGGTTTTGAAAAAAAATCATTTTAAGGATACCCCTCCAAAAAAATTATTTAACGGTGTGTTTTATTTACATTGTGGATCTTATTATGGAATAGAGTTATAGGCATAATAAGTATAGCTTAGCAATGCAGGAACTGGATTGGTAGTAAGTGATAATGTAACTTTGTGCTATGTGTGTGCTAGACACATACTTAGTTCACTTTTTGTGTATGATCCAGAACTCCTGTTTTTTCTTGCCTAGGTTGTAGGATAGTTGATTAGGATAGAATCATAGGCCACTGTTAAACTAGTCCACTTTTAGCCAAAATTCCCAACCAAGTGGAATGCATATCCATAGATCCTAAGTTTGAGCCTAAATAGACCCATTTTCTTCATTAATCGATTCACCTTCCTATTTCTGTTATAATGAATCTATTTTGGCCCTGATATGTCATTAGACATAGTATATCTCAACTAAATCTAATTTCATAAGTTGAGGGTAGCTATCAAAGGAGTGCGCCAAGTAGGTATCAGGAAGAAGGTTGGTAAAATAATAGAAAAAGAAAAAAAAAGAAAAAGAAAAAGGAAATTGTTCTTAAATAAAGTATAAAAAATAAAAGAGAAATATAAAGAAATTGTGAAAAGAAAATAAACCTATCACGACCCAAAAATTAGGGTCATGATGACACTTACCTCGGAATTAGCCTTAGTATGTAAGCAAAAAACTACCCAAAAATAAACATGCGAATAATAAAAAGGAAACCCATAAAATGAGACTATAGAACAAAGTTAGGCTATAAAACAACATATAGAAAAATTCGAACAAAATATATAAATCCCAAAAAATGGTGTCATAAGTAAAAGAGAATCTAATACATAGTTTGAATGCAAAAAGTACAAAATCTATATCAGAGTACTAGTAAAGACATGATAAGGATAGATGGAGGTTGGAAAAAGGCTCCTATCAGGGAGCTCACTAGGTACTCCAAAAGGTCAACTGCTATCACATAAATCAGTCGTCATGACTCAGACTCACACTGGGATCTGCACCAGAAGGGTACAGTAGGGTTGAGTACGGTCCACTTGAACTCAACAGATATCATAGGCCGACTGATCAAAGTAGAAAATAACACAAGTGAAATATAGTATGAGCATGTCACCTGTAAATAGAAAATTTCCCAAACGGTAGCTCACACCGTCATCACTAAGAGTTCTATAATATTAGATCAAAGAGAAACCATTAAACATGAAGTATATAAGGGATCTAAATACATATCATGGGTATATGTAAGGAAGCACAAAAAATGCAATGCAATGATGCATGATAGTGGTACTTACGTATACACCTTCCAATCCTCAACGTTTAGGACATGACCTATGAGGAGTTCGCAAATGATATACTTTCATAATTTCAACAAACCTTACCAACAAATGACCTCAGCCTAGGTTTTCAATACCTCATAATCCACCTTGCCGGCAATGACCACGACCAAGTGTTTTATGAAAAGAATATCCTTTTTTCTTTCGAAATCATAATGCCTTAGTGGTATCAAGTCTCATGAACATGTATAGATAATATAAGGATATAATGCTCATAACCAATATAAATAAAGATAAACATAAATTCAATACTAATATGAATAAACTCAGAATCTACTACATATGACAATGATTCATGATCTAATCCATTATAGGGCACACTGGTATGTATAGTCATGTAAGGCATCAATAAACTCATTTAAATTCTCAATAAGTCCTATAATATCTAGTCCAGCCCCCACTTTGGCAACACAAAAAGAAATTTGGCAAATAATGCACAAGGCCTAAAATCATCAAATAAAGCCTCTACATGGGCATAACATTATTTACCGCTTATAAAATCAACAATAATGTGAAAACAATCCCCCATATGGGAAACATAACAAAATAAAGTACTCTCAAAATATGGTTCCATGAATAAAGCCCTAACCCATGGCATGCTTAACAAGTTTATTAACTACCCAACCCAGTTTGAAGGATGTTAAGGTATAACCTACCTCAAAGTGTTGAAATACAAGCCTAGAAGCCTCAATGCAGAGATTTTTCTCTTCGAGTGGAGTCCTCATGAGATAAGACTATCAAAAACATCATTTACAAGTCAAAAAGAAGCTAACGATACTCATATCAACTATATTTAGTATGGATCTAAAATAAGTTTAAAATAAAAAAGGTAAAATTAAAATTTTATTTTAAAAATATGTTCTCTAAGATTGTAGGAATCTCAGTTGAAAACCAACCAAAACCAAACTAAAACAAGGCACAAATCAAAGGAAAACCAATTTAAGAGTTTACCAACTGAACCCCCAAAATTTTAGTTTGAAATCATAATTAAAAGGGGTTTTTGAAGATATAATCAATAGGAAATTATGGGAATATGAATTAGAAGCTTACCCAAGCAATAATGGAGTAGAAAACCCTCAAAATTTCCTTTTACCGATTCTCCCAGATCCAAAACTGATGAAATTTGCAAAAATGGACTATTTATACTGTTCTATAGATAGTATCTCCTGATTTCAGTTAATCTGTTGCATTCATACAGGTCAATGCTTACCTAGACAAATAATTGGTCATCATATTCACGAAGGCCGACAACCTGAACCATATCTTTTACGATAACCCTATCGCTCGCAATGAAGGAGATAACCTGACCCTAACCCAAGGACCCTTCGTGATCTTGTCTACCTCCTCATCATTACAATAAAGGATAATATCCTTCTCTTCATTAACAACTAGAGGCCTATATTTGTGAAGAAGGAATGTACCTACACCAGATATCAGCAAATGATGAGTTTTTGGCATGTTAAAATATCTCGAAATAAACCCTTGATATTCGTTCAGGATCTACAAGAATAAAAAATATATTCTACTAGTCTCTTTTTATGTTCCAAATTCACTGCAACATCATATTTTTGAAAAGAGATTGTTTTCAACAAATTAGGCCCCGGGACCCCTAAAAGCTTAATTTAACTAGTTTTTAAAATAAGGGTCGAAATGTAAAATAAAGTTTGAGCCTAAACTACCCATGCTAATAACCCAAAATTTACATTTTGGATATAATGGAATTTTCCAAATCATTATCCGATGCTCAAACACAAAATGTTGGCTGAAGTCAAATTAATGACTTTTAAATCCTCTAAGAGTCTCAAACTTTCCCAAATCACTACCAAAAGCATCAGGAACTGTGCCAACCACCCCTACTCCTAAAAATCAACATGTAACAATGGGGAAGGGTAAAATGGATAAAACATATAAAAAATTTACATACCAAGTTATTACAAAACTGCATATGAAATCTAAGAAAAAATAAAAGAAAATAAGGAGAAGAAAATAAAAGAGGTTGAAAAGTAGATCCAAAAGAAATTTTGTATCAAGAAGGGTTTATTAACTATATCGATATCTACCATACCCGTCTCTAATTCGAGGAAAGTCCTATAGTAATCCTAGTCCAACCGTCTAAAAACTATGGCGTAGAAAATAGGAGCAAGCCTATGGTATTTCACACACATTGTCCAAACTTTGTTGAGAGAGTCAGTGTTTTGAATTCAGTTCCTGATTCTAATTATATCTTTATTACTGCATGCACACATACCTCTTTGTTGTAAGGGAACATGGGTTGCATTGTTGGTTGCTGTCTACTCGGTCAAATGCCATTTGCATATATTGCATGGTTTTTTATATAGACTTTTGATATCTCTTGATACCTTTGTATTAGGGTATTGAGCAATGTATATATGCAAAATGGCTATTATTAAATCTGAGTAAAGAAGGGTGTTGAAAATATTGTGAATTGATTGTGTAGGTCCCTTAGTTTTTTTTAGTTAAGCATCATAGTTATATGTTATTTTGTTTCCCTGGGGACATAAAAATACTCAAAGTTGAGGGTGTTGATTTGTCATGGTTTCACGGTATTTTCTATGCTTAAAATGAGGAAAATATGCTAAGTCAAGGGCTCCTTTATTTGGATATAATATTTTTGTGGTAGTTTTGTAAGAAAATAAGATTCAAAGGGAGCAAAGGAAAAATGATGAAAAATTGGCACAAATATGGAAACTGATATGGGAGTACGAGTCATTGGGTCACGAGATGACTCATAGTTATAGTCATTGTGACACTAGTAATTTTAGGGCCTTGTAAAGCTGAAGAACTAGCTGACTATGGTAAGAGGCTACGACTCATAGGGTCAGGTGATGAGTTATTACGTGGACAAATCCTGAGCAACAAAGGAAAAGTACTGAAAGATTAAAAAATTCCCCTAGTGCCAAGGAGAGCTCCCTATAACTCCTAAGGTGCATTAATGATTCATTACCAACAGTCGTCTTGAGTAGAAGAGATTGAAGATATAAGATTTGGAAAACTAGTCTAGTGGTAATGGGTCACCCTACGAGTCATAAGGTGACCATATGGATCATCACTAGTTTTGAAAAAAAACAAGTCAATGAGTGCCTAAATACACACAACGAATCAGAGCTAGACCCTACGAATATTTGCCTAAGTTGTAGCCACTACAGACCCCGCAATACTATTTTGTTTACGATAAATTTGCATTATGTCTAAAAATAATCTTAATGAGTTTATTGTTTTAGTTTACATTCTACTACTACTAGTTTCAAGGCATATTGTTGCTCTTGCAAGTACAAACATCGATTTTTAATATTTTAATTCAAAGTGAGATTTGTGGTTTTCATCTTATTCTTGTAAGTTCATCATTATGTTTTCTCCTTAAAATTATTATTGTATGCTTGAAGTTATGCGTAACTAAATACCATAACTAGGGTTGTGGGAACCATGAAGGATTAACAAATTAGTGTTTAGAGTAAGACATGATTATCAAAGGATTTTTATGCATGTATTGTGATTCTCTTTGGTTTGATTGATTTTGACAATGGCCAATGTTAGAACTCGCTTTATCCTTCAGAACGAAAGAGGTGTAGCAGATGGCAAAAAAGAATTAACAATGAGACTTTGAGCTATCAATCTCCATTTAATTAGCTTGAGCCGATAAATGGGATAGATGGTATGAGATCAATAATAGGGGTGAGTAATGTAAAACTTATGAAATGTTAATTCGTGATTGGAGTTATTCGTCTAATAGGGGCGTCAAATCATTTAGATGAATATAACCTTTTGATTCTATATGCCAAGCACTGGAAGAGATCACTAGTACAACAAACCTATAGAATTATGAAGTTATGGAGAACACAGTCCTAGTGTATCTCATATCTTGGTTACAAATTCAACAAAATCAGTAGTTGTTATTATTATAATTCTAAATTACTAAATCCCCTTTTTAATAGAGATTATTTACTGATTTCTTAGATAAACACTTGATAAATATTTTGATCTATTTCTTGTGGGATTGACTCCAACTTAGTTGGTTTTTATATTTGATCAACGACCTCTTTATACTTTTATCAAAGGTGAAATTTGGGTGACATTCGAGTGGAAGCTTTATATGGTATTATGGGACTTATGTGTGTATTAAATTGCTTTATCTAGCATTGTGTTTCCTGCTAGGGTCTCAACTTGTTAAAATAGGCATTACTTGAGCATTATTGACATTATTATTGATGTCTCACATGATTATTTATACCAGTGGTGCCTTGCAAGGGCTTTTTTCATAAAACATTGTCATTTTAAGTTGATTCTGAGCTCATTCATACCTGTATTAAATGAATTATTATTTTTATATTGATTGGTTGTGAACATTACATTCTTATATCCATATCTACATATATATGAGATTGGTGTCACTAAGAAAAACTTATTTTGACAAAAAATGAGAAACTTTATAAAACTCCAATATCGAGAATATGCTGGTAAGGTTGATTGAAAAATATTAATTTTGTAAGAAAATGAGACACTTTAAAAAATACCTATACCCAGGGATGTGCCGGTAAGGTTGATTGTGATATAAGATTGAGATTATAAAGATATATTGGTTCTCAACCCCCTATGGGTCCTCTCCTAAAACATTGAGACATGGAAGGTGTATACAAATGTCCCACCATCAATGCATCACATTGCATTGTATTTGCATCTTCTATGTTTCTTTTATGTATTCATTGATGTTTGTATGGTTTCTTTATATATACTTCATGTGTAGTTTTACTATTACCTTATTATATCGTAAAATTGTTAGTGGGGAAGGTGTAAGCTATCACTTGAGAACTTTTCTATATGTAGGTGATGTGCTCATAGTGTCTTTTACTTGTTTATTTTTATACTTAATCAGCCAGTCTGTGATACATATTGAGTACAAGTGAACCGTACTCACTCTTTTTGTGCCCTTTTGGTGTAGATTCTATAATGAGTATGAGCTGTGATAGTTGATTTGTAAGGTGACTATTGATTTTTGGAGTACCTTCTGAGCTCCCTGTTTGAAGCCTTGTTTCAATCTCCATCTATATTTATCCTATCTTTATTATTATTCGGAGACATACATTAGTATTTTTAGTTTTCAAACTATGTATTAAATGCTCTTACTACTTATGACACTGAAAAGGCACAACAACTATGAGTACAGTCCACTTGTACTCAGTAGTTATCATAGGCTAATTGAGAAAAGTAGAAAATAAGATACATAAATACATACAATGAGCACCTCACCTACAACTAGAAAATGTCCCAAATGGTAGCTCACACTGTCTTCACTAACAGTTATAAAAGTAAAGAATTATGCAAAGGAAATAGAGCAAATATGCAAAGAATAAAACACAAAAGCACAACACTGGAGATGCATAATGTATGAAATGATATAATGATGATGATGATGTGATATGATTGAGGTTATCATATAACCTCTGTATACACCTACTAAGCCTCAATGCTTCTAGGTAGGACCCATGGAGTGTTCACAACTGATACACTTTCTCAATACTTAATCCTAATTTTAATATCCATATCTCCTCACTAACTCTTGGACTACGATAGAGGATTTTGTAAAAGTGTCCCATTTCTGTCAAAAATTATTGTTTCTTTAATAGTACCAATGTCTCATGAATGTATATGTGATATGAGGATGTAATGCTCATAACTAAACCATTATGAAGATCTCAAATCTATTCAATATATGTACACATGAGCTCAAAATCTACTCAATATGTCAACCATCCATGATTTAGTATAAGCAATATACCATTGTAATAAATATCAAGTAAGGCATTATTAAATATCGCATTAACCCCAACTTGGGTATTTCTATCATGAAGAAAGCAAGCAATGTATATACAAGGCCAATAATATAAGATAAAGACCCCACACAGTCAACACACAATAAATATCATCTCAAGTCACCAACAACAACAATAAAAGCTTCCACATGGGAACACAAACATAATAATATCATTGAAATACGGTTTCATGATTATTACCCATACCAATAGTTTGTGTATGTGTATATATATATTAACTACCCATCCAAGTCTGAAGAAAGTTAAGCCATAACCTACCTCATGACGTCAAAGTCCAAACCTAAATCCCTTCAACGCAGAGCTCTCCCCTTTCGTGTGGCCTTAGAATAAACTAAAACATACAAATATAGAATCTATCACTAAATGAAAGCCAATGATATCCATATTTCCTACTTTTAAGTCGGGGTCAAAATGGACCTCCAAAATGAGTTTTTGAAATGAAAGGGCAAAATCAAAATTTTTATTTAGAAAAAACATACCATGATTAATGGAATCCATAGGAGAAAAATCAAGTGAAAATAGGTTTAAAATGAGGTTTTAATCAAAAAATTTCTTTTTAGGCCTTCTGGCCAAAAATTCCTAAATTTCAATGTAAATTCAAGAGTCAAAAGAGTTTTAAATGGCATAATCAAACTAAAGTAATTGAAAAAGTGATTTAAAGCTTACCCAAGCACGAGAATGGAAGAAATCCCCAAAAAATGAAGCTCAAAGTCTTAAAAATGAAGGAAAATTGTGAAAATCAAGTTTATACCCACCCATCGCTTAAGCGACGACTTGACCGCTTAAGCGGTCCAACCCAAAGGCGTGAGGCCACTAAAGCAGTCCCCAATCACTAAAGCGGTTAAGTGTCCTCTTTAGAGGTGGTTGACAAATTAAACGGTGTCTGCTAAAGCAATGCATGGATTGCTAAAGAAGATACAGTTTTAGCGGTCTTTTGGCCACTAAAGTGGTTGCACCAGACTTCGGTTGTATGAACAACTTTGCTAAGTTGCAAAGTTGCCGATCAATCCCTCAGAATTCGTTCAGAATACCCTGAAGGCAAATGAAATATGATACTAGATTAAATTCGATGTTTCATACTTAGTGACGACATCTGATCTTTGAAACAAGAGAGTTTTCACAAAATTAATCCCCGATACCCGATTTCACTAATTTTTGAGTTGAGGGTCGAAATGATATCCAAAAGCTCTAAAAGTGAACCAACCACGCTACCTACCCAAATTGATGTTTCTGATCTGTTGGAGCAATCCGTTTTGACATACGACACACAGAACAAACAATGTTGACTGAAATTAACTATGAGGCTTTTTCAACCTCTAAAAATCACAAACTCACCCAAATCATTCTATATCGCATCGAAAACCATGTCAACCATCCCCAACACCTCAAAAATAACACATAGCATCCATGAGTAAGGATAAAATGGTCAAAACATATAAAATGGGAAAGTCAATAGAATCAAATTATTACAAGAATGTGTATAGAAACTATATAATCGTTTTATAGATATGTATCTTTATAGGATGTGTGTAGAAATTGTGTCATTGTTAAGTGGAATATGTATCTGAATAATTATTATACCTAAAGATTGTATAAGATATGAATAAAAAATGTACAATTATTGTTATGATGTGCATATAAATTGTATTATTGTTTGTATTTAATATAAATATGCATAGAATGTGTAGAGTAAATGTATAAATATTACATTGTTGAGATAATGTATCAATTAAAAAAATATAGTTTTTTAAAAGAAGAAGCTACAATAGAGAGCATAAAAAAGAAACATTGAAAAAAAATAATGAATGATTTTTTATTTTTTTAAAGTGTAGTAGTGAAATAAAAAAACTGAACTCTCTTCTTATTAGAAAAATGGAAAAACAATTATTTTTTAAAAAAATGGAACAACAATTTTAAAAAAAAAAAAAGAGGAAAAGAGACGAAGTCTGCCAGCGAAATGATTAAAATTAGGAATTAATTTTAGCGGCGAATTATAGATAATTAATTTTTTGTTGCTATTTTAGTGAAATTATTTTAGAATGAAGTATCATTTTTGTTCTTTCCCCTATCATTATGTCGAACTTAGTTCTGTAGTAATTACAATGCATGATATATTGCTTATTGAATATCTAATTTATTATAAATTAATATATATTATTTACAAATAAAGTAAACAAATACTCCATTGATTTAAAAAAGAATGTCTTACTCCTTTTTAAGTTTGTTTCAAAAAGAATAATTTTTTTTCTTTTTAGTAATACTTTAATTTTAAGTTTTCACATGACATGTTTAAAAATATAAGATTAAAGAATATTTTGATATATTTGACTTAACTTTAATTTAAAACTATAAAAATTAATTATTTTTTTTTAGATTTCGTATCAAGTTAAATTAGATCAATCTTTTTAAACGGAGGAAATAGTATAACAAACCCACCACATCTCCCAAAAAAGACAAGAAAGAAAAATTATACATTTTAATATATTTCACGAAGGAAAACCCAAAACGGTATTAAAAAGGAGATAGTTTAACGTAGCTATTGTTATAAAACAAGAAAGAATAAAGAAGAAGAGTAGAGAGAATAGAGAGAGTAATTGTTATTTCTTCTCTTGAGGGATGATTTAAAATGAAGGAAGCCCTTGTATTTATAGGCGGAATTTGCCCTAGTTTCACACTAAAGACAAATACATCAAATCCTGATAGACATCAAATAGATCTTGATAGACATTCACTATAATTGATATAAATCATAACACTCCCCCTTGAATGTCTAACAATACGCATATAGACTGCCTCATTAAAAACCTTACAAGAAAACCCAGTGGGACAAAACCTCGTTAGGAAAAAAAAGTACAACGCGTATTAGCTCCCCCTAATAAGAACATCCTTGAACCTTTGAGTCCGATCTTGTGCACCATCTTCTTGAAAGTTGCAGTTGGAAGAGACTTGGTGAATAAATCAGCCACATTGTCACTTGAACGAATCTGTTATATGTCAATATCACCATTCTTTTGGAGCTTATATGTATAGAAGAGCTTTGGCGAAATGTGCTTCGTTCTATCTCCTTTTATGAATCTACCTTTCAGTTGTGCTATGCATGCTGCATTATCTTCATATAAAATTATGGGTAATTTGTCACATTTCAAGCTACATTTTTCTCGAATGAGATGTATTATGGACCTCAACCACACACACTCTTTGCTTGCTTCATGAATAACTATAATCTCAGCGTGATTCGATGAAGTGGCTACGATAGACTACTTTGTTGATCTCTAATATATGGCAGTACCCCCACATATAAATACATAGCCTATTTGAGACCAAGCTTTATGCGGGTAGGATAAGTATCCAGCATCAGCATAACCAACAAGATCGGAATTGCAATCTTTACAATAAAATAAACCCATATCGGTAGTCCCCTTTAAATACCTTAATATGTGTTTGATCCCATTCCGATGTCTCCTAGTAGGATCAGAACTATACCTTGCTAGCAAATTTACTGAAAAAGGTAATATCAGGCCTTGTAGTATTTGCAAGATACATTAGTGCACCAATTGCACTAAGATATGGTATTTCAGGACCAAGGAGTTCCTCATTCTTTTCTTGAGGTAGAAATGGATCCTTATTCACATCAAGTGATCGAACAACCATCAGAGTACTTAATGGATGTACTCCATCCATATAGAATTATTTCAACACCTTTTCTGTGTAGGCATATTGATGGACAAAGATACCGTTTGTCAAATGCTCAATTTGCAAACCAAGGCATAACTTTGTCTTTCCGAGAACTTTCATCTTAAACTCTTTCTTTAGGTAATCAATGCACTTTTGAAGCTCTATTGGCGTTCCAATAAGGTTTATGTCATCGACATAGACAACAAGTATAACAAACTCCGAGGTTATTTTCTTTATGAAAACACATGGGCAAATTTCATCATTCGTATAACCTTATTTAGATAAATATTCATAAGACGGTTATACCACATGCGTCCAGATTGCTTCAAACCATACAATGATCTTTGCAATCTAATGGAATACATTTACCGAGGCTTTGAACTATATGCTTTCGGCATTTTAAATCCTTTGGGAATTTTTATGTATATCTCATTATCAAGTGATCTATATAGATAGGCTGTTACCACATCCATCAACTGTATTTCAAGTCTCTCATGGATAGTGAAACTAATAAGATAACGCAATGTTATTGCATCCATAACTGGTGAATATGTCTCATCATAATCGACACTAGGCCATTGTGAAAATCCTTGTGCAACAAGGCGTGCTTTATATCATTGTATTTCATTTTTTTCATTTCTTTTTCTCACAAAAACCCATTTATAGCCAACAGGCTTAACACCATTAGGTATTTGAGATATGGGTCCAAAAACTTCACGTCTGGCGAGCGAATTCAATTCAGGTTGAATTGTTTCTTGCCATTTTGTCCAGTCATTTCTTTGTCGACATTCTATGATAGATCGAGGTTCAAGATCCTTGCTATCTTTCATGATTTTCATTGCAACATTATATGCAAAGACATGATCCACTACTATTTTAGATTGATTCAGATTAGTTTCAACATCACTTGAATTTATGGATAGTTCCTCATTTTCTTAAGTCTCAGGTTCATTGATTCTTTCAGGAATATCAACATTTCTCAAATCTTTAACTTCCGTATGTGGATCTTTCGTAGTGTCATCTTGACCATTTGTTTTTTTTTCTAGGATTTCGATCCTTAGAACCTAATAGTCTGCCACTCTTCAAGTGTTCTTTAGATCCATTAGCTATGACACTAGTGGATGGTCCTTTAGGGACATCAATTCGAAGTGGGACATTCTCTACAGGAATATGTGATTTAGTGATCCTTTTCAAATCTGTAAATACGTCTGGCATTTGATTTACAATTCTCTGCAGATGAATAATCTTTTGTACTTCTTGTTCACAAATAGAAGCACGTGGATCAAGATGAGATAGTGATGATCTTTTCCATAAAATTTCTCTTTTGATGTCACTATCTTCTCCCCCTAATTTTGGGAAAAGTATCTAATCAAACCGATAGTTTGCAAATTGAGCAGTGAACATATCTTCCGTTAAGGGTTCAAGATAGCGAATAATGGAGGGTGATTCAAATCCAACATAAATTCCTAACCTTCTTTGGGGGTCTATCTTGGTGTGGTTTGGTGGTGCTATCGGCACATAAACACCGCACACAAAAATTCTCAGATGAGATATATCAGGCTCTTGACCCAGAACCAATTACAACGGAGAAAATTTATGATAATTTATCGGTCTAAGACGAATAAGTGTTGCAGCATGCAAAATTGCATGACCCCAAACAGAAGTGGGCAACTTAGTTTTCATTAGTAATGGTCTTGCTATCAACTGCAGATGTTTAATTAATGAATTAGCAAGACCATTTTGAGTGTGAACATGGGGTACAGGATGTTCCACTCTTATCCCGATCGATAAGCAATAGTCATTAAATGCTTGGGATAAAAATTCTGCAGCATTATCAAGGTGAATAAACTTGATTTGATTATCAGGAAATTATGCCCGTAATCATATTATTTGTGCCAACAATTTTGTAAATACCAAGTTGCGAGATGACAAAATGCACACATGAGACCATCTAGAAGAATCATCTATTAGGACCATGAAGTATCTAACGACCCACTTAGTGGGTGAATTGGTCTACAAATGTCCCCATGTATGCGTTCCAAGAATGCGGAGGACTCAATCCCAACTTTTGTTGGTGATGGTCTCACAATAAACTTGCCTTGATAACAAGCATTACATGAAAATTCACCATTTGAAAGAACTTTCAAGTTATTTAATGGATGCCCATTTGAATTTTCTATTATTCCTCTCATCATTATTGATCCTGGATGTCCCAGACGATTATGCCAAAGTACAAAAGTATTGGAATCAGTAAACTTCCGGTTTACTATGGAATGTGCCTCAATTGCACAAATCTTTGTCCAATACAGGCCAGAAGATAAAGCAGGGAACTTTTCAACAACACATGTCTGCCCAGAGACATTCTTGGTGATACCAAGATATTCAAGATTCATCTCATCAAATGTCTTGATATGATAATCATTTTCACGGATATCTTTAAAACTCATCAAGTTTCTCTGAGACTTGGGAGAGAACATAGCATTATTTATGATGAGTTTAGTTCCCTTGGGCAAGATTATAATGGCTTTGCCGAAGCCTTCAATCAAATCAGCACTACCGAAAATTGTAGTAACATTAATCTTGTCCATGTTTAGATGAGAGAAATATTTCTTGTCTTTGAATATCGTATGTGTAGTGCCAGAATCAATCAAACAAATATCTTCTTGAAAATTATCCATATCTTCAAATAAAATGACATACACCAAATAAGATATATATTAAATTTTTGTACAAAGTGAAAACTTATACTATAAAGAATTATTAATCACACTTTACTATGCAAAATTAGTATTATTATATAAGTTAGCAGTACCGTTAAATATTAGGTCACCTCATGTTCAAGTTAACTGATACATAGTGTTGATGGAAAAATTAAAGAGGTACTGCCAGTGATTTTTTTTTTTAACAAATCTTTCCATTTCATGGTAAATATTTGCTAGAAGCATACATTTAAACAAATAATAATTATCACAGCAACAAGAAGTAATGGAAATTATAGCAGCATGCATGTTTTTGGACTAACATCGTGATAGTTTAAAATGTAATGTTATCCTATCTTCTGCTTCCTTCATAGCCTTAAAATCTGTATGCATGTTTGTTTATTTTTATAACCGAAAAGATCACTATAACACATTAATACAGATGGCGTCAAAAATATCATACAGGATCACAGATATGCAGTTAAGCCATCACTAATTTCACCGAAATTTATAGTAAGCAGAGTTTTTTTTTTCAATAAATAATGGTAAAATTAAAATTCAATTTAATTTAATAATAGACTACAATAATATAATTAAAATAATTAACACTAATAAAAAACTAATACTCATGCAAACAACTACTTTTACATGGTATTTTATTCACTAACTATTATCAATAAAAATAAAACAAAATTAAAAATCATTCATTCTTTCATGTTTACGGAACCATCACCAATCAAGTGATCAATCTTTCCTTCAGGGTACTCGAAAAAGTCTGCTACATCCAAACATGTGATGTTAACATTATTTTCAGAGAGTAAGTTAGCCTTGAGATTTCTCTCTTTCTTCTTTAGTGATGCTTGATAATGATCAACCAAATGCTTGAGAGCACGACAATCACATGAATAATGTTCTTTTCCACCACATAAAAAACAAGTAACTGCTTCACGTTTCTCATCTTTTCTCCTTTTGTTTGATGAATTATTAACACCCGAAACAAGGTTTCTTTCTTGGTCATCACGACCACGACCACGACCAGGTCCACGACCACGTCCACGACAAGGGCCGCGACCTTTTCCACATCTAGAATGGTGAGCGTGCACATCATTCACCTCAGGGAATGGTGCAGATCCAGTTGGTCGGTTCTCATGATTTTTCATCAAAAAATTATTATTTTGTTCAGCCACTAGAAGATGAGAACTCAGTTCAATATACTTCTTGAAACCTTTTTCTCGATATTGTTGCTGTAAGAGCACATTCGAGGCATGAAAAGTGGAGAGCGTCTTTTCTATCATATCATTATCATTGACCGTCTCTCCATAAATTTTCAATTGAGAATAAATTCTGAACATGGCAGAATTGTATTCATAAACAGACTTGTAGTCTTGAAATCTTAGATACATCCACTCATATCATGCTTTTGGGAGTATGACCATCTTTAAGTGGTCAAACCTTTATTTTAGGCTATTCCACAATACGAGTGGATCCTTAGTAGTAAGGTACTTAATTTTTAGAACTTCGTCAAGATGATGACGCAAGAAAATCATAGCCTTAGCACGATTTTGACTAGATGTTGTATTTTCATTCTTTATGGCGTCTCGAAGACCCATAGCATCTAGGTGGATTTCAGCATCCAACACCCATGAAAGATAGTTCTTGCCCAAACTTTGAAGGGCACCGAACTCACACTTCGTAAGATTGTTAGCCATATGGAAAAAGGAAGAAATAAAAAAAATAATACCTTAGCCTTAGCCTTCAAATTTGAGATGGTAGAGTCTCGTGCTGATAACGTGTTATAAAATAAGAAAGAATAAAGAAGAAGAGTAGAGAGAATAGAGAGAGCAATTGTTATTTCTTTTCTTGAGAGATGATTTACAATGAAGGAAGCCCTTCTATTTATAGGGGGAATTTGCTCTAGTTTCACACTAAAAAACAAATACATCAAATCCTGATAGGCATCAAATAGATCTTGATAGATCTTGATAGACATTCACTATAATTGATATATATCATAACATCTATATTTAATTTAAAAAAATAAGAAGTTTAACTTGGCTAACAGACAAGGGCCAGTAACTACTTTGTAGTGTATAGATGTCGAGAAATAGAATTTAGATAATGAATTATATTTTTAATATTCTTTCGATATTTTAAATTTTTAATTATGGTAATTTATAGTATTTTCATGTAATTTTTAAATAATACATTTTACTCTTTTTGTTCAAACTTTTGTGGCATTGATAGTCAATTATATTTTAAAAATAATTTAAGTTTTTAATAATGAGATTTATAATCCTTTTTTTATATTTAAATTTAAGTGGCATTGATGTAATTTCAAGAGTCACTCCAATATTTTATATCTTTAAAATTTTGTAAGTTGTTAATTATTACTCCCTCCGTTTAAAAAAGAATTACCTACTTTGACTTGTAAAAGAGTTTAAGAAAATAAAGAAGACTTTTGAATTTTGTGGCCTTAAATTAAAGTTGTGTCAAATGTACCAAAATTCCCTTTAATCTTGTGGTCCTAAACATGCCATGTGGAAAGTTGAACTTAAAGTATTGCCAAAAAATAAAAGGGGTCATTCTTTTTTAAACGGACTAAAAAGGAAAGTAGATCATTCTTTTTTAAATGGAGGGAGTATTATTTATAGTATATTTTAATGTATTTTTGAAATATATAACAAATTAATTTTTTTAAATATTTTAAGTTGTTAACTATCTAATTTATAATACTTTTTATGTAATTTTCAAATAATACCTGTTACTCTCCTTGTCCAAATTTTTAAAGTATTGATAGTCAATTATATTCTTAACTATTCAAATTTAAGTGACGTTGATATGATTTTGAAGAGTCAACCAAATATTTTATATCTTTAAAATTTTTTAGGTTGTTAATTATTGTGATCCATAGTATTTTTTTACGTATTTTTTAAAAATATATAACATATTAATTTTTTTTTAGACTTTTAGGTTCTTAAATATTGTAAGTTATAATACTTTTTATGTAATTTTCAATTAATATGTGTTACTCTCCTTGTACAAAATTTTGTGGCATTAATAGTCAATTATATTTTAAAATAATTTAAGTTTTTAATTACTGTGATTTATAATACTTTTTCTTCTATTCCAATTAAGTGATACTGATATAATTTTGAGAGTTAAAGAAATATTTTATATCTTTTAAACTTTTTAAGTTATTAATTATTGTGATTTACAAAAAAATTGTATTTTTTTGAAATATATAACAAATTAAAAAAAAATAAGACAAACAAATTAAAATGAATGAAAAAATGAAGGCAAGGGAAAGGACCGATAAACTTGTGCCAAAGCAGGGAGATTGACCTTTTAATTTTTAAAGTTGTTAATTATTGTGATTTATAGTATTTTTTTTAAATATACAACAATTTTTTTTTAGATATTTTAAGTTGTTAACTATTGTGATTTATAATTTTTTTTATGTAATTCTCAAATAATATATGTTACTGTTGGACAATAAAATTTTGAGACCGAAAACAATAATCGAGACAAGAAAAATATATTTCACCAATCTTTTTATTGATTTCAATAAGGGAGTGTTACAATCTCTATGATTCCTCTGATTCGCCTTTTCAAATATAAATTCAAGGACTTCGAGCTTGATCTTGAACTTGAACTTGACTTGTGAACTTGATGGATTTGATCTTGACTTGTGCTTGAATCCAAGGGCTTAGGAGCTTGTTCTTGAATCTTGCAGTCTTGATCTTGAATCTTGATTCACAGATTTGATGAACTTGATCTCGACTAGTACTTGAAATCAAGGGCCTTTGAGCTTGTTCTTGAATTTTATAGTTTTGATCTTGAATCTTGATGAACTGATCTTGAATGCTTGAATTTATTGAGAAATCTGTGGTGTTTGATCCACTAGCTCTCTCTTGCTTCTTACTAGATTTGTTGATCCTTTTTCTGAATTATGAGACCCTTATTTATAGTTGTAGGGAGTAAACAGTCATGATAAATATGAACTTGATTTGACCAATCAGATTTATGTGACATGGTCGTGATAACTATGAACTTCCTTTGACCAATCAGATTCAAGTGACATGACACTTTTTATGGGCTTTTAATTCACTAGGCCTGCTGCATCATTTGACATATGGCATGGACTTATTGTCTTTTTTACTTGAATTGGCATTCCACATCATTCAACATGTGACACTCATTTGAGCCTCTAGCATATGACAATATCTTGGGTTTAGCAAAGTGAGCTCATCATTTGTAGCCCAAATCAATTGGATAGCCTAATAGAAATTCGGCATTAACTAAATCCATATGTGTTTGAACTTAAATAATTAATTTAATTATATTAACTCATATTATTTATTTGAAATTAATATATTTTTAATTTCATATAATTCAAATTTCGTACGAATTTTAATTTAATAAAATTTTATTGCTCATAAATTGCCCCCCTTACTTTAAGACTTGTTGGAGTATTAATTTATTTAAACCGAAGCCGAGTCATGAAGTACCATCAAATTGAATTAAGATCGAATTAATTTATGTATCGAGTTATGTGCCCTTTCAACACGCATATGTTTTAAAAAGAATCATTTTACAATGATTATGTTTCCTAGCCCATCATACTTTTAATATTGGAAAGTCCAGTTATTCTTTCCTCTGTAAACTAGTCACGTGCACGTGATAACTAGAATTACCCTTTTAAATCATTCAAACATAATAAGAGAACTTCAACCGCATTTAGGATTTAAATTGGTAGATCACCGCCTCTACAGGCCGTGTTTGAGCAGAAGACAAATTCTCCTATAGCCGCTTCTTGAATCTATAAATACCAATGATCCATCCAAAAAAATTACTAATTGATGCATTGTGTAATTTTTGTTGGTGGTGAGATCTGATCTTTTCTGTTGGTCTTTGTGTAAGTCTTCTTTTTTTATGCTTTTGCTTTGTTTCTTTTTTTCTTTTTTTCTTTGGTAGGGTTGAATAACAAGCTCTTGTTCAAGATAATACCTTCTATATAAAGGCTATAATGTTATGGTGCAAAAGGATAGATACTTGTTTCATCCCTAAAAAAAGGCAGTTTGATGGTAACTTGACGATGCACAAGGATGACTACTCTCACCGACTTAAAATATAAGGTAACTTTATGGTAATCTTATGGAGCATAGGGATGACTACTCGTCTCTGCCATAAGAAAAGGTAATTTTATGGTAATCTTACAGCTCATAAGGATGGTTACCTGTCCCCGCCATAAGAAAAAGTAATTGTGTGGTAATCTTACGGCACATAGGGATGCTTATTTGTCTCTGCCATAATAAAGGGTAATTTTATGGTATCTTACGGCGCATAAGGATGGCTTCTCGTCCCCTCCATAAGAAAAGTTAATTGTGTGGTAATCTTACGATGCATAGGGGTGGCTATTCGTCTCCGCCATAAGAAAAGGTATTTTTTTGTATCTTACGGTGCATAGGGATGGCTACTCATCCCTGCCATAAGAAAAGGTAATTGTGTGGTAATCTTACAGTGCATAAGGATGGCTATTCGTTCCTGCCATAAGAAAGGGTAATTTTATGGTATCTTATGGAGCCATAAGAAAAGGTAATATTATGGTAATTTTATGGTGCATAGGGATGGCTACTTATCCCTTCCATAAGAAAAGGTAATTGTGTGGTAATCTTACGACACATTGGGATGGCTATTCGTCCCTTTCATAAGGTAGGGTAATTTTATGGTAATCTTACAGCGCATAGGGATGACTTAGTCAAGATTCTTTTGTACCTATTATTGTACGCCATTGATTTAACCCTTCTTATTTTCTTTGCAGTTTGAAGAGATGGTGATTTTCAGATACTACACCTTCCCTACCACCAAACCGAAGTATCTTGTAGTCGAAACTGAAGGTGGGTCCCAACAAACTCCACTTTTGACTTACACTCCATTGACTGGTCAGTATACAAGTTCGTGGCCTTCTTTCAAGAACCCATTTTCCATGACGAATTGGACTTCAGTACAAACCTCTAATTCTGATCAGTCATTCAAGTTGTTCTCTCTTCAATTGTCGGATCATTATCATGCAAATATCGCAACTCCACTCCCAAGCTTGGGTTATCATATAACTTTATTAGAGATATGTTGGGGAGCTACGATGACACTTGAGGGAGAGTACCATCACATTCTTGGGTATTGGGAGTGGACAGAAAATATACTCGGTAGGACCCAAGAAATTTTGAGTAAGGTACAGATTTATGATGTCGTTTATGCATCACTTTTGACTTATGACCGTAACTCAGACATACTTCAAGCATTTTGAGAAGCTTAGTGCCCCAAGAAAAATATACTTCTCACATCTATTGGGGAACTATCTATTTCTTTATGGGATTTGCATGTTCTTTGAGGCTTGCCAATTTAGGATACTCTTTATGAAGAAGTAGTTCCTGAGGCCAAAGAACTTATAGGATTAGATGCAAGAAAGGTAAGATATGTTTCTCAATCTTGTGAGTACTTATTTGCGGACTTTCATAACCTTCGAGGTGCTAGCCAAGAAGTATCATTCAGCGAATGGATAACATTCTGGTACAAAAAACCTTCAAAGTACGACCCTTTTTCCACTGAGGCAGGAAAAGAAATCTGCTTGCCCTGAATTGACACATAACCCTAGAAGGGTTTTGCTTGATACACTAAAATGGTCACACGCTGAAGAAAAGGTATTTTCTGAGCTTTGGGTGAACCGTGATAAAAGAGATGACACATATCTGGCTTTTTCTTGTCTTGTTGGTCGTGTGCTTTTGTTTTTTCAAATACGGAAGGTGACTTCATTCGTTCTAGGACTTTCAAGATGGCATGCATGATGGAGAGTGGGTAAATGCCGGCCTTTCAATATCATTTATGGCTAGCATTTATAGTGAACTAAACAAGATATTTTCTTCAGTGCAACTCGATCAAATCATGGTTTGTTTTCCTATTCACTATGTGTATGGTTGAATTGCTCATTATTTCAGTACCCATTATCCATTTTTAGTGGGCCGTCTATTTCCACTATGATTATATACTCTAGAGAGGGCAGTGCAAAATATTTTAACAAAAATAATACAAGAAAGCGTATCCATAATAGGGAGAACACGGTTTGGAATTCTACCATGCAGGAAAAAATGCACCCGTACTTTTATATGGATAATGAGAATGCCCCAGAATTGAAGATGAGCTACTTTATAAGTATTCGTTTCAGCTATCTCACACTTAGATGCAAAAACATTTATTATTGAGCCATATAGTCTACATCAGTTCAGCCGATAGTTTGGATTTTATCAGAATATTTTGGGCATCATGAAGAATGGCATTCGTAATGCCTCTTTAGAAAAAGGACTAATATTTTAGAGGATTTTCACATCGAGCTGATTATCCTCACGAGAAATTTTTCCTTCAATTTAGGCTAATGTAGGCAAGTTATTTGGAACCAACTATCAAACTTAGTGGAAAAGACTCATGGGAATTTTCTTGATCATCACCTATAGACTTTAGTGAACATTATTAGGCCGACTACCTCCACATATTTGGAGAATTCTGATGAAGTGCCTTTAAATGAGGCCCTTATTATGGATGTTCCTCCTTTTTCGGATGCTATGCTGCCAAATTAACATGAAAATAAAAGATATCAAATACCTCCGATGGTATACGAGGGCAAGACTCCTACTTAAACTACCCATGTCTCTAAAAGGTTATCCCAAGATAAAAGTGAGAGTAGTAGTAGAGACCGTTGATGGAAAAGAGTAAAGGTATGTTTCAACGATGCGAGAGGTACTAGTCCACCTGTGATTGAAATTCGTGATGACACGGATAATCTTTTGAGGACTATATTAGCTCTTATCGAGAAGTTGTGGTTAAGACATCTATTTTACCGATTGTATCTTAATGACCTCTTTTTTTATTAATCCCCTCTTTATTTGTTCTTGTGCAACAGACTAATGTTATAACCTTGCAGCATGAAGGGTCACATGATACTGATGAGTCTGTATCTGGCCCCAATGTGATAGAAACACCTTCTACAGCTAAAATAGGAGAAGGGCCAACATCTTTTTCTTGTAAAAAGGTTAAAGCAACCTTGAATTTTGACTTTTGTAAGACCTTATTAGCTGTTATATTGGTGTTTGATAGAGATAAGGTTGTCTTAGATACTCAGAAAAACTATATCTCGTCCCTTTGGACCATAATTCAAGAAAAGCTTTCTAAGTGCGATGTTGATTACACTTCTTCTCTTGAAGAAGAAATCCAAGTAATCATCAAGGAGATGGATTGTAATGATGTGGATATTTCCCCATTGAGAAAGTTGTTGCACGACTTCTTTGACCTTGCTCCTTTATATGACCAAGCACGATCGATACTTTATGATATGAATGTGGAAGCCGCCAGATCTGAGTTATTTTTTTATAGCAGGGGAATGTCTCTCAAATGCCATGCTTGAAGAGGATGAGAAGGTTAGAGCAGCATCCCCCATTTAGTAATTACTACAAAATATAAAGAAGAAGATAAAAGAATTATGTAGAAAGGTGCAGATTTTGCAAAGTCTTTTAGCGGCTACTAAGAACGAAGCCACAGAAGCAAGGCAAGAGGCTTCTGTTTCAGCCAAAGAATTCGACGCAAGCTTTGACGTAGACTTATCCAATGGTGCAGATCAGAAGAAAGAGCATCTGGAAGCTATGCGCTAAGACTTAATCAATTACAAGTTATGTCTAGATTAGTCTTAGGATATGTTTGTTTTTCTTCAAACTTCTTGTCTCTTTATTTTAGCATTTTACTGAATAGTTGGATTTATTAGGTGCAATAGAGATTCCATTTTCTTCATATTGCACATTTTATTTTAATAATCCTTTTGAACTTCAACTTCAAGAGTTACTTGCTTATTTTGATGTGCTTATATTGTAGTACTAAACTCTGACTTTCTCTTCAAACTTGTTGACTATTGTCTTCACGTCTTTGTCTCACAATTGGGATAGACTTGAAACTTCAGTTTGAAAACCTTAAGAATTAAAGATTTTAACTTGAAAAGTTGATAATTGCATGCTTGGTAGATGTATGCTCCAAACTGCAGGCTGTAGGTATTCCAAATCCTATTGAAAGAGATTCTTTTCTTTTTGATGGGTTGCCCCCATTGAGCCACAAGTATTTGGAATAATTCCAAAACTTAATTGAGATGAATGAAGGCTTAACTTTCATATGGCGGATCAAACAGGGACATGTATTTTTTTGACACTCATGTAACTGAACTCAGAATAAAATTTCAAGCACCTACGTACCTCAGTAAAGAGGACCAAATCACAACGTAGTTCTGGTGTAAGTATTTTTTTATGTCCTAACTTTTACCTAGGCCGCCTCTTTCGAGGATTTCAACCTAGCGAACATTTTTTAAGCTGTATACAATTTATCCTCTTGCGATCCAGGAGTGGACATGTAGTTTATACTCGTTCCTTAAGGAGTGTCATCTTTCTTCAAGGATAGTACTTCTTCAAGAACTTGGTGTTGATAGATCCAATCCTCGTGCCATTTGCATGGACAAGATTGTAAGCATCATTTTAATATACTTCTTATATGACATTATGTCCATCCTATTTTAGGGTGAATTTACCCAAGACTTATGAGAAGTACTAATGGGCCTTCTTACTACAAGGAATTGATCTCCAACATAGAAGCACCTCAAGAGAACCCTTTTATTGAAAGAACAAGATAGCCGGGCTTGATGATATTTAAGATTTTATTTAGCCTCCAACCTCTTTTCATCAAGAGCTTCTAACTCCGTAAGATGCAACTTAGAATTTTCTTCATCGATGAGCCCTTCTTGAATATCCAGTCTCAAAGAAGGTATTTAATGCTCAAGTGGTAGGAATGCTTCAACTCCAAAATCAAGAAAATATAGGGTTACTTGAATTGGTTTACGGTAAGTCGTTATATACGCCCACAAAGCTTCTTTCAGTCGGTCATGCCAGTCTCGTTTGGACTTGGAGATGACCTTCTTCAACAAATTGCATTAAGTCTTATTGAATGCTTTGTCTAGACCATTGGCGACAACATAGTACATAGAAGACTTACGTTGCTTGAAACCAAAGAGATCACAAATATTATTCATCAGTTTGTTATCAAATGGGTTGCCATTTTCAGTTATTATATAATGAGGAATTTTAAAGCGATAAATGATATTCACTCGGATAAAGTTTGCAATATTTTCTTTCTTTACTTCCTGAGAGCAACAACTTTGGCCTATTTTGAGAAGTAGTCTGTTGCGGCCAAGATGTACAATTGTCCACTAGAAGATTTTGGTAGTGGCCCAATAACATCTATTCCTTAAGCATTAAATGGCCAGGATGCTACAGTTGGGTGTAATACTTCAGGAGGTTGATGTATGAAATTCGCATAAAGTTGACAAGATTTGCATCTTCTAGCATAGTCCAAGCAATCTTTCACCATCGTTGGCAAATAGTATCCCATCCTTTTAATGTAAAAATAGAGCTTCGGTCTAGACTAATGCAATCCACAAGCTTCTGAGTGCACTTCTTGTAAAGCTTGATTTGCTTCTTTCTCTTCCAAATATCGTGAGAGTATTCCTTCAAATAATCTTCTGTATAACGTGTCTTTGTAGTAAAGAAAGCGGTGTGCACGACGATGGATGTCAGTCCTTCTTCTTGGATCTTCTGGAAGTATTCTATAACATAAGTAGTCAATTAGAGGTTGTCTCCAATCTTTCTTTACAACTTCATACATGGCTACTAGGTGCTCAACCTTATTTTCTACGTCTTTATACTCATTCGGCGGTGGTACCACCCATTCTTAGCGGATAGTAACTCGTGCCTGGTTCGGAAGAGTTAGAATTGAGGTCAAAGATGCTAGGGAATCAGCTTGCTTATTTTCATTCTTTAGAACATTGACCTAGGGCATCAACTTGCTTATTTTCTTTCTTTGAAACATTCTGGAGGGTTACTCCTCTAAGCCATCCCATCAACTTTTCTGCATAATCATGATATGGTCTTAATTTAGTATTTCTGGATTCATAGCTTCCCAAAAGCTACTTGATTACCAATTGGGACTCACCAAAGACATATAATTGCCGTTGCTTCATGTCGACATCCATCTTAAGTTTAAGTATTAGCGCTTGATATTCAACAACATTATTAGAGTAATGAATTATCAAGGTAAAAGAGTATGAGATGACCTCTTCTTGTGGCGTGACAAACACTACGCCAACACCAGCTCTATATCAATATGTGGCACTGTCAAAGTACATCTTCCATGGGGGTCTAACTTGAACAACCACTGTATCTTCATCAGGGAGTTCATCGGTCAATTTCTGGTCATCGGGTATCGGGTGGTTTGCCAAGAAGTCCGCCAATGCTTGTCCTTTTACATCCTTTTGAGGGATGTACACTATCTCAAACTGTTGAAAGTAGAGGTACCACCTTGAAAGTCAGTCACTAAGGACTGGTTTAGATATTAAAGCTTGATGGTATTTTCCCTAGACACAAGATGGACAATGTGAGTTTAAAAGTAGTGTTTCATCTTTTGGATTGAGAAAGCCAATACCAAAAATAACTTTTCGATCAGAGAATACTTCAGCTTATTTGGTGTCACCATTTTGATCAGATAGTAAAGAGAGTTTTCTTTGCCTTCACTATTTTCTAGAGCCAATAGTTCTTCAACTTAGCTTTCTTGTGCCGCGATATAGAGTATCAATGGTTTTCAGGTATAGGTGCTACAAGAACTGGAGGCTTCATTAAGTATGATTTAATACTCTCAAAGGCCTTGCTATAAGCTTGGTCCCATTCGAAAGGAGTATCCTTCTACATGACATGGCTAAATAGTTGACATTTTTTGGCCAGGTTCAAGATAAACCTCCTTAAAGATGCTAGCCTTCCTTGTAGGCTGTTTGACTCGAGAATATTTCAAGGCTTGGGCATCTTCAATATCGCATCGACCTTGTCTTGATCAATTTCAATTCCTCTGTGTCGTACAATTATGCCAAGAAATTTTTTAGAAGTAACTCCAATGGTACACTTCAATGGATTCATCCTAAGTAGATATCTTCGAATTAACTCGAATACCATTCTTAGGTCTTTTAAGTGGTCATCTCTCTTTATTTACTTCACCACTATATCATCCACGTAGAATTCAATATTTTTATGGAGTAGGCCATCAAAGATGTTTTGTATATCTCTTAGATAAGTGGCGCCAGCGTTCTTCAAACCAAAAGGCATCACCTTGTAGCAATAAATAAATTTGGGCATACAAAATGCAATGAGTTCTTCTCTTTTAATGACATACGGATTTTATTTTTTCCGAATGAACCATCCATGAAGAACATTTCCTCATAACCAGTGGCGGAATCAATCATCAACTCTGGTATGAGGATTGGAAAGTCATCCTTAGGGCAGGCATTGTTGATATCTCAAAAGTTGACAAAAACTCAAATTTGGCCATTCTTCTTCCGTACTAGAACAATACTTGAAATCCATATGGGATATTTCACTTCACAAATAAATCAAGCTTCAATGAGTTTGTTAACTTTGTTTTCAATTAAGGGAACTAACTCTGGCCTAAATTGCCTTTGGGCTTGCTTAATAGGACGAGCCTCGTTCTTGATCGCCAATTGATGGGCTGTTACTTTTGGATCTAAGCCAGGAATTTATTTATAGATCTAAGAAAAGACATCCATATATTCTTTGAGTATGTCCATATAAGTTATTTCCTCTTCCATTTCTAAAAACGTACTCAGGTAAGTTGGTCTTGGGTCTTCATCGGTTCAAATATTAACTTCATTCAAGGGATCTATTATGGCCTTCATTCCCTCCTTAAGTTATGATTGAGCATCTCCAACATCTTCCTCCTCTTGAGGATCATTATCGTTGATGGATATGTGGTAACACCAGAAAGTATCTTCTATCTCTTCATCAACCTTTATTTGAGATAAGACCTCATTCTCATTTTGGGTTGTAACATGATATGAGGAGCCAACACTTTCTTTATCTTACTCATGTTCCTTGTTATAAACCATAGTATGAGCCTTTGATTTTAACATCTTATTCAATGAAACCTTTAGTTTTGTCTGTCACCTTATTCTAGAAGGAATCAAACTTTGGAATTCCTTCTGGATATTAAAAGAAGAGTGAATTATTGTACTTTGATGACTTTTTTGATGCTTTTTACTTTTCTTCTTATTTTGAATACCCATCCTTTCAAACACAGAAGTTCTTGCGGTTGATTCTCCACGTCGATCAAAGACAGAAGGTCTTTTATTAGAAGTAGTGGATTTTTCTTCCATGGTGATGTAATTGCTAATTGCCCTTCTTATAGAAATGCAAACTGGAGGTGGTGGTATGTACCTTAGGCCTTCACGTGCCTGCCTGGTTGTATTTTTTTATGGAAGTTTACCCAACCTCTATGGTATATTAGGATTGTATCCATCCTTTACAAATAACTTGTAAGCATTTGGATCAAAGCCTTATTTTGTATGTTTCTCAAGGAGTGTCATACCTTGTAGCGTATTTTGAGCCAAAAACTCTCCAAGTAGCCTTGAGGATGGATTTATTACGTCAATTTTCCTGATAGGTAGAGTTAGACCTCGTAGTATATTATCTTTTGCATTTGATGAATTATTTTTCTTCCTCTTTACCTTTGGTACGTAGCGAAGAATAGGAGTTACCTTCTTTTTTATAGATACGATGTTTTATTTATTCAAAGTAAAGAAAGGCTCTTAAGAGGAGACTTTTTGAAAATCACCGTGGCCTTCTTAGCTGAAAGATCATCACACTTGGTCTTAGTGACTTCATCAACCCTTTTCTCATTCACAACATAATTCTTCAAGTAGAATTTTGCATCGGCAAAGTGTGATTCAACTTCAGTGAATGGATTATTATTGGTAACTATCTTTCCTTCCACCCCACCTTTGATATACTTTAGGCATTGATAGTAAGAGGATGAGATAATTTTGTTTTTGTGTACCCAAGGCCTACTAAGTAGTATATTATATGAAGTCTTGGCATCAATCACATGCATCAATACATTTTACCAGAAATCATCCATATGAATTCCCAACTTGATCAATCCCATGACCATATGACCCCCTTGGTTGAATCCCTCGATCATCAAATGACTTTCAATAAGTTCATCGGTAGTGATGCCAAGTTTCTTTATTATGCGAATAGGCAGAATGTTCACTTTGGATCCCTCGTCTATCAAGATTCTATTTATCTTCTTTCCTAGAACTTCACCCACCATGTACAGAGGATGATTGTGTAGGGTTTCACAAAGTAAAAGATTGTTATTTGTAAATATGGCGCTAAGAGGCTCTGTAGGCTTTTCGAAAGAGGAAGGAAATTCTACGAGTGGGTTTTTACCCTTTTCCCTCTCTTTGCCAGTATTAAAACATGATGCCTCAAGGTTGACTTGAGCAGTCTTTGCACGAAACCAACTTGGTAAGAATTCTTCCAAAGTCACTAGATGTCGTGGCTTTTGGTGGTGAAGCTACATTACCCTCATTTTCTTTGAATGCCTAACCAACCACTATTTCCTTAATTTCTTCACCATCTTTCTTCCAGTTGGCTACTCGGACGACTTCTTTCATAGACTTATCTTCTTGCGTCTACGCCTAGTCACCAAAGTCCAACCATTATCATCATCTTTGTCAACTGAAGACTTACCATGCTATAATGGTTCCTCCTTATGTTTCTCAATACATATTTGAACCGGATTGAGCAAGACAAAAGTGATAAAGATTTGATGAGAACTGGTCGTCTCGTCATCGAGGAAAATCTTCTTCTCATTTTCTAGTTTCATGACTTTGTCCTTAAAAATAAAACGTTTTTCTAGAGGGTGGACCATAAGCCTATGATACTTGCAATAATTTGGGTCATTGGTCCTTTCAACTTCGTCGGGCCGCTTCATCTCTGGTAGTTCAATGAGCTTATGGTTAAGAAGTTCATTGAAAATATCGACCACATTTGAATCAAGGAATGGATATTCTTTTTCTTGCATCACCTTTAAAGTTAACTTTTGATTTGGACGTGCTTAAGAAGTCATCTTCACACTTTGCTTCTTGCTCACCTTTGTGGTGACCTTCACAGGATACATGTCGATATTCATGGATTTTTTTTATCACTTTTTAGGACAAACTTATCCCATCTTTTGGGTTCCTTCTTATCTTTTCCCCTTCAAGAGTCATGAATAGGCGTTTACTCCCTTTCCAGCAGAAGACATGCTCAACTCCATGTCGTGAGCATGCGTAGCTAACTCTTCAAAGGATTTTGGCTTAATGACTTAAAAGATATAGAAGATCTCCCAGTGTATTCCTTGGACGCACATCTCTATTGCAGAATCTTTGCTGAGCCTATATTTGCAATTTAGGCTCGTATTTGTCCATCGATTGATAAACTTTGCTGAGTATTTGTGAGCTCTACTATGCTCACTATATGCCTTATAATATAAAAGTAATCCAGAAACTCATACTCTAATTGCTCCCAACTATCGATGGAGTTAGGCTCAAGGTTTGTATACTAATCAAAGGTGTTTTCCTTTAGGGAATAAACAAACTGATTGATAAGATAGTCACCATAAGTGCCAACATTATTACATGTCTCAACAAAGTGTGCAACATGCTGTTTTGGGTTCCCTTTGCCCTCAAATTATTAAAATTTAGGGGGATGATAGATAGAAGTCATTTTGAGGCTATCAATTCTCGCATTGTAGGTCTTGGCATACACAAGGAAAGACTTGGTGACAATATCATACTTTTCTGTGAGGGTACCTTCAATGAATTCCTTCAATTGCTCAATCGGAATCATTCCCTCAGAAGAAACTTGTATTTCTTTAGTCGATGGTGTTTGTTTAACAGGATGTTCTATCTCGTGAACCTCTAGAGCTTTTCCAGGTGCATGTCTAGACTCTCCGTCTATCAGGACATCCATCCTATCTACTAACTTATTAATCCGAGCATCTTGATTCTGAACATATTTGGTAAGACCCTCAATTGCCTTTGTTAGATTCATAAGCTGCTCCTCCATAGATGATGCATCAGTCACCATTTCTTGCAAGATAACTAGAGACGTTGGTGAGTAACACGAATTATCACATAAGTTGATCTTTGAAGTGCTCATCTTATGCGGTGTAAGTGGGGATGATGCGTTTGTTGAACGATCATCGCTCTTTGCACCAGAGTATTTCGATCCAGAGTACTCAAGTAGAGCAAGTGTCTTCTTAAGTGTTTCTTCCATGTTGCTTCCTTCTTCTGAAGCACTTAAATTGGACTTTGTTCTTTTTAGGGTTGAATATCCCAAAACTAGAGTTGGCACGAATGACACTGGATGTATTTATTGTCCTATAAGGATTGCCTTGCTCCTTATGATAGCTCCCAAGATTCTTAAAGTAACACCAAGGATGCTTTCTACTTCAGCAGAGAACTTTAAATCAACAACATTTCATTGAGAATTGACCTTCTTGGAAGTCATTTAAGTGTTGTTGAACTTTAAAGTTGGAAAAGTTGAGATGAGAGATAGAGATCATCCCACTGGGCATACCAGAATTTGTTGGACAATAAAATTTCGAGATCAAAAATAATAATCGAGACAAGAAAAATATATTGCAATAATCTTTTCATTTATTTCAATAAGTGAGTGTGACAATATCTATGATTCCTCTGATTTGCCTTTTCAAATATAAATTCAAGGGCTTAGAGCTTGATCTTGATCTTGAACTTGAACTTGACGTGTGAACTTGATGGATTTGATCTTGACTTGTGCTTGAATCCAAGGGATTTGGAGCTTGTTCTTGAATCTTGCAGTCTTGATCTTGAATCTTGATTTGCATATTTGATGAACTTGATCGATACTTGTACTTGAATTCAAGGGCCTTTGAGCTTGTTTTTGAATATTGTAGTCTTGATCTTGAATCTTGATGAACTGATCTCGAATGCTTTAATTTGTAGATAAATCTGCAGCGTTTGATCCACAAACTCTCTCTTGCTTCTTGCTTGACTTTTTGGTCCCTTTTCTGAATTATGAGACCTGTATTTATAGTTGTAGGGAGAAAAAAGTCATGATAAATATGAACTTCCTTTGACCAATCAAATTTAAGTTACATGGTCATGATAACTAAGAACTTCCTTTGACCAGTCAGATTTAAGTGACATGACACTTTTTATGGGCTTTTAATTCACTAGACTTGCTGTATCATTTTGACATATGGCATGGTCCTACTGGCTCTTTTACTTGACTTGGCATGCCACATCATTCGACACATGGTTCTGATTTAGGCCTCTAGCATATGACAATATCTTGGGTTTAACAAAGTGGACTCGTCATTTGTAGCCCAAATCAATGGCTAGACCGATAAAAATTAGGCTTTAACTAAATCCATGTGTTTGGAATTAAATATGGCATTTCATTCACGTTAGGAAAATATCTCATTTCAAGCTTTAGGGAAAAATACTCATATCAAGGGAAAGTATTTTAGTTTTAAAAGAAAATATCTTATCTCAATGCAAAATACTTTAGTTTAGGGAGTTTCTCTCAACTGACATAAACCATGCGAGCTACATGGAGTCCAACGTTTTGTACTCCTAAGGAAGAGACCTCACATTGGGGAGAGGCGTCATATTCTTGCCCAGGAGTATAACCTAGGTCCAGTGATCAATAAAGAAACTCGGCCTTGGGCCCAATATCAACTCGTCCTTAGGCTTAATACTAATCATAAACTCGGCCTCAGGCCCAACCTACGGTGGCACGTAGTTTTGGGGCAATAAACCGTAGTAACTTACCCGCTCGAGTAGACCCTTATAAAATCAAATAGAAAGATTTAGCCAAATAAAAGGTTCTTAGCTCAACTTTGCTTAAGTGAATTTCCCTAAGAATCCTCAGCCTGATTAAGATTGGTACAAGACATGAGATGAGATTCCTGCGGGACATAAGAATAGAAAAATTCTCCACCTTACAAGTTACAACGAAAAGACTTAAGCTTAGAGACACTACTTGTCTACACCCCAAACAATAAATTACATGCCTCATCATTTCCAACTTACAATTCTCCCAATACACCTCTAATCACGCGACTTTGAGTCCCACTGCATAGTACTCCTATGTTGAAGCCTAACTCAGAGAAAAGAGGTACTAGTTTAAGCTATGCGACTACATATTCTACATCCACTTAAGAAGATTTACTTTACCTTATCACTACTGTCAAGCACACTCAAGTTTTAAATCAAGGAGTACTAACCTACAACACATTGATTTTATTTTCAACAATCACAACATTCAAGCCTAATCATTACTACAACCACTACATGGATCTCCCCACTAAGACCAGCCAATTCAATCATTCTCACTAAGGTTTTCTTTACATAACCCCTTCTTAACTATCTCACATAACTAAAGTTCATCTCCTTCTTCTCCCTTCTCCTATTGTCTTAGCACAAGAAATCACATCAAAATTTTCATCTTCAAAACATCTACTCCCCCACCTAACACACTACTACGCTTCCACAACCACCATCATACTAACATACAGAGGGTCATTAAGGGACCTGTGCATAATCATTATGAATGGATGTAACACTTGTCAGACCACAACTTATACTTATTGCTCTACTCAAGGAGCGACATGAGGTAAAGATATGATAGAATAGACACAAAGTACTTCATATATCTAGTGTCCGATTCATAAGTAAAGAGTCGTTGTCATACATAAAACACTACATGATTTCTTTGGATAGACCACTGTGAGAAACATGGATGTACATATCATGAGGTATATGGAATAAATCCGAAATTTATGTAGTTAACAATTAAGACAAGGATTGCCACTTGATGCAATTGATCCTCAGTTAACGAACTGAAATTTCCCATGAGTTAGCATAAACATTATCACTTTGTCTAATTCCATCATAAAATGATTCAGTGACAAATAGAAACGTATTCTTTTTACCACCAGGCATGCTGTGAGATATAGATTTGGATCATGAGCAACATAACAGATGGCTTGGATTTTTGGAATATTGGATCACTGAGAGACATTACTACTTCTTGATTGGAGGTCGGAGCATGACATGAGTTATATAAAGAGCTCCAACCTTAGGCATAGACAAAACATGAATTCATAAGACATTGTACATGTCCATTCAAATCAAAGTAGGAGGAGCTTGCTTGAGTAGGAATTAATTTTTCATTATTCTTACTTGAAACTTGACACCACAAGAAAATTCGGGAACTACTTTAATCCATCATCTCCCCCTTAGACAAAAGTTACACCCCTAGACTTGCAGACGTAACCTCACATCAAAATCTATAGCCACAACTCTCAATGCAAAATGAGACATCACCATAAACTTAAGCTCTAAACTTTCCCTGATGAACTATACTCTGAAGACCTTGCTTTCCAAAAAATACTACTCTTAACTTTTGCTAACCTCTATAGCCATTACTCTACAACTCCCACTCTCATGAGTGTACGCATCCACACTCTAATCATAGAGGGGTATCAATATACACGTGAACACAAACTCCCCTTAATAAACATTTAAAGATACTAAATTCTTTCTAGAACCTCCCCCTTCTAGGGAGACTAAATTGTAATTTCCTCCAAGCCCCAAGGTCATTAACTTACGACTACCATTCTCATAGGCATAGACACCGACGCTTCTAAAAACTTAACACTACATCTTCAATTTCTTAGAAGATTTGTGACCATTCTAAACACTTAACACTCCATCTAAACACATACCATTCTCGTATGCTCTACTTAACACAACTTACAACATAGCAAAATTTGCGAAACTATACAAAAGACAAATATTGCCTACCTATATTTTCTCAATTCACTCTAAAGAACATCATACAACAGCTCCTTAGCCTTCCTCAGATGTCTCCATACTAAAAATTTGAAGAACACAGACTAGGTACACCAAACACTTATACACATAAAATTTTATCTAACAATCGGCTACCTGGGGTTCAACTTATTCCTTTATACTCACGTTCTTATCCACTTAACGACTCAACAAAAATTCTTCATTCTAACACTGGTACCATGCATATAAATATATCCTAATTGTCCACTCCTTTTCCACCAATTTTCAACCTAGGCTATTGTACACCTCCCATCAAGCCTATAAGTTCGTTCCCTCAAAATACACATCATTAGTCTTAAGCTACTATTCTTATCACCACACTTCACTTCTAAAGTTCAAGCCTATTGTCTAACAAAGGAAATCATATGGAGAATGACATATACTATACTAACCACTCGAGTAGAAATATCCATCTAAATCTCATATTTCATTTAACTATGACCCATAAGTTCATCCTCTCCACGACATTATTTCTACCCCTCAAAATATTCTGCATACCTCCTCCATGTAATACTAATTTACAACTACTAGAGAAAAAAACAATTAAAGGACTAAAGTCACATAATAGGGATAGTCGATCTTAATCTTATATTATAACCCATTATGATCTTATCTACTTATTCCACTCCCTCATATCATATTTACTTACCCATGCATACATCACCACTACCTTCAAAATTTAATGTACAATAATGAATTTCTACCCATAACTTATTGACCAATCTACCTCTTTCCATTCACAGCCTATGAATGATTTCTCTAACCTCCATAACTATCTATTCTGAGATCTTTCCCTATTTTGAATAAATAATAATTATATCTTATCACTTTCTTCACAGACTATCATACAATTTTCAAATATCGTTACCACATTAGTCTATCATGATAAAATGGCAAACCACCTCTCAATCAATGGTTACACAACTAAAACTATTTATTTACACAAAAGTCACCCTCACTTTGACTTCTAACCTTATGACTTCATATCACCAATTTCTTGGCCCAATCTCACTACCAATAGGTCATGACACTTTAACATATACTACTACTTGGGTGCAAATATAGTTCCAACATTCTGCTATACATCATTCCCCTTATGCATGATATCTGTATCAAGAATTTTGAAAGGGACTGGATACACTTAATACCTTAGGCTGAAAAGCACGATTTCATCAGGATCAATATTTACACTAGAATCAATACACCTTGAAGTACTAACGGACTCCTCTCAAGTCCTTGCATAATTTATAATCTTTTATGACTCAATCAGAAAAGACCATACTATTTAGATTCTTGACTTCTACACTTAAATCACCTAAAAAATAAGACATATCTGAGAACATCAGAGTAAGATTTGGGATAACTTTACTTTTGTGTAGGCGACACCATAGCACGAACTAGAGTATGAAAGAGGAATATTCTAACTCCATAGCACGTACTAGAACATAAAGAAAGCGAGATATTCCTAAATGCCTTATAGCCTCCTGCTTATATGTGTGGCGCGCTACACACCCATAAATAGGACTCTACCCGATGCAATTTTGGTGACACCCTGAGACCATGAACCATGCTCTGATACCAAGTTTGTCACGACCCAAACTGGGGCCCTGGCCGTGACTGGCATCTCAAGATGTAGAGTCCTGAGTGCCTCTTTTCTTTCTGGCAATCACTAATACCATTCACATATAATAAAGTAAAATGCTGAAACAAACAAACGGAATCATGGTCATACTGTAAATTCAATTTAACAATACAGAATGAAATCAATAGACATCTAGACAATATCCATCTCAGTATGTAAAATCTCTAATACATCAGAATATAATAACTTGTTTAAAAATGGGACAAAGCCCCCAGTCAGACCCAAAACTAAAATGTAAAACAACACTCTAGCAACAGGCCTTCTAAAATAAAGAAGGATCACCAACTGCACAGTTCGTTCTAGAGATTCTACGGTTTGGCGGGACCCCTGGACTGAGCCTCAGACCCTGAAATATAGGGGGTCAATGCAAATATACTGGTACATAGAGCAATCCAAAATAATGAGTTTACATATAGATAACATAGATGAGAGCAAGTCTGAAACATCATGCATGAAATATTTAAAAAACACATAGTCTATTTCAATGATCTTAAAATGATTTTTGACAATGCAGTTCTGATCTTTGTATTAATTCTTAGTTAGGTGGTACGCCCTATAATTCTAAGACCCCACAGGCTATATGGAGTCCTCCCTTGACTCGACGGCCAAGCCCCCAACCTAAGTTTGCTATAAAAGTTAGAGTTTCTGATTCTAATTTTGATATGCCACAGGGCACTAGGCAGAGTATAATCCCTCTTGGGGATACAATAACCCGTATCGGCAAAACATGGTTTCAGGAAATGAGTTTTATGAACTCGTTCCTTATTCAGGTAACCACCCAGCATCTCTTGAGCCCATTTTTAACCTTTTCTAAACAATCAACATTCAAAATTCACATTCTAAAAATATAAGTGAAATCAGACTTCTATTATTGTCTGAATCTGTTATGGCATTATCTGGGTTGGTGTCGTCACACCAAGACTTGCAAGTCATATTTCTGAGCCATAAAATATCATCGTAAAGTTTCTTTTTTTAAGCCTAAGGTTTGGACCCCCATACTTCCAACAATTTATGAAAATTCATACTTTAAAACATTTATCAAATTATGCAAAGATCACTTTTTTCAACATTCCAACCAACATATGGTGGTCATGAAGTTTGTGACAAAATATGCAACTCTTTCTCTATATATCTTCAACATTTATCAACATGTAATAACACCTCTCCTTAATTCAAAACCATAATAAAGTCATAAATAATAATCAATACATTTGTATCTTACTTCTCTAAAAGCAATTTAAATGGCTCATAATGTACGAAAATAAAAGGCTTAGTAACAAGAGAGGGGTTATAATTATTCATGCTCTAAATTAAGCATTCAATATCAATTTCATACATATGTATATACGAGTACAAATAAATTTAGGGAAATAACCTCAAGACTAAAACAATAATATCATTTAAAGAGTGCATAATCCATAATTACAAATGCAAATTTCAAACCCCTTTATAAATTCATGATCTTTATAACATTAAACCTTATTCAATGTGTTTTCAACAAGACTATTTATTTTAGGAAAACTCCACGTACCTTAGATTATAAGGTTTAAAGAGTAGAACTCAAATCTTGATTCGTTCCTTGGAAATCTTGGACTTAAGGAGTGATTTTCTGGATTTCTTGTTCTTGGAGGAAACCCTAGTTTGATTTTAATTTTTGAAAGTGAAAAGAGGATTTTGAAGTTGTAAACTAATAGAAAAATGGATAATAATGCTTAGGATACAATTTATATTCGCGGGGTAGGTTTTATAGTGAGGAAAAAACCGAAATACCCCTAAAGAAACAAAAGAAATCAAAGACTTTCATCAGTTGACGACCATGTTGGATAACCCATCACTAAGGTGATAGGTCGTAACCTAGGTCATCACTTTTGGGCTGGATTTTACCACTTACTGCTCTAAGATGACAACTAGGGCTGATAGGCCGTCATGTAGTTGATAGGTCGTCAGCCTCATCGTCATATTTTTGTAGACAGACACTTTGAAGTAAAATGAGCATAACTTTCTACTTAGATATCTGATTAAGGTGAAACCAGTTGCGTTGGAAAGAAGACTCGAATACCTTTCATTCGATATATAGTAGGACCCCTAATTGGATATATACAAAAATATATGGTCGATGGAAGTTTACCCAAGTTTAGACGTTCATAAAAACTTAATCAATAGAAGAGTTTTCAACTCATCTTTGAGTTTGGGGATTTATTTTTGTGACCTCAATTCATATTCAAAGGTATTCACACACTATAGGATTGATCATCACACATATGTTAACAAATAATATTTAGGTTCGGGTCTATATGCGTAAAAAGGATGATTCAAACTTTTACCTGAAAGTGCGGTGTGTTATAGGAGCATACCTTGACAATTGATGGATTTCAAGGCATACTCTTGAATAGACATCCTCTATTGATTTATGTTCACAACCTCTTCCACCTTTGACTCCCTCAACTCCTGAGGAAAGAAGTGGTTTAAGAAAGCCTCAGAGAAGTCCTCACACATGGAGGGACTAGCATCAACACCTCTCGATATCTCCCATCCCTCATACGATTGGTACGCTACATCTTTCAATTGGTATGAAGAAAACTTGATGGCCTCAATCTCTGAAGCATGCATGATTTAGAATATCTTATCAATTTCATCAACGAAGCCTTGAGGATCTTTCTCAACCTCCGTACTGGAGAACATAAAAGGGCTCAACCTCATAAATTGGATAATTCTTGTGGCATCAGAAGAAAAAGTATTTGGAGTACCACGCTCCGCTTGAGAATCTAACAATTTTGTCAAGAGGTTGATAGAGCAATAAAACTCGACATTAGTAGCATCCCCTTGAGGTGAAAGAATAGAAGGGTCACTCTTATAGTCGGGGTTGGTAGGCATAGGTGAAATCCCACGAAGATGGTCGAATGCCGCAACCCTAGCCCGTGTCTAAACTCTAGAACTTGGACAAGCGTTGTCTATAGGGCACTCAGAAGGGTTTGCCTTAGTCTCAAATCTCCTGGGAGGCATGATCTAAAAGATACCAAATAGAAATCAGAGGAAACCAAGACATTAGACTCTACAACTTGAGATTGAAACACAAGAAATAGAAACATTTCTTAAAATGTATCGTAGCTCATTTTTTATAAGTGTGGCGTGCTTCACATTCATAAAAGAGACTCTACTTGAGATGGTATTGTGAACACCCAACTGACTATGAACCTAGGTTATGATACCAACTTGACACTCCCTAAAACCGAGCTATGTCGTATGGGTAACTCAAGCCTACATGAACCAGAGGTCGCCCTGATAACCCATCATAATCATCACATCAATAATATAGGTCGGGTAAATCCTGACCATATAATAAGATAGAAGAAAAAATACTAGAAGTCATAACTTAAACATAGGTAATCACTTCATTAGATTCATCACACTAACAAACATTCCCAAGTCCATAGTTATCCACAATACCTCTATACAAAATAAAGTTTAGAAATATATATGTCGGGACAAGACACTGACAATAGCCAAACTAAGTCAAAATAAGACAAAGTCTAAAGATAGGGGACCATGAGTGAATTTCTTACGAAATAAGAAATCTTACCACTTTGTAGTCAATGCACGAACCGCTTCGATTACCTAATCACTGCACAGAAAGAGTAGTTGATGCTTTAGCCCCTATGTCACATAGGGAGATATCTTTCAGAGATGGTATGCGGTTTGAACGCTTGCATGTAACTCAAGGATAAGGATAAAATAGCATCATCAATGAACAACAAGTAAATATATATCATATTCAATCACATTCATAACCTTATCCATACATATAGACATATCACATACTAACCAAGGTGGCAAGTCTTACCAAAATTTTTGAAACACTCATTCATTATACATGCAATGGAGGACTCCAACATTCCACACCTATAGATTCAAGCATTTCTTGTTAGGCATAGGACTTTAACCATATTCCCATATCATCAATTAAGGGATTCTAACAATATACACATCTATTTAAGTGAGGGACTCTAACTACTTACACATATTCACTCAAGTAAGGGAATCTAACCACATGCTTACATATTAGTCAAGGGACTCTAACCTCATGCCATATTAGATAGGGGACTCTAATCCCTAGTCAATTCATTTGGCGAGGCGCTTCCACCTCATGAGATCTAATTATGCAAGGGACTTTAACCACAAGCAATTCTATTCGGAAAGAGACTTTAATCACAAGACATCATGACTATCATTAGTCACATTGGGATTCTAACCCTTTGTCCATGCATGAACCTACATTCAATTCCACACATAAGGACTTTAAACTATTTACCCAATTCAACACCAAACATGACCACATGGTCTTCATGGGAGCCTTAATTGCTCTACCATTTCAATATGCCAATGCCTTAATTCAACTCATCATACAATTCAAAATATGGTCCTCATGAACCTTAAAAGCCATTCACCCTTCATTAGCAATTCTATACCACAATTTAGTTCAACACACAATTCAAGGTCATTTTTATGTTAGGGACTTTAACCCCCTTCTTATTCACCAAACCATCAAGGTCATCAATTACATAATACATGTCTCATTATACCATCACAATATCAATTATAAATAATTCATACATAGTGTGACATTACCCTAGTTCAAAACATCAATGTTATGCAACTAGACATCTCACTTAGACATTTTCCCAAACACCTTGTGTGCATGCCTTTACCAAGGCAAATTTCATGGTAGAAATCATCAAGACTAGGGTCACTCAAGACCCACATACTAGATAACATAAAATAATCATTCACATGTTCAAACTACCATTAATAACATGTATAAACATAAGTCTAACCAAGGATCATCATATTTATCATTAGGCAACAAAACACTTTTCATTTGATTTTAAAACCACCATGTACACTTATGAATCCAAGAGTGAGATACATGGGTTTAGAGTTATTTAGAAAGGGGAAGACGTACATGCCTTAAAATATATTAATCAAAAAGAATATATACTTTACTTTTCCTATTGAAGATTACCCTTGAAACCCTAGCGTCCAATCCTTTAAAGATGAGCTTGAGAGAGTATTTAGGGTGTTTGATCCGTCAAAAATGGATGTTTAGGAGGCTATATACACTTTTATAGTGAGAGGTATTAGGTTTTTAGACATGGGAATTGAACACAAGGCCCTTAGTTAAAATCTTAAAATTGAACCATTCCAGGGGTACGACTCACCATATGACTCATTAAAGTAGTTGTATCCTAAGGTACGAGTGGTACCCTGACTTGTACTCTAGGATTCTCTTAGGTTACACACACTGGTAAAGATATGACCATATACCCATAAGTCATATCCAAATAGTAAGACTCACCCCTAACTTGTATGCTCTACTTGTAACAAGAACAATCCACTCCAAGCTAAGACCTCACTCCAAACAACTCACCTAGATATGGCTCGTACCCTAGGGTAAAATTGAGGGGAGGTTCACTCGTACCTAAGATATGAGAGGAGGATAAAGAGGATACGACTCATATCCAAGGGTACAACTCAAGCCCCTAGTCGTACACACCCAAATACACCAAATTATAAAGTTTTTCAATGGTTCTAAGTCTAGTTGTTTCACTAACAATGAGGGAGGAGTAACATGGGTGAGTTAAAAAGATTCATGGAGATATTTTGATCCTTAAGTCTCTAGATGACAACCTTAAACAAACCGTAGCCCAATCTTCTTGAGAGGTTGTTAGAGAGATATTAAAGAATATTTTTAATTTCTAAAGTGTACATGGGATGACCAATTTGGATTATAAGACGTGTGGTCTTAAGGTATTGGGGAGGGAATTATCCAAAATGCCCTCAGCTTATAAGTTGTATAAGACTTCACATGAGGGTACGATTGGACCCATCCACTTGTACCCACATCATAAGAGTGGTACCTTTCACTCGTACCTAGATTAGGATGTTGGACACCATATTCTATCCAACATAAGACTCCCTCACCTAACTCATACCATCACCATATGACTAGTACCCTTCAAGTCATACCCTTGGCAAAAACATCTAAGCAAGACACTGGACAACATACGGTTTGGACCCTACCTCTCGTATCATGTACATACAACTCGTATGATGTCTTCTCATACCAAGAAAAAAATTTGGTAAATATCACACTGACCAACATATGACTAGGTTCCTAGACTCGTACCCACACCATATGAGTCCGGGTGTAAGTTGTATAATGATTAGAAGGTTCTAAACTGAGGAAATTTTCAAGGGAAAAAACCTAGGGTGTTTCATAAAATTAAAAATAAAAAAATACTAAACTATGCACAACTCAATATAGAAAAACTAAAAATAAGACAGTTGCCTATTTACAAGTCCCTGATAAAGAAGCCAAAAATTTGTTTTGCCCAAGCGCACACGCAAGTGTACGTGGTCTCACCAAGTAATATAGTGGCCTTAAATAAAGATGAATAACCAAAAAAGTTTGAGATATATAAACTGAAACTAAAGTTAACAATGTAGTAAATAAAATTTTCTTGGATAATCAATGGAGAGAAACCCAGGGTTAAGGACCTTCAAACAATCATACTATGATATTGAACTTCATTGGTTAAAATAGTTATCTTGGTTGGTGATTTACGGAGTTGATATTACGATTATGGTCTTCCGAGCCTTTAATCTTCTATCAAACTTATACCCACAACTACATCATTGAGAGGGGATGTGAGGTCTAAGCTAAACACATTTATATTCCATATGATAATGAACGAAATAGGTCACTTAGGTATATTACAATCCTAAGTGCAAATTATAACTTTGTTATGTAGAAGATTCTAATTCTATTCTATTTATCCCCACGTATTATCTTCTTGTTCCTCCTTCCAGGCTCACAAGTTTACTATGGATATATTATAAGGGTAGATAATCCTTAAAATAGAGATGAAAAAAATAAATAAACAACCAAATATTATAATAAACCAAAATAATATAAATTCAAAGACATAGAAATCATGTTCTTAGCCTTAACTCAGGAAAAGGGATTTTAGCCGCTCATGGACATAACCGTAATTATGATAGATGCATATATGATAAAATTGATAAACAAACCAATATAAAAAGATAAAAAACCTAATTTAAGTATTTTAAAGACTCCCTCCAAGTTTACAATTCGTCCAAGGTATTTAGTATCATACAGAAGTGCCCTATTTATAGGAGGACAATTCTTGCCGATTTTTACATGGGTCCATGTCGCGCCACTTATCGCAGTACCTATGCCGTGCGATGAAACCTAATTGTAGATATAAAATATTTTGGGTCCCTTAGGAAGAAACATATATGTATACTCCCCATAGAAGTGGATTGGGTCCACGATGCGCCATGCACATCCAAGGTGTCCGTTTTATGTCAAATCTTGTCCCATGCTTTTGTCCATCAATTCTATCCCTTGTGGTGTTTTTTAAACTTGATTTACAACTTTTGTATCATCCATATATCATATTAATCAACTAATAAAGCATACTATGACATCAAATACCGTGAATTAGAGTTCAAAACAACATAACATCCAAGACGGTGAACTAGAAACACCCGCTAAGAATACTTATTTTGTCATTTTGATCTTTAACTTAGTTTTGCATTTTGAATTGATTCAATTGCACTTTATACACTATAAACATGTTTTTCTACACATAATTACACAATCATACCATTAATAACTCATTACATACACTAGAGTCCACCGAGATCAACTAAAATAACACCAAGCTCAAACTAGTAACACTAGTTTTCTCGTCTAAACTCTAAGGGACAAATGTTAGTCCAAACTTGTTTGAATTACACCTTAAACATTGTAATCAAGTTGTTTAACACTTAGATTCTCATTTATATCATTATTAAAAAATTAAGCACAGAAGAAGTCCTCCATAAAAAGTTAAATAAACACAGATTACAACTCTGAGGTGTATAAATCCACCTTAAATCATAGATAGATATCACATCAAAGATGATAGTACAATATAAAATGAGCATAATATATATGTAATACAATGAAGTTGATGATGTGATGTAATGCATGAGGTTGTTTCACAACCTCCGCATAAACCTACTGAGCTATGCTCCTAAGGTAGGAGACATGGGGAGGTTGTCAACCTATATACAATCTAATATCCAATACCAATATCCATGACTCTTTATGACACATCCCTCGACAAAGGGTATATAATGATGTCACAAGCTAGTGTTTCTAGTATTTCCATAGTGGTACCAATGTTTCACAAGTACATATAATATAAGGATGAAATGCTCACAACCAATCCAGAAAGAGAATTTCCAAAGCCAACCAATATACAAGCGAGGTGAGCTAAGAATCCACTTAATATGCCAATAATCATGAATGTACTATAATCATATGCCAATTGAGTAAAATACACAAATATGCCATTGATACCACATAAATTCTAATTCAGGCTTTCACCAGAAAGATACCAACAACATACATCCAAAAGGCCAACAACATCATACACGACCCCCACGATCACACATAGCAGATAATTTATCAGTACCACCAAATAACAACAACATAGGCCTGCACACAAGCATAACACAGTAGTAATTCCATTTACATGAGTTGTTCCTGCACCAATAACATGATTTTATACAATATTAATTACTCAGCCAAGTCTAAAGAATGTTAAGCCATAACCTACCTCAAATGATGTAAATAGGTATAAAGAAGACTTCAACACAAAGATTTCATCTTAAGAATGGACCCAAAACCAACTAAATACACAAATATAAAATATATACGTCAAATGAAAGCCCCCAATTTTGGGTCGGGGTCAAAACGGACCCTCAAAATAAGTTTTCAAAAAGGAAAGGTAAAATAAAAATTTTGGTCCAAAAATATATTTCCCATGATTAAAGGAACTTATAGAAGAAAACCCAAGTGAAAATAAGTTAGAATTGGGGTTTAAATTGAGAAAATGCTACATTTGGCTTTTCATGCTGAACTCCCTAAATTCTACTTTTTAATAAATGTTTTAACAAGTTTAAATGCTAAAAAACAAAGAAAAGTAATTGAAAAAGGGATTTAGAGATTTACCAAGTTTAAAAATGGAAGAAATCACCCATAAACTTAAAATCCCAAGATCTAAGCCTCAAAAATGGGTAAAATTGCAAAAATGGAGAATATGACCCACCCCCGTGTCGCTTACTCGATGCCCGCTTTGTTGCGTAAGTGACTAGGATATTGATTAAGAGAGCCTAGTGCTACTTAGGTGACACTTTGGTTGTCAAAACAAATCACTTAAGCAATCAAAGTGTCGCTTAGGGGGTGCACCAGCTGTAGAATTGGAGAATTCCAAGTCTCCACGGACCCCTTCGCAGTCATTCAGAATCCTGAGTATGAAGACAAACTATGATACAAGAATAAATTTGATGCTACTTACTCAATGGAGATATTAAATTTTTGAAAAATCATCATTTTCACAAAGTTGACCCCAAAACCTAATTTGACAACTTTTCAAACCGAGGGTCGAAATAAGATGTAAATACCATAAACCACACCAATATGTCAACAACCTAAAATCAATGTTCTATATCTGTTGGCATAGTTCATTTTTCCATCTAATCCAAATATCAATCAATGTTGACCAAATTAATTAATAATCCTTTATAACCACCAAAAATGATTATTTCTCACAAATCACATCGAAATACATTAGGAATTGTTCCAATCATCCCCACAACCTAGAAATACCACAAGTAACTAGGGGAGGGCTAAAATGGTCAAATCATAAGAAAATAAGTATTTCACAAGGATCACAAAAAATTAGGTCATTACATAATCCACCACTAAGAATCTAGTTCATTCTCGAACTAAAGGCAAGTGAAATACCTAAATCAGGGAAAAGACAGGGATTACTACCATGCATATCATACTAAACCTCCAAAGTTGATTCATCTACAGGTCAATATCTCTACTGGACCTTAACCACTGGAATGTATCCAAAATGTTATTGTCTCTTATCTCTAGCTAAGATGGAGCCAAGCTTCGTAACTGAAAATAACCTCCCATCTAACTGGACTGAATCCCAACAAATGACATGAGACTTATCCAAAAGGTAATGCTGAAGCATGGAAACATGAAAAATATGACGAACGGTGAAAAATTTAGGGAAAATGCTAATTTATAAGCCACATACCTAATAGTCCGAAGAAACTCAAAAGGTCCAATACACTTGGGGCTAACCTTTCCCCTCTTTATTAACCTTATCACACCTTTTGTGAGAAAGATATTAATGAAGACTCGAACACCAAAACTAAATCTCAAGGCACAAAGTCTATGATTCGTATAGAACTTTTGGCTACTCTGACCCGCTCGAAATCTATCCTAAATGACTCAAACACTATCTAAAGACTCATGAATCATTTATGTACCTCAAGCTCTAATCTTAGAAACCTCAACCCAACCAACTGGAGAGAGAGAATTACTAACATAAAAGGACTCAAAAGGGTACATATCAATACCAGAATAACAACTAATATTATACATAAACTTTGTTGAAGATAGATATTACTCCCACTGACCATCAAAATCCATTACAGAAGTGTGGAACATATGCCCCATAACCTAAATAGTCTATCTAAATGACCATTGATCTGGGGTAAAATAATATACTAAAATTAACCCGGGTACCCAACTCCTTCTAAAAAGTCTTTCAAAAGTGAGATGTGAATGATAAACCTCGATCTGAGATAATGGACATCAGTAAACCCTGGGGATAAAATATCTCATGAATAGATATGGGTCAATTTCTTAGCACTAAAATAAACATGAACCAGAATAAAATAAGATGATTTGGTCAATCGATCCACGATGACACAAAAACTATCAGTACTACGAGAAGTATGAGGTAACTCAATCATAAAATCCATAGTGATCCATTCCTATTTCCACTCAAGAAATGTTAATCTTTGAAGTAAACCACTAGGCCTTAAGTGCTCGGCCTTCACATACTGGCACCGACGGAAAAAGCTAGAAAATCTACTCTATCATTCCTCATACAACTCCACCAGTAATGATGTCTCAAATTATGAAATATCTTAGTCACTCATGAATTGATGGAATACTTGGAACAATAAGCATTTTCAAAATTAGTCTAATCCAATTACCCACTCTAGGCACACAAACTCAACCCCTAATCCTCATAACACCATCTGAATCAAGAGATGATTCCTTACACTCACCATTAAACACCTCATCCCAAATCATGCTCAACCTAACATTATCAAACTAATAAGCTCAAATATTCTACATCATGGAAAACCTAGACTCAACAAAACCTAAAACACACCCAAGTATAAAAGTATTAAGCTTATCCATCGGGTTAGCCAACGAGAGAATATCTAAGGCCAAAGTCCACTCCTATTCCAAAAGATATGCAAAGATACCCATGCTAGTTAACTTTCAATTCAAGGCATCTGCAACAACATTAGCCTTGCCCAAATAATAGTGAAAAGTCAAGTCATAATCCTTAAACAACTCAAACCAACGATGCTACCGCATATTAACATCTCTCTAGGTAAAGAAATATTGAAGGATATGATAATCAGAGAAAATCTCACAATGGATTCCATATAAAATACCTCCACAACTTCAAAGTAAAAACAACTGCACACAACTCCAAATCATGACTAAGATAATTTCTCTCATCAGTTTTCAATGAAGAGAGGAATACACAATAACCTTAGTCTCTTGCATTAATATGAAACCTACACCAATATTAGAAGAACCGCAAAAGATGGTAAAATCTATACACTCCCTGGGTAAATCAAGATACGAGTCGAAGTTGACAAATCCATGAGCTTTTGGAAGCTCGCCTCACAAGAATCAAACCACTAAAAGGGAAATCTTCTTCTAATTCAACTTAGTAGAAGGATCTACGATAGATGAAAAACCCTCAACAAAGCACCGATAATAACCTGCTCAACTAAAATATCCCGGGTGTTGATCCCTAGAAATTTCTAAAATTTTATCCTTACTACCCTGACAATGACTCTACTTACGAGTCGTCAGGAGTTTTGACGGGTCCTAGAGACCCAATCATAGTCTAAATAGTATGTGTGTGTGTATGGATAAGTTCTATTATGAGTACGAGTGACTCACTACAATTGTAATTAGTCATTATGACTCGTGGAAAATCATAGAATGTCCAGTTTATACCCCAAATAGGTTATGTATTGACTACGACTAGACCCTAAGAGTCGTAGGGTCCCATTATGAGTCATATTAGCTTAATCGTATGATTAACACTGTGTATGTCCTGGAGAATATCTTGGATACAACTCGTGGTGATGAGTTTTAATGAAACCTTACGAGTTATATAGTAACCTATAGACACTAATGACAAAAATTCCAGTACTGAATTTGATGGCACTTTGGACAATTCCCTTCTTACCCTTTTAAAATCCTATGCTCATAAAGAACTTAAGGGGGTTATTTCTCAATCAAAAAATAATAAAACACTCCCAAAATTCTCTCAAGTATCTCAAGTATCCATACTTATGGTTTCCAAGAGGTAGATCACCTAAGGGATCAAAGGTTGAATTCTTTCCGTGAAACTTCGTATTTTTAGGCATGTTACTCTTCCCTAATTGTTAATTTGATAAAAGTATTTGTTTTAAAGTATTATTTATATGGTATTGATATTTGTTTTGATACATCGGTTGAGGGGTATGGAGAATAAACTAGGGGATTGTGAACATATGGGGTGCATGGGTATGGAGAATAAACTAGGGGATTGTGATATTTCAAAACTTGTGACTTTTGAAGTGGTAATGACCTCAACCCCGTATTGGTAAATTGGTTTGGAATATGAAAAGTATGCATATTGAACTACTCTTGAAATACTACATAATGTGAAAAGTCAATAAAGTACAATTATTTTGAATTGAATCATAAGGGGTTTTCTAATTCCCCAAGTTAATGTCTGATTAAACCAAGAATGTTTTGAATTTCCCTATGTGATGATAATTGGTATGGTATATTGATGTTACTTTTCAAGGGTTGTTGGTGTGACGATACCAACAGTGTATGACAAAATGTGTATCATGGTTCAATCAATGGGAGTGTATGATAATTGTTTTAATTGGACTTTAATGAGGGTTGTGTAGCTGAGTCATTAAAGTTAAGGACCCGAAGGACCAATACAGGAAACCGTGGTTACCAATACGGGGGTTGATATGACCGGATGGTTTGAGTCCCCCTTATTATTATCATATGATTAGGTGGATCGAGTCCCCTATAGTATATTACATCATTGGGATCTTGTGTCACCTTCATATGTTGATCACATTCACCTATACCATAATTTGTATATAGGATTATCATTGTTAATAAAGCTCTACTAACGTTAAGGTCGAATCATCGAGGAGTGAGTCTAGTCCTCAAAACCTATAGGAGTTGATGGCTTCTAACTGTATGCCCGTAGTGTAAACAAAGTAAAATGCATGAATTAAAATGGGGGTATTAGTTTTAGAAAATGATTTTACCAACTTCTATTAAAGCTAATAAACTAGAGGCAACAATTGTGATTGAAAATTGAATATGATATGAATCGTGGGATTATGTCTTCCTTGGGGAAAATAATGCATGGGTGATACGATCCTAGCCATGAGGACTCGAATCTATACATAGAAGAGTAAAGATAGAGGGATAGGATAGTGATGATAGAAATATAGACACAAAATTGATAACAAAAGGGCAATCTAAGGGTACGGAAAACACTAAAATCTCCCTTAATGGATTATCAATGAGAACCTTGCTCTTACGTGACTGCAAAGGGGATTAGATCCTTCTTACAACCAACATTTCTAAATAAGGTTCAACATATGTTTTTTAATGCACTCAAACACTCCCATGGAGTTCTCATGAATACATCATGTAAATTAATCAACAAAACTAACTAATGAAATGTCTAAGGCAGCTATTTATAGTAGTTGCCTTTGTACAACTAGCCTATTATAAAAATAGCCCAAAAGTGTCTATTTCAGAAATAACTCACAAGGGCTCTCTTTATTCCTGCACCATGGCATTCCTCGGCTCTAGTCTATCTTCCAAACACAACATTGCTTTATTAGGATATCGAAGTAGGGCTTCCAAGCACATTTTTATATCCTTAGGGCGATTAAGGCTTGGACCTCTTCATGTTGGCCTCGAGTTATGTGATAAAAAATGTTGATTCCCATTTGATGTGTATCATCCTCCCATTCTTGAAAAGGATTTAACCTCAAATCCAAACCTTGAAAAATCAAAAGAAGGACAAACGAACACAAATTCCTCAAGGCATGAGGGTTAGGTTCAGTATAAGTAATCATTTCATCATGCCAAGTTTGCACACACTTAATATATAACCATAGATCCATCCTGTTAATAATTTAAAACTTGTTAAAAATACACAAAAGAGTTGGCTATGGGTATCACCAAGAGGTAAGGAAAACACAAGGGTCATAATGGCATCACTAAATCTAAAAGGTAAGGTTACCTTCACCTTTGGAGACATAAGACAAAATTGCTTAATCACCTCTTTAAGAGGCCACATAGAGAGTGGTTCCTCAATTGTTATTAAAGTCCACAAGATGTATATAGCAATTTCACTTAAACAATTGGACCAACTAATAAATTTTCAACCTCCACATAAAACAAATCCAAAACTAGCATGGATGTCATCATAGGAAAAGAGGTAATATAGGAAGGAATCAAGTAGAAAGGCATAATCCAAGGCGCTATCATCTATAAGATTTCCATTTGGCTCAAAAGATATAGCACATAAGGCACACAAGGATGGAATCAAGACATTTAAGAACATATGACTTCTTCCTTTCAAGTAAATCATCAACTTGGCTACCAAAAGTTAGGATTTATGCAACTTAAGAACAAATGTGTCAAACAAGGATGCAAATTTATAAGCAACACCCAAAGGAGACAATGAAATATTTTCCCTAGGGCTCTCAAGAATGATACCACCTTTAAGAAGGAGGTCATCATCTCTATTCACATATTAAGGAAGGGTATCACATGAATTAAGTTCATATAAAGTAGTTTCAATTGAAGACTCTCTCCTTGACCTACAAGTGGCGAAACCTTTGTCAAGAAGGGAAACATACAATGGTGAACTCTCTTGGAGCTTTTCATGGCTCCTCTTCTTTAAAAACCCTTCATCATGGTTGGAGTTTGTTCCCTTACACAATGTTGTTCCATCAAGTAGATTGTGAATCCATAAGAAAGACTTCTCATCTAGGAAAGGATACCAACACCCTTATTCAAACTTTGCTTACTATGTGGACCAAGCAATAAGTTGGATGTCCCATAATCACCATATCCAAATTTGGCACTAGGGTCAATTGGAAAGAGTCGCCATATACATGGGACTAGAAAACACTTATTTTCCCTACTAGCTTCTCCCAAACTAAAAGATATACTCTCTTCATTAGAATAAACATCATCAAAAGAAAAGGGAAAATATAGAAAGGTATCACTCAAGTCAACTTCAACTATGGTTCCCTCATTCATGTACTCACTATTAGATTCAAAATAATCACCATGAGTATTCTCAACAATAAGGTCACATAAAGTAGAAGAGGATGCAATTTCCAAAAAATTTATACTTTATCTTTCAATGGAGGAAACCTCAAGTAGACACATACCACCACCAATATCAAAGATATTATCACTTAGGATTTCATAAGAAGTAAGCAATTCATCCTTATAAGTATCAAACAAAGGTTGGGTGTCTTATAAAGGATCACATCTACAATCATTTTCTAAGGAACAATAATTTATTGGGTTTCTTAAATATTCAAGGAAATCAAAGTTATCATCACCCAATTGATTATTCCTTTCCAAGACTTCACATTTCTTTCCCTTAAAAGTACTGTTATCTTCCAAGAAAAGATTTCCATCATTAGGAGGAATGTTGTCACACTATAGTGGATTGGCATATAGCTTCAATACAAGCTATACCTTCAATATCATTCTCACCAATAGATTCATTAGGAATGATTGTGCCATCTTCGAACATGATATTATACTTAAAGAGAGAAGTATCTATCCTAGAGAAAGATTTAGAAAATGTAATTTCACTCTCTAAAAGAAAACTATCAAGTTCTAAAGAAGTTTCAAACACATAATCATCCCTATGAGCAAGACAATCAATAGGGTATTCTTTAGGAGACATGCTCAAAGGATCACTCTTATTTTCTTGACCAACATTATAAATTTCATCACTCACTCGAGGTTCTTTAATAACAATACACACATCATAAAGTGGTGGACTAGTTTTGCACACAATTTTGTCAACACAATTTTCACAAGATGGTGTACTATCATTCAACACAATAGCTTCAACACTAGGTGGACACAAATTGATCTTACAAGAATAGTTAATTAGGTCATAAATAGGATCAACTAGTGTATCCACACTCACAACACATACATCATCATCAAGAGGCAAAGAATTAATAGACTTACATATAGGTAAGATACTACTCACACTCAATGGGCTACTAGCCACACAATTATCATTCACATGCATAAAAGTGTAAGAGTTATCTATATTACCTTGAAATTCTTATGAACATTCTTCTTTAACTTTATGTGAAGGTCCACCACAAGCTTTGGAATTATCTAAGATTACCCTCATCAAATATTCAAAGGGAATCTTCTGTCTTTGCACTTCGTCTCCTCTGCTTGCCATATTGGCACCTATACAAATGTCCTTATAAATAGAAGGACAAACAATGTTATCCCAGTTTGGTAGCAAACCCTCACTTTACTCCTTAAAACCTCTCATTTTTCCTCTCTTAGGTTGCCACCTTGCATGCCCTTACTCATCTCAATATCTTGTTTCTTATTTTAATAAAGCTTGGAGTAAGTGGTTATCTTTCTTTGAGATTTTGGAAGGGTAGGTGGAATCATATTATTCCTCATTGGTCCTTTGCAAACTTATGCAAATTTTTCACATTTGGAATCTTGTGTTGTGTAAACCAATCGAAACCCAAACGTATGTGTCCACATTCAATAGGAATATGTCACACCACACCTCCTCATAGTACCTATCTCGGGTGAATAAAACCGTCATGCACTCGAAGACTATATAGCCTTCCAACAAGTATGAGAAACACTTGGACACTTGAGGCATCCTTAGATAATCAACCATAAGAGAAGTTACGTAGTTTGCGCGAAACCAATAATTAAGTATAAGAACACATCCCAGAACTCCACAAATCCCTACCCATCTTGAATAAGTTGGATCACTATTATAAAGGTTCATGTAATCCTTCGACACATAGATTGGCCTCAAGAACTCTTTCAAGGAACCCCATGTTTGCATATGATTCCTTGCAAGTTTAAACCATTCTAAGTTTGGACCTTGAATGTACTTAAGGGAATATGTATCTTGTTTGGCTTCACTCATCACATAATCCTTGAAGACTCTTCCACATTGAAATTCCAAATCAAGGTAAACTTTGGGATCCCGTTCTCCTTAGAAGATAGATAGAATAGGAAGACATTGACTCCTATGATACCCTCCATTCATGACTTGGTTACCGCTTCCACACATTTGATCATGTCTATATTCATGGCCCCTATTATCCGCATCTTCTTCATAACCATAACATTCGGCACCACAATCATAGTTTTTGATGTCGTAGTCACAACTATACGAGGCTATCAAAGACATATTCCCCTTATATCACCTTGTACCTAAAAAATGAACAAACAACATTATTAGTAAATTTCCTCACCAACACTCATATGAAATCACCTTTGTGATCCTCACAATTGAAGTGGCGAATATTGAAAGTTTCTTATACTCCGATGGACAATAAGGTGTCAATATCTACTTTGCGGCCGGAGTGGATTCTTGTTTGAATGACTCAAAGGAATAAAAAACTATTTATGGACTTGAATAAAAAAATCACAAAGAATTGAAAAAGAGAAAAACTTGAAAAAAATTGGACAATTAAAGAAATGGGACTCAAGAACTAATCGATTAACTTAGTAGATTAATTACTAGTTGATGATTGGTTTAAGAATCAATATAAGAGACTAGGAATTAAAAAAATGAAAATAAAGAATCAAACCTTGAGAAATGGAGTAATTGAAGTGTTAAAATACACTTTGGAAACTTGAATTTTGCATATCGAACTTGATTTGCGTTGAGATGGGCTGATCTACATTTGGTGACCTGATCTAGTAGGTGGGGCACATGTCCAAGGAAGCCTGGATGTAGGTAACACTGGTTTAAGGTGACTTTGGTCTTCTGCAGCAGCTCCAACACAGGTCCAAGGTAGCTTGGGCATAGGTCAGCTGCCAGCATGCACAAGGGGCCAAAAATGAACTTATTGTGGTCCATTTTTTGTTCTTTTCTCTTGGGATATTCTTGGAACCTTTGAAGATGAGAAATAATAAAAACTTTAAATGATTTTTACTTCTATTTTTAGGATTAAACACCAATTTTTTTATGAAAATTCAACAGGAAGATTTGAATGTCTTCAAGAACACCAATCTTTCTAACTTTTTCTCTGGAGCTTGGAATGAGTTGAAATTTTGATAATAGGCACTTATTAGCCTTCTAAACTCATTCCAAAAATTATTTTTCTCAAATTCACAACCAAAAATTTCATATTTTGAATTCGCATCAAACTTCTTCACCCCAAGCTTCCAACAAGAATAAAACACTCAAATAACCTCTGATTTGACTCAAATTTTTTCTATAGACTCGTATAGTGTTAGAGAATACAAATCAAATACTATGAAAACAAGAAAACAAAAAATCAAAACTCAAATTTTGACTTAAGACCAAAAATATGAATAGTAACTTTTTTTCGGAATTTTCAATTTGACACTTATTTTCTTTTATGGATTTTCAAGATAACAAACCTAAGATTGACTTCTTAGGAACAAAATAAATCTTGGCTATGGTAGAAAATGATACGATCCTAGAAACAAGGAATTGAATCTAGAAGGAAAAATTTAAAGATAGATGGATAGGATAGTGATGATAGAAAGATATACACAAAATTGATAACAAAAGGGCAATCTAAGGGTATGTCAAACCCTAAAACCTCCCTTAATAGATTATCAATGAGTTCCTATCTCTTGTGTGACTACAAAGGGGATTAGATTATCCTTACAACCAACATTTTTAAACAAGGTTCAACATATGCTTTTCCAAGCGCTCAAACACTCCCATGGAGTTTACATGAATACATCATGTAAAATAATCAACCAAACTAACTAATGAAATGTCTAAGTCACCTATTTATAGTAGTTTCCTTTTCATGTCTAGAATATTACAAAAAATAGCCCAAAAGTGGCTATTTAAAAAATAACCCACAAGGGCTCTTTTTATTTCTGCGCCATGGATTTCCTCAACTCTAAGCTATATTCCAAACACACCATTGTTTTATTAAGAGATCGAAGAAGATCCTACAAGCACATTCTTGGATCCTTAGGCTGATCAAGGCTTAGAACTCCTTATGTTGGCCTCGAGTTGGGTGAGCAAGAACTTTGACGCCTATTTGACTTTTATCAATGGGTACATGATAGTTGAGTACAAATTTTATTCATTAATTAGGTGGGTAGGCTAGGTAAGTAATTCTCGGGGTTAATATTTCAATTTAAACCCAATATTATAGCCTATTTATCTTTTCAATTAACTCATGAGAGTAGCGAGCAAAATCATGTAATACCTCAATAGGGCCTCCCAATTTCTAGAAATATGCCCAAGATCTAGTTAATTTTCAACTCTCCCTTATTTCTAAGATGACGAGAAGATCATAAACTAAATCTAACTTTTGTTCACTAATTCTTTGTCTCATATATCCCTCTTTGAAGGATGATAAAAGATCTAAAAATTCACTCATATCCCTCTTTCAAGGATTATATGTGCTTTTGAGAATTTGGGGTTTTCACCCACAAATAAATTTTGTTAATTTATGGCTTTCACCCACAAACCCCAACTAAATCAAGAAAGGATTAGTGAAACCCATAAGTATTAACCAAGAATATACACCAATTAATCACAACCCACACATATTTGAACCCTATTCCAAAATAACTCCAAGATGAATTGATTAGCTACTCATGAAATTAGGAAGAAGAAATATAACAAAATGGTCATTGATTTGAGGTGGATTTATGCACCTCAATGTTGTTATACAGGCTTATTTAGCTTTTTTTTAGGACAAATTGCGTGCTTAATATATTAATGATGATATAATTAAGAACCTATGTTCTTAAGTATTTGATTACAATATTTAAGGTGTCTTTACAAAATGTTTGTACTCAATTTGGTCACTTAGAGTTAAAATGAGAAAACTAGTATTACTAGCTTGAGCTAAGTGTTGTTCTAGTGGATCTAGATGGATTATAAGGTGTTTAATGAGTTACTAATAATATTATTGTGTAATTATGTGCGGAAAAACATGTTTATTGTGTTCAATATTCAATTGGATCAAGCTTAGAGTGGAAAAAGAAGTTAAATATCAAAGAGCGCAAAACTAGTTCTTAGCTTAAGTTTCTAGTTCATTGTCTCGATCTTTGTGTTGTTTTGACCTATAATACATTGTGTTTGAGGTATAGGATGCTTTTTTAATTGATTATGAAGATATGGATGATTCACAAGATGGAAATCAAGTGGAAACAACATCATAAGGCTTGAGATGGAAGGACAAATGCACAAGACGAGTTTTGAAGTCTAGATGACTTTCCAGTGAGGGCATGGGAATATCCCCGCCGGAAGACACTCTATTCATAGGGAATAAGGTCCGTGGAACAGATCCTATTCCCAGGGGAATGGAAGAGGCGGCGCACACCCTATTTCCAAAATGGCCAATAACTTTCTCATAGAAATAGGACACTTGAACTTGATGTTAAACACTTGGACGACTTTAAAACTTGGAAAGGGGATGGAAATACTTCAATTAGGGTTTTTATCTCTTTACTTTAGTTTTCTAATGGATTTTTTCATGTATTCATTTATATTGAATACGACTATCTCTATGAGTGGATAAAAGCCCCGTTTTCAGGGTTAAGGCCAAGAACATGATTACTATTTCTTTGAATTGATTTTGTTTTGATTCCTTATCATATGTGGTTGTTTATTTATCCTTGTTATAACTATTTTAAGGATTCGATACCCATAGAATACATCTATTATCATTTTTATGAACCTGGAAGTGGGAATAATAAAATAAATATGGAAATAAATAGAGCAAAATTCTTATTCTTTTATTAAATAAGGAATTTGAATTAGCATATAGGATAGGGACATACCTAGAATCCTTGTTTGCTTCACTTGCAGGATGGCATACTAATGCATCTAAATGGATTATTACATCGCGGCTCAATGATGTAGTTGTAATGTCCAGTTAGGTAGAAGATTAGAGGATTGGGAGACAATGATGATACTACAAACCCTGAGAATCAACAACCAAGATAAGTAATCTAACAATTAAAGTTCAATAGCATAGTATGATTATTCGTAGAACCTTAACCCTGGGTTTCTCTCCATTTATTGTCCAAGTACTTTACTTTATTGCATTGTTTACTTTACATTAGTTTACAACTCTAAAACTCTTTCAGTTACTTTTACACCACTTTAATCTGTATAGTTAAACTAAAATTTGATAGAAAATTTGATAGTTGCTTAACACATTACTAGAAATTACATTGAATGTCTTCCATGCTATAATATGTTAAAGAAGTATTAGATGTATTTAGTATAGCACATTTTATCCGTGTAATTTGTAAGTTAGTAATGGGTATTTTTATAATTTTGTTTTCTCTAGGGTCATTCTATAGGATTTTTTAATCTTGGAAACACATGCTACACCCCATAGTGCAATGCTTGAATTCAGTTTCAGAACTGAAGTCTACTCTAACTCAGTGAGAATTTCATTCTTTCACCCTTCATTGTTTTCTTTTGATACTGGTCGTGTCCAGTCTAGCTTATGTGTAGTTGTACTTGCTACTTCTGACTAGCACAGGTACTGGGTAACTCAATCTACCAAGGATTTGTCTAATCAGAAGAAACCATTGAGTGTTTTCTTTTCTGCTAAGATTTGAACCTTGGTCCCTTAAGGTCTGCACCCACTTCATCAACCACTAAACTATACCCTTGGGGGTCAAACCTTCATTCCCCCTTTCTGGGTAGTCTTTTGCTTTAGTCTTGAGTTCCTAAAATTTGATAGGATTCAATCTGGTCATTTTTTGTTCTGCATCGGAAGAGATTAGGTCTAGTTTGATTCATTTACACTTTCTTTAATGAGGTAATTTGGTCTATTTTCCCCATTATTCTTAATTTCCAAGTTTTCTAATAGTTTAAGATTATTAGTATTTTACTATTTATGAATTATGTTATTCAAATCAATAATCCTTTTTTAAATGTATTAAGTCTTATGGTATCACACTTAAAGAGCACTTATTTATGAAAAAATCAGGAAAACTAGTAATTACTATACAAAAAATTGGAGAAAGGATGCTGATGCAGTCGTGGATCAAGAAATTATACCTATCCAACATCCTTTATTTAAATTGTACTATTTTTTACTTTTATGTGCATGAACATTTGAATTAAATCAATCTAAGTTTATCCAAATTTGAATCAATTTAAATTCCAAAGTAGCTGAATTTTCCCCACATATGATGACAAAAAGATCAAAATCTATCATCCCTCCTAGTACAAAGTGGACAATTTGAACAATAATAAATTTTAGATAATTTGAAGGCGATGTCAATACAATTAAAATTTGAGATGATTTGAAGATGATGCCAACTCAGATAAGAAAACTAATTTAACTATATATTTTGATTCTTTTTTGTGGTGTAAATAGATATTTTAAATGAGGTGGACGCTGTTTTAGAATTCATACATTTCCTCTAAGGATCTTTTAGGGGTCATTCCTGTACATTACTTATATTACTGCACTCTCTTAGAGCTGATTAGTTCTTTAATGAAATCTTATCATTTCCAAGAAGACAATAAGATCAAATTGGTTCCTACAGAGACAGAGTATCCAACTTTTGAAAACACTTCATTAAGAATTAATCTCTCACATGTTTTTTATACATGATTAATTGGATTTCTATTATGTGGCTAATATTTTGAGTTTATTAGTTCTTCCCGCTAGGTATAATCAGTTAGGAAAAAATAATGATTTGGATCACTCATCTCAACTCTTGATAGTTCCAATAAGATATTTATTTAATGATCTTGATAAAAATATGAATCTAGTGGCACCAATGCAATTCTAGATGGTACATACATTGTTTATTTGTCTTCCTAATTCCTTCTTGGTTATGACCTTGTAAACTTGCAGGATGATTTTGGGGTCTGGACAAAGTTTTACATTTTCGAATGTTATGCATGCTGAGTAGACACCATTTTCCAATAAATCCCAATTAACAAACTTAAGTTTTACCTTCTTTGGGGTTTCACTCTCAAACTTGATGTATTTTATCATGACTTTTATGAGCAAATATAAATATCTTGGTTGGTTGTGTCTAGAATAACTTAAGGGAATGTGCGTCTCTCATTATTTCCCTGACTTACTTGGATTTATATGAGAATTATAGGTGTTTAATGTTCATCTGCTTGTCTTTTTGCGTTTCTTCATGTTAGCTGCTAATCTACTAGCATTTGGTTATGTTTATGTCCACAAGTTTTACGAATGAAATGTTCTCAATTTGTCCAGCAGAGCAATAGAGCTTTGATACAACAAGTTCCACAAGTACCTGAACCTACCTCAATGCTTCCTTATCATTAAAAAGAAAGTGTACCACCATTGCGATTTCTATACAATTATCCTACTAACTGATACTTCCTGGCAATCACAGGATTTTGAAGAATGTTGGAGTCAATTATTGTACACCCTTTCACATTCTCTTAAATTACCTAGGTCTAGCTACTACATTTCTCTGGATATTCATCCAGATTGAAGTCCCTTTTGAATAATTTATCAGTTCTATATTGCTAGTTGTTTTTTTTTGCTTCAAATTGGGACATGTAGCCCTTTATTTTTTGAAAATGTGAAGGAAAACTATCCTATATGTACGTTTTTCTTTATATCATGATTGTGATTGCACTTTATCTTGATATTTGCAGTCAAGGTTAAAATGTTGTGAAGGCTCTATTTGGTATTGAGTTTGACAATAAGTATTTCTGCATTCTGATGTTATATCATATATTTATACAGAATGTGTTTAGGCATTAGTTTTTTGATAGTAAAGTTTCTTTCAACTATTTTCTTATATTATCTATGCATCGAATCAGTTATGCACCTAAATATAAGAAAAATTAGGAGAATTTATTGAGTTATTGGTGTATATATATTGAGAATAGAAGGAATGCGGCTAGTGGTCCTATGATGTTCTTTGGTTTAATCATCTTCTTGATCAATCTTGATAAGAATAAACATCCTCAACTTCTACTTGGGCATATTGTGTGTCATGTAGTTTAAAATAAGAGAAGAATTACCGAAGTTTCATTGGAACTTAAAGCTAAAAAATATGTATTTTAACTGCTTTTAGTTACTCCTAATATTAGTTAAGTGGGTTGTAGTGATACTATTGACTGAAAAAGGTTTAAATTGATATTTCTTCTAGTTTGTAAACCTCTTAAAGTAGGAATCAACAATCTAGAGAGGTTGTGGCCTCCCACCCCAAAATCTATTGGGAGCCCAAGCTTCACTTAACTAAACTATGTATTGCTCACTTTCTACAATCTGACTTAAACCTTTCGATAAGCAAACATTGTCACATTTCAATGCCCAGAGAAGTACATTATGGGTCTTGGCTCTTAGAGAAATGCTACATGCTAGGATTTTCCTAAAACAAAGATAAGTGTGTCGGAGGCGAACTAGTATAATTGAGATGAGAGGCTATCATTAAGCATTCCTAGTCACATTAGAAAGGAGGTCAAATAGCAAGGCAAGGGCCAAAAATAGATTTAGTGGAGACTAAAGTCAAGGTGATGGATCACTAATTCACTGTCACTATAGGTGGATGCTTTCCTAGGACTGTGTTTAATGGAAGCTTATATACCTACAATGAACATTCATAGGAAAAAATGGAAAACATAGAAGATGTGGTGAAAGACGTAACAAATATAGTTATCGGTGGCATACAAGATATATCAATATCTAAAAAATTATTTTTAACTGTATTCCCCCAATATAATCTAATATATAAATTATCACTCTTGAGATAGAGAAAAAATAAGGACTAAACCAAGTGAAGTGTGTTAAAGACGACTTTAAACAAATATTGGCATGAGATAAATGAGTGGTTATGAGATGCAATTTTGATCAATTGTTGTATTTATAGAGAAAGCTTTTTAATTTTCATATCTAACTTGTGTCTTCATTCTACTATTTCAATCAGGATTTTGGTGGGTGCTAGAGGCTGCTCAGCACCTATGCTCCATGTGTGATATTAATTACACTAGATAAAGAACACAATGACTTGCCTCTCTCATATTCTCATAGCACTAATATGTACTAAGATTCATTATGATTAAAGTGGTGAAGAAAGCACAAAAATAGATACAGTTTATTCCATTAAATACATTATTTCACTGGATGTGAACTATTTGCATGAGGGTTTAAAATCTGTAAGTTTTGTTCTATCCTTTTTATGTTCTAATTTATAACTTTAATCATATTTATTCTCTACTATTTAATATTACTGCTAAGTTCTGTCTTAAGCTCTTCCATTGTGTCAATGCGGTATTTGTTAATGTTAAAAGAGAGCACAGTTTGCACCCAAGGGTGTGGTCTTGTGGTTCAATGAAGTTGAGTTCAATTAAGTGCTATTTGATATTATTTATTCTTTTTTATAGGTGTCCAAAATGAAGAAGATTAAGAAAGAAGTGATGAAGAAATTTGCTTTACTTGAGAAGATTTTTGAATTGTTGATAGTTGTGTTAATATCGATGTTTTTGATATTGATTTTTGTGAAACTTATCGCCAATCAAACTTTATACTATATGGGAACACTAATTTTCATTTGGCTTAAACATTTTTGTTTTGAATCTAGATTACTAGTTTGCTGCATATTTGAATTTAGATTAGTATTAATAAAAGATTTTATTGTGATGTGTGTGTGTGTGTATATATATATATATAATACTAATTTACAATATAGGGGTGACTATTTCATCTAAATTGTCAATTGATATTTTAAGTAGTTGCAATAGGTGGCAAAAATCATGGCAATTGGTAATTAAAATCATTGCAATAGGTAGAAAAAGAAAACGTTGCAAAAAATATTAAAACCATTTCAATTGGTGTCAAAAAACATTGCTATAGGTAGTGTAAACCCATTGCAAGAGACCAATAGCTATTGCAGTAGATATTCTAAAATTGTTGCAATAGGGTTATTGCAACTCTTTCCTATCGTTGCAATATAGTCTATTGCAATGGTTCATAACCGTTGCTATAGACAATATAAGGCGTCCCAATAGGAGTTAAAAATAAATGTTACAAAATTCATTGTAATAGCTCTATCGCAATGCTCACCTATACAACACATGCCAAGCCATTGTGATTGCTCCATCGCAATAGTTTTTGAACCGATGCCATAGGGTTGATTTCTAGTGCTGACACTAGTCCCTGTGAGAATGATACTTTTCTTCTAAAAGTCCACTTTACTACTTGGTGAGACCATGTACTCTTGAGTGTGTGCTTGGAAGCAACAAGTTTTTGGCGCCATTGTTGGGGACTCTTAAATTGGAAACTATATTAGTTTTAGTTTTACTTCTTAGATTTCTTTAGTGCTTTACACTTGGTCTTGGTATTGAATATGCAGAAAATAGGTTTACAGGCTAGTAAGCTGGAAAGCAATAGGGAATTGGTTAATCCAAGCCTCGAACCCGAGCAATGCTTTCTCCAATTAAGGAGAGAAGCAGTCCTTCTCTACTGTATCCTACAAATTAAAGAAGAACAAGACAATCTTGCTCTTATGGTTGAAGGTCCACCATCCCGAAGGACAGATCACGAAGTGGCCATCCAATTTTCGACGAATTTGACCTCTCCTTTTCAAAAACCATCTGTTGGAGGTAACTTTGAGATGAAACAGAACATGGTGCAACTTTTGATCAGCAGTGGATAGTTTATGGGGCTTTCACATGAAGATCCATAAGTCCACCTGCGGAACTTCTTAGAGATTAGTGACACATTCACTCATATGGGTATGTCAGCTGACTATGTTAGGCTGGGACTTTTCCCCATTTAACTAATGGGGGAAGCAAAGAATTGGTTGAATGATGAGCCAACACGTTTAATCACAACCTAGGATGACTTAGCCTGTAAATTCCTCATCCGGTACTTTCCATCTGGCAAGACTACGAGACTGCATAGTGAGATTGTGAGCTTCAAATAAAGTCCAGATAAGAACTTATATAATGCACAGGAAAGGTTCAAAGTGCTTCTTCAGAACTGTCCACATCATCATCAGACCAATGAGGTACTATCTCACACTATTGTTGAGGCACTTGATCACAATACAAATTTTTCTAGATTCAGCTGCAGGAGGTCAAGTGTTGGATGACGTATGAGGAGATATACACCTTTTTGAGCTGGATTGCATAAGGGAATCCTTAGTGGCATGCTAACTCAAGAAGTGCTCCAAAGAAGGTTGCAGGTATGTTGAAGGTGGACTAGTTTTCTCATATATCAGCTTAGATTGCTGCACTAAAAAATCAATCAACTACTCAGTTTAACAATATAAAATTAGGGGTTACACAGCCAGCAACAACAACTAATGCAATTCATCAGACAAATACTGGGTGTAAGGTTTGTGGCAGCACTGGTCATTATACAGCTATGTGTAGTGCAAATCCTGAGTCAGTGATGTTTGTAGGCAATGCTCAAACACCGATTTATGGGAACTCCTACAATCAACAGTGGTAGATTCTACGACAAATTCCTTAATGGAATAATCAACTGTAGTAGTTTCAGAAACAATAGGTTCAAGGTAATCAGGTCATGACTCAAACTAGCAACATGGAAGAGATGTTGAAACAAATTATAGATGTTCACGCATAGTTGACAACATATATAAAGAGCCAGTAGATGATTACAAAGAACGTAGAGATGCAAATCGGTCAGATGGAAGGAGCACAGAACACTAGGCATCAGGGACTCCTACCAAGTGATAAAGAGCCAAATCCTAAACAAGTAATGGCAATCTCACAGAGGAGTGGTAAAAATATCAATGAAGAACCTCCAAAGACAACTAAGGAGGTAGATACAGAGTTGGTTCCTTAAAAGGTAGATGACAAAGTAGATGAAAATTCAAGAAAGTCTAAGTACTTGAAAATCAAAGCTGCTGAATAGGTAAAGGAGAGACTACCACCACCTTTCCTACAGAGGCTGAGAAAGGTGAAGGAGGATGCATGCTTCAAGAAGTTCTTTGACATGTTTAAAGAACTTCACATTAATCTCCCTCGCATAGATGTTTTGCAGGGAATGACCAAGTATGTTAAGTACTTAAAGGATGTGGTCACTAACAAAGTTAAGATATATGATATTAAGATAGTAGCACTCACTAAGGAGTGCAGTTCTATAATTTAGTAGAAACCCAAAAAGATCAAAGTCCCTGGGAGTTTCACGCTTACTTTAAAAATTAAAAACAGTGAGATGGTCTACATATTTAGTGAATTGGAGATGAGTAGCAATTTGATGCCCCTCTCCTTTTCAACACTTTAGGCTTGGGGAAGCCAAGACCGAGCTCTGTGATACTCCAATTTGTAGACAAAACCCTAGACCAGCCTTAAGCAATCATAGAGGATGTTCTCATCAAGGTTGGTAAGCTTATTATTCATTCTAATTTTATTGTTTTAGATCTTTTGGCAGATGAAAGAGTATCAGTCATCTTGGGAGATCCATTCTTGGCGACGGGAGGAGCATTTGTACATGTTATAGAGGGTGCGCTCACAATGAGGCTGGATGATGAAGAGGCAGTTTTCAAAGTGTATAAACCACTCAACACTATCCCACTACAAAGATTTGTGCATGATTATAGTGATTAAAGGGGACAAGTGTGGGGTGGTGAAGTTTAGTCCACCAAAGACCTCTTTGAACTTCCTAATTAAGAGGCCCAAGACACAACCACCCCAGCCTAAAATGATGCAAGTTGATGAACCTAAAAAGGCTATTTATGAGGGAGTTATTGACCTTGGAGTTAACACATAAGAGGTAAGAAATGAATAATAAGATGTCCTCTAAGTAGAAGGAAGAGGATGAAGGAAAATGAATGAGTCAAAGATTAGGTTGTGCCGCGGTACTAAATCAGGCTCTGCTTGGGAGGCAACCTAAGTTAAGGTATGTTTTATTTTCAGTATTAGTAGTTCTTACTTCACTAGTTTTTGTTTTTATTGAGTCACAAGTTTATGGGAAGTTGGGTACCAGAAAACTTAGCTAAGGAGCTTGGCAAAGACTAAGTGTAGGGGTCCCTAAACCCCTTAATGTAGGAAGATGCTACTAGATTGGCCTAGAGGACTCGAGGAGTATTTTTATCTGTACTTTAAAGTATACTTTGTGGACAAAGTAAATTTTTAAATATGGGGTGGGGAAAATCCCAATTTTAGGAGTAATTTTAAAATTTTTGTGTTAGGAATGAGTAAGATGTTCTTGTTAGTTCTATGTATGATTGCATGATGTACGTGTCTTGGCTATAGAGAGTGTGTTGATTGTGTAAATTACTACTTTTGAGACTTCTAGGCTCATAATTATGACTCTTCTACTTGTTGGCTTAATGTTGAATTCATGTAATTATTTGGTTGAGAGACTATAACATGTGCCATTGTGTGTGAGGTTGTTATATATTCCTTGTTATACTTGATGTCTAGACTTGCTTGGTGTGTATACAAAGAAAAATAAAGAGAGTGGGTTTAGGAGATGATATAGGCATTTCTTTGATAGTAATGTTTTGTAATGCCTCAAGAGTACACTCTGGGTGCCACACGGTGCTTATGGCCCTGAGAGACCACAAGCTAATCCATGAGCTAGTACCTGCTGTGAGAACTAAATAATATAATAACATATATGGAAGAACAACTAATAAGCCATAAGGATTTAAATACTAAAACATTTTTGTATCATAAATCTAATAAAATCAGCCTGAAAACAACTGTCTGAAGCTGATAAAATAATGACAAAATTGGATGTCTATCTAAAATATCAAAAAGCCTTTAAAACTAACTGAATATGAGTCAATGGGAAAGGCCCCAACTAACTCCAACTAACTACTGAATTAAAAGAATGAATGTAAATATAGTCAGTCCTCAAAATGTGAGGACTCACCACTACTACAACAGATAATCTTGAAGGTCTATGCATGATACGGGAACTGAGCGTATAAACCTATGATATGATACATCATAGCACAAGAAAAGAGTATGTGATTAGTACTTTGAATGCACTGGTATGCTAAATGCGGTAGACTGATATGCATGGTTTCATATGCATGAATAATAACTGACTAAATAAATAGCATGAAATACTGAATAGAACGCATGAAATCTGTAAATACTGAGAGTGCATGAAATTTGTAGATACCGATGGATGCGTGACCAAGCATAAAGGTTGTTTTGAATATAATATGTAAACTAAAATATTTAAATACTAAAATATCTGATATCTGTATGCTATGGTCAAGCAATCTAAAACTAAATTACTAAATTGATTACTGGACTGAGAATGTGGGAGCTATCATCTAACCGACATGCCCTAATGAACAATTTGGGGTCCAACCAGTGACCCCATTTATAAGGGTGTAAACACCGTGCCACGGGTACTAACACTAGCTGTGTTGATCCACAAAAGTGTTGTCCCAAAGGACTAAGGGTTACCCTCAACTGGCAGGTACCTGTATGAGATCAAACCTCAACTGGCAGGTTAACATCTCAACCTACGCTGGCTACATAGTTATGAAATGCAGGTACTTCTACTAAAGGTCATACCCTCAACTGGTAGTTGATCCCCCATCTTTGGGTTTGCTCGGTGCTAAATCCTACATCCAACTGAACTGACTCGGAATACTCAACTGTGTTAAGATTAACTGATTTTGATAATTGACTGATCTGATAATGCTCATAACATATTCTGAAACTATTCTGAAAATATTGATACTAAGTAAACATATATGATTTCAGGTATTCATAACCCTAGGACTCTACGGCATTAATAGTAAAATAGTACTAAAACTTAAAGGACATAGCATGAAAACATTTATACCAAAAGTCCATTCTTGTAGGCATTTCATCAAACACTTGATGTTCATAGTTCAAGATAAGCATGGGAATAGTTTAAAGGTTGTAGAAACAGCATGATTTCAACGACAACATCACTAAGTATGATTAAAATCAGTGAATAACAACATTAAAACATTTGGGGTTTTGATAAACAACAACAATTTCATGTAAACATGGTATACAATTACAATTCATAGGAGTTCATGGTTAAAATCATAATATAAAATCATAATAACTTGTGAAGATCATAACTTTGAATGTAAAATTGGATACTTGGGATCCATGGGTGAAAGGGACCCATGAATGAAAACTTACCATACCTGGGTTGATGAATTTGTGAGAATTGATGGTGGATTCTTGAGTTTTGATCTTGAACTTTGAAGGCTAGGTTTTTTGTTCTTGAAAGAGGACTACTTGAATTTGAGTAATTTGTGAAATAATGAGAAAATAATTATTTATTGGGACTTAAATCCCATGTTTGTATGGATTTGGGGCTATGGAAAAAGACCAAACAATCCCTGGAATTTATATCGCAAAACTAGAAATCTCGATTTTAACACCCGGCGTGATGCGGTACAATTGCATCGGGCCACTGGAAAGCTGACAATCCCCATTTTTCCCAATGGCACGATGCGGTGCCATCGCGTTGCGCCTCTGGTAATGGACAACTGCTAATTGGAACCTTGGCGCAATATGATGCCATCGTGGTGCCCCACTGGAAAATGGACAATTACGAAATGGCCCCATGGAACGATGCAATGCTAATCACGGTGACACACTATAAAAATGATGTGTGTAAAATTGGCCATCATCGCGATGCGCCCTTATAGCGTTGGGCTATTATTTTTCACTAAAAATGCCATAACTTCTCGCCCGAGTATCGGATTTGAGTAAAATTGGTATTGTTGGAATGCTAATTCAATTTCCTATAGCTTGGTTGGTATTGGGCTGGTAAATTCTCAATAGAGTAAAAGATATTCTCATTTGAATTTGACTAAAGCAACATTCCAATAAAAAATTCAATCGGTAAAGAATATTTTGATTCGTCTAACAGTTGTGAGTTGCTTGAGACCTTAATATACATAAAACTAACTCATAAAATTATCAAAGAACCATAATGTACTATGCATGAGACTGGTTACATTACTTTGGATTTTCGGGGTTTGCAATATCATCCCCATGGGAACATTCGTCCACCAATGAGACTGGTTAAGCTGAAAACATAGAGGAACTGAGATTACATGCTGAGTATACATGATGAAAACATGATTACATAGCTGAGTCAAAAACATGGTACATGCTGAACTTGTTCTGTGAATGCATGACTGACATGAGAATGATATATAGCTGATACTAAGCATGGAGAAGAGAAATTCTAAGAAGATTATTATCTTAAGCTGAGTCTGAGTTTTTGGAGAAAAGATGGGGGTACTTGGTCCGCATATCTTCTTCTGCTTCCCAAGTTTCTCCCTCCACGGACTAATTCTGCCAAAGAACTTTGACTAGGGGAACTTCTTTGTTCCTTAATCTACAAATTTGTCGATCAAGTATTTCAACTAGAATTTCTTCGTAAGAAAGGTTGTTCTAAATATCTATGCTTTCTAAGGGAACGACAACGGTTGGATCTCCAATACATATCTTCAACAAGGAGATATGGAATACTGGGTGCACTGATGCTAATTCCGTAGGCAACTCAAGCTGGTAAGCCACTTTTTCGAAACTGCTCAAAATCCTATAAGGGCCAAAACATCAGGGACTAAGCTTCCCCTTCTTACCAAACCTCTTCACTCCCTTCATGGAAGAGATCTTTAGATACACAAAATTACCAACCTCAAACTCAAGATATTTCCTTCTCATATCTACATAAGATTTTTTTGGCTCTGGGCTGCCTTAAGCCTCTCCCTAATCAACTGTACTTTCTCTAAAGCATCAAACACCACATTAGGACCTATCAAAGAGACTTCTCCTACTTCAAACCAACCAATCAGAGATCTACATCTCCTTCCATATAGTACATCAAATGGAGACATCTGAACACCGGAATGATAGTTATTATTATATACGAATTCAATCAAAGGCAAATGGTCATCCCAACTTCCATTAAAGTTGACTACATACGCTCTCAACCTATCCTTAAGGGTCTGAATGATCCTCTCTTCCTGACCATCTTTCTGAGATTGGAAGGCAATTCTGAGGTGAACTTGGGTACCAAGGCCCTTTTGAAAAGCTTTCCAAAAGTGAGAGGTGAATTGCGTACTACTATCTAAAAGTATGGACAATTGAACACCGTGCAATGTAACTAACTCTCTAATATAGAGCTTGGTGTATTCCTCGGGTTAATAAGAAGTATGGACTGGCAAGAAATGGGCTGATTTGCTCATCCTGTCTACAATGACCCAAATCAAATCATGTTGCTAATGAGTACAAGGCAAACCCGCCACAAAATCCATGTTCACTACCTCCCACTTCCAAGTAGGAATACTGAACTCCTGTAAAGATCCACTAGGCTTCTGATACTTAATCTTAACCTGCTGACTCCCATTTAGCTAGAAACTTTGCAATATCTATCCTCATCCCACTCCACCAATAGATTTCCCACAGATCGTGATACATCTTCGTGGCCAATAGATAAATCGAGTAACGTGCACCATGTGCTTTCACAAGAATTTGTTGTCTCAACTCATCAACACACGGCACACATAGTCTACCTTGGCAACATAGTACACCATCTCCCCCTGGGAGAAAACCTCTACTTTTTGATCTTTGACTTACTCCTTCAACTTAACAAAACTAGGATCCCTATCCTACTTTTCTTTTACTTCAACAACCAGAGAAGATTCTGAACTCTTCTAAACCCAAACACTACCCTAAGCTGAATCAACCAAACGAATATCTAATCTGGCAAGCTGATGAGCTTGTCTAACTAACTTCTTCTTATCACCCTCGACATGAGCAACACTATCTATACACAATATACTTAGGGCATTTTCCACTATGTTGGACTTGCCCGAATGGTACTAAACACTCATATTATAATCTTTCAATAACTATAACCATATCATCTGATGTAGATTTAAATATTTATGTAAAAACACATACTGCAAGATTTTGTGATCTGTGAACATATCAACATTCACCCCATACTAATAGTGCCTCAAAATCGTTAAGGCAAACACAACTATGGCTAACTCTACATCATGGGTGGGATAGTTCTTTTCCTGGGGCTTAAGCTGTCTAGAGGCATAGGCTACAACTTTACATTTCTGCATCAAAACACACCCCAAACTAACTCTGGAAGCATCACAGTACACACCAAACCCATCTGAACTATCTGGTAATGTCAAAATTAGGGTTCTGGTGAGTCGAGTCTTCAACTCCTGAAAACTTTTCTCATAAGAATATGACCATTAAAACATAACTTTCTTTTGAGTAAATCTAGACATGGGGGATGGAATCCTTTAACAAACCCCCGGTAATAGCCAGCCAAACCTAAGAAACTCTAACTATTGGATGGAGAGATGGGTCTGGGCAAGTTTCTCATTTCCTAGATCTTTTAAGGATCGACTCTAATGCCATCACCAGAGATAATATGACCAAGGAAAGATACTGATCTTAGCTAAAATTTGCACTTACTGAATTTAGCGAACAACTGATGGGCTCAAAGAGTCTGCAATACTATTTTGAGGTAGTCTGCATGATCATTTTCATTTTGGGAGTAGACAAGAATATCATCAATGAAGACTGACAAACATGTTAAAGTACTATTTGAACACTCTATTCGTCAAGTCCATGAAGGCTACTGGGCATTGTGATACCAAAGGACATGACTAAAAACTTGAAGTGACCATATCGAGTTTTGAAGGTTGTTTTTGGAATGTCACATTCTCTAACTCTGAGCTAATGATAGCCAGATCTAAGGTATATCTTAGAAAAGTAATTGGCACCCAGAAGTAGGTCGAACAAGTCATCAATTTTAGGAAGTAGAAATTTATTTTTGATTGTGCTTTGTACAACTAATGCTAGTCAACACATATTCTAAGAGAACCATCTTTCTTACACAAGAACAAAATTGGTGCGCCCCACGGAGAGATGCTGGGCCTGATGAATCCCTTATCTAGGAGATCTTTCAACTGTTCTTTCAACTCTTTGATTTATGGTGGATCCATTCTATATGGAGTAATAGAGATAGGTTGAGTATCTAGAAGAAGGTCTATTCCAAAGTCAATTTCCCTTTTGGGAGGAACTCTGGGAAGGTCTTCAAGGAACACATCTAGAAATTCCCTCACTACTGAAACTAACTCAAGTTTAAGAGTCTCAAAATTATAGTCTTTGACTCAGATAAGATGATTAATACACCCCTTGGATATTATTTTTCTCGCTCTAATGTACGAAATAAGGTGACCCCTAAAAGCTTAGTACTACCCCTCCATTAAAGGACTGGTTCATTTGGAAACTAAAAATGAACTACTCTATTTCTATAATCAACTGAAGCATAAAATGAGTGGAGCCAATCCATTCCAAGAATGACGTCAAAATTCATTATTTCTAACTCTACAAGGCCTACTTAAGTGACTTTCTGAGATATTGTGACCGAACAGTTCCTGTATACCTGCCTAGCTATAGTAGAGATACCTACTGGGTAGATACTGAAAAAGGCTCTGCTAAGATTTTGGGACTGACTCCAAAGTTGATGGCTATATAAGGGGTTACAAAAGAAAGAGAAGCTTTAGGGTCTAATAAAGCATAAACATGTAAATGAAAGACCTGTAACGTACCAATAACTACATCAGGAGAATTTTCCTGATCCTGTCTTGACTGAAGTGCATACAATTTTTTTGGACGCTGACCACTCGTAGCACTAGAAGTGGCACCCTACTTAGTCGGGTGGTCGACTAGAACTGGGGGATGACTAGACTGACCCTGCTGACCACTCTTTGGATAATCCCTAATTCAGTGGCCTGTCTTGCAACACCCAAAACATATATCACTACCAGCCCTACAAATACCATGATAGTTTCTACCATATTTCTGGAAAAGAGGATTAGAATGAGCACTGTTAACACTGCCTTAGGACTTAGACCCTAGCACCCTATCCTGATTGTTATTTCTGAATTTGGGCACGGGAGCACTGACAGAAGATGGAGCTAGGACTGAAGATTTCTAATAGAACTAAGGACGGTTACCACCTTCTGACCTTGGCTGAGTAAAATTAAAGCTACCTATTCTAGCCCTCTTGCAGTTTTTTCTCTCTTCTTAGTTTTCTACTCCTCAATCTGTTGAGCATGGACCATAAGCCTAGACAAGTCTATCTCCTTAATCAACATTATAGTCCTACACTCCTTGACCACACTATCAGATACACCAGACATGAACTTACTCATCTTAGACTTGCTATCGGCTACCACATGAGGAGCATACCTAGATAACTGAGTAAACATGAGAGAATACTTCTTCATACTTATGTTGCTCTACCTCAAGTTAATAAACTCTAACACCTTGTCTTCTCTAAACTCTAATGGAAAGAACCTATCTAAGAAGGCAGTAGCAAACTCTTCCCATTCTATAGTCCCTGTATTTGTGCCTCAAACTGCCTTCCACTACTTAAACCATGTATGAGCCATATCTTGTAACTTGAAAGTCGCCAATTCAACATCCCTCACTAGAAGTTACCTCTATAATATTTGTTACCTTTTGCACCATGTCTAAGAATTCCTATGGATCCTCTTTAGTTTTGGATACTGAAAGTATAGGAGGATTCATTTGGGTAAAGTCCCAAATCCTAGATATGGAAGTATTGGCCACTGGGATGGAGAAAATAGTGGTTGGCTAGACATTCTAAGCTTCCACAGAATGGTCAGCATAGTGAATACAGTTCTGAACTCTGCATGAGAAACATGCTCGTTCAGGGGATCTTCTTGAATGGGCAGAGGTTATGGCTGGTTTATGTTTCTTCTTATTTTTTCATTCTCGAATGAATATTCTATAAACAGAATGGAGAATATATTAGACAGAGAGTATAACATGACATCATGCTCAGTTAGGCAACATAAACACTGAAAGAAGGGAAACTTTTCTTAGATGCCTCATAGCCTTGATCTTGGGTGTATTTATACGCCCATAATAATTTATCCATATTTTAGCTATGTTTAGAGAACAAAGTTCCTAGTTTCTTATGTTTTTACTCTACTTCTATGTAATTGAGCTAACCGATGTGATTAGCATGATTTTAGGTATTAATGAGGTAGATGAAGACATTATGGGACTATGGAATGCGGATGGCATATGACACAAGAGAGAGTAGCAATCTGAACCAAATGTGGTGCCTAGAAACTATGTCCAAGACTAGTTTGTCATTTATAATTAGTTCAGGGACTTAGAAGGCAATTATGAGAGAAAAGATTATTAAAAGGCTTAATGCTGAATTTTTATTCATGATTCATTATTCTGTATTAGTTTTTAAAGAGGGAGAGTGGTGTCTTAGATTGACGAGAGGCAGAAATGTTTTTCTCTCTTATTTTATCACTATTCCCATACGAAGATCATCTTTTAGTTTTTGGTATGATGAATATTTCTATTGTGATTTTTGTTTTATTCATGAGTAGCTAAGTTTATTAGTTAGGGTTATGGAAACCTTGTAGCATACAATCTATCACTTTGGGTTTTGAATTCATTATGCATTGATTTGTTTACATCATACTCTCTTCATTTATTTTGAATTCTCGTGGTTGCAAACATAGAGGATGTGCCTTAAAACACAACTTGTTTGAGCGAAAGGTTGTTGTTCGGAAAAGAGAGTAGTGATAAGAAAATAGGAATTCCAATCCCTATTTCATATGTTAATGCCTTAGCAGGATTAACTACTTGGAGATTTCGGATTGTTTTTGGTAAACGCTTTTGATTCGAGAGAACTAAAGTGAATTAGTCCTTGATGGTTGAGAAACCCTAGGATTATGTTATTAAATACATACGTTTCTCTATAAGCATGATGCATGTATGAATTCGTAAAGCCCATAGTTAGAAATTATTGAAAACTAGAAGGTGGACATAACCCTAGCTTGCTATTTCTCTGAATTTGAATACTACTACATATATTTCATCTTGTTAAACTGAAACCATTAATTTGTGAACTGAATCAAATCCCCCTATTTATTTTACGAAAATGAACGATTAAAAGTCAACTAATCTACACACAACTTAATTAACACCATATTCCCTATGGGATTCGACCCCAACCTAGTTGGGTTATATATTTGTCAACGACCACTTACTCTTTCGCAAGAGAGGTGTAATTTGAGTGTTATCAATTCTCTTGCCCATAAGTGTGGCGCGCTTCACACCCATGCACAAGACTCTACATTGATGCGACTTTCAGACTTTCTTGGACATTTTAAAACCTTAGACTCAGATACCAAGTTTGTAATTCCCCAAGAGTACACACTGGGTTCCACACGGTGGTTACTGTCTCAAGAGACCACAAGCTAACCCATAAGACGGTACTTGTTATGAGCACTGAATAATATAATAATATATATGGAAGAACAAATGATAAGCCATAGGGTTTTAAATACTAAAACCTTTTTGTATCATAAATCCAAAAACATCAGCCTAAAAACAACTGTCTGAAGCTGATAAAATAATGATAAAACTGGTTATCTGTCTAAAATGTCCAAAACCTCTAAAACTGACTGAATATGAGTTGATGGGATAGGCCCCAACTAACTCCAACTAACTATTGAACTGAAAGCATAAAAGTAAATATAGTTTGTCCTCAAAATATGGGGACTCACCACTACTACGGCTGATAATCTAGAAGGTCTATGTGCAATTTGAGAACTGAGTGTCTGAACCTATGATATGATATATTATAGTACAAGAAAAAAATATGCGATTAGTACTTTGAATGCACTAGTATGCTAAATAAGGTAGGCTGATATGCATGGTTTCATATGCATGAATAATAACTGATTGAATAAATAGCATGAAATACTGAATAGAACGTATGAAATTTGTAAATATTGAGAGTGTATGAAATTTGTAGATACCAATGAATGTGTGACAAAGCATAAATTATGTTCTGAATATAATCTATAAACTAAAATACTAAAATATCTGATATCTGTATGCTATGGTTAAGCAATCTGAAATAGAATTTCTAAACTGATTACTGAACTGAGACTGTGGGAGCTATAATCTAACCGACATGCCCCAATAAGAAATTTTAGGTCCAATCTGTGACCTCAGTTGGATAGGTATTAATATCATGCCACGGGTACTAGCACTGGCTATGTGGATCCACTAAAGTATTGTCCTGAAGGACTAAGGGTTTCCCTCAACTGGCAGGTACCCGTATGAGATTGACCCTCAACTGGCAGGTTAACATCTCAACCTATGCGGGATACGTAGTTATGGAATGTGAGGAATGCTACTAAAGGTCACACCCTTAACTGGCAGGTGAGCCCCCATACCTAGGTTTGGTCGGTGTTAAATCCTACTCCCAACTGAACTGACTCGAAATACTGAACTGCACTAAGATTAACTGATTTTTATAACTGACTGAACTGATAATGCTCAAAACATATTCAGAAACTATACTAAATACTAAAACTAAGTAAACAGATATGGTTTCAGGTATTCATAACCCCAAGACTCGATTGCATTAATAGTAAAATAGTACTAAAACTTTAAGGACATAACAAGAAAATATTTATATCAAAAGTCCATTCTTGTAGGTATTTCATCATACACTTGATGTTCATAGTTCAAGCTAAGCATGGGAATAGTTTAAAGCTTGTATAAATAACATATTTTCAACATCAACATCACTAGGTATGATTTAAATCAGTAAATAACAACATTAAAACATGTGGGGTTTGATAACTAATAATAATTTTATGTAAACATGGTATAGAATTACATTTCATGGGATTTCATGTTTAAATCACAATTTAAAATCATAATAACTTGTAGAGATCATAACTTTGAATGTAAAATTGGTTACTTGGGCTCCATGGGTGAAAGAGACCCATTAATGAACACTTAACATATATGGGTTGATGAATTCGTGAGAATTGATGGTGAATTCTTGAGTTTTGATCTTGAACTTTGAAGGCTAGAGTTTTTGTTCTTGAAAGAGGGCTACTTTAATTTGAGTAATTTGTGAAATAATGAGCAAATAATTCTCTATTGGGACTTAAATCCGGTGTTTGGACGGATTTGGGGCTATGGGAAAAGACCAAACAGTCCCTAGAATTTAAATTGCGAAAACTAGAAATCCTGATTTTGACACTCGGCGCAACGTGATACAATCATGCCGGGCCACTGTAAAGTTGACAATCCCTATTTTTCTCAACAGCGGGATGCGGTGCAATCGCATTGTGCCTCTGGAAATGGACAACTGCAAACTAAAACCTTGGTGCGATGCGGTGCCCCACTAAAAAATGGATAATTGAAAAATGGAACCTAGGCACGGCACAGTTCCAATCACAGTGACACACTGGAAAAATGAGGAACGTGAGATTGGTCATCATCGTGACGTAGCCTTATTATATTGGGCTACTATTTTAAACTAAAAGTGCCACAACTTCTCACCCGAGTATTCGATTTGGGAGAAATTGGTATCGTTGGAAAGCTAATTCAATTTCCTATAGCTTGGTAGGTCTTGAGATAGAAAGTTCTTAATAGGGTAAAAGATATTCTCATTTGAAGTTGACTAAAGCAATATTACTATTAAAAATTCAATTAGTAAGGAATATTTTGATTCGTCTAATAGCTAGGAGTTATTTGAGACCTTAATATACATCAAAATAACTTATAAAACTATCAAAGAACCATAATTTACTATGAATGATCTTGAAACATAGCACTATCATTCATTTGGATTTCTGGGGTATTACATGTTTATACCCGTTTTCTGACCTACCCTTGTGCATTATCCTAGTTAACCCCATTGAACCTTTAGCTTATTCTTTGGTAGCCATATATGTAGTCTAATCCCTTTCTTTGATTGAACTTAATTTTATCAAAAGCTCCTAAGTGCTTTAGTTAAAATTTAATTGAGTTAAGGAATTTGAAATTCAAGTAGGGAAAAGGTGAATATAAATCCCCAAAATAATAGCTTTTGGTGTTGAATATTAATATGTGCTATGGTTGGGAATTATGTAATGAAAACAGTAAAGATTGTTCAAATTGAATAATATGTGAATTGAAAATACTCCCTTCAATATTATATGTGAGTGAACTTAATGAGATGGGGTAAAACAAAATATTTTTGAAGGAAGTAGAGGTGAAAGTTGGTTTTCTGAGATTATTCTTAATTGTGTAATGTGTTGTATTAAAGCTCTTAGGGAAGATAGTCATTATTCTTGGCCAAAATAGTTCCTACCCATCCCTTAGCCTACATTACAACCCTTACAGACCTATTTGATTCTAAGTTTCATCATTCTGATATTAGTGGAGTACTACACTAAGGGAAAGCCTATGGTTTATCTTGTTTACCTTGTGAATTCTTTGTGAGAGGGAGCGTAACTTGATTCTTATACCCATTCTATTCTAAATTGCATCTATATGAGTGTTTATGGGTAACTCTCTTGTTGTGAAGGCACATATTTGATGATAGTTGGATGAATTACATGATGTCTTTGATTAAAAAATGTACATGAGTTTTCCAACTATGTGAGTCAATTCTTGAGGCAAGGATATTTTGGAGTAGTATTATTGAACTGTCAATTGTGTTTGTAACATGCTAGTGTAGGGACTTGCATTCTATGTAGTCATTGTAGTACTCTATTGAGTTTCTAGCTTATAGTAGAATTTTGGAGTCACCTCAACTTATGATGCTTAAAGTAAGGAGTTGTTCAAGGATAAACAAAGATTTAATTATGGGCTGGTGATCTGTGGTTGATTTATGCACCTCAGTGCTGTTATATGGGCTTATTTAGCTTTGTTGTTAGGACAACTTGTGTTCTTAATGAGTTAATGATGATATAATTTAGCATATAAGTGTTTAATTATTTTATTACAATGTTTAAGGTGTCTTTCAAACAAGTTTGTTCTCAATTTGGTCACTAGGAGTTCAAATGAGGAAACTAGTGTAACTAGCTTGAGCTAGGTGTTGTTCTAGTGGATCTCGATGGATTCTAACGTGTTTAATTAGTTACTAATGGTATGAATGTGAAATTATGTGTGTTAAACCTGTTTATAGTGTTAAAAATTCAATTGGATCAAGCATAGAGTCAAACAAGAAGTTAATGATCAAAGAGCACAAAACTAGTTCTTAGCATAAGTTTCTAGTTCATTGTCTTGAATGTTGTGCTGTTTTGAGTTCTAATCCATTGTGTTTGATGATATATAATTATTGGTTAGTTTATTATGATTATATATGGACGATTCACAAGCTGTAAATAAAGTATAAACAACTCCACAAGGCTTGAAATGAAAGGACAAATACACTAGACGAGTTTAGTAGTCTAGATGATTTTCCAGTGAGGGTATGGGAATAGCCCTATGGTGCACACCCTATCACTAGGTAATGTGGTCCGTAGAGAAAACCTTAATCTAGGTAATGAGGTCCACAGCGCACACCCTATTCCCATGGAATGGAAGGGGCGGCGCACATCCTATTCCCAATATTTTAGGATGTAGATTTTTATTTTGATAAAGTGGCAATATTTTAAGATGATAGATAAAAAATAATTGATTTGTGGATGATTCAAAATATATGGTTCGGCATTGAGGTAGGCTTCAATCTACTTTTCTCTATGAGATAGTTTTATATATGCATTCCATACTAGGTAGGGATTATAGGATATGTGTATGACTAGTGCATCATGACTTATCCAATTTAGGGAATTTGGTATAGAAATATGGCCCAAACCTTAGTATAGGATACCCTTTATGGTCGTAGAACCATATTATCCTTTATTATGGACATTTTTAACCATAGATTGATGTAAATAACCCTTTGGTATAAGACTTAACATTTGACTACTTCGTGCCCTTGGACCGTAGCTTTTCAAATTATGGTGCTATTATCATGCTAGTTATATATCATTGGACTCGAGTTCATGGTTATGATACCATTGCACTCTAGGTGAGTATTTTATTATTAAAAAGGTCATGATTCTAGTTTATTGGTGGTTAGGAATTTATGATTGTATTGTTTAGATACTGGTGATGGCATGCATACTTTTAGGCACATTTATGATCACTTAGTGGTATGATTTCAACCAAATCCTTGATATTTTATATGAGCGTAATCTCATCTTTTGAGGACATCATTAGAGGCCAACACATAAAGACTCAAGACTTGGTCACCTAGAGGACTCAAGAATATGCATGTAGGACCCATTTTGAGCATACCATAAGGCAATTCTATGTGTGGAAGATTATGAGGGGGATTGCCTTTGATACCTACCCGAGAATACAAGTGTTGAAGTATAAAGAGGAGCTTTAAACACTCCAAGGCCTTCCTACCATTACTCTTCAAGGCTTCCCCTCTATTACACTCCAAGGCCGCCCCTTCTCATTAAGGGTGTTTTAGTCATTTTATTATGTAATATGCTAGACTATAAATAGACTCTTATTAGGATTATTTTCCTTAGTTGATTATTGATATGAAATGAACATTGAAAGACTTTTCTCTCTTGTGAGAGTGTAAGTAGGGCAAGTGTGAAATCACATGTATTGAACTTTGGCTTAGAAAAGGGGGTCATTGAGGTAAAGTGATTCTCCTCTTGGGTTTGTATAAGATCTTGGTGTTTGTCTCTACGAATCTTAGGGGTATTATGGTTTGATACACCCTTAGGTTTTTGTTCTTTGTGGATTCTTATGTCAAGTTACCTATCTTTCATTTGTTGTATGTTTTGGATTTGATTTTGTGTTTGTATTCTCAGCTTCATTTCCTTTCTTTAGGGTAGTTTTCATCTATCTAGGTTAGATTTGTATCAATTTTAATATTATGTTTCTAAAAAAAGAATTTATTCCAACTTTTTACTTTAAAAATGGATTTCTTATGACGGGAATCATAGCACCTTATTTAATAATTTATGAGCTTTTAAAAATAAATATGCTATTTTGGACATTAGACTAAGGATGATTTGGTCACTTATTAATCCCCTCTTTCACCATTGATATTTACTTTGATCGAAGAAGATTTTGAACTTTTTTTATGTTATTATATTGATTTTTTCCAAAACTTGATCTTGCGTAATAGATTTACAGCTTTACATTCTTTTAGTCTAGGTTCGAGTCTAGGCATATATTACATTTAAATCTCTCTGGTACTAGATAGAGTAAATCAGTTGGGATGGTTATTGGAAGTCCTGGTTCAGGATTAAGCAGTGTATAATAGATATCCCAAGTCCTAAATGGGCCCTTTTTTCCATGATCCATGGTGCCAGAGAAGGATAGTCGCTATAGGTCCTCCTTCTATGAGCTACTAGATTGGATATGGTGTATATAGTTATTACATTATGGAACTTGGATTAGACATGGTATTTCTAGATTATGTTGCATTCATTTATTCATATGTATTTCTTATCACCAATATAATTATTTGGTGCTTATATCGATCAACCTTATAGGGGTTGTATAGTCATAAGCTATGATTGCTATTTTTGGAGTTCTTGGTTGATCCTTCCAACCTTATAGAGACTTGGTTAGGTTATGTTTTTCTGGACTATCCAATTTCTTTATTGTTGGTTATTATGGTTAGTTCGTGGCAGGATGGTTATGGACTTGTAAGCCTTTAACTAAAGTAAAAGATTACTTCATTCTTGATAGTTATTTACTTACTAAGTGGATAGGAACAATCTCTAAATCAGAAAGATGGGGAGTACTTCTTGATCATTTATATGAATTTAAAGCCCCAAGATTGTCGGTACATTCCTGCTTCCTTTTCTTTTTAATATTAATATATATTATTTTTTTAATATCTCATATTTAGTCACCATTATAATTAGAGACCCTGATTATTCTAGTATTATCTTTCCTACACGGATAAGGTTCTTTGAGGTGTTAGGTGTGCTCCCTCAAGTTATTATCTTGAGTTTAGTCCTATATATGTGTGTATATATGTATGGTATTACCATATATCCTTCTCTTTCCTTGTCCATTCATATTCTATATGTATTCTTTGGCCTTGTACTACTACTATATATTCTTATTTCACTCTTCTTTTGCATATTGTCTAGTGATATACTGTATTTCACTTTAGTTCCTGAACACTGTTAAAATATGTTAGTTAATCCTTATTTTTCCAAGCATATTATGTTTACATCCTTGGATAGCTCGTATAGTTTATGTTCCTACTTTACCAATTATTTATACTTGCATTATATTTGAAGCTCGATCAATCGATGCCTACTGCGTATAATGTGTTAGGTACTCATAATATACTTTTATAGCCGGTAGATCATAGTATGAGTTCTCACTATTGATTTGTGCATCGGGCGAATCACCTATGTTTCAGAGATTTAGGGTGAACTCCTGACATTTGGAGTATTCCTAGTCTCCCTCATATTGATTAGACTGATCTCTTTTTCATATTTTAGAGATAGTTTGTATATGTATTTATTTTTTATTTCACTTGTACTCCTATTGTATTAGAAGCTCTTATACTAACTTCACTAGTTTTTTTGAATTTTAATCTTTATATTTGTCTCTTTTTTAGATTCCTTTCTGTTGTTTCTTTATTTCTATTACTAATCCATTACTAGATATTCCTTACTAAGGGTTGACTTTCCTACTGATGGCTTATACTAGATGCCATCATGACCTGAGAAATTGGGTTGTGACAAATTAGTATCAGATCCTAGGTTTATCGGTGTGTTGGTATATAAGATCTAAGGGTCTAGTAAAGTCTTGCACATCGATACAGAAACATCTGTATCCTATCTTTGGTAAGCTATAAGGCATTCCTAGGAAATTCTATTCTTGACTCCCTATTGTGTGTCCATATTTCTTTGAACATCTAGTACTTTTTTAAATTCTATTCTTTCCCTAGATGGATAGCAAGAGGTTATCGATAGATACAAAAAGGACTTCTATATGTGTTACTAGAGTTTTAGCTTAGCATCAGAATAGAGAGTTAGAGATTAATGTTGAAAATCATCAACATCATCTACAAGTCTAGAGCAAGCCCAAGCTCCAATAGAGTTTATGACCTCCTCGGCCTTATAGGCTATCATGTTAGGGATCCCAAGCTTTTCATGGGTATGTCACAGCAGAGATGATGTCTAGTACATCGAGCGGTTCTCAAACCAGAGTTGGGTTTGTTGGAGTTTGGTATGGTTCTTTATCTATCTAAGAGTATGAGATTAGGTTTCTTGAGCAGGCCATACTTACCTCTATACTATATCATCAGAGTATGAATTAGTATATAGATTTGTCAAAGGATTTACCTTTCTACTCTACTTGGCATCGGAGCATCTAATAGCACCTGGGTCATTTTTCTCTCAAATTAGTAATCATGCGAGGACCATAGGAAGGGTATGTATTTAGACATATAGAGGGAGTAGTTAGAAGATATGTCATCAGTATAGTGTTATTAGTTTTCCATCCAGGACTAGGGGTCCTCCCAGTAGGGATCAACATCATATGCAGCCTGTCAGTTTCATACAAAAATCATCTCAGGTCATCCATGTGTCTTAAATAGTTATGGTGGTTATAATGGGTAGAATTCTTATCAGACATTCAATATATATATTTATACATCGCAGCCATTCTGGACTAATGGGTATAGTACATCCGAGAGTTTGAGGGGCATATTTTGATTATTAAAAGGTTGGTCATTGGTCTAAGGAGTTCCCCAGGAATAATTTTGTTATTCATACAGGGTCAACATATGTTCCTTGCTAGCCTAGAGATCCTAAGGTATGTAATGATTGTGGGGAGAATGATTACCTAAGTAGAGAATGTCCTAGGCACTAGTTGGTCAGCCAGTAGGAAACAATTTGTGCTTTTTGCCAAGTTAGAGATTAAAGGGTCTGTTATAATTATAGAGAGACCGTTCATTGTTCCAGAGAGTGTCCCCGATGTATCAGTCAGAAAGCTAGATCAGTCTCTTAAAGTTGTTTCACCATCAGGTAGAGGTAGTGTTTTTGGTATTTCAATTGGTTATGTAGATGCTTAGTTTGAGGTTAGGATAATTCAAATTCATATATCTTTAGGAATTTAGGGACCATAACTCTGGATTATATCATTCTAGGTGCATCTGACTTCTATATTTTAGTTACTATTTGAATTGTATTAGGTTTCCATGTCTATGGTGGTTAGATGACTTGATGTTACCATATTGTTTTTATAGCCTTTGTGTAGATTTTTATGCTTATGTGTCTACCCCTAGAGATAATTTCTTTCAGTAGTGGATTGAGTATATTAGTATTGTGATTTCATTGGGATGTAACTTTTAGGTTAATGTCCCTTTCCTTTGGCATATTGGCCTTGTTAGGACCATAGAGTGGTATTGGCTATGTTTTTTATTTTTTGGTGCCTCCTGCACCTTATGTTGTTTTTGTTTTTGTTGTTATCAATTCTCACTTAATAGATGGCTAGACTAGTGTTATCTAGTTAGAATCCTCCTTCCTCTCAATTCTTATTTACTCGCTTAGGCAAATAACTTGGTTGATTAGTTTTCTTTCTTTTAGTGAAGTGAGGTTTGTTGTTTTTTTCTTATCCATTAGCAAAGTTAGAACAGTTATTAAAACAGAGCAAAGGTAGGTTTTCTTTCCATGGTTTTGTTGTGGGTCCAGGGTTGGAAATTCGGCTCTATCACCCATTTTTTATGTTTAAAGTCTAAAGTCTAATACCCATTTATCTCCATGGATTGGGTATTAGTTAACCAGACTCGGGCTATGATTATATTTTTTCAAGTTTCTTGAGTTTGGCTACCATTAGATTTGTTTGTAGCTTTGATGTATTCTAGAATATGCCTTGGTGCATTATGCCCTTTCAAGAGATACGGAGTTGGTTGTTGTCTTCAATCGGTGGGTTTTCTTTAATGTGATTATGTTTTTCGATAATATTTCAGTTTCAACACTTGCAAGAATTATTATGTAAATGTGTGAATTTTGATGGTGAGTTTGCTTTAGTATTTGATATATATGAAGACATGGGCTTTAGTTTTTGGATTTGGCGCTTTTGAATGGTGACTTGGAAGTTGTGTTAGATGTTGGGTTATGACTGCTTGCTTGTCAACATGATCAATTTAGATAATTAAGATAGAGTAGTTCAGCTTTGGTTTGAAGATTTCGGCTATGAATTGCATAACTTAATTACAATTCTATTTCCATATATCTCATAGTTGAGAATTCATTTATAGGCTTACTAAGCCTACTATTTACCTACTGTCTTAATTTTCTTTAGTACATATAGATTATGCTTGATAAATGCTCGTGAGATAGTCCATTGGAACATAATATTGGTTTCTACTTCTCTTGATCTTGGTTCTTAGTGTTTGTCAGAATTATGGATTGTTCGGTCAGCAAAAAAAGTGTGCTCAAGTTGGACTTAGCATGGTTTCACCCATAGTTGGTAGGGCATTCTGGAGAAGATTATTTAGCTTCGAGAGATTATACTTGGGTTTATGATTATAGGTTTCAAGGGTCATCCAGATCAGTTGTAGCTATGGCTATCGATCACAAGCTTTGATAATCTCTATTTATGTCTTCAGTTAGCACCTTGGGGCTTATTCTTATGCTTGACACTATGTATTTTTAGTAGATTAGCTTCAGTTTTTTTAGGTTAACATGATATAATTGCAACAGAGCTTGGAGGATATTCTATGCAGATCAAAGGCTATAGAAGATTTGGAAAGGCAAGATAATTTTAGATTTGGAATTTAGAGTTGGTTGTATGGTCGTTTTAGATTTGTTGATTTTTTTCTTTGTTGTCCTTTTAACAGCATGGTATTAGTGTGTTTTGGTTTGGGTTTGTGTGTTTTAGTCATGCTCAGTTCCGTTAGAGGCCATTTGGTTTTTGAGAATAAGTCTTTGGTTATTTGGAAAGTGAAGTGAGAATGTTAATGAAAAAGAGTTACCTTTAGTCAAATCCTATGAAGGTGTTGGTTTCCTTACGGGTTATTTGGGGAGTCTTGCTCAGAGCATGTGGGCCCAGTACCTCATCCTTTCAATCTTTTACGACCTTTTAATTCATTGGCTTTTGAGGATGAATCCCTTTTAGTTGATATTATAATGAATGCTAGGTTATTTTCTTAATTTTTGTGCATTTCTGACATATTGAGCCTTCCCATTGTAGCTATGGGTCATTTACAACTTGCCAGAACTATCAGTTTGATTAACAGATAGTTCATTTGAATTTTAGGTTCATTTCCCTATTTTAGAGGTTTTCTTGTTAAGGATTGGTCTTGGACCAAAACTCCTAGTAAAAAATCTCTGATTAGAATTTCGACAACGCCATCATCCTTGAAATGTTGATTTTAGGCTCGGGGACACTTGGTTCAAGTCTCGAGGGTTTAATAATCATTTGTGGCTACTAGGTAGATTTGGTGAAAATGGATCTACAGGTTTGGGTCCCACACTTAATCAAAATAATCTCAGATGAAAGTTTGATGGTTTCGTTGAGCCTAGAATATCAAATTTGGTATTGTAGCGTAGATCTTTACTATGCACAGGGTTTCGGACAAATGTAAAGCACCCGATTGGACTCCATTTAGACTTAGCTAAAATCTGGTGCCTAATATCTAGTGTGACCGCTAAAGTGGGTTAAAAGTCACTTTAATGGTGGTCTCTTTACCGACCTTGAGCTACTTGATTGGCCTTGACTACTTATCTGAGGTCTGCTTTAGTGGTTAAGGTCAGCTTAAGCGGACGTCACTTTAGATGTCATGGTCTGCTTTAGAGGACATTGTTTTAGAATCCAAGGTGCCGCTTTAGCGGCCACACGCCTTTAGCACTAGTTGGTTTAGTAATCGTATCTGCTTTAGAGGGGATTGCTGGTGTTACAATCCCCTTCTTCAATAAATTTTCCAACTTTCTCTAGAGCTTTTTCCTCTATTTTTGAGAGTTTACGATGTGGAAAAGTGAGGAAAATATCCATTGAAGTGAAGTTAAGCTAGTTCAACACTCCTTGGATATTTTCCATTATTTTCCCCATTAAGTTCCCTTTTTTTCATTGTAAATTCCTAGAATTTAGGTCTTAAATTCCTAAACTTTTGGGGCTGATTTGGGCCTCAATTTTTTCTCTGTTTGTGCTCAACTTTTTAGAATACATTCCTTGACCTTTAGGAGACCTCATGATGGATTTAATTTTGAGATTCCGTTAGCAGGTCCCATGGGCCCATTTGTGACCTAGTTTTCGGCCCATGTTTTTATATCATAATATGGGTCTTATTTTACTCTTATAGATCCGTACACTATTATTTTGATACAGTGGTGACATTTAGGAATCGTGGATCTAAGATGTGTAATTTATGGATGATTAAAGATTTATGGTTCAACATCAATCTATGCTTCGGTCAACTTTTCTCTATGAGATGTGTAATGTATCGATTACATGTAAGATAGTGATTATATATGTAACGACCCGAGACTACCCCCTAGTCGTTACACGGTGCTTACAGTCCCAAGAGACCACAAGCTAACCCATGAGCGGGTACCTATTGTAAGAACTAAATAATATAATCATGAATGTGGAATAATAACTAAAATTCCATAAGGTTTCAATAATGAAATAACTACTGAGTTATGAATCTGTTAAAAATAGTGAAATCTGAATAGTCTGAATAGCTAACTGTAGTGTCTGAAAAGCCTCTAAACTAAATACTATGAGTTGATGGGACAGGTTCCTACTAACTCTACTAACTACTGAGATAAATACATGAAGTAATATAATCTATTCTCGGATGATAAGGACTCACCACTACTACTGTACTACTGATAAATCTGAGAATCTAGGTGTGATCCGGGAACTGAGCGTTAACATCAATGCTATGAGACATCATAGCACAAAAGAAAAGGTAAACGATCAGTACTTTGAATGTACTAGTATTCTAAATGAGGTAGGATGATATACATGGTCTCATGAATAGGAATGATAATAATTAACTGGACAAGCATGTAAAGCACGGAGTACTGAATAAAGAGCATGGAATCTATAGGTACTGAAAATGCAGGAAAATTTGTAAATAATATGGATGCATGACCAAGCATATATCATGAACTGAGTAAAATCTGTAAACTGATATACTCAGATAACTAAAATCTGTATGCTTTGGTCAAACAACACTAAGACTGAATAACTGAGCTGGGACTGTAACTGAGACTATATCTGAAACTATGGGGGAATCATCTAACCGACATTCCCCAATTTGAGCTAATCGGAGTCCAACCTATAATCCCAGTTGGAAGGGTGTTAATAACATGCCACGAGTACTAACAATGTCTATGTGGATCTACTAAACTGATATAATATCCAAAGGACTAAGGGTGTCAAGCCTGAACTGACGGGTGACCCCTGTGAGATAGTCAAGCCTAATCTGAAGGGTGACTACTCATATCCTATGTTGGCTACGTAGTTCTGGAGTTTATGGACCGCTATTAATGAATCTGCCTATCTGATGGGGAATCCGCTATTCGTACACTCGCTCTGTGCTGGATCCTTCTCCCAACTAAAAGACACTGAGATACTATACTGTTTTGAGTTGAATAACTGATATCTGACTATTCTAATAATGCTCATATTATAATTATAAGACAATTCTGTGATGTACTGAGACTAGACTAAATAAACAGCTATGGTTTCGGGTATTCAATACTCCCAGGACTAAAAACAAAAATACTTGAAAGACATAAAGCATGAAGGCCTAAACATGAAGGATCTTATTAAATAAATCACACTTGTAGGCATTTTACCAAACACTTGTACTCCATCATTTAGTCAATTCATGGGAATAGTATAAAACTTTAAATAAAGGCATGAACTCAACATTTATAACACTAAATCATGATCTAATTCAAAGAATGACAATATTGAAACATGAGGGATTTGATAACAACAAGAATTCCATTATAGTGTGGTATAAAATCAATATTCATGGAAGTTCATGGAGATTGATAGTTTTAAATCACAATTTAATATCATAAATCTTAAAAGATGATAGATTTGTAATTAAAATGGATACTTGGACTCCATTGATGAGAGGAATCCATGGATGAACATATAACATACCTGGGCTGATGAATTTGGAAGAATTGATGGAGAGTTCCTGAGATTTGACCTTGATTCTTGAGAGCTAGGGTTTCTTGTTCTTGAAAGAGGGATTTTTAATTTGAGAGAAAGTGAATAATGATGAGTATTTAGGTCATTTAGGGCTTAAATTTTGTGTTTAGGGAGAGTTTAGGGCTTAGAAAAAAGACCCAAATACCCTTCAACAAATTTTAAAACACAAGCTGGAAACTGAAATCCCAATTTTTGGCCTTGGCGCGATGCGCCACTATCACGCCAATCAACTGGAAAAGGGACAACAGGGACCTGGACAAACACTGCAATGCGCCACCATCACGGTAAGCCTATGTATGCAATTTTGGCCATATCCGTGACGCGTCATGATCGCGGAGGCCCACTGGAAATTGAAAAACGAGAAATTAGCCTGCTCCGAGATATGCCATTATCGCAGAGTCACACTGGAAATCAACAGATGTCAAATTGACCTATGGCGTAAAGCGCCAGGATCGAGGTCCCTCACTGGATTTTTCCAAATGGTAGATTGTCCAGATTCGCAATGCGCTAAAGGTTAAACTGACGGGGTTTTGCAACTAAGACTTAAAATCGCCATAACTTCTTACCAAGTTATTGGATTTGGGAGAATTTTATATCATTGGAAAGCTAATTAAATTTCCTACGCAATGGCAGGATCTAAACTAAAAAATAATGAGTTTTTCAAAATTTTCATATATGAATACTCATGTATTGGGACTTAGATTATGCTTGGGAAATATGGGGTGTTACAACATTTCCCCTTGGGATCATTCATCCCCGAATGAAATTGGTTAAGCTGAGAGAACTGATAGATTGAGCTTGTACACTGAATATGTATGTTTGATGCATAGAATACATGGCTGAACTGATTCATGAATGCACAAATCACATGAACATGATGTGCAACTGAAACTTAGCATGATAGAGAAAAATCTTAAGAAGATTTGGTACCTTATATTGAATTTGGATTCACGGAGAAGAGATAAGGGTACTTAGTCTGCATATCTGCCTCTGCTTCCCAAGTAGGTCCCTCAACGGACTGATTTTACCAAAGAACTTTGACTAGTGGAACTTCTTTGTTCCTTAGTCTACGAACTTGATGATCAAGAATTTTGATTGGAACTTCCTCAAAGGAAAGACTGTTCTGAATATCTACACTTTCTAAGGGAACAACTTCAACTTGATCACCAATACACTTTTTCAATAATGAGACATGGAACACAGGGTGTACTGAGGCTAAATCTGAAGGCAATTCTAGCTCGTAAGCTATATTTAAGAAACGACTAAGGATTCTAAAGGGACAGACATATCGGCGATTGAGTTTTCCTTTCTTGCTGAATCTCCCTACTCCCTTCATGGGAGAGATTTTCAAGAACACATGATCACCGACCTCAAACTCGAGATCGTTTCTCCTCACATTTGCAAATAATTTATGTCGGCTATGGGCAGTCTTAAGACTTTTTCTGATCAACTGAACCTTCTCTAACACATGAAACACCAAGTCAGGCCTACTACTGTGGCCTCACCTTCTTCAAACCAACCAATTGGAGATCTACATCTCCTACCATAGAGAGCCTGAAATGGAGCTATACGGATACTGGAATGATAGTTGTTATAGTATAAGAATTCAATTAAAGTCAAATGGTCATCTTAACTATCCTTGAAATCAACAATGCATGCTCTCAGCATATCTTCAAGAGTCTAAATAGTCTATTCTTCTTGACTGTCTGTCTGAGGGTGGAAGGCTATACAGAGGTGGACTTGGGTACTGATACCCGTTTGGAATGCTATCCATAAGTGAGAGGTAAACTAAGTACCTCTATCAAAGATTACAGAGAAGGGAACACCGTGCAACCTAACCAACTCTCTGAGATAGAGATTGGCATAGTCCTCGGCTGAGCAAGAGGTATGCACTGGCAAGAAATAAGCTGATGTAGTTATCCTTTCTAAGATAACTCAAATAGAGTCATGCTGATGACGGATACGAGGAAAACCTATCACAAAGTCCATGTTCACTTCCTCTCATTTCCATATGGGAATACTGAACTCCTGCATGGACCCACTAGGCTTCTGGTGCTCAATCTTAACTTGCTGGCATGTTGAGCAGTTAGCTACAAACTCTGTAATATCTTTCTTCATCCTACTCCACTAATAGATCTCTCTCAAATTATGGTACATCTTAGCGACCCCTGGATGAATAGATTAATGCTCACCATACGCTTCTGCAAGAATTCGTTGTCGCAACTCATCTACACTAGGTACACATAATCTACCCTGACAACGCAAAATACCATCTCCATTTTGAGAGAAAACCTCATTTTCTAACCTCTGATTGATTCATTCAACTTAACTAGATTGGAATCTCTATCCTGCTTTTCCTTCACCTCAGAAACTAGAGATGACTCTTAGCTACTCTGCACCCATACACCACTTTCTGCTAAATTGAGTAAACGAACACCTAGTTGAGCAAGCTGATGAACTTCCTAAGCTAACTTCTTCTTACCATACTCAACATGAGCTACACTGCACATAGTGATTCTACTGAGAGAATCAGCCACTACATTTCCCTTGCTCGGATGATACAGAACACCCATGTCCTAATCCTTCAATAACTCTAACCATTTTCTCTGATTCAAATTCAAATCTTTCTGAGAGAACACATACTAAAGGCTTTTGTGATATGTGAACACATCTACATGCACCCTATACAAGTAATTCCTTCATATCTTTAAGGCGACTACTACCGCTGCTAGCTCAATATCATGATTCAGATAATTCTTCTCATGAGGCTTAAGTTGTCTGGAGGCGTAGGCTATGACCCTACCTCTCTGCATAAGGACACAACCCAAACCTACTCTGGAAGCATCATAGTACACAAAAAACCATCTAAACCATCTGGTAGAGTAAGAACTGGGGCTAAGGTGAGTCGAGTCTTCAACTCCTGAAAACTCTTCTCGCATAAATTTGAACACTAAAACTTAACTTTCTTCTGAGTCAATCTGGACATGGGGGATGAAATAGAAGAAAACCCTTCAATAAAATGACAGTAATAGCCAGCTTAACCTAAAAAACTCCTGATATCTGATGGAGAGATAGGTCTAGGTTAGTTTAACACCGCTTCGGTCTTTTTAGGATCAACTCTAATTCCATCATCGAAAATAATATGGCCAAGGAAAGCCACTGATCTTAGACAAAATTCACACTTACTGAATTTAGCGAACAAATGATGGGCTCTAAGAGTTTGCAATACTATTCTGAGATGGTCTGCATGATCATTTTTGCTATGGGAGTAAACAAGAATATCATCATTGAATACTATAACGAACATGTCCAAGTACTGCTTGAACACTGGTTCATCAAGTCTATGAAGGCTGCTAGGGCATTTGTAAGACCAAAGAACATGACTAGAAATTCAAAGTGACCATACTGAGTTCGGAAAGCTATTTTTGGAATATCACATTCTCTTACTCTAAGCTGATGATAGCCTAATCTAAGGTCTATATTGGAAAAGTAACTGGCACCCTGAAGATGGTCGAACAAATCATCTATTCTAGGAAGTGGATATTTATTCTTGACTGTGACCTTGTTCAACTGACAGTAGTCTATGCACATTCTGAGAGAACCGTCTTTCTTATGCATAAAAAAAATAGGTGCACCCCATGGAGAGATACTAGGTCTGATGAATCCCTTATCTAAGAGATCCTTCAACTATTCTTTTAATTCAATGAGTTCATCTAGATTCATTCTATATGGTGGAATAGATATAGGTTGAGTATCTAGGAGAAGGTCTATTCCGAAGTCGATTTCCTTTTCGGGAAGAACTCCGGGGAGATCTTCAGGAAATACGTTTGAGAATTCATTTACTACTGGAACTGACTCAAGAGTAGGAGTTTCTGATTTAGAGTATTTGACTCATACAAGATGGTAGACACACCCCTTGGATATCATCTATTTGTCTCTAAGGTACGAGATCAACTAACCCATAAGAGTTGTAGTACTACCCCTCCATTTAAGGACTGGTTTATTTGGGAACTGAAAATGAACTATTTTATTTCTACAATCAACTGAGACATAGTATGAGTAGAGCCAATCCATGCTTAGAATAATGTCAAAATCCGTCATCTCTAACTCGATGAGATCAACTGAGGTAACTTTTTGAGATATTGTGACCGAACAGTTCCAGTATACCTGCCTGGCTATAATGGAAACACCTGCTAGGGTAGACACTGAAAAGGGATCTACAATATTTTTGGGACTGACTCCAAAATTAACAGCTATATATGGAGTTACAAAAGAAAGAAAAGCTCCAGGGTCTAGTAAAGCATAAATATGTAAGTAAAAGACAAGCAACATACCAGTGACTACATCAGGAGAATTTTCCTAATCTTGGTGGGATTGAAGAGTATATAATCTGTTCGGACGCTGACTACTGGTAGCACTGGAAGTAGCACCCTGTTGAGTTGAGTGGCCGGATAGAACTAATGACTGATGGGACTGGCCCTGTTGGTGTGCATCCCTACCTTTTTGAGAAACTACCCAAAACTCCCAAATTTGATGGCCTAGCTTGCCACACCCAAAGCACACATCACTACCCGCCCTACACTTACCATAATGGTGTCTGTCACTCTTCTGACATAAAGGATTAGTACAATCACTACTAATAATGACCTGGGACATAGAGCCTGGTGCCCTATCCCTATTGTCATTTTCTAAGTTTGGGTACTGCAGCACAGGCTGAAGAAAGTACTGAGGCTAAAGACCTCTAATAAAACTGAGGACGGTTACCACCTTCTGACATTGGATGATTGAAATTAAAACTACTCGTCTTTGCTCTCTTGTTTTCTCTCCCTCCCCTTCATCTTTTGCTCATCTATCTATTGAGCATGGACCATCAACCTAGATAAATCTATCTCACTAATTAGCATTGCAGTCCTACGCTCCTTGACCATACTATCAAACATGCCAGACACAAACTTACTCATCTTGGACCTAATGTCAGATACCACATGAGGAGCATATCTATCTAACTGAGTGAACTTGAGAAAATACTCCCTCACACTCATGCTGCCTTGCTTCAAATTAATAAATACGAACACTGCGTCAATACCTCTATCAACTTTCCACTGCTTAAACCAAGTATAGGCTACATCCTGCAATTGATATGCAGCCAACTTGGCACTCTGACTAGATGTCACCCCCATAGAATTCGTGACCTTCTGAACCATATCTAAGAATTCCTGTGGATCCTCTTCAAACTTGGATCCTATGAAAGAAGAAGGATTTATCTGGGTGAAATCATGAATTCTAGTTGCACCATTATTGGCCACTAGGTTGGCCGAAACAATGGCTAGCCGTTTATTCTGTGCTACTATGGAGTTTGCTAGAGTACTAAATGCAGCCCTGAATTCTGTGTGAGAGACATGCTTATCCAGAGGATCTGACTAGGTAGGCTGAATGGATGGCTGAGTTCCTGTTCTTCTTTTGTTCTTCTTAGGAGGCATGTTCTATAAATGGAAGGAGAAAATGGATTAGACTGAGATTTTAAATGGAGCTCATGCTCAATCGCACGACATGAATACTTGAAATAAGGGAAATGTTTTCCTAAATGCCTTGTAGCCTCTGTCCATAAGTGTGACACACTTTACAACCATGCAAAAGACTCTACTCGACGTGGCTTTCAGACTTCCTAGGACACTTTAAAACTTTAGACTCTGATACCAAGTTTGTAACAACCCAAGACTACCTCCTAGTCGTTACACGGTGCTTATGGTCACGAGAGACCACAAGCTAACCCATGAGATGGTACCTGCTGAGAGAACTGAATAATATAATCATAAATGTGGAAGAATAACTAAAATTCCATAAGGTTTAATAATAAAATAACTACTGAGTTATGAATCTGATAAAAATCCTAAAATCTAAATAGTCTGAATAGCTAACTGTAGTGTCTAGAAAGCATCTAAACTTTATACTATGAGTTGATGGGACAGGCCCCAACTAACTCTGCTAACTACTAAGATAAAGACATGAAGTAATATAATTTGTCCTCGGATGATGAGGACTCACCACTGCTAATGTACAGTTGATAAATTTGAGAATCTTAGTGCGATCTGGGAACTGAGGACCAGCACCTATGCAATGAGACATCATAGCGCAAAAGAAAAGGTATGCGATCAGTACTTTGAATGTACTGGTATGCTAAATGAGTTAGGCTGATATGCATGGTCTCATGAATAGGAATGATAATAATTAACTGGACTTACATGTAAAGAACAGAGTACTCAATAAAGAGCATATAATCTATAGATACTAAAAATGCAGGAAAATCTGTAAATACTATGTATGCATGACCAAGAATATAACATGAACTGAGTAAAACCTATAAACAAATATACTAAGATAATTGAAATCTGTATACTTTGGTCAAATAACAATAAGACTAAAAAACTGAGCTGGGACTATAACTGAGACTATATCTGAGACTGTGGGAGATATCATCTAGCTGACATTGCCCAATTTGAGCTAATCGGAGTCCAACCTATAACCCCAGATAGAAGGGTGTTAATACCATGCCATAAGTACTAACAATGGTTATGGGGATCCACTAAACTAACATAATGTCCAAATGACTAAGGGTGTCAAGCCTAAACTGACGGATGACCCCTGCGAGATAGTCAAGCCTAATCTGATGGGTGACTACTCATATCCTATGCTGGCTACATAGTTTTGGAGCATAGGTACTGCTATTAACGATGTTGCCTATCTGATGGGGAAGCCGCCTTCCCTACACTCGCTCAGTGCTAAATCATACTCTCAACTAAAAGACACTGAGATACTATACTGTTCTAAGTTAAATGACTGATATTTAACTATTCTGATAATGCTCATATTATAATCATAAGACTATTCTGTGATGTACTGAGACTAGACTAAATAAACAACTATGGTTTCGAGTATTCAATACTCTCAGGACTAAAAACAAAAATACCGGAAAGACATAAAGCATGAAGGACAAAACATGAAGGCTCTTATTAAATAAATCACACTTGTAGGCATTTTACCAAACACTTGTACTCCATCATTTAGTCAATTCATGGGAATAGTATAAAACCTGAAATAAAGGCATGAACTCAACATTTATAACACTAAATCATGATTTAATTCAAAGAATGACAATATTGAAACATGAGGGATTTGATAACAACAATAATTCCATTAAAGTGTGGTATAAAATAAATATTCATGGAATTTCATGGAGATTCATAGTTTTAAATCACAATTTAATATCATAAATTTTGAAAAGATTATAGATTTGTAATTAAAACTGATACTTGGACTCCATGGATGAAATAAATCCATGGATGAACATCTAACATACCTGGGATGATCAATTTGGAAGGATTGACGGAGTATTCTTGATATTTGACCTAGATTCTTGAGATCTAGGGTTTCTTGTTCATAAAAGAGGGGATTTTTAATTTGAGAGAAAGTGAATAATAATGAGTATTTAGGTCAATTAGGGGTTAAATTTCGTGCTTAGGGCGAGTTTAGGACTTAGAAAAAAGACCCAAATACCCTTAAATGTATTTAAAAACACAAGCTGGAAACTGAAATTCCAATTTTTAGCCTTAACGTGACGCACCACTATCACGCCAAGCCACTTGAAAAGGGACAACAGGGACCTGGACAATCTCCGTAATGCGCCACCATTGTGGTAAGCCTGTGGATGCCATTTTGTACATCTCCGCAATGCGCCATGATTTTGGAGGCCCACTGAAAATTGACAAACGGGAAATTGGCCTGCTCCGCGATGCGCCATTATCGCGGAGTCACACTGGAAATCAAAAAATGTAAAATTTACCTATGATACGATGCTCCAGGATCTTGTACCCTCACTGGATTTTGAAAAATGTGAGATTGTTCTGATCCGCGATGCGCTAAAGGTTAAAATGATGGGGTTTTGCGATTGAAACTTAAAATTGTCATAACTTCTTATCCGGTTATTGAATTTGTGCAAATTTTATATCGTTTTAAAGATAATTGAATTTTCTATGCAATGGTAGGATTTAAATATATAAATAATAAGTGTTTTAAAATTTTGATCTACAAATACTCATGTATTAGGACTTAGATTATGCTAGGAAAATACAGGGTGTTACAATATGATATGTGTAGGACTAGCGAATCATAAATTAAACTATTTAGGGAATCTGGGATAAAAATATGACTCAAATATTAGCATAGGATGCCCATTATGTCCATATCTTTAGGATTTCAAATCTTTGGGTGCTACGCTAAAAGTAACGTAAGCAGCATTTTGTTAAAGTGGTCTCGATATACATAGAGGAAATCTATACTTAAATTTATAAACTAACTTTAAAAAATTTAAGGCATTACATTTTTTGTATGGTTAGATCTTTTCTTAATAGTGGACAAGGATCAACTATGACAGATTCAAACTTGGGTCCAGAAGGAACAAATCGCGTCCTTTAGCCATTTGCATCGCAAACCCCTTTGTTACATTGGGCGCCATAGTTAATATCATACTAAATTCTTGTACAATATATACAGATATACACATATATATACATAGTTTTAATTGAGACTTTGGGTGTCGTGGAACCCCCAACTAATATATAGATCTGCATCTAGAATCATAGTATCCTTGATTTTAGACATCATTAACCATAGATTGATGTTAATGACCCTTTAGTATATGACTTACAATTTGACTTAGTGAATTGGGAGACACTTCCTCGATTAGGTTCTTTAGTGATTTTATGCCATTGGATCATAGTTTTCTAGATTATGGTGCTATTATGATGCTAATTATATATTGTTGGGCCCGAGATTATGGTTATGATACCGATTGGACTCCAAGTGAGTATTTTATCCTTAAAAAGGGCATGTTCTAGTTTTTGTGCTTCATTACTTATGGTTGTATTGTTGTTGATGCCATGCATACTTTTAGGCTCATGTATGATCATTTAGTGATATGATTCCAACCAAATTCTTGATTTTACTTCTATTTGTTAAAAAGTAATTAATTCTCACTTTTTACTTTTAAAGTGGTTTCTCTTACGACTGGAATTGTATCACCTTATTTAATGATTTATGAGTTTTTTTAACTAAATGTGCTTTTCTGTAAATTAGACCAAAGATGATTTTGCCTCTTTATTAATCCACTCTTTTATCATATTTATTTACTTTAGCCGAAGAAGATTATGACCCTTTCTATGCTATTATGTTAATTTAGTCCCAAACTTTATCTTGGGCAATGAATTTATAGATTTACACTCTTTTAGTCTTAGTGTAAGTCCTCCAGGAACATATTATATTTATATCTTTATGGTACTAGACATAGTATATCGATTAGGATGTTTATTAGAAATCCTGGTTCAAGACCAAGCAGTTTATAGGGATATCTCAAGTCCCTAATGGGCCTCTTTGTCAATAAGCCATAGTGCCTAAGAAGGATGGTCGTCGTAGGTCCTACCTTTATAAGCTATTGAGCTGGAGAAGGTGTTATGTTATGGCACTTGGATTGGACATTGTATTTCTGGTTTTTGTTGAATCTATTCATTTATATGCATTGCCTATCACCTATATAATTGTTTGGTGCTCATATATATTGGCCTTATGGGGGGTTTTATAGGCATAAGTTATTATTGTTGTTTATTGAGTGTTTTCTTCAACCTTCCAGGTTTATGCGGGCTCTGTTAGGTTATTATTTGTCTGGACTAATGAGTTACTTTATTGTTGGTTATTAGGGTTAGTTTTGGCAAGATGGTTATGGACTGGTACAAGGTACATTTCTCATTCCTTCTCCTTATCATAGTATGATATGCTATTGTTAGATTATCTCATGTGTATGAAATTAAAGAAGGGGTGAATTAAAAATTATCTATGAGTTGACTACTGACTCTTAACAGTGGACTCACCTGCAGATCAGTACACTCCATAAGAAAAATTAGATTTAATACAATTAAGCAAATAAATAATCAAAGATAAAGTAAAGACACCAAGATTTATCCTAGTTTGGAACACCGACATGGTGCCTACTTCCAGTCCCCTTAGATTTTAAAGTTTTCTTAGATCATTCAATGTCGGCTCGAGTACAATGATGAGAAACAAGTTCTTAAGACTTATTTTGTTTTTCAGATCTTTTAATACAACTTCAGTTGATGTTACAAAGTTGACTCGATCCTACTCTTTATATAACAATTGTAAACTAAAAGTTACAAGGCCTTGTGAGACTAAGATTGAGACACTTTGATATTCTTCTTTGAAGTTGTGTGGTGTCTTTTTTCTTCCGTTTTGGCCTTTATAGTCTTCTGTTGTATATGCTTCTTTTCTTCATAAGGAAACCTAAGAGATTTCTTGTCAATAAAGGATTTGAGTTGATTCCTTGATTGAGGGAGTTTGCACCTTATGGTATGTCCATATAAGATATGTCCATACTTGGTATGATTTTCCTTTCTCACATCTATAAAAGTCTATATAAGATATGTCCATGTAAGTAGTGAGATATTCCTTCTCCTTTGATCTTTTAATGAGGTGCGTCTAATTGTCTTGTCTATTGAAATCTTTAGTTGATAGATTTTTGTTACCTTGTCAAGCGATATCCTACTTTTGATGTGGCTCCATATTCTTTAAGAGAATATTCCTTACCTTGTGCAATATATCCTCTCATGATTTGAGATCTTTAATGTCTTTTACGTGAGATCTCCTTCCATTATTAGGGATTCTCAATATCTTTGATATGGATCCAAATTTAGCAAGATATTCTTTGAGAGAATATTCCTTGCCTTGTGCGATATTTCCTCCCATAATTTGAGATATTCAATGTCCTTTGTGTGAGATCTCCTTCCTTCATTAGGGATCTTCAATTTCCTGCAAAGTTCACTTAGTAGTTTGCCATTATTAAAACATAAAACATAAATATAAGGGGCTAACAATCTCCCCCTTTTTGATAATGACAAACAAGCATAAACAACAGTTGACTTCCTTGTTAGTCAGTGTAGTCAACTTGCTCCCCCTGACTTATAGACACTTATGATGTTCCAGTCTTTCTCCCCCTTTTGGCATAGTAAAAAAGAACCACATAGTAGCAAAAAGAGAAGTAGACAAATAGCAGAGATTTAATCTATTAACTAACAAGTACTAGGCAAAATGAACAATATGGCAGATAGTGTATTAAAAATCATTTCACAACCCAACAAAAAACAAGGGACAAGACACTCTTCTGAAAACTAATTTTTTGGTTATAAACAGAAGAGAAAATCAAAACAAGTAAATAAAATTTTCATCCAAAAATAAGACTCATAATTCATTAATGCTAAGAATACCAAGTCTTTTTCCAAGGTAAAAAAATCATTCTTGTAACAGGGGTTTCATAAAAATATCTGGTAGTTGATATTTAGAGTAAAAAAATGTTAATGAAAAATCACCATTTTCTACACGATCACGAATAAAATAATGCTTAATATCAATGCATCATGCCCTAGAAAAATGTACAGTATATTTAGATAAGCTAATAGCATTGGTGTTATCACACAATATGGGAACAAATTCAAAGGACAAGTTAAAATCAAGTAGTTGATGCATAATCAATAAAATTTGAGTACCACAACTTCCAACGGCTATGTATTCAGCTTTAATTATTGAAAGAGCAACTGAATTTTACTTCTTGTTGTGCCATGAGATCAGGGAATCGCCAATAATTTGACACATTCCATTAGTGCTTTTTCTATCACTTTTATCACCTGCAAAGTCAGCATCTGAATATTCAATTAAATTGAAATGGGAACACCAATGGTTCCATAGTCAAATATCTTGAGTTCCTATAAGGTATTAGACGATCCTTTTGACAATATTCAGATGAGACTCCTTGGGAGTCAACTGGAACCTGGCAAACTTACATACACTAACCATGATGTCTGGTCGACTGGTGGTCAAATAGAGTAGTGATCCAATCATTCCCCTATACATTCTTTCATCAACATCCTTCCCAGATGAGTCTGAATCAAGACTTGTGGATGGACTCTTTTGAGTTCCATAGACCTTTCCTTTTTCCAAACTGAATTTTTCGACGAGTTCCTTTATGTACTTAGCTAGACTGATGAAGGTACCTTTGGGAGTTTGTTTAACTTGTAATACAAAGAAGAATGTGATCTCTCCCATAAGACTCATTTCAAATTCTCCTTTCATCAAATTAGCCAAATTCTCACACAGAGAGATGTTAGGACTACCAAAAATATTATCATAAACGTAAATTTGCAAAATAAAATGATTTGAATCAAACTTATGCATGAAAAGGGTTTTATTAATTTTACCTCTTTGAATGTTATTATTTAGTAAGAAAGTACACAATCTCTCATACCAAGCCTTTGGAGCTTGTTTGAGACCGTAGAGTGTTTTTTACAATTTGAAAATATGATTTGGATAAGATGGATTTTCAAACCCGGGGGGTTGTTTTACAAAAACTTCCTCATGAATGAAACCATTTATGAAGGATATTTTGACATCCATTTGATATAACTTAAAATATTTGAAAGCTGCAAAATCTAATAAGATTCGAATTGATTCTAACCTTGCCACTGGATCAAAGGTTTCATCATAATCAATAACTTTTTGTTGGGAGTAGCCTTGATCTACAAGTCTGGCTTTGATTCTGATAACCTTACCTTCTTTATTCAATTTATTTTTGTAGACCCATCTAGTTCCAATTACTAGGAAGTTCTTGGGTCTTTCAACCAGAGTCCAAACTTGATTTCTTTCAACCTGGTCTAATTTTTCCTTCGTTGTTTGACTCATAATTCATCTTTGATGGCCTCATCAGTTTTCTTTGGTTCAATTTGAGATACAAGGGCAACAAAATCTTTCTTTCTAAATGATGCTCTTGTTTGAATCTTATCATCTGGATTTTCAATGATAAATACATTTGGATATCTAGGATCGTGTTTCTATTCTCTTGAAACATCCGGTTTGACTATTTCTGGTGTAGGAATCGACTGTTAAGGGGGTGTAGTCGACTCATCTTGTAATGTATCAGAGGTTGTGCTAGCATTGACTCTTTATTGTAGATCACTCACCCGTTCTTCATTAATATTCAAACTCAATGGAGAGTGATTGGATTCATCAAATACAATATGCATAGATTCTTCAACATATAAGGTTCTTTTATTATAAGCCTTATGAGCTCGACTAGTGGGAGAATACCAAAGAAAAATACCTTCATCACTTCATGGATCAAATTTTCTCAATTTATTTTTAAAATTGTTGTTGATAAAGTATTTGTATGAAAAAAGATTAAAGTAGCTAATCTTAGGTTTTTTTCCTCTCCATAGTTCATAAGGTGTTTTCTATAGACTAGGTCTAATCAGACATCTGTTGATGATGTGACATATTGTACTTACTGCTTATGCTCAAAAGTGATCTAGGAGATTATGTTCTAATAGCATGGTCCTGGCATTTTCTTGGAGAGACTAATTCTTTCGCTCTACCACACTATTTTTTCAGGAGACCGAGGGAATGAGAAGTTTTGAGAGTATTCGTTCTGAGAAAAGTATTCCTCTAATGCCTTATTTTCTAATTGTCCTCTGCGATCATTATGAACATAGGTGATAAAGTGTCCAGCTTCTCTTTGTACTTTTCTACAAAAAATCTAAAAGTTTGTGAAATCCTCGTGTTTATGAGCAAGAAACATCAGCATGAGTAACAAAAAACATATCTTTTTCCACCAATACTTGCGGTCTTGGTGGGGCCAAATAGATCCATGTGGATTTTTTTAAGAGGTTTGGTTGTAGAGACAATGTCCTTGACTTTGAATGATGTTCAGGTCTATTTACCTAATTGGAAAGAATCACAAATATGATCATTTTCAAACTTGAGTTTTGGCAGACCTTTCACTAATTCCAGTCTGGACAATTTCTCAATGATATGCATACTCGCATGACTAAGTTTTTTGTGCCACAACCAAATATCATTGGTTTGCACAGTGAGGAAGGTTAAATTATAAAAGTCGGGACTATTTAAAGCATGAATATTATCATTGAGTTCACATATAAAAGAGATGTCTCTTTTGTCATGTTTGATTAAGCAATTTTTGGCTTTGAAGAAGACTCCTAAATTGGCATCACACAACTGACTGGAGCTAAGTGAATTATGTTTGAGGTCGTCCACTAGATATACTTCAGTGAATTCACATGATGAGCTAAATTTTACTTAGCCTACTCCGATGACGTTGTCTCTAGCATTGTCACTGAATATGACTGATCCCTTATCTATTTTCTTTATAGTAGAAAAGTTTCCTTTCATTTTTATTGTGTGTGTGGAACATCCTCTATCAAGGAACAATATTTTGTTTTTATAGTTTTTGTGAACATGTTCCGGCAAAAAAAAAGAAGATTAATTTAGCTTAGTTACCAAAGTGTTCTTGGACCTTTGTGGGTTAAAGGTGCTTCCTTTAGGTTTCCAACCCACGTGATGCCAAGCTTGTGCCTACATCTGTAGGATTTGTGAGGTAGGTCCTTGAGTGAAGAAAGAGGTCTTGGCTGATTTAAATGATCCCAATGATGAACTTGAGTTATTTTTACAGGAATTTGATCTTACAAAACAGTGTCTTGGGGATTTCTTAAAACTATCTAATTTTATTTTTACATCATAAAGAAAATCAATTTTAATTTGACATGCTTCGATTTCTATTTGATAGTTTCATCGTCCCTCTTTGAGTTTTTGTTTAAATCATGCTTCACAACCTTTCTTCTCTTGATCCAGCTTATCATATTAATATATGACTTTTTGAAGCTCATTTGTTATCATATCTAAATTAGATTTAAGAATATTATAGCTATGACAGTTGTGAGGTCATACCTCACTAGTTCACCTGATGCCATGAACCATATATTGGCAGCTTTTATGTCTTCTTCAGTTTTATATTCATCACTCCAGGCTCTAAAGTTTTGATTCTTTTTAGATGGTCTTCTTCTTAACTTAGGATTATTTTGTTTGACATGGCCAGTCCTTCCACAGTGATAACAACAATCATCATATCTAATGGAGTCATTATTTTTGGCTCATTTGGATCTTTGGTGTCTCAGTCTCATGATCTACCTTACTCTATGATTTATGAGGGCCATCCCTTTGCTATTAGCATCTTCCAAAATATCCTCTTTTTAGTTGAAGTAGCGTTGAAGGCTACTAGTTTCTTTTTTTCATCCATGTAGTACCCATTGATATAATTTTTTTCATATGCAATGAGGTTACCTCATAATTCGTCATATTTTATGTTGTGTAGATCTCTGTCTTCAAAAATTACAGCCTAGGTTTCCCAAATCTTTGGAAGACTTCAGATCAACTTCTGGACTTACAGGTTATATGGATAGATCATCCCAGTGATATCAGTTTGCATATGATTTTACGAAATCTAGCAAACATTGTTTCAATGTTCTCATTTTCTTCCATTTTGAACAGATAATATTCATTGACCAGGGCAACAATGTTTGACTTTTTGACTTTGATGGTTCTTTCATAGGTTACCTCCAGTTTGTCCCACATTTCTTTAGCAGTCTCATAAGTTGATATCTTTTTGTATTCTTCTCCACTAACTGCACAATGAAGTTAACTTATAGCTCATGCATTAGTTTGGATTACCTCTTGTTGTCCCTTATTGACCTCAAAATTTTTAAGTCTTCTATGTCGACACTGTTGGATTCTTTTTCCTTGTCCTTTTTCTTTTCTTTAAGTCTTGGAATTCAATTTAGAACCTTCTTGATGACGACCCAGGCTTGGAAGTCATTTGATTGGACAAAGATTCTGAATCTATTTTTCTAGTATGAGTAGTGTTGTCCATGTAAGTAGCGGTCTAGTGGAGGAGTGACAATCTTTAAGAATAGCACCGAGAATTTAATAATTGGCTATTTGATCTTTTCTCACTTGTAGTTAAGCAATACTATTAGTGAGACCTTCTCTGATACCAGTTGAAATTCAAGAGGGGGTGAATTGAAAATTTTTTATAAGTCTATTACTGACTCTTCACAGTAAAGACATCGAGATTTGTCCTAGTTTGGAACACCAATATGGTGCCTACTTCTAGTCCCCTTGGGTTTCAAAGTTTCCTTAGATCGTTCAATGTCGGCATGAGTACAATGATGAGAAGCAAGTTCTAAAGACTTATTTTGTTCTACAGATCTTGTGACACAACTTCAGTTGATGTTACAAAGTTGACTCGATCCTAACCATTATATAATAATTCTAAACTAAAAGTTACAAATCCTTGGGAGACTAATATTGAGACACTTTTATATTCTTCTTTGAAATTGTGTGGTGTCTTCTTTCTTCCATTTTGCCTTTATAGTCTTCTATTGTATATGTTTCTTTTCTTCCTAAGGAAACCCAAGAGACTTCTTGTCAATCAAGGATTTGAGTTGATTCCTTAATTTAGGGAGTTTGCACCTTATGGTATGTCCATATCAGTTATGTCCATACTTGGTGCAATTTTTCTTTATCACATTTATACATATCCATATCAGATATGTCCATTTAAGTAGTGAGATATTCCTTCTCCTTTGATCTTGTTGTGATGTACTTCCAATTGCCTTGTCTATTGGGATCTTTAGTTGATATGATTTTTGTTGCCTTGTTAAGCGATATCCTACTTTTGATGAGGCTCTATACTTAGCACGATATTCATTGAGAGAATATTCCTTGCCTTGTGCGAGATATCTTCCCATGATTTAAGATCTTCAATGTCCTTTGTGTGACAACACCTTCCATTATTAGGGTTTTTCAATATCTCTAATGTGGATCCATATTTAGCATGACATTCTTTGAGATAATATTCCTTGCCTTGTGCGAGATATCCTTCCATGATTTGAGATCTTCAATGTCCTTTATGTGAGATCTCCTTCCTTCATTAGGGATCTTCAATATCTTTCAAAGTTCACTTATTAGTTTTTCATTATTAAAACTTAAAACATAAATATATGAGGCTAATAGTATAGTCATGCTTCAATTAAAGACCCTGATTATGCTAGTATTAGCTTTCCTATGTCACACGGGTTCCTCGAGGTGTTAGGTTGGCTCCCTCAGGTTATTATCTTGAGTTTAGTCCTATATATCTATGTGTATATAAGGTACTACCGTATATATATCTTTTTCCTTGTCTATTGATATTGTATATGTATCCTTTGGCCTTGTACTACTACTATGTATCCCTCTTTCACTTTTTATTTGTATTTTTTCTAGTGATACACAATATTTCTCTTTAGTTCTTGGACACTATTAGAATTGCTTGGTTTATCTTTATTGGTCCATTAGCATTATTATGTTTAGTTCCTCGAATAGTTGCCAGTATTTTATGTTTTGTGTTACCTATTATTTATACTCACATTATCTTTGGATCTTAGTCGGACAATGCCTACTAAGTACCACGTGTTTAGTACTAATACTACACTTTTGGAGCCTGTAGATAGTAATATTATTTCTCGCCGGTGACGTGTGCATCATGTGGGGAAGCTATCGATCTGAGATTAGGTGTTAGATCCTAATGATTAGAGTACTCCTACTCTCCTTCATCTTGATTAGACTGATCTATTATGTACTTTAGAGATGGTTTTGTACATATATTTATTCCTTATTTCACTTGTAATCCTGTTGTATTAGAAGCTCTTGTACTAACTTCACCAGTTCTTAAGCTTTCATGTTTTATTATTCTCTTTATTAGATTTTTGTTGTTGGTTTTCATTTCAATTGGTGGTCTATTACTACCTATTTTAGACAACAATTTGTCTTACCTACAAGTGGTTTATAGTAGGTGACATCATGACCTGCTAAATCTGGTAGTGACATGGTGGTAAGTAATTCCTTAGAACCTCCCACTTCTTTTACTCATGGTGGAAGTTGTTTCTAGTTGTACTTTACCTTATAAGATCTTGTACCTATTTAGTCAATATCCTAGGTGTCACGACCTGAGCTGAGCCTCCGGCCGTGATGAGCATCCCAAACCTTGAAGGTCCGAGCACCCTTTTCTTTCTAGCAATCATTCACAACATTCATATAATATAAAGAATTTATGGAAAAACATACAAAACGGAACCATAGTCAATCACATAACACTTGAAAAATTTGGAAAGAAAATCTTAATATTCAAATCATATGACAACCATTTAAGAAATCTCTAACAATACAAGATCCAACATATGTCTAAAACAAAATTGGGATGAGGCCCTAAGTCAGGCCATGAATCAAACAAATGACAATGTTTATATAAGCCTGGCCTTCCGGAATAGAGAAGACTCACCAGCATCACAATTCATTCTGACAAATCTACAGCTTAGCAGGACCCCTGGACCGAGCCTCAGACCTTAAAATAGAGGGGGTCAATACAAATATACTGGTACGCAGAACAATCCAAAAACAAAATATGTATTTTTATAAAACATAGGTGAGAGCATTTCAAAAATATCATGTCATCTTGAAATAGTTGAAAATACATAGGCATAATCTGAAACTTTAGAAACACACTTTGCAATTCATTACTCTACTCTTTATCTTCTTCTGAGCCAGATGGTACACCCTAAAACTCTGCTATTCCACGGGCTATATGGAATCTACCCTTGACTCGGCGGCCAAGCCCCCAACCCAAGTTTGCCGCAAAGGTTGGATTTTATTCTTCTCTACTATGCCATTGGGCCATTGCCAACATACAATTTACCTTTCAGGTATCATAAACCCATGTTGGAAAATCACAGTTTCGGGCATTGAGTCATTTGACTCATGCCTTTTTCGGGTAACCATCTAACTTTCTGAAGCCCAGTTTTAGATTCTTTAAACCATATCTTCTTTGAAAAAATCCTTCTTTCTTAATATAATTCAGGCACATCAAAATTGGGTATCGTCATACCCAGACTTGCAAGCCATGTCACAACATATCTACTGCCCTTATCTTATTTCAAATGAGGTTTAGTGACCACCCAAAAAATCTCCCATTTCAACAAAAGTTCATATTTCAAAACATTTGAATAAACAAAACGTTCTCAATATTTATTCTAATGTGGTCACCCTTTTCAATCACTTTGAAGACATTCTGAGTAGAAATCATAATCATCATTAAACAAGTAAAATACTCTTCCATTATCTCAAGAAAACAATTTAATTTATACATAATGAGCTCAAACATTTAACAAGTTGCATAATCCATTCTCAACATGTAAAATCGATACAATTTCATAGTAAAGGAGGGAATTACCTATCCCATGCTCTCATTAAGTTCACAATTTAATCATCATCATGTCACACGAAAAACAATTCAAGTTTAGGGATTCATACCATAATTTTCGTAATACGTCTTCAAGATGTAACAATTTCAATACAAGTTCATCAATACCTTTAAAACAAATTTCAGATGCATATATATATATATATATATATATATATATACTCATAAAATATTGATTAAAACAATTAAATCCATGCCCATGGGGTTTAGAATAGTCCTACGTACCTTAATCGATGAAGAATTGATCCCTTGAGATTGAACGCTTAACCCTAAGTTGTTTTTCTTCTATTGTGTTCTTGAAAGATGAATTAGGGATTTTAAGGGTTAAAACGTGTAATACCCCATACTTCTACCTAGCTTGAAATCATCCCTAGTATGTTAGAAACTTACTTTGAAAGATGAATCCACTTTTATATATGTGGAATTTTTAAGATTTTCATTTTTATCCATGTGAGAAATTGAATTACCTTTCCAATGATACAAATTTCATCCAAATGCGGTATCGGCGTAGAAAATTATAGCCATTTTATAGAAAGAAGTCAAAACTACCCAGGTACGATGATGAGGGCCGATGGATCATCGAGCTAGCAATGAACCGTCGCCCAAACCATCGCAGCAGAGGCAGTGAGACTACATTCTACCTAAGGGAGACGGCTCAGGACGATGGACCATCGAACTAGCGACAGACCATCGCCCAAGATGTCGCAGCAGAGGCAGTGAACCCCTATTATGCCCAAGTACAACGGTCAAGATGGACGGACCATCAACCCAGCGATGGACCGTCGAACCCACCGTCGCAAAGTTTGTTCAGTTATTTTAAAGTCGTTTTTAAAATGGTATTTGGATATTTTTTCCACACGTTTTAACCCCTCATTATATCAAATCAAGGCTCATAAGTTCATTATCCCTATACAACATCAAATTAGGATTTTCTCTCAAAGATAATCCCCAAGAACAAGATCCAAATCTTCTTCAAGAAACTAAGAGATCCAAGTTTACCTCCAAGAACTTTAAGAAACTCACAACCCAGGTATGTCATGTGTTGATTCATGGGTCCCTTTCACCCATGAAGCTCAAGAATCTCTTTGTAAAATCCAAGATTTGTGTATTTATGAATGTTCATGATTTAAATTGAATTAAAATTCATGTTCATGATGTTGTGGGGGGTTTTATTCATGTTTTAAAATACATATTCAAATGATTGACCCTAGTATGTGATGATTTGCATAATAATCATGACAAACCCTTCAATTTACAAGTTGATTGATGTATCCACGATTATTAGATGTGTTGATTATTGTATAACCAAAGAATGCTCCCCATGTGTTTGATTAAATGCCTATGTGAAGGAAAAGTGCCATACTAGTATAATAATATGAAATCCCCATTGATGCACAAGTTCATGCATGTCAAGTGTTTGATGAAATGCCTTAGTCAATGAATTATGGATATATGTGTGGCCATTGTGGTGATTTAGAACTTCTACTTCATGAAATCTCCAACTTATTGTATTATGAACTGTGATATGGGTCATGTATTCAAGAAAGTCATGCTTTGTCAGTTTCATGCTATCGAGTCCTGGGGGTACTTGTACCCGACAATTAGCTGTGTGCCTAGAGCCAGTGTCATTTTTTTAAGATACTCTTAGTCGAGTCATTTTCATTGAAATTACGTCAATCATGTGACTCAAAAAAACTCAGTAAACTCAGTAATGTCAGAAATCTCAGAAATTCAGTAATCTCAGTAGTATTTCGTTAGTCAACGGAACTCAGTTTATTCAATCTAGTTCAGTTCAGTAATCCATGTTCAGTATCTATTCAAATGGGAGTAGGAATTAGCACCGAGTGAACCCAAGGATGGGAACACACACTATCAGATGAGCGTGTGATTCTTAGAAGTCATCCTTCCATTCTAGAACTATGTAGGCATTGGTTGAGACATCAACACTATTAGATGAGGGTTGATGAGGTGGATAAACACTGTTAGATGAGGGTCCCGCCATTCTTTTTTGGGGACACTGTTAGATGAGGGTCACCCACATCTTATCCTTACCAGTGGAGCAGTATTGACACCCTCCCAATTTGGGTTACAGATTGGACCCCAACTCAGCTATAATGCATTATTTGGGGCATGTCGATTAGATGACTATTTCCCACAGTTTTAGTATAGAATCAGCACTGTCAGATACATCACTCAGTCTCAGTAATAGAACTCAGATAGTTCTAAATGATTTAAGACTGTCAGATACAGTCAATAAGAATAGTACAAAACTCAGCTAGTTCCATTAGAACCTAGACTGTCAGATACAGTCACTCAGTATCAGTTATTTCAGTTACACAGATATAATTATCTTATGTTATCAGTACTCAAACTCAGTAATCATGTTATGACAAACTCAATTATAGTTATTATGTAGTCATGCATGTATTCTCACGTTCATGTTATGTAGTCAGTTAGTATAGTTTATGCATATGAACCATTTTGTATTCAGCCTACCTCACACGAATACCAGTATATTCAAATGTATTGACGCATATGCACTATGGTGTTTTATAGCATAGGTTCAGAAGCACGAGCTCCAGAGCATCAGTAGCATTCCAGTCTCAGTAGTCAGAGTTAGCAGTGAGTCCTCATCCTTTGAGGACATAACCATTACTTTATTATCTCATTAATTAATTTATTTCAGTAGTTGGATTTAGTTGGGGACATGTCCCATCAACTCCTTATTCAGACAGTTCAGTCAGTTAGAGGCTTTTCAGACTATTATGTTCAGACAGTTTATTTCAGGTTTTATTTTTATATTGTGATACCATATCATTTAGAGATTATCTTATCAGTTTTGATCCTTATGGCCTTACAACCTTTATTTCTGCATTTATATAGTATATTATGCAGTGTTCAGGTTTAAATATCAGTCATAGGTTAGCTTGTGGTCCTTCGGGGTCATGAGCACCGTGTAGCATTCTGGGTACCAGATTTAGGGCGTTACAAAATGTTACTAATAAGCTTAATTTCATTTAAGGATGATTAAGGACGGTTTTGGAATGTAAAAAGACTCGGTTGCCCTTAAAATTACTTTAAAATGATGTTTTTACGCCCTTGGGCCATATGGCATACGACATATTGCCTATGGACTAAGCTAGGTAGTGTCACGCATTTTCTGTCACCCAAAATAGGCTTGGTGTTGCATTTCCCATTGCCCAACATGGGTTGGGCGGCGCATTCCCATGGCACAACAATTCCAGTAGCCTCAGGCAATTGCTAGGCTACGCACTCTACTTTACAAAATCATACTTTTCACTCGTGTATCAGATTGAGGAAAAATTGATATCGTTGGAAAGTTACTTCTAAGACCTTTCATTTGATATATAGTAGGCAATCTAACTCGTCATATTCTAGGAGTAATAGTCCATGGAAGTTGACCTATATTGAAGCATTCACTATAACTTAATAAATAGAAATGTTTTCAACTCATCTTAGAGTTAGGATGTATTTGTGACCTCAATTCATATCCAAAGGTATTCCCACACTGTAGAATTGATCATAACACATATATTAACAAAAAATCATTTGGTTCGAGTCTATTCGCATAGGAACGATGGTCTAAATTCTAGCTCGAAGGTGTGGGCTGTTACATTATCTCCCTCTTGGGATCATTCATCCCCGAATAATGGGTAGGGACTTGTTGAAGCTCTACAAGTATGTAATAAGGAACGTAACCTCGCATTGAACATTTTTCCTCAACAAAATATGCAAACGCATAACACGATCTTCATGATAAACCCTATGGAAATGGGTAAGCACAAAACTTGACATCGATAAGATCTTGGCATGTATTTTATGGAACATGATCAAAACATTATGAGACATGAATTTTCCTAAGAGTCCTCTGCCTGCTTAAGATTGGTACAAGTCATCAGATATGATTCTCGTGGGACATAAGAATATTAGCATTCTCCATTTTACAAGATACAATGAAAAGACTTAAAGTTAGAGACACTACTTGCCTATGCCCCAAACAATAAATTACATGCCTCATCGTTCCCAACTTAAGATTATCCCCATACCCATGTAACCACACGAGTTTGAGTCCCACTGTAATATACTTCTCTGTTGAAGCCTCACTCGGTGGAAAAGATGCTAACTTAAACTATGAGACCCTGTACCCTACATCATATCCAGAAATTATCTCACCTCATCAGTATAATACAACAACCTCAAGTCGTAATTCAAGGAATACTAATCACATGGCATATTGGTTTATGTTTTCATCAATCACAACATTCAATCCTATCATTGCTACTCTTACTTCATGGATCTACCCACTACGATAAGCAAATTATATCACTCTCACCAAGATTTTCGCAACATATCTCCTTCCCAACTATTTCTCTTAACAAAATTTCATCTCTTTCTTTCCCTTCTCCTATAACCTTATCCCAAGAAACCACATCAAAAATTTTCACCTTCTAGAACATCTATTCCCCTACCTAAAAAAATCACTACGCTTCCACTACCACCTTCATACTAACATACGGAGGGTCACTGAGGGACCTAAGCATAAACATCATCAATGGAATTAACACTTATCAGACCATAACTTATACTTATTGCACTACTCAAGGAGGGACAGAGGTGAAGATACGATAGAATGGACACGAAGTGCTTCATACATCAAGTGTTTTGATCGTAAGTAGAGAGTCATCTGACATAAACTCAACATAGCATGATTCCTGAGCACAAACCATAGCGAGAAACATGGGTGCTTACAACATGAGTCGTATAACATAAGTTTGGAATTTTTAAAGTCAACGATTGAGACAAAAACTTTTACTCAAAGTTATCACTTCTCATTTTTAGAGATGAAATAGTCATGAGTTAGCATAAACTATATCACTTTGGCTAATCTCGGCATAAAACGAATCATTATCATATGAAAACATAGTTCCTTAGAACCAAGCATGATTTGGGATACGAATTTATGGATCATGAACATCATATCATAGTGCTTGAATACATGAAGGATAGATTTACTAAGACATTATTGATTCTAGTTTGGAGGTCGGATCATAGTGTAAGTTACATAAGAGTACTCAAACCTTAGAAACATGAGGGACTTGAATACAAGAGACATCGGTAGAATGACCTCTTAAATTGAAGTAGGAGGAATATCCATCATAACTCTTCCCTGCAACTTGCCAAACTGAGAAAAATTTAGGAATAACCTTAATCCATCATCTCCCCCTTAGATCAATGTTACAATCATAAACTTACGGTCAAACCTTCACTTCAAAATCCATAGCCACAACTTTGAACACAAAAGGTATCTCACCATACACATAAGCGCTAAACTCTCTCTGATAAACTATACTCTGAAGGCCTCACTTTTTGAAAGTTCTACTCTTAGCTCTCGCTAGCCTCTATAGAAATCTCTCTACAACTCCCACTCTAAGGATCATACGCCTTCATACTCCTTATCAAAAAAGGGTACCATTAAACACATGAACATAAACTCCTCTCCATAATTTTTTATAGAAGGATACTAATTTTATTCTAAGACATTCCCTTCAGGTACACTAATCCTAACATCCTCTAACACCCAAAGTCATCTATTAATGGCTAACATAATCATTGGCATAGATAACCATGCTTCTCGACACACAACACTTCATCTTCAACTCCTTAGAATACTTAACATTACACCTCTAATCACATAACTTGCAACTTAACAAAATTTGTAAAATTATACCAAAGGCGCATATTGGCTACCTATATTTCATCAATTCAACTCTACATAACACCATATAACAACTCCCTAGACTTCTCCACACTAAGGAAACTTGTGGGCATAGACTGAGCGTATCTGGAACTCATACACATAAAACCTTATTTAACAACATGCTACCGGTGGAAAACTTATGATTATACTTACACCCTTATCCTCTTAATGAATCAACCATAATTCATCATTTTAACAATAATCTTCGTGACTACATATATATATATATCATAATTTTCCACTCCTTATTCTGCAAGTTACCAACCTAGGCTATTTCAAACATTACATCAAGCCAACTTTATTTTTTTCTTTTTTTTCCACAAAATGTGCACTATCAATCTTGAGCTACTATTCTTACCACTACACTCTACATCTAAAGTTCAAGCCTATTGTCTAACAATACCAATCATATGAAGCATTCCATACAATATACTAATAAAAAAAGAAATATTAACCTAAGTCTCTTATTTCACTTAGCTATGGCCCATAATTTCATTTTCTCCACGACACTAGTACTATACCTCCAAATCTACTACATGCCTTCTCACATGTGCTACTAATTTACAACTACTAGAGAAAAGACAAATCAAGGGTGTAAATTCATAATAGGGATAGTCGATCTTAATATTATAACATAACCCATTGCGATCATATCAACAATTCCACTTTCTCATTTTGTGGTTACTTACCCATGCATACATCACACATAACTTCAAAAATTCGTATACAATATTGAATCTATACTTAGAACTTATTCGCTAATCTAACCCTTTCTATTCACATCTTATAATTTATTTCTACAACCACCATGACTATTCGTCCTGAATCCCTCCTTATTTTAAATAATTAATAGCAATCATAGTCGATCATTATAAAATGGAAAATCATTCATCAATCAATGCTTATACAACTAAAACTATTTATTTACACAAAAGTCACCCTCACTGTGACTTCTAACCTTGTGACTTTATATCACTAACTCTTGGCCCAATCTCACTGCCAATAGATCATGATACTTTAACATATACTACTACTAGGGTGGAAATACAGTCCCAACATTCCTCTACACATCATTACCCTTATGCATGACATCTGCAACAAGAATTTTAAAAGGGACTGGATACACCTAATACCTCAAGATAAAAAGCATGATTTCATCAGGATCAAAGTTTACATTAGAATCAATACACCTTAAAGCACTAACGGACTTCTCTTAAGTCCTTGTGCAATTTCATAATTTTTTTTTATTCAATTAGAAGGGACTGCCTCATCTAGGCTCGAAGATTATGCACTTGAATCGGCTCAACCAGAAAACATAGTTAACAGAATTAGAGTAAAGAAGAAATCTAGACAACTTCCAAATGGACAACACAATGGAATGATTTAGAACATGAAGAATAGTGAAACTTTCCTAAACGCCTTGTAGCATCCTACTTATAAGTGTGGCACACTACACACCCATAAATAGGACTCAACCCGATGCAATTTTGTAGATACCCTGGGACCATGAATCGTTCTTTGATACCAAGTTTTTCATGACACAAGATGAGGATCTGGCCGTAATGAGAATCCTAAACCATGAAGGCCCGAGTGCCCCTTTCTTTCTGGCAATCATTCACAACATTCATACAATATAAAGAATTTGCGAAAAAATATACAACACGGAACCATGGTTAATCTCATAACACTTGAACAATTTGGAAGGAAATTCTTAATATTCAAATCATATGACACCCGTCTGCAAAATATCTAACATTACAAGATCCAATATATGTCTAAAACAAAATTGGGACAAGGACCCCAGTCAGACCATGAATCAAACAAATGACAATGTTTATATAAGCTCGGTCATCCGGAATAGAGAAGGCTCACCAATAGCACACTCCTATCTGACAAATCTACAGCTTAGCAGGACCCCTGGACTAAGCCTCAGACCCTACAATATATGGGGTCAATACAAATGTACTGGTACACAGAACAATCCAAAATAAAAATATGCATTTTTATAAAATATAGGTGAGAGAATTTCATAAATCTCATGTCATCTTGAAACAGTTGAAAACACATGGGCATAATCTGAAACTTTAGAAATATGCTTTGCAATTCATGACTCTACACTTTATCTTACTACTGAGCAAGATGGCACACCCTAAAACTTTTCTATTCCATGGGCTATATTGAATCCTCCCTTGACTTGATGGACAATCCCCCAACCCAAGTTTGCCGCAAGGGTCGGAGTCTCTGCTTCTCTACTACACCACTGGGCCGTCGCCAGCGTATAATTTCCATTTTGGGTATCATAAACCTGTGTCAGCAAATCAAGATTTTGGGCAATGAGTTGTTTGACTCGTGCCTTCTTCGGGTAACCATCTAACTCTCACAAGCCCAGTTTTAGATTCATTAAACCATGTCTTCTTTAAAAAAATCTTTCTTTCATAATATCTTTCAGGCACATCAAAATAGGGCATCGTCATACCCAGACTTGAAAGTCATGTCAAAACATATCTTCTACCCTTATCTTATTTCAAAAGAGGTTTAGCGACCACCCAAAAGATCTACCATTTGAATGAAAGTATATATTTCAAAAGTGTTGAAAAACAAAACCGTTCTCAATACTTATTATATGGTGGTCACCCTTTTCAATAACTTTTAAGCCATTCTAAATATAAATTATGATCATTATAAAACAAGTAAAGTACTCTTCAATTATCTCATAAAAATAGTTCAATTTATACATAACAGGCTCAAGCATTTAACAATTTGCGTAATCAATTCTCAACATGTAAAATCAATATAATTTTATAGTAAAAATGGGAATTACATATCCCATTCTATCATTTAAGTTCACAATCTAATCATCATCATGTCTCATAAAAAATAATTCAAGTTTAGGACTTCGTACCATAATTTTTGCAGCACTTCATCAAGATGTAATAATTTCAATACATGTTCATCAATATATTTAAAACCAATTTAAAATGCATACATATATATATATATACTAATAAAATCTTGATTAAAACAATTAAATTCATGCCCATGAGGCTTAGGATTGTCCCATGTACCTTAATCAATGAAGAATTCACAAAGAATTGATCCCTTGAGATTGAATTCTTAACCCTAAGTTGTTTTCTCCTATTGTGCTCTTGAAACATGAATTAGGGATTTTAACAGTGTAAAAACATTACTAATAAGCTTAATTTTTTTTAAGGGTGATTAGGAATGGTTTTGGAATGTAAAACGACTTGGTTGCCCTTAAAATGAATTAAAACAAAGTTTTTACGACCTTGGGCCATATGGCATGTGATGCATTACCTATGGCCTAAGCTAGGAAGTGGCACACATTGTACATTGCCCAAAATAGGCTGGGCGTCGCTTTGACCATCGCCCAAAATGTGCTAGAAGACACATTTCCCATGGCACAACAATTCCAGCAGCCTTAGGCGATTGCTAGGCGATGCACTTCACTTTGCAAAGTCATAACTTTTCGCTCGGGTATCAAATTGAGGAAAAATTAGTATCGTTGGAAAGATACTTCAAAGAACTTTCATTTGATATATAGTAGTACCTCTAACTCGTCATATTCTAGGAGTAATAGTCAATGGAATTTGAGTTACATTGAAATATTCACTAAAACTTAATCGATAGAAATATTTTCAACTCATGTTAGAGTTAGGAGGTATTTGGGACCTTAATTAATATACAAAGATATTCCCACACTATATAATTTATCATAACAAATACATTAACAAAAAATCATTTGGTTCGGGTCTATACGTGTAGGAACGACGGTCGAAATTCTAGCCCGAAGGTGCGGGGTGTTACACTAGGGTAGTTTATATTTTTCTTTTTTGTTTTGTAAAATTCACAATGATAAATATGAGTTATTCACTTGATAAAGACGTCCGCTTCATTTGTTAAAGGTATAGTAAAGGGTTCTCCTATCTAGGTGGATTAGAGTAGGTTCCATCATGATCTGGTAGTTAAAGTTGTGACACTATAAATACTTAACATAATGAAATATTTTATGTTGTAAAACTACATTGATTGCAAGATGATTGCAAAACTAAATAAAAAATTGAGTTGCAATTTGATGACCTAAAAACACATATACTAAAATACTAAGATAAATGTTGATATCAATAACTATGCATAAAATAGTTGAAAATACAGGTCATGCACAATTACTAAACTGAGTTTTTGGGTGAGTATATTAACCAACATAAATTATGTGAGCTAATGTGGTGTCAAATATATACACCATATCAGGAGGACCCAATATACCTTGCTAGGGTATAGAGGCATGACTGAAGTAAATATACTAAACTGATGCCCAACTGAGGGCTAAATTAACCTATGGTGGAACATAGTTCTAAGAATTTAGGTGAATTTAGGTCCCAAGTATAATTCAGTACTATGTACTACTCCCAAATTGGATTTACTAATAGCTCATGTAAAACTAGAGTTCTAAAAGTTTGGTTAGAACCGTAATAATTTGAATGATTTCTGAAAGACTGCAAATCAAAAAATGGATCATGCTTGTTTATGCTAAATTCACCTTGTCCTAGGATCATGTATTCATAACATGCTAGATTTTTTAAAGAAAAGCTAAATCATGTGAAAATATTTTAGAACAGGCTAAGTACCAAATTATGAAATATACAATATAGTATCATGACCTTGGAAAACATGTAATTATTAAATAAGAATGAAATTCATAAATTAAGGATGAACCCTAGAATCATAAACCACTAATTTTGATGTTTAACTAAAAACTTTTGGGACACAAGGGTAAAGGCGTACCTATTATTGAAAACCCACATACTAGGAATTTGATATTTTGTTTTAAGGACTTGAATTTCTAAATTTTTGAGAAAGAACGTTAAGCCTGCCTTGAGCCACTTTAGTCACTTTTTAAAAAAAAAAAAAATTCCAAGTGTTTTTGATGGAATAAAGGAAAAGGGCCAACTAATCCACTTTAATACCACTTAAAATAACTCCAATAAATATAGTTTAGGATTTAAAAGGGTGGGACATTATGAATTCTCCCTAGAGAAAATTGTCTAAATTACTGGATAGACAGACCCTATGGGTGTAATACCCCCAAAAATTCTAGCTAAGATTCTAACCGTTTGTCATAGGTTTATAAGTAAAAAAAATTATTATAATCATATTTAAATTTCATGATCATTTACCTATTGTGTAAATATAATACCTCAGGTTTTGAACTTTGATTTTTCCCAGTGATTGTGCTTACTATTCAGGTTATGACAAAGAACCTACGAGTCTTGAAAACTCCTTACGAGTCATATAGCTCCAATCATGGTCTAACCAGTGTAAGGATCAGTTTTTTCTATCTCGAGTACGACTAAGACATTATGAGTTGTGAGGAATGGTCACGAGTTATAGGGGGTGACTCATGACCAAACCAGTTAAGGGTACCCAAGAGTCTACCAAGATTACAACTTGGTGTCACGAGTTATGATGCCAGAGTATGAGTCTAAGGTTACGACTCGTGGTTTTACAGTGTGTATAACCTAAGCCATTGCATGTGCTATGAGTCGTGGTATTTGACCAGTGACTACGTGTCATCACGTGACCTGTAGCAACTAGGATTTATTTTCCTGCACATTTTTCATTAAGGGTAAATTGGTCTTTTCCCTTCCTTTACACTATTCATATAACTTAAAATCTCCCCTTAGCCCTATTTCCACCCAATTAACATAATCATAAACTACTCTTCTTTATCAAATTCCCCAATCAAGAGCAAAGCTATGGTTTTAAGGGATTGGTCATCTAGGGCTCAATTTGTGATTTCTCTTCGAATTTTCTTGGTCTTTTCAAGTATATATCTCTTTCCTAAAATTTATTTTATGAAAAAAATGAGTTTAATTATGGTTTATGTGGATTTACTACTTTGAAACATGGATATATGCACATTTAAACCAAATTTCAAACCTTGCATTGCATAAAAGGTTAATTAAATGTGTTTTGATTTTAAAATTGGATCATGGGGTTCGTGGATTCCCCCAAGTTGGTGGATAATTAGAATGGCATAATTCTATAAGCTTGCAAGCATATTGGTATGATGATACCAATGGTGAATGCCTTAATAAATGGTTATTGATTAATGGATGGGTTATGTACAAACATCTTAATTAGTCTTAATGGGGGTGGTGTAGCTCATCATGGAATGAGGGGGTCCCAGGGGAATGATACTGGAAACCACATTCACCGGTGTGGGGGTCTTCATGATTGTGTGCATAGTTCACACTTGATATATATATATACCTTGGATTGGTGTGGGTGTAGATTCCTTAGAATTCTCTAGTTTATGTGGATAACATGTAATAAGTCCCTTCCTGTGGGATAGCCGGACCCATATAACCCGGGGGTGTTTTTATGATTGTTATAGCTACACAGACTAGGTTAATGATTTCAAATTACATACTAAGCCGTGTTCCCTATCCCATTATTTCATATAGGTATATATGTATGTATGTGAATATTTACATTGAGTTTAAACTTGATTTTGAGAAGACATTATTTTATCCTTATTATGAGTTACATGCTAGCGCTCGCCCTGCTAACCGTCTTAGGACACTACATTGTTTCATAAGGTAGGGTCCGAGGATACCTCTTTTACCCCCTAAGCACCATTAGGTGATTCGAGTTTTTCGGTTGGTTCACGACGAAGTGGTGAGCTTCTATCCTCCAAAAAGATTAGTTATTCCATCAATTTCTTTCTATACTATAAAATTGAAAAATTCACATTAACAATATCATTATCATTGTCATTGTCATGGCCGGGGGCATGTCCCGACCTAGTTGATACTCAGATTGTATTAGAGGCTTTTGTGGACCACTGTGGATTGGGATATATGTTTGGAATATTAGAACCTTGTCTTGGATTATTTATATTTCATATTTTTGTTTTTACCACTTCCACTACTATACTATATCATGTTCGGATTAGACAAACTATAGGGGTGATCTCCAACCAACGGTGGGCTTGAGATACCCGTCACAGGTAGGTTTTGGGTCGGGTTATAATAAGCTTGGTATTATAGACTAGGTTTAGGTTCATTGGGTATCCACAAATCCTTGTCAAGTAGAGTATCTTTTATGGGTGTGTAGCATACCATACATATCAGAGAGAGAATAAGAGACATTTAGGAATCTATTTCTTATGTTCTATTTTGGGCTATGAAGTTTGGTGTCTTGAAATTCCTCTAATCGCTACCCTACTCGCATTTTAGATTATGTCTCCCTAAAAATCTGATGCTTATAGAAACTCTGTCGAACCTACTATCCTACCTAATGACAATATTGATGAAACTCGACATAATAATAGAGTGCAGACCGGGTCTAGGGTCCCTTCTCCTGATTGGCTCGTGGAGTTCTACCTATTCCTACTAGTCCTCCTCGGGCTTCTCAACCTAATGATACTCATGCCCCGATGGCTCAGGGTGACACTCTAATACAGAGTTCCATTATTCTATTTATCAGCTTAATTAGTTGGTCATATCTCAGTCTCTTTAGTTTGGTCCTATTAGTGTTACTGTAAGTTCTTTTGTGGATACTCGGGTTGGAAAATTTATGATATTAAATCCCCCAACCTTTACTAGCTCTATGGTTGAGGAGGATTCTCAAGGACTCATTAATGAGATAGAGAAGATTTTCCGAGTGATGCATGCTACTAATATGGATGGTGTGGAGTTTTTTGTATATTAGTTAAAGGATGTGGTATATCAGTGTTACGAGGAGTAGGAGCAGTAGAGGGGTGATGATATTAACCAAGATATGTGAAAGGAGTTTTCTGTTGCTTTCCTTAGTTATTTATTTCCTCAAGAGTTGAGAGAGGCTAAGGCCAAAGTGTTTGTAAAAATAAGGCCAGGTAGGAAGAGTGTGAAGGAATATTCCTTGAAGTTCCATCAGTTTCCTCATTTTTCTCCAAAGTTAGTGTCTAGCATAAGAGTAAGAATAAGGAAGTTTGCTTCTGGTTTGTCTCGTGACTTAGTATTGAATGTAAGGCCGAAATGTTAAATAATGATATAGATATCTCAAGAGTTATGGTTTATATGAAGTAGGTGGAGGAGAAAAAAAGGAAACAAGAAGAGATAAAAGAGAGGCAGGATAAGAAGTTCAGATATTTAGAGCATGGTGGAGGTTAGAAAGCTAGTGGGAGAGATGGTAGAAGTGGTCTAAGAGGAAGAATTAGGGGAGTTCAACTTTCTTTTCTTTGGATAGTTCTCTTTATATTAAGTTGTTTAGTGATTGTTGATTTCATACTGATAGTGGTTTTAAGACACAATGTGACCAATCTCAAGCTAGTAAAACTCAGTCAACCCCATCATATCCTTCCTATCAATTTTGTGGACAGATTTATCCTGGTCAGTGTGATGAGAGAAGGAATTGGTGCTATAATTATGGGAATCCTAGTCACATCCAATGATATTGTTCAACAACTAAAGTTTCCATAAGAGATAATAAGGTCACGATTGCTACTTCTTTATCTCCTACACCAAAGGGTGCTACTTTTGGTACCGACACTGGTTGTAATCATCTTTTTGCTCTTCCCACCCAAATAGAATTTGAGGTATCTCTTGATGTTGACACTGGTAAGTTAATGTTCTTCTCTCCTGATATGTATTATTTGCTTGATTCAGGGCCTACCCTTTCGTATATAAGCCCTTATGTGGATGTGCATTTTGGTTTTGGTACTGAAACTATTTTTGAGCCTTTATCTGTGTCTACCTCGATGGGTGATTAAATTATGGTTTAAAAGGTCTATAAGGACTTTATGGTGTCCATATTTCATAGGGAGACTTGATGGATTTGATAGAGTTGGATATGGTGGATTTTATTGTCATATTGGGTATAGATTGGCTTCACTTGTACTACTCTTCTCTGGATTGTAAGACCTATAAGGCCAACTTCCAATTTCCTAATGAATTAGTAATTGAATGAGAGGGATGTTCCTTGGTATCTAAAGGGAGGTTTATTTATTATCTTAGAACTCAAAATTTGATTTCTAAAGGATGTCTTTGTCATCTATTTTGACTTAAAGATTCTAATTTTGAGGATTCCTTCTTGAAATCTATCCCTATTGTCAATGATCTTCCTGAAGTGTTTCCCGAGGATATTCCTAGAATTTCTTCTAAAAGGGAAATAGACTTTGGGATTGATCTTCTACCAGATACACATCCTATATCTATTCCTCCTTATAAAATTATTACGATTGAGTTAAAAGAGCTAAAGGAGTAGATAAGGGATCTTCTTGATAAGGGTTTCATCCATCCCAGTGTCTCTTCATAGGGTGACCCTATTATTTTCGTGTGTACGAAAGATAGGTCTCTTTGGATGTACATAGATTACCGACAGTTGAATAAGGTGACGGTAAAGAATAAGTATCTTCTTCCTAGGATAAATGATCTTTTTGGTCAGTTTTCGGGTGTTGATACTTCTCTAAGATTAATCTTCGCTTGGGTTATCATCAACTAAAGATTAGGGAGACTGATGTCCCTAGGACAATTTTTCAAACCCGATTTGGTCACTATGTGTGTTTTGTTATGTCATTTTGATTGAGTAATGCTCTGACTGCTTTCTTGAATTTTATGAATTGGGTTTTCAGAAAGCTTTTGTACTTGTTTGTGATTGTCTTCAGTAATGATATCTTTGTGTACTCTATGAGTGAGGAGGATTATGAAAATTACCTCCGAATTGTGTTCAAGACTCTTAAGGATCAAAGGTTGTATGCAAAATTCTCTAAGTGTAAGTTTTGGTTGAATGTTGTGACTTTTCTAGGGCATGTTGTTTCTAGTGAGGGGATCAAGGTGGATCCACAGAATGTTGAGGCAGTAAAGAGGTGGCCTAGGCCCAAGACTCCAATTGATATTTGAAGCTTCTTAAGCTTGGATGGGTATTATAGGAGGTTTTTAGGGAACTTTTCTTGTATTATTGTTGCATTGACGAAGTTGACTCATAAAAAGGTTTTGTTCTTGTATTCGTATTCTTGTGAGGGTAGCTTTTAGAAGCTGCAGGATAAATTTACATCTACGCCAGTTTTAACCTTGCACGAGGGTACTAAAAGGGTTTGTTGTTTATTGTGATGCATCCTGTGTGAGACTAATTTGTGAGGGAAAGTTGTGGCTTATGCTTCTAGGCAACCTAATGTTCATGAGGAATTATCTCACTCATGATTTAGAGTTGTCAACTCTAGTTTTTTTCTTTGAATATTTGGTACCATTATTTGTATGGGGGTGCATGTGGATATCTACTCGGACTATAAGAGCTTGTAGTATGTGTTTACCTAGAAGGATTTGAATCTTTGGCAGAGACGGTGGCTTGAGTTGCTCAACGATTATGTCATAATTCTTCACTATCATCCAGTTAAAGGTAATGTGATTGTTGATGATCTCATTAGGTTTTCCATAGGGATTATATACCATGTGAATGAGGAAATAGAAGGATTGGTGAAGGATATTCACCGGCTAGCTAATTTGGGAGTTTGTCGTTTTGACTCATAGAATGGAAGGGTAATTGTGTCAGAAGTGGTTAAATCAACTCTTGGTGTTGAGGTGAAAAAGAAACAGGCTTTGGATCCCATTCTCATATAGATTAAGGATAAGGTGGGACCATAAAAGGTGATAGCCTTTTAGATCAGTGGGGATGGTATCTTGAGGTACCAAATTAGGTTTGTGTTCCTGATGTTGATGGGCTGCTGGAAAGGATTTTGATTGAGGCTCATGAGTCAAGGTATACGGTTCATCTAGGTTTGACAAAGAGATGTGTTGTATAAATATAGCACTTTCGACGCTTAAAATGAGGGAAACTTACAAGTTTATGAGGGATTTTTGTTATATTTGATCTATTTTGGGTATGTTTTGCAGAAAATCATGATTTGGATGTTAAATTTATGAAAATGGTGAAAAAGGCATTTTGGTTACTTTTGGAGAAATTTTGGTTGCTTGGGATGTTTTCTAGATTTATCGTGATTAATGAATGTTGGAGAGGTGAAGAAGAGCTAAAAAAACTAACTCCCGGCACCTACCAAGTCAACATGTGGTTGCAAATAGGACTTACGAACCTCATGTCCACAAAGCAGGGGCCAAAAAGTTAAAATACCTATAGCTGAACATTGCAAGATTTTTTCTCCCGCTACCTACACCCACTACCTGCACCCCGTTCCTGGGCCGCTGGTAGTACCTGCACCCCGCCACATCGTAGGTGTAGGGAGTAGGTGGCCACCAACTCGGTTTTATCCTATTTTATTTGGGTTTTGTTTTTAGGGTTTTCTCTTGTACTATAAATACCTTTTATGTTTTTAGTCAGAGAGAGGAGAAATACAAAAAATGCACTTTTACCACTTAGAAACATATTTTTATTCAAAATCCATCTTTGAAATTGGGATTCCATTGTACTGACTTTAATTGATTATTCAGTTTACAATTGTGACTTTTCTTTCATCTTATCATTATGATTTAATCTTTGCTTTCCAACATGAATACTCTTGATTTCTTCACAATAATGAGAAGTTAAAACCCATAGCTAGGGTTGTGGAAACCCTGCCAAATTGACCAAGTAGAGGAAGTGCGATTGTTGATGGGTAACCAATACCTATGGCATGCATTGCTTTATTTTCAATATGATTGATTTCTTAATAGGTACACACATTAAGATCCCACCTAGATATTACTACTTGCTCTAACAAAGGGGTAGTAACTAGGAAAAGATAAAGACAATAGTAATTTGGGGAGGTAACAGTCGATCTATTACAGCACAACATTAGATGCAAATGATTATTAGCCTTCATCTAATAAATTGAGAATCAAACAGTGATAGTTAACTGGGACTAGGGTAAGGGTTTGTAATGTGACACTCTGAGACTCAATAGGTAAAAAGTGAAATCTTCTGAGTCATCCAAAAAAATATTGGAGGTACTTAACTTATCGGTTCTGCATGCAAGGTATTGAGTTTGTTCAACAACGCACATAAACCTACATAGTTGAGATGCCAGGGGGAACGCAACTCAAGACAAATTTTCAACCAAGTTAATATTGTTCTATGTTCGAGATGACTACACACAAATCCCCTATTTACTTTCCTATTTTTCCCATAAACTATAACCTCTGAGATCTATGAAACCACGTGTTCCTTGGGAGTGACCCCAACCTTAATTGGGTTACTATATCTTGAAAACGAGTGTATCATCATCTAAAAGGAGGTATTGCTTGGACGTCATCAAGAAATTGGCACCGTTGCTGGGGAACATGGTGTTAGTTTATCGATTGAGGTTATTCCAGTTCTTTCTTTTTTAGTTTTTCTTTTTGTTCTTAGTTAGGCATAAGCTCATGTTTTCCTAGCACACCGAGTTAGGGAAATCTTACTCACAGTGAATTCGAATCCAAAGACGATCCAAAACACCTGGTAGGATGACTGACTCAAAGAGAGGTGATAATCCTGAAGGGGTTCGTGATATTATACCTCATTCTGAGAGAGTACTAAATATTATTGATCAACAAACTATTAAGCTAATATCTCAAACTGAAGACAAAAGAAGAGAAACAAAAGAAGCTTAGAATATAGCTAGCGATATAGATCTAGCTGAACAGAGACAAGCAGCAGACCACCAAGCAGTAGTCGGTGGGAATTAAGATAGAGCTAGAGGTGCCTGTGTTTAAGTTATCCATGCATATCAGTTTGTGCAACTATATATAGATGATAAGTAAGATTGGGATATGTTGAGCCAACATAGAATGGAGCCCTAGTACCTCCTATTTTTTCCCCCAGGCATCAAATTTAACCTCACAAGTGCCATATTCCAACTTCTATATTTAAAGGATGTGTTTACAGGATTTCCTACTGATGATGCAAATTTGCACCTTGCAAATTTCCTTGGGATCTATAATATGTACACACATTTAAGGGTAAATCAGGAAGCACTTAGACTGATACGAGAGTAATCTACGAAGACGACAAGCAAACATAAACACAAATGAATTGATGAAATTGAAAATACGAGAAGTAAAAGGATAAAAGGATAGATGATAAAAAGATAGATACATGAAGATAACAAAAGGGAAACCAAAGGGTGTATCAAACCCAAGTACCTCCTTTATTGATTACCTACGAGCACCTAGCTCTCACGTGACTACAAAAGGGATTAGATCCTCCTTACAACCAATGTTTCTAAAAAAGATTCAACATATGCTTTTCCAAGAACTTAAGAACTCCCATGGAATTCTCATTAATAGATCATGTGAATTAATTAACAAAAACTAACTAATTAAATGTCTAAGGCACCTGTTTATAGTAGTTGCCTATGCACAACTAGCCTATTACAAAAATAGCCTAAAACTTGTTATTTTGGAAAGAACCCATAAGGGCTCTCTTTATTCCTGCGGCATCGCTTTCCTCATCTCCAAACTATCTTCTAAACAAGACATTGCTTTATTAGGAGATCTAAGAAGGGACTCCAAGCACATCCTTGGATCCTTAGGGCAATCAAGGCTTGGACCTCCTCATGTTGGCCTCAATTTGTGTGATTAAAAGCATTGATTCCCATTTGACTTGTATCATCCTCCCCGTTTTGAAAAGGATTTGACCTCAAATCCAAATCTTGCAAAATCAAAGGAAGGACAAATGTACAAAAATTTCACATGGCATGAGGGTTAGGATTAGCATAAGCAATCATTTTATCATACTAAGGTTGCACACACTTAAGATATAACCAAGGATTGTTCATTTTAATCATTAAAAACATCTTGAAAAATGCACAAAAGAGTTGGCTATGGGAATCACTAAAAGGTAAGGAAACCACAAGGGTCATAATGGAATCACTAAATCCAAAAGGTAAGGTTACCTTAACCTTTGGATCCATATGACACAATTGATTCATCACTTCTTTAAGAGACCACATAAAGAATAGTGCCTCAATTGGTATTAAAGTCCACAAGATACATATAGCAATGTCACTCAAACAAGTGAACCAACCAACAAATTTTCTACCTCCACATAAAAAAAATCCAAAACTAGCATGGCTGGCATCATAGGAAAAAAGGTTGTATAGGAAGGAATCAAGTATAAATGCATCATCCAATGTGATATCATCTATAATATTTCCATTTGACTCAAATTATATAGCACATAAGGCACACAAAGATGGTGTCAAGACATTTAAGCACATATGACTTATTCCTTTCTAGTAAATCATAAACTTGGCATCCATAAGTTGGGATTCATGCAACTTAACAACATGTGTATCAAACAAGTAAGTAAAGTTATAAGCAACACTCAAAGGAGAAAAAGAAACATTTACCCTTGGGTTCTCAAGAATGATACCACCTTTGAGAAGGAGGTCATCATCTCTACTCACATAATGATGAAGGGTACCACACGAATGCAGTTCATCCAATGTAGTTTCAATGGAAGACTTTCTCCTTGACCTACAAGGGGTGTAACCTTGGTCAAGAAAGGAAATACACAATGGTAAAATCTCTTGGATATTTTCATAGCTCTCCTTCTTTAAAAACCCTTCATCTTGGTTGGAGTTCTTTCCCTTACACTGTCACAACTCGAGCCAAGGACCTGGCCGTAAAGGATATCCCAAACAACAAAGGCCTGAGATATCTCTATAACTCCCCAATCCACTAGTGATATTATCCGCTCAGGTCCTAGGCCCACACTACTTTAAAATGCGTCACTATGGAGTAAGGTTTGCTTACTTATATACCCAGCATCCCCCCTGTATTTTTTCGATGTGGGACTCCTTCTCCTAAGTTGGGGTGTCACATATACCCCCCCTTAGGGACTCAGCATCCTCGCTGATGTTTTCCCCACCCAATGGGATTTGCCTAGACTCAGGACTGAGGTTTTCCCTACCTTACTGGGATTCACCTACACTCAGATTGAACTTTGGCCCATATCGAAAGGGATGACACAGGAGAGGCTTTGATACCATTCTGTCGTGACCCGATCCAGGGCCCTGGCCACGACAAACATCCCAAACCACGAAAGCCCGAGATAACCATGTAACTTCCAATCCACTAGTGATATTATCCACTCAGGGTCCAGGCCCGTACGGCTTTAAAATGCATCGCTAGGGATTAAGGTTTGCTTACTTATACATCCATCATCTCAAATGTGTTTTGCAGATGTGGGACTCTTTATCCTAAGTTGGGGTGTCACATACAAAATGTTGGTCCCACAAGTGGATTGTTAATCACCGAGAAAGACTTCTTATCATAGGGAAGGATACCAACACCCTCATTCAAACTTTTCTTGTCATATAAACCAAGCAATAAGTTGGGTGAACAATAATCACCATATAAAAATTTGGTACCGGGGTCAAATGGAAAGAGTGGCATAGATATGGTTCTAGGAAATACTCTTTTTACCTACTAGCTTTACCCAAACTAAAAGGTATACTCTCCTCATTAGCATAAATATCCTTAAATGCAAAGGGAGAGTAGAGAAAGGTATCACTCAACTCAACTTCAACTAAGGTTCCCTCATGCATGTACTCACTATTAGATTTAAAATCATCACCAAGAGTATTCTCAACAATAAGGTCACACAAAGTAGAAGAGGAAGCAATTTCCAAACAATTGATACTTTCTCTTTCAATGGAGGAATCCTCAAGTAGATACATACCACCACCAATATGAAAGATATTATCACTTAGGCCTTTACAAGAAGTAAGAAATTCATCCTTATAAGTATCAAACAAGGGTGGGGTTTCATATAAAGGATCACATCCACAATTATTTTCTAAGGAACAATCACTTCTAGGGTTTCTTTAATATTTAAGCAAATGAAAGTTATCATCACCCAATTGATTATTACTTTCCAAGACATCACATTTCTTTACCTTAAGAGTACTCTCATCTTCCAAAAAGCAATTTCTATCTTTAGGAGAAATATTGTCACACCATTGTGGGTTGTCATATGGAATATAGCCCTTAAGATGAGCTATATCAATAATGTTATCAACACCGCTAGGTAATTCACGAGAAGTGAGTTCATCATATTCAAACAAGATATTGTTCCTATAGAGAGAAGGATCTATCCATAAAGAGGATATAGAGCATGCAAGTCCATTCTCTATAAGATCATTTTCAAGTATCAAAGATGTTTCAAGAACATGATTATCCCTATGATCCAAGAAAGCATTAGGATCTTTACTAAAAGGCAAGCTCAAAGGGTCAATTCTATTTTCTTAACCAATATTCTTAATTTCATCACTCACTTGAGGTTCTGTAAACACATTAAACACTCCCTCAAGTTGTGGACTAGTTTTACACACAATTTGATCAACACAATTTCCATAAGATAATGTACTATCATCCAACACAATGGCTTTAACACTTGGTGGACACAAATTGATCTTATAAGAAGAGTCAATTCGGTCATCAATAGGATCAACAAGTGTATCAACACTCACATTATGTACATCAACATCAAGAGACAAAGAATTAATATACTCACATGTTGGTAAGATACTACTCACACTTATTGGGCTACTAGCCACACAATCATCATTCACATGCTCAAAAGTGTAATAGTTAGCTATGTTACCTTGAAGTTCTTGAGAACATTGTTCTTTACCTTGGTGTGAAGTTCCCCCCACAAGCCTCATAAGCATCTAATATTTCCCTCGTGAAGTCTTCAAAGGGAACCTTCTATTTTGGTACGTGTTTTTCTCTACTTGCCATGTTGGTACCTACACACATGTCCTTATTAATAGAAGGACAATCAATGTTAGATCCCATTGGTGGCAACCCCTCACTTCACTCCTCACTATCTTTCCTTTATCCTATATTAGGTTGCCACTTTACACTCCCTTACTCCTCTCAATCTTTTGTCTCTCATTTTCATTCGGCTTGGAGCAACCGATCATATCTCTTTTATATTTGGGAAGAATAGATGGAAAGACATGAATTCCCCATTGGTATTTTACAATATTAGGACAATTTTGTACCTTTGGAACCTTATGTTGTGAAAACCAATTGGCACCCAAGCATAGATGTCTATGTACCAAAGGGAAGATATCACACCACACCTCCTTATAGTACCAAATTAGGTAAAGAAAACCTTCACTCTCTCGGAGACCTTATACCCATCCAAGAAGTATGGAACAAATAGAAGCTCTTGAGATATCCCTAAATGGTCAACCATTGATGGAATGATGTAGTTTCTATAAAATCAATCATTTAGCAAAAGGAGGCATCCCGAAAACGTACAAATGCTTATTTTTTCGGAGTGAACATTTTTTCTTGGATCAACATTTTAAAGATATGGGCACATGAGTACCCCTCATGAGTCCTTTCAAGGAACTCCATGTTCGTCTAAACTTCCTTATGGATTCCCACCACAATGGTGTCAGATCTTGAATATGTTTAACGACATACATAGCTCTTTCAACTTCACTCATATCATAATGTATGAATATCCTTATATACTTCTATTCCTAATCAAGATATTCTTCAGGACCTGACTCTTTTATAAGGATGTGGAGAGTAGAAAGATCTTGACTCCTACTATACCCTTTGTAACTACCTTGGTCCCCATTTATATATATTTGGGAACTAGGATAAGAAGAGTAAGATATAGTACCCCTAGGATTTGGAGATGCACGCTATTTCATTCCCATAGAGAAACCTCTACTATAGTTATCATAACCATTCATATCGATTCTACCATGATAAGAAGTACTACAAGATGAGGAATACAAAACTTCACAATCCTCACTTACATTCTCACCATGATCCTCATAAGATTTGTAGATGAATGAGTTATACCTTATATAACCTCTAGTATCAGAGTGGGAAGTGTAATACTTCTCACATATTCCATCTTCCTTATCAACACCATCACAAGTCTCTTCATCATCTCCATATTCACTAAAAGAATTAGGGTCATCATTCATCTCACATTCTCCCTTGGAATAGTCTCCCTCATTCCCATGCGACACTTGATCATGGCTATTCATATCCCCTATAATATCTATTTTTTTCATAGCCATAACAATCTTTATCACAATTATAGTCTCCTAGGTTGTAGTCATAATTATCCAACTCTATCGAAGACATATTCCCCTTATATCACCTTGTACCTACAAAATGAACAAATAAGCTTAGGTGTATATCTCCTCACCAACACCCATATGAATCTCACCTTGGTGATCCTTACAATTGGAGAAACAAATATTGAAAGTTGCTTATACTCCAGTGGCCAATAAGGTGTCAATCTTTAATTTGAGGCCGGAGTGGATTCTTTCTTGAATGGCTCAAAGAAATAAAAACTATATATGGATTTGAATCAAAAAACTACAACGAAATAAAAATAGAAAATCTCAAAATAATTAGGATGATAAAATAATTTAGATTCAAGAACTAATCGATCAACTTAGTAGATGAATTACTAGTTGATGATTGGTTTAAGAATCAAAAGAAGAGATTAGGAAACAAAAATGAAACTAAAGAATAAAACCTTGAACAATGGAGTTTTTAAAGGGTTGAGATGTGTTTTATAACTTGAATTAATGTTGGAGAAGTGTTGGTAAGTATTTGGGGTTTACTGGGGATGGTTTGTGTTCAAATTGAGGTGTCCTGCGATGAGGCTGCATTTTGGGAACTGCTGTAGCATATGGGGCATAGCTTGGACAAATCTTATACCTTTGCTCACTATTTTGGGGTAATTTTGACCTATAAGATAAGACAAAGGGAACCTTGGACGCAGGTGTAAGGTAGACTAGACGCAGGAGGCCTTTTGCTTACTGCCTTGACCTGTGTTTGGTTTATGGCAATAGGCTGGACGTACCTCAAGGGAAAAATGGACACAGGTGAAGGTTTGACCTATGGTTTGGCATATGGATAACCTGCTGGAGCAGTTCAAGCACACATCAGACGCATCTTACCCATCTAAGGCAGCCTCTAAGTGTACTTTGTACCTTCAAATGGCCCTCATTCGTCCTCTATTTAAGAATATTTCCTTGAATCTTCAAAATGGTGCTTGTACAAACACTTTTGTACACCTTTTTCTTCACTTTTGAGGATCAAACAACCACCTTTTTTCAAAAGTTACTCTTGAAGATTTGAATTTCTCCAAGAACACCAAAATTTCAAAAATCTCTACCTCTAAAACCATTGATCGAAATGCAACAAAATTTTGAACCAAGGCAATTTTCAACCTTATAAACACATTCCAAGCATCAATTTTGTTCAAATTATTCACAAATTTTGACATTTTTTAACCCATTTCACTTCTCTTAAAGTCCAAGCTTCCAACAAGGATAGAACACTTAAATAAGCTCTGATTTGGCTCAAATTTGATTTATAGACTCGTATAGTGTTAGAGAAAACTAATCTAAAACTAAAACAATATAAAAACACAAAATCATGAACTCAAAATTAGAAACACCCTAAAAAATGTTATGGGACTCATTTACTATTTTCTTTTTCTAATCTTTTATGATTTTCAAGATAACAAACCCAAAATTGACTTCATAGAAATAAAATCAAGCTCGGCACTAATACAAAATGATTCGACTGTAATATAAGAAGATGAAAAGAAAACACAAACACTAATGAATTGATTAAAATTAAAATATGAGAATTAAGAGGATAAACGGATAGATTATAAAAAGACAGACACAAAAAAATAACAAAAGGGCAACCAAACAAGAAGATAACAAAAGAAAAACCAAATGGTGTATTAAATCCAAAGTCTCCCTTATTGATTACCTATGAGCACCTAGATCTTACATAACCGCAAAGGGGATTAGATTCTTCTTACATGAATCTTAGCACAATTTTCCACTCTCAAATGGATGGACAAGCAGAGCGGATTTTTAAGACTTTGATGGATATACTAAGGGCTTGTGCAATTGATTTTGGAGGTATTTTGGTTGATCACTTGCCTCTCATTGAGTTTGTGCATAATAATAGTTATCACTCCAGCATTGGAATAGTTATTTTTTAGAATCTTTATGGTAGGAGGTGTAGGTCTCCCATTGGGTGGTTTATGGTTTGTGATACTAGGTTGTTTGGTTCTTACTTGGTTTACCTAGCCATAGAGAAAGGAAGGTGATTAGGGATAGTCTTAAGACTGCCCTAAGTTGTAAAAAGTCCTATGTGAATTTGAAGCGAAGAGAGTTGGAGTTTGATGTAGGTGATTGGGTATTCTTGAAAGTTTCATCTATGAATGGAGTGATGAGGTTTGGTAAGAAGGGGAAACTAAATCCCCAGTATGTTTTTACATATTTGAATTTCAGAAGAGTGGGTAATGTTGTTTATGAATTGTATTTTCCTGCGAGCTTGGGTTCTATTCATTCAGTTTTCCATGTATCATTGTGGAAAAGGTGTGTGGGTTATCTTTATTTTATTGTCTCTTTGAAAAGAGTTGGTATTTTGGATCCCTTGTCCTATCAGGAAGTCCCGATAAATATTTGGATAGGCAAGTCAATAGATTGAGGACTAAGGAAATGACTTTGGTAAAAGTCCTTTTCAGGAATCAAAAGATTGAAGAAGATATGTGGGAAGCTGCAGAGGACATGAATTCCAAATATCCATTTTTATTCCCTGTGATGGATGGAAGTGTTTGAGGTGGGTTATCTTTTTTTCTCTTATCACTTTACGGTTGTTTATATATGGTTTTATGGTTTCATTTTATCTAGTATTCATACCAAGAGGTTTCCTAACTCCTCATTCAAGGGTTAATGATCCTGGGGGAGGTAATGTAATACCCTAGGTTTTAAACTCTGAATTTTTCCCAATACTTGTGTTCTAATAACCTGGGGTCTTACTGTTCAGGTTACAACTAAGACCCTACAAGTCATGAAGACTCCTTATGAGTCATATAGTTCTAATAGTTGTCTAACCATTGAGAGGTTCCATTGTTTCTGTCTTGAGTACGAGTAAGAACTTATGAGTTGCAAGGAATGGTCACGAGTTGTAGGGGTGACTCGTGACCAAACCAGTGAAGGGCTAAAGAGTCTGCCTAGACTACGTCTTAGAATCACAAGTCATGATGCCAGACTAGGATTCGTATGGTATGACTCATGGTGTCACCAGTAAACGGTGAAAATATGCAAGTTTATTAGGTTGTTTTGTTAGATATGATGTATTTTTGTATATGTTTTGTAGGAAACTAGGTTTTGGGATGATAAATAGAAGAAAAAGATTAGAATTGAAGTTTTTAGCTACTTACCTAGGAAATTTTGGGCGTAGGTGATCAAAGTATGTATCACAAATTAAAGTCTAGAGGCTCAGGAGTAGAAATAAAGTTGACTCTGCACTATTCTGTCAAAATACAGTCCTTGTATGGTACATATGGTCTGTATATGACCCAGGATAGTGCAGAGATCAAAAGTCTAGAGAGCTGCAGGATCTGTACCTGAGTCGTGGCACTTACCCATGTCCACATACGGTCCATATGTGTCCTAAGTAAGTGGCCACCGACCTATATTTTCCTTTTTCATTCGGGAGTTTATTTTTAGGGTTTTCTTATGTACTTTATAAACCTGTTAGACATTTTGTAGTTAGGCTACGCACTTACACTTACAACTTATATTTTTATTCCAAGGTTTAAATTTGATCTTGGGATTGCAATTGTATTGATTTTGGTTGATAATTCAATTCCAAACTTTGAGTTTTATTCAATTATTATTATGATATTATTTAATGGCTTTCATCATAAATTTTGTTTATCATTTCACAAGCATGGGCAGCTAAAACCCATAGCTAGAGTGGTGGGAACCCTAGCATATTGATAAAGTAGGAGTAGTGTAAAGTTACTCTGAACCAGTACTGTTTCATGCTTTGTATTATCTTTGGTTTGATAGTTGTTCTAAAATTTGCAAACATTAGGATCCCACCTAGATTATTTCTATTTACTCCACAAGAGAATTAGTGACTAGGAAAACATAACTACAACAATAATTTAAAGTTTAACTGTCGGTGTAGGCTAATCTTATTATGTATGTAAGATGGGTAACTGTTATCTAATAACTTGAGACTCAAAAGGCAATAGTAAATTGGAATCTAGGATAAGGGTTACTAATGTAACATCCTAAGACTCTGAAGGTAAAGGATGAAATTCGCCAACGAGTCCACAAGAAAGTTGTACATAACTTATCAGATTATGCATACAAAGTACTGGGTTGGTTCAGCAAAGCATGATAAACCCACAGATTTTAGAAGAAAGTAGCAACAAAGCTCTAGTGTTCATCTTCGACTGTTTAAAACCAAAGTTATATACAGTTACTTGTTTGATACTGTTACTACAACCCCCCCCCCCCCCAATTTACTTTCTGTTAAACCTGTTGAGTTCATCAAACTAAATATATAGATCCAAATCATCCCTGTGGGTTTGAATCCAACCTAGTTGGGTTATTATACTTCACAGTGACCGTTTTATCCTCAATTAGACGTGTAGTTTTGGAGTTGATCAAATTTTAGCATTGTTGTCAGGAAAAATGGTGTTGTGTTGATTGAAGTTTGTTAAAGTTTGTAGGTATTTACTTTTCCCTTCTTAGTCGGGTATACGCTGATATATGCCTAAAACTAGGTGTTAAGGAAATCCCTTACTCCCGTTGAATCCTAACCAAGAGAGACTATTGCAGCCTAACCATATGATGGAAGACCTGATACGTGTAGGAAACTTAAAAGGGGTTTGGGATGATCTGAATGTTGCACCTCCTCTTGATCCATGTGATCCATTGAATATTGCAGATAAATAGATGAAGGAGATATTAGTAGAGGTGTCTAATAAAAAAAAAAGAGGTTGAGGGATCCTAGTTGGGTTAGTTAGAAAACATAGCCTGGCAAAGTTTAATAGTTGATTGTTGAGTAGTATTCAACAAAAATCATGATAGATTTTGTAGATCTCAGGCTTAAGTTATCCTATATTTATAGTATTTCTATCCATATGATAATGAGGAAAACATGGGATACATTAGGCCAGCAGAGACAGGGGATATTATACACTACCCCCCCCCCCAATGTAAAATTTAACATTACAATTGCCATGATCCTTCTTTTTAACTTAAAGGGTGTATTTTTCATGGTTAGATACAGATGATGCTAGTATGTACCTTTCCAAATTTATAGGGATCTTCACTTCGTATACCATCTCAGGGGGGAAGATCAGGAGGCACTTATACTGAGGTTGTTCCTCTTCTCACTAACTGGAGAAGCTTCTTTATAGTTATGGGACTTCAAAGAGGATCTATCACCACATGGAACAAGTTGCGCAAGAAATTTTTAAACCAATTTATTTCTCCGGCTATGAGTTGCATCTTAAAGATAAGATACACAATTTCAGATAGCTTTATTCTGATCCAATCTATGAGGCTGGTTCTAGTTTAAGAAGAATCTTAGCATGGTTCCCAATCACTGGATTTTAGGGACAAACATATTTGAGATATTCTATAAATCCCTAAACATCAGTTCTCGGGCCATAGCATACGCCACCACTGGAGGGGAATTTATGGGACTACACTGGGAGGCAGCTACTGAGGTTTTAGATAAGATTTCTCTCACTAACTGAAGGTGGTATACTCGAGAGGTTGAGAGGGGTTCTGTCACTTATGCTATTGAAGATTCCAATAACCAAAGAGCAGTTGATGAGTCTAAGGTGCAAGAAATTTCATAGATGAGGACCGACATTAGGCTGCTTACTAAGCAGTTTGCAGCAGTGAGTTCAAAAAGGTAAATTCCATAGGTGCACATGGTTCAGCCTTTAGAGCTTATGAGTCAGACTTAGAGGAAGAGGCTAAGTATCTGGATCATGAGTTGATGGATTTTTTATCCCTAGGGAAAGAAAACAAAGGTTGGAATGATTATAGTGAGAGATACAGAGACCACAGTCAAGAGAGTGATAGTAAATAAAACAAAAAAAATGAATATAAGGAAAAAAGTGATAGGTATAACCCACCAGGCAACAGTGATATAGAATCAAGGATGGAGGCGATGCTGACCAAACTGGTAAAAGGGAAAGAAATTCAAGACACCAGCCTTAAGGAGATTAAGGTTAATATTTCAAGATCTATCCCAAAGGTTGGGTCTCATGTGACTGCTATCGAGCAATTAGAGCACCAGTTCAAGTAAATGTCAGCTACGTTGAATCAAAGGAAGCCAGGTACCCTTCTAAGTAACATGATCAAAAACCTAAAACAAGATAGTCACTGTGTTGATATCACTACTCAAAGTGGTCTATCTATTGTGGACCCTCTGTTGCCTACTGTTGAGGTACCAAATAATGATAATCTTATGGTAGATGAGACACCAGCTGTGGAAGATGACAAGGTAACAGGTCTTGATGCCAGTATAGGTAAAGATACATGTAATGGCAAGGTCAATGAGACTACATAGAGATAAAATCCATAATTTCCCTCGTTTTTTCCTTAAGGATTGAAGTAGAAGAAAGAGAAAGGGAAATTCAAGTAGTTTATTGAGATGCTTAAGGACCTATGCTTGAATATCCCTCTTCTAAAGATATTGAATCATATGCCTGGGTATGCTAGGTTCATCAAAGAGTTGGTGATAAAGAATCATACTTCTAGTTTCAAGGATATTGGAGGAGTGAACCATTACAGTGCAGTCACTTCTAAGTCTTTGGCCTAGAAAAAGAATGATTCCAAAGCATTCATGATCCCATGAACTATTAGGACATCCAGATTCACCATATCCTTATGTGACTTAGGGGATAGCATTAACTTATTTCCTCTTGCCATACTGAAGCAATTGGTCTTAAGACTTCCAATTTCGATGAATATGTAGTTGTTGATGGTAGACTGCACTACGAAGAAACTTGTGGGAATTTCTTTTGATGTATTGGTAAAAGTTGACTACCTCATAGTAAAACTGATTTTGTCATTCTTGATTGTGAGGTTGATTTGGAGATGCCCATTATTATGGGAAAACCATTTATGGTCGCGGGTAGAATAATGGTCGATATGGACAAGAGGGATCTAAGTTTCAGAGGTAACAAAGAAGAAGTCACTTTAAAAGTCAAATGAACCATGACATAGCCTACAGACATGAGGGTTGTGTCTATAATCCAATATATTGATGACCCTAGAGGTTATTCCTTTTGGTACCTTGACGAATTCTAAGTAGTCAGGGTACCCACATAGTACAGCGACGTTAAATCAAGTGCTTCATAGGAGGAAACCCATGGTATTATTGGTGAAGTCTGAGTAACCAACATAGCCATATTGTGATGAGATATTAAATAAGCATTGGGTTGGAGGAAACACACTAATTTAGTGTTCAAATTTATTTTTCATTTTCGTAGGTAAAACACAATCCTGAAAGGATTAGAAAGCAGTAAAAATTGCTCGATTCATTACTATCTAGGTAAGGGTACTTGGTAACCAATTTAGTAATGGCCTAAGCCCCACATGGGTCAGGTAAAATGACATCTAATAAGAAGAAAGTTGCACCTACTAGGTGACGGGATGACTCTTCCAAGAGTAGTACCTCAGAGAAGGAGTACCTACATGCTTGATCCAAAGAAGTTTTGAGTAGAGTGACAAGGCTAGTGAGTAGATATTGGGTGCAAGTTGTACCTAAGGCTATTATTATGGCCATGTTTGGTGTGCAGATTCCAGAGAAGTCACAGTGGGGAAAGCCTCCAGCATTCACTCAGCCTATGACACAGGACAAAGCTATTGAGCTCTTAGGTAGGATGAGGATAATTATAGCTCAAAGATAACCACTAAAATCTACTCATCCCATTAAGGGTGGTAGTAAGGATAAGGAGGAGGAGGAGGAGGAAGACTCACCTCCCGTAGTAGTTATGCAAGACCCCCAGTTTGAGGAGGGATCCTAGGATGAGTCTAATATAGCAGATGAGTAGTCTTCAGAAATAATCCAGTTTAAGAAGGGTATAAAATAGGACATATAATAGGTACTACCATCAGTTGTAGAGGCACCATCTCCACATAATCAGTTGTTCGACCCTACATATGATTCAAAGGAACTCCTTAATGAGGTGAACTCGATATGGTGCATGGAGGGACTTCATACTATATTTGAATATGACAACCATATTACCATGTCTGATCGGCCCATAAGGACTATAGATAAGGAGAGAGATATTGACTTGTCTGGGTTGGACAATGCACCACTATTGCAGAATACATTTGATAGATTTTAGTTAGGGTGGATGACTCGACCCCTATGTTCTTACAGCTTGGCTTTAGTGAGGGAATTCTAGAATGCATCATACCATATGACAGTAGCCTTGACTTAGATGAAGAGTAGAGGTCTTGCGAGGTATACTGAGCAGACCTAACTTGAGCAGACTCGTGTGACAGGGGCTATGGTATATATTTCAGTAGAATCCATCCGCCAAACTCTCTTTGGGCCAGATTATGTTGCTACAACATCCATATTTAAGTGTAATTATAGATTCAGAGCTGCTAATTATAGACAAATTATGCGTGATGCTGGCCAAAGGATTTTATGAGTCGAGATGGTCATATGGATAGCTAGCTACATTTTACCTCTGGGCGATGATAGCGCTTGGATTGAGGGGTAAGGTATGATAAAAAGGGTGATGCTTACTTTTGTTGCTAAGTTTTGGTGGTTGTTGGTTCATTATAGACTATGTCCAACTGTTGTGGGTAATGTATTGACTTGGGATAGAGATGCGTTGATTTCTAGCATAATGGATGAATATCATATTGATTTTATAGCTATTATTCAATGTGAGCTTCATGTGGGATCTTTTGGTAGTGATATGACTTTGTCGTAGCCACGCCTTGTTCAGTAGTTATGTGATGCGATCAATGTGTAAAAGATACCAAGAGTTGATGAGAGAGTGCAGGTGACAGACACAACACAGACTGGCATGATAAAGGATCCGTCACATTTGAACCTTCCTAAGAGAACCTATTTTCCCACTACAGCACCTTCGACCCTATTTAAGGGCCCATTAGTCAACACAGAGTCTATTGATACACAAAGAGGTAAAGTGGGAGCTCGTATGGATTTTGATATGAAGGAGAAGAGAGAGGCCCCCTAGTTGAGTACTCAGGTTGAAGGAACCCCTGCTATATCTACTTCAGCCTCCGCTTCCAATTTAAAGCCAATGGGTCCATCTTCAGTTCCCCCTTACCCATCTACTAAATTTGTTGCTTAAGTATGATACTAGTATCTGGTGAGTTTTTGTAGAGCTTGGTGAATATTTATAGAGTAACCAATAATCGGTTACAAAAATTTGAGGCCGAGGTGGCTACTTTATATGGATAAATCTGGCCATGGGTTCGGACTACACTTGAGATCACTAAGGCTAAATTAGAGTATGCACGTTAGACTGCTATGTCAAAGATATGAGATGAGCTACATGCATACATAGATACTTTTGAGGTTTAGGTATTATCCCAATTTAGCATTATCGAGGCATTAAATCTAGGTGATATTAGGGAGAAGGTAGATGTACTTAGAGTAGAGATGCACTCTTTCACTGAGAGCCACATGTCAGCCATCTCTCTAATTGGGCTCTTATTTGTTCAGCCAACACCTCCACCTGGGCCCAGATGGTTTGATGTATTCATAGAGTATGATGATACTTTCCCCATAATAGGGACCATGAGAGGATGAGATGGGGAACCACAGGATCCCACTATGTCATATGACCAAGCCTGAAATATGCAAGACATGAGTTGATAGAGACTACAGTTACTGACAGTCAGAGGTGTGCCTAGATATCAGTGGACCCATCTTCTAGTAGTGCATTACCACTGTCAATGCCTCCACCACTCCTACTACTCTAACCTGAAGGCGACCACGACACAGACGCCTAGTGTATCCCAGGTATGTTCTTATTCCCTTTCTTTAAAATTTTTAGTGCATTTGGGATAGTGAGTGATTTTCAATTAAGGGTGGGGAATACATAGCTAACACAGGTTTTTATTGTCATGCTTCTTTTCTTGTCGGCTGCAGTATGGCTTAGAACCTACATATCTAGGTTTAAAATATATGTCGTATGTGTTTTGTTTTATATTGTGTTTGTTTTGTGTAATTAGGAGATTTTTAAGTATTTAGGGAAGTTTCCATGTTTTTATTTATTTTGAAAAAGTAATACCCCTCCAAATTTTGTTATAGAATTGTGTGAATATATATATGTGTGGCTTTTGTGGATCTTAATATGGCATTAGAATTAGGGATAAGATACTCATAGATAACTTATGCATGAACGAATAGGTAGTATCTTGTGATGTGATACTATGCCATGTATGCGTGAGATACTACTTAGTTTGCTTTGTGTGTTAAATCCAAAATGTCCCCAGTTAGTCTTACCTAGGGTGTAGGATAGCTGGTTAGGAAAGGATCATAGGCCATTTTTTATGATTAGTCTACTTTTAGCCAAAATGACCTTCTTAATGTGAAATCGTATCCCTTGATCCCATTTTTAAGTCTTATAGACTATTTCTTTATTTTCACCTTTCTCTTTCCCATTTGTATTGTAATGAACCTGTTTTGGCCCTGGTTTTTATTGGACATTATGCATCTCAACTTAGTCAAATCGCCTAAGTTGAGGGTGGCTATTATTGGGGTGTGTGATACATAGTGGGTATAAAGAAGGGTAAAATAGGAGAAAAAGTTAGTGAGGCTGGGTGTGGTAGAAAGAATATAAAAATGTGGAATAGAAAAGAAAAAGAATGAATACAAGAAATCAAACCCAACCTGAATGTGCATAAAAGAATAAAAGGGAGAAATAAGGGTGGAATAAAAGAAAATTGGTTAAATTATGAACTCCAAAGTTAGTGTAGTGCCAAGGAGGCTTAGTCACTTGATATATCCATATGTACTACACCAGTCTTCAAGCCTACATTACAAGACAAATAAAGTCCTATAGTGATCCTAACTTGGCTGTCTGAAAACCAAGGTAAAGAAAATAATGGCAAGCCTATGGTATTTAATGTGCATTGGTTGAACTTCTCTTTTGAGTGTGAGTGTCTCTTGACCGTCCCCGCATTGACATGCTTATTTCATATGAGTGAGTGAGACTTGTTTGACTGTGAGGTCACATGGGTTGCATTACTAGTTGCCTACTTATTTAGGTAGTGTAAATTATATATATGCATGGATGTTTGTTGCTAATGTAATTTTCATATCTTGATCCCATTGTGTCACTTTTTTATGCTTCATGATTATACACAGTTGGTTTTTACTAGTTTATATAGGAGGGGTTAATGTGTTTGAGCTTTTAGTGGCGACTGAATGCCTTAGATAGCTTAAATTCTCCTACCTAACCATCATGTTTTTTTATTGCGTAAGGACATAAAAACATTCTAAGTTGAGGGTGTTGAAGTGCTATAGAAATATAGCACTTTCGACGCTTAAAACAATGAAAATATACAAGTTTCTTAGGCTATTTTGTTAGATATGATGTGTTTTTGTTTATGTTTTGCAGGAAACTAGGTTTTGGGATGATAAACTAAAAAAAGGATGAAAATTGAAGTTTTTGGCAAATTACCTAGGGATTTTTGGGCGTATGTGCTACTTACTAGGAATAGGTGATCAAATTATGTACCAAAAATTGAAGTTCAAAGGCTCAAGAGTAGAAAAATGAAGACTCTCCACTATCCTATGTCTACACACAGTCTGTATATGGTACATATGGTTCGTATGTGACCCAGGATTAGGCAAAGATTGAAGGAAAATAAAGAAAAATATTTACAAATAACCCATTGTAAGAAATAAACAAAAATAAAGAAAATCTACCTAACACAAGAAACAAAGGAAATCACAAACAAATATTTACAAGTTTGAATTCAAGCAGGTAAGCTAAAATTCCAAACTAACTTAATATGCCAAATTGTTCCCCGGCAACGGTGCCATTTTTGATAACGCTCAACTTACACCTCAAATTAGTGTAAGGCGGTCGTCGTCAATATATTTACCCAACTTTGGAGTTGGGGTCGAATCCACAGGGAACAATGTGAGTGGCGATTAAGCTAATTTGAAGCTATAGCTACAAGTTTAATTCAAACAAATGGTACGAAAATATAAAATTAAGATGGGGGTTTTGAAAGTATCAAGTAATGTTGTCACTTCAATATTAATGTTTGTAATCAATATAAATGGGAAACCAGAGTTATGTTCACTATGGCTTTTGGGACTTTACAGGTACTAGGTAGTTCTTGGGATTCTTGAAGTAAGTAAAACAACAGACTATCCTTGACTATGATACTTTCTGACTTATCTCTCGACCTCACCAGACAATTTATCATCTAATTCTCTCGAACTTAGATAACTTATCTATTTCCAATAGGATGTTATCTCAGGTATATTAATCCAGTTACGGCATCAATCATTAAACAGAAGGTTGGTAGCTTTCGAGTCCCTGTTGATAATTCACGACCTATAGTCTATTTCTCCGTTAGAAGAAAATAAAACCTAAGGCATAATCTAATGTTTGTAACCAATAGATTTCAGTTAAAACAACAGAACTTCAAGACGTTCTACTACTCTTTGAATCCATTAAATACCCAGTAACCCATGAAACCCTACTCCATGGATCCCATAACTCCGGCTAATGGAATCAGTCGCTCATGATTTGATGAACGAAATAATAAGTTGAATTCAAGATGCTAAGGATAAACTTATGAATGGATGGAAAACAACAAGTAGTTTCTTCAATTTAATTACAAGGTAGAAATCCAAAAATAGTTGATAAGAAATAAGAAGAATATTTGGTGAAAGAGAGCAATGTACGTGTTTCTCTTCCCAGTATTTTTTTGTCTGATAGACAATGATCAATCTCTTCAGAAACCCTAAAACAAGTCTTTACATAGTCAACCCTAAATAAGGAAATAAAATTAAAGTTTCAGTTTTCTCTTCGGATTAGACAACGATGCTTTTGACGATGCGTCAGATACCTGATGACGTGTGCGAGATGTCGTCAAAGATTCCAGTGAATTGTTATCTTCTGACTCTTCATACGGAAAACCTGATGGCGTGTCAAAAAAAAATTGACGGCGCATAAAAATTGTCGTCACAACTTCACTGAAAATCAACATACTCTGCCTCTGGATGACAGCGATTTTGATGCCATGTGACATATTTGACGGCCCATCCTAAACATCGTCCCTTTTCATCTCAACTTCTCAGGTTCTGTCTAAGCTTGATGGAAACTTTGACAGTCTGTCTCATGTATGTCGGCACTTCAGAATTGACGTCAGCTACACTTCAACTTATTTACAACAGATTTCAGCTCTTCTGCTCCATTGTTATTTATTTCCATGCATCTGGACTTTCCTATAATATCTTAAGAAATAACATCAAAACACTAGTAATTACTTAAGAACTTACAATTATTTCCAATTAAAAAGTCTTAAATGTGCTATAAAAACCTAGCACATCAATGGCAAGCCATGGTTTTTCACATGTTTGGTTTCCATGTTAAAAACTTTTGTTTGTTCTCCTCCTGCATTGCCTTTAATTTTCAGCACCTCATAGTTGCTATACTATTCTATTCCCCAAAGATTGACCCTGAGGGACCTGGTCCCTCACTTGTGGTGAAACCCCCAAGGGTTCTACAATATCTCATATCAAATTTCTTTTGCGAAATTTGTTCTCATATCCAATGGCTTAACTATAATTGGAGGCATATAATTTATACTAAACCAACAAGAATTATCAACATAATTTATAGTTTGAAACCATGTTCATAATTTAATTGATCGAGCAAATAACCTCGCAAAAATCAAAGTGCAAATTGATAGAAAAGTACATGTGATCATTTCATAGATGCATCAGTTAAACCATATAATAATAATTGGTTACGTTGTAAGTGAACAAACTCATATTCATCATTTATTTATGTTCCAAAAATTAGGAAGTAACTTAGCTAGTACAATGATAATTTATCATGAGAAAAAGCAACACAATAGAATTCGTAAAGAATTTTTTATCTCTTCAATATATAACCAGGTGAATTTTTCAATTATTTTTGGATTACATTTGAATTAAGATGGTCAACTTGTCATCACAACTGATATTTCATGACCCAATCTCTCAGGTCTTGAAGTCACATACTTCAACCCAGTAGTAGGTAAGCTAAGCCTCAACCCAAAACTATAATGAACCTCTATGATATTTTCTTGATTTGTGTGCATTTCTTACTTTTCTAGCCTCCCCACAATGGCTACAAATCATTCGTGACTAATCAAAACTGTCGATTTAATTATCAAATAGTGTGTTTGGATTTTAGGCTCATTTCCTTGTTTTGGATCTTTTGTTGTTTAGAATTTGGTCTCGGATCAAAACTCTTGGTAGATAACCATGGATGAGAATTTCGACAACTCCATCAACTCTAGAACATTGGTTTTAGGCTAGGGGGACCCTTGGTTCAGGTCCCAAGGCTTTTGGACTCGTTTTTGGATATTAGGAAGATTTTATGAAAAATAAAACTATAGATGTGGGCCCTACATTTAGTCAAAATTATCTTGGGTGAAAGTTTCAATAGTTCCATTGAGTCTGCAATATCAAATTTGGTGTCACGACCTGAACCAGGGACTGCCCATCATGAGTATCTCAAGTCCACCATAGACCGGAGACTACCCCTTAACCTAATCCAACAGAACCAGATACACCTAGTAGCGGATGAATTCCAAACATATAACAAGATAAAATATAAAAGAATAAAAGACTTTAATATAAGTCCATATCCGATAATCAGTACCAACAATAAAAATTGATATTGATACTAACCACCGATACCAATACCCACATCCACAGTAATGTCCAACAAAGCTTCTAACAAAACCAAAGAATATCAAGTGGGGGCGTGCCCTCGGCCATAGACAAAAACCAAGTCCAAAAGAAATAGTCAAAACATAAGGAAATCCAAATCATGAAATGGGGTCTTCCGAAGTATGAAAGCTCACCACTCCAGTCTGACTCACTGGTTGTTTCTCGAATCACCTAGCCACTGTGCAAGAGAAGTAAAAGTATGGACAGTTCCTACATCACATGGGGATACAATGTCCGAAGATAGTTAATGGATGGATGGATAGTATGTAACTCATGGATAAAGGGTAAAGTAATGCCATCAATCAAAACCAAGTCAAAATCCATGCATAAGCACACATTTACACATATACATATACATAAATATATATAAGATACCGGGAGAGGGGACAAGGCTTAGCATTCAATTTAAAATCTTATCCTTGATAGTGTATCTTGACCATCATAAACTACCCATGATCTATATAGGTCTAGTTGTTACCCCCTGGTCAGGCCCTAGTGCGTGTTAGCCGCATGAACTAGAGATATTATAAAAGGTCGGGGATTCCTATGTACCCTACACCATCCATGATACAAATATATATACACATAAGAGATTACCTTGTACCCCACTAGAAAATGGTCATTAAGACCAACCCTCACGATGGGAAATGTGAGTACCCAGTGTCCGTCCTTCGGGCCTCTTACCTTCACAGCCAGCTAACACAACCCCCTTTAAGCCAATTAAATTATTTAACATATAATCCAACCATTAGTTTAAGGAGTCAATTATTAAGGCATTATTAGGTGGTATTGTCATACCAACTATTGCTTGCAAGCAATGTCATTAACCAATACTTTGAAGATTCCTTTGTTCCCCGTAAACTCCAATATAAAAATAACTTAGGAGATTTCGTTTTACCCTACAAGGTTTTCAAGATCATTATTATTCAATTAGCCAATTATGTCATGCATTAGTTTAAATAAATAATCCAAACCAATTGATAATGCATATTCCAAAATCAATTATGCTAGTGGGGTGAGATTATTACCAATTCCAATACCAAAACCAATTCAATTAGGATTCCTTTGTACCTCTATTGCCATGTTTTACAAATTTATGGGGAATCCATTGTACCCCTATTCCATCCACCATTTCCATGCACCCCAATGAGTATACAAACAAACCATTTAAATTCATAATAGATTAATTGAAATCATAAAAAAGACATTCAAACAACTTGTATCCAAAACCCATAGTTCAAAATGCAAGATCAAAACCATAAATGATAAACCAATTTCCATGCCATTAATAAATATAAGTTCAAACGGAGAGATACATGCCTCAAATACCAAAAAAATTTAAGAAATAGCACCCTTAGAACCCTAGATGACCACTTTCCTTGAAACCCTAGCCTTTAATTGAATGGGGAATTTGAGAGTGTGATTGCCAAAGTATTGAAAATAACCCTCCTCTGATGTTTTATGGATGTGGGGTCTAAGTGAGGATAATGGAGAAATTACCAAAGTGCCCCTAATTAAAATACTATAATATGCCTCCAGTTATTACGAGTCTCTGAACGACTTGTTAGGACTCCTTACGACTCATCTCCCTGAGTCGTAGTCAAGATAGAATCGCCAAGGCCCTACACTAGTCTGGATACAAGTCGTACCATTCAACTCGTATCTAGTCCTTATGCCTCTTACCCGTCTCTCGTACTCAAGACAGTAACATATGGATTTCACACTTGACACATTACAACTGCCCCTTACAACTCATCATGAGTCATTATGACTTGTGACCAGGAAAGTGACTTAGGCGAACCTCAATTTGACACATTATGATTGTGTCTTATGACCTTTCAGGACACTCTACTACTCTTAATGATAGTCGTAGTTAGGGCAGTAAGCTCAGAACTCAGAATTTTCAAAGCCCCAAAATCTAGAGTGTTACATTCTCACCCTTTAGGATCATTCGTCCTTGAATGATAAATCAAGGTATCCATTAGCAAAATTTAACACACAAATATAACCACACTTTCCTTTAACAAAGTCAAAAAACAAAAAAATCAAGGTCACACATACCTTAAATAAGATTTTCCAGAACGGGGAATAATAATAAATATTTTGATTTCATGTCCTCCTCAACTTCCCAAGTATCTTTCTCAAACTTTTGGATCTTCCATAGATCCTTTAACGAAGCTATGTCCTTAGACCCCAACCGACGGACTTGCCAATACAAGATATTCACTGGGACTTCCTTAGAAAGTTAGGAATCCAAAAATCCAATGCATTCCAAGGAAAAAACCAATGAAGGATAACCCGTGCACTTTCTCAACATTAAAATATAGAAAAGCAGATGAATGGAACCCGAACTAGATGGAAACTCTAATTCATAATCAACATTACCCACTCTCCTCAAAACCAAGTATCGAACAACATAGCAGGGAACTGAGTTTCCCATTCTTTCGAAACTGCATCACTCCCTTCATGGGCGACACCTTCAAGAACACCTAATCACCAACATTAAATTCCAAATCCCTTCCCTTCATATTCGCATAGAACTTTTGGAGACTTTAAGAGCTATTAAGCCTATCTTGAATCAACTTCACTTATCCATAGCTTAGTGAAACAAAACTGATCCAAACAATCTCATTTTACTAACTTTGAATTACTAATAGGAGATCTACACCTCCTACTATACAGGTCCTCAAACAGAGCTATTCGAATGCTGGAGTGGTAGGCATTATTATAAGCAAAATCAATAAAGGGAAAATGGTCAACTCAACTACCACCAAAATCAATCATGCAAGTTCTAAGCATGTCTTCCAAGGTCTGAATTATCCTTTCCGCTAGTCCATCCATCTGCAGGTAGAAGGCGGTACTAAGGTCTACCTTTGTCCCCAAACCTCTCTAAAACAATCTCCAAAAGTGAGATGAAAACTGAGTTCCATGATCTGAAATGATAGAAACTGGCGCACCATGTAGCTTTATAATCTCTTGAATGAAAATCTTAGCATAAGCATCCCCAAAATAAATTTTCCTCACAGGAAAGAAGTGTGCGGACTTTGTTATCATATCCATGATGACCTAAATAGATTCAAACTAGTTACGAGACCGCAGAAGACTGATAACAAAATTCATATTGATTACCTCCCATTTCAACACAAGTAACTCAATCTCTTGAGACAACCCACCGAGCCTTAAGTACTCCATTTTCACTTGCTAACACACTATTCACTTAGCCACAAAGTTGGTCATATCGCCCTTCATATTATTAGACCAATAAATGTATTTAAAGTTATGGTACATCTTTGTTAAACTAAGATGAATCATATACCATGACTCATGGGCCTTAGCCAAAATCCTACCTCGCAACCCACAACATCAGGAATATAAACCTCCATTGGTACCTCAAGATACCTTCACCACCAATATCGAAATCCATCACCTTCTGACTATCCACATCATCCTTGATTTTTCATCAAGGTAAAATCTAATACCTACTTCTTCTTTACCTCGACAATATTAGATGACCTTACCACCTTTTGCACAAACACACCACTATCATTGGAATTTAAGAGACAAACTCCAAGATTAGACAAACAGTGAATATACTTCACTAAATCCCACTTCTCCTCTTCCATATGAGATAAGCTTCCCATATATAACCTACTTAGAGCATCGGTAACCACGCTAGCTTTACATGGGTGATAGTGGAGGCTCATGTCATAGTCCTTGAGAAACTAGAGCCATCTCTTTTGCTTAAGATTTAGCTCCTTCAAAGTGAACACATTGCTGGTTCTTATAGTCTAAATAAATATCAACATGGACCCATAAAAATTGTAATGCTAGATCATCAATGCAAACACCACCGCCAATAACTCCAAATCATGAGTTGGATAATTATTTACATGAACCTTTAACTGTCTAGAAGCATATTCCACAACTCTACCATGCTGCATAAACACAAAACTAAGTCCCACACACGATGTATCATAATAAACCACAAAGCCATGAGTACCTTCTGGTAGGTTAAAAACTGAAGCTGACGTCAATTTATCTTTCATCTTCTTAAAACTTATCTCACAAGTATCCGACCAAAGAAATATTTTCTTCTGGGTTAACTTAGTCAACGGAGTAGAAATCATCAAGAAACTCACTACAAACCTCCTATAATAATCGGCTAAACACAAGAAGCTCCGAATATCGATTGGAATTATGGGTCCAGGCCACTTCTTAACCACTGTAACTTTTTGTGGATCCATCCTAATCCCCTCACTAGAGAAAACATAATCCAAAAATGTAACATCGTTCAACTAAAATTAGCACTTCAAAAATTTAGCATACAACCAATGGTCTTTTGGGGTCTGAACACAATATGGAGATGATCGGCATGATCCACCTCATTTTTCAAAAGTACACCAAAATATCATTGATGAACCAATTCATAAGCAAATAGAATATCCAATTCATCAAGTCCATAAATACTGCTAGGGTATTTTTTAAACCAAAGGACAGCACTAGAAATACAAAATATTTATAACGAGTATGAAAGGCAGTCTTAGGGATATCTACTTCTCTAATATTTAACTGATGGTACCCAGACCGAAGATCGATCTTAGAGAAAAACTTAGCACCCTGAATCTAGTCAAAGAGATCATTAATCCTAGGAAGGGGGTACTTATTCTTTATTGTCACCTTATTCAATTAACTGTAAACTATAAACATCCGAAGGAACTATCCTTATTATGCAAGAACAAAATAGGAGCACCCCATAAAACATACTAGGGTAGGTAAAGTTTTTGTCAAGAAGATCTTTCAACTACTCCTTAAGCTCTTTTAACTTAGGTGGAGCCATTCTATAAGGAGGGATAAAGATAGTATGAGTGTCCAGAAGAAGATCAATACCAAAATCAATTTCCCTAGTGGGAGGGAGACCCAAAAGATCATCAGGGAAAACCTCAAGAAATTCCTTAAACATGGGTATGGATTGTAATGAAGCACCCTCCAAGTTAGAATCTTTAAATAGGACTAAATTATAGAGACACCCCTTCGAAACCAATTTCTGATCTCTAAGATATGATATGAACCTCCAATTAGGTACTAGAGAACTCCTTTCTCACTCAACAACTGGCTCATTAGGAAATTTGAAAATGACCTTATGGGTTTGACAATCTAAGGAGGCATAGCGCGAATGCAACCAATCCATCCCTAAGATAACATCAAAATCAACCATATCCAATTCAATCAAATCCACTAAAGTTTACCTACCACCAGTAGATACTAAAAAACTACAATAAATTCTTCTAGCAACCACAGAGTCACCAACTAGGGTAGACACATCGAAAGGATCAGGAATACTCTCAGAACCAAAACCAAAATAAATAGCCATATAGAGGGTCATATAAAAAAAATTACACCCCAAATCAAGCAGACAATACACATCAAAAGAAAAGAGTTGTAATGTACCAGTGACAACATCCAGAGATGCCTCAAATTCTTGGCGAGTGGAAAGAGCATAAAGGCGATTTCAACCAGTGCCGAAGCTAGAGGTAGCATCCTATGGTGTGGGAGTACAAGAAGTAGAAACTGGGACCTTAATAGCCCCTAAAGAGACCTTACCTATAGGAAAATGCCTTAGTATATACACAAGCTGGCCATAATTGAAATATTAATTCCTCTATTTGTCACAGAACCCATGAGTCAACTGACCACAAAATTGACAAGGAGGATAGGATGGAGCTAACTGGGCCCCACTGGCCTGGGATTGCGTACCCTATGCGTTAAATCTATTATTGATCAAAAAAAGATGATCACCAGAAGTCTTAGGATAAGGAGAACCAGGCGTAGAATAGGAACTAGAATTGCCCAACTTCTTCTTAGACCATTTTCTACTGTATCTACCACTCTATTACTGACCACCACTATGATCCAAATATCAAAACTTCTTACTCTCTCTCTCCCCTATCTTCGCTTATTTTTTTCCTTCTTATTGCATATATACCATAAGTCTACAGATATCTATATCTTTATTCAAAAAGCCAACTTTGCTCTCTAAAATCAAATCATGGGATAGCCCAGAAGCAAATTTCCTCATTCTAGCCCTTATGTCAGACACTAACTCAAGAGCATAATGCGATAGCTGGTGAAACTTCAAGGCATATTCCTTCACCATTATTTTGACTTGCTTCAAATTTATGAATTCCTCATCCTTCGCCTCCTTCAACTCCTAAGGAAAGAAGCAATCAGGAAAATTACTAGAGAAGTCATACCAAAAAGCGGACTCAGTATGATCACCCCTAAGTTGCTCTCACTCTTCATAACATTAATACGCCACATCCTTCAACTAAGAACCAGCAAACTCCATACCCTCTACATCAGTAGCATGCATAACTTGAAAGATCTTCTCCATCTCATCAATAAATCCTTGAGGATTCTCCTCAACCTTAGTACCAGTAAAAACTGGAGGATTTAACCTCATAAATTTTCCAACTCTAGTGGCCTCAGAAGAACTCATAGCAGCACCAACAGGACCTGACTAACATAACTAAGATGTCAGCAACTGGGTCAATAGATGAATGAAAAAAGAGATACACAGCATTGGTAAAGTCTTCTAGAGTTGATCGAGCAGGAGTGTTACCAGTGTGAGAAGGATCAATGGGGATCGGTGAAACATTACTAAGGGAATCAAAAGCAATGACCCTAGACTAGGTCTGAACTCCTAGAGTGGGATGAGCCCCGTCCATATTATCCTCAAGTAGGACAGAAGAGTTTCCATGAACATTAGATGTTCAAGGAAGGATGATCTCAAAAGAAAACAAACTGGAATTAGAGGAGATTTCATGACCCTAGACTCTACAGCCTGATAGTAGATTACAAAAAAGAGAAACATTCCTAAATGTCTTGTTGCCTCTCTTTTATAAATGTGGCACACTACACAGCCATAAAAGAGAATATATTGTACATGGCATTATGGACTCGCAATGATACCAAATCTAGGCTCTGATACCATCTTTGTCACAATCCAAACCAAGGTCTGTCTATGATGGGTATCTGAAGTCTGCAATGGACAAGAGACCACCCCCTTAGACTAATCAAATAGAACTAGATACACCTAGCAATGAGTGAATTTTAAACATATAACAAGATAAAATATAAATGAATAAAGGACTTTAAGATAATTTTATGTCTGGCAACCGGTAATAACAACAAAAACTTATATCAATAACGACCACCAATACCAACACCCATCTCCACAGTAATGTCTAACAAAGAATCTAACAAAATAAAGAATATCTAGTCGGGACATGCCCCCAACCATGTACAAAAGAAATAGTTAAAATATAAGGAAATCCAAAGCATGAAATAGGTCCTTTCAAAGTATAAAAGCTCACCACTTCAGTCTGACTCCCAAGCTAATTCCCAAATACCCTAGTCATTGTGCAGGAGCAGTAGAAGTATGGCTAGTTGCTGAATCATGTAAGGATACACATCCGAAGATGGTTAGCAATTAGAGTTCAAGCATGTAAATCCGGGATAAGGGATAAAGTACTGTCATCAATCTAAACCAAGTCAAATTCCATGCATAAGTATACATGCATACATATCCATTTACATACATATCTATAAGATGCTGGGAGAGGGAATAGGGCTTTGCATGAAATTTAAAACCTTTGTTTGGATTATGTGGATTGACTTTCATAAACTACCCAAGGCTATATGGGTCTAGTTGTTACCCCTAGTCGGGCCCTACTTTTATAAACTACCCACGGGCTCTATGGTTCTAGTTGTTACCCCCTAGTCGGGCCTTAGTATATATTAGTTGTATGAATCGAAGATATCATAAAAGGTCAGGATTCCCATGTACCCTACACCATCCATAATACAGATATATATACACTTGGGGGATTTCTATGTACCCCACATGCACATGTCATCAAGACCAACCCTTACATAGTCAAACATGAGTTCCAAGGGTCCATTCTTTGGGACTCACACCTTCAAGGCCAACTAATACAACCCTATTTAAGCCCCAATTGAATCATTTAACACATAACCCTACTATTAGTTTATGGATTCAATTATTAAGTCATCATTAGGTTGTATCGCCATACCAACTGTAGTTTTCAAGCAATGTCCTTAGACATTACTTTGGGGACTCCTTCGTACCCCATCAACTCAATTATAAAAATCACTTGGGGGATTTAGTTGTACCCCATAAGATTTTCAAGATCATTATTATTCAATTAGCCAATTATACCATGCATTAGTTTCAAAGAAATAAGACAAACCAATTGATAATGCATATTCCAAAATCAATTATGTAAGTGGGTTGAGATTATTACAAATTCCAATACCAAAACCAATTTAATTAGGGATTCCTTTGTACCCCTATTTCCATGTTTTACAAATCATTGGGGAATCCATTGTACCCCTACTCCATCCACCATTTCCATTCACCCGAATGGTTTAATAGAAACCATGGGAAAGACAGTCAAACAATTTATATCCAAAACCCTTAACCCATAGTTCAAAATGAAATATCAAAACCATAAATAATAAACCAATTTTATGCCGTTAAGAAATATAAGTTCAAGGAGAGAGATACATGCCTCAAATAACAAGAAATTTGAAGAAGATAACACCTTTAGTACCCTAGAAGACCACTTTTCTTGAAACTCTAACATTGACTTGAATAGGGTATTCGAGAGAGAATTTTAGAGTGTTTGACTTCCAAAGTATTGAAAATCACCCTCCTCTGATGTTTTATGGACTAGGGGTCTAAGTGGGGATAAGGGGAAAATTACCAAGGTGCCCCTAATTAAAAGACTAAAATATATTGCCAGTCGTTATGGGTCTCTTAACTACTCAGTAGGAATCCTTACGACACGTCTCCATGAGTTGTAGTCAAGACAAAATCACCAAGGCCCTACATCAGTCTAGCTACGTGTCATACCATCCAACTTGTATCCAAATCCTTACGACTCATTCCCGTCTTTCATACTTAAGACAGTAACATTTGGATTTCACACTGGACACACTATGACTGTCCACCTTACAACTCTTCATGATTCATTATGACTCATCACCTCAAGTCGTGACCAGGAAAGTGACTTAGGTAAACCTCACTGGACATATTTTACTGGGTCTTATGACCCGTCAGGATACTCTACGACTCATAAGGAGAGTTATAGTCAGGGAAAAAAGCTTAGAACTCAGAATTTTCAAAGACCAAAAATCCAGGGCGTTACATTTGGTATGGTAGCATAGTTCGTTTATACGTACAGGATTCTAAACAAATTCCAAGCACCCTATCGAAGTCTATTTTTGGACTTAGGAAAAAACAGGTATTTTGTACATGGTATGATTTCATAAGCACTTAGGGAGCCACATTAGCGACATGCACTTTAGAACCTCTTTAGTTGCTTAAGCAGACATGGACAGTTGGCTTGGCTGATGCAGTGTCAAGGGGGCCTATTTAGTGGACCCCACTTTAGAGACATTGGGGCAACTTTAGCAGCACACACTCCAAGCTACCAGAGTTGTCGTGATGCTACTTTAGCAATAGGCACTTTAGTGCCAAGGTTTCTGCTTTAGCGGCACCTTGGGGATTAAATCCCATTTTCCCCATCCAATTTTCACCTTTTTTTTTACTATTTTAACACCAATTTGAGAGTTCAAAGAAAGGAAAAATCGGGTAAACATCTATTGAAGCTAAGGTATTCTAACCTAATGCTTCATGGTCATTTTTCATTAATTTTCTCTTCCAATTCCATGTTAATTTATGGTAAATTCTTAGATTATGGTCTTAATATTCCTAAAATTTATGGGTTGATTTGAGACCCAATTTTTCTCTATTTGTTCTCATATTTTGATCATACATTTCTTTTCATTTGAGGGAATTCATGATGAATTCAATTTTGGATTTTGTTTGCGGACCCCGCAGGCCTATTTTTGACATGAATTTGACCTGACCCATAGTATAGTAATATGCATATCATTTTACTCCTAATGATTTGTAAATTATTATTTCGATAAGGTGTCATTATTTTAGGATCGTGGACCAAAAGAAAATTATTTATAGGCGATTCAATAATTTACAGTTCAATATTGAGGTAGGCTTTTGTCTACTCTTCTTCATGAGATAGTGTATTATATATGTTGTATGTCAAATACGGATTTTAAGATGTGATATTGGATAGAAAACCATTACTTATCCTAATTTATGAGTTTGGGGTCTAGAAGGGTGAATTGATCCTTAAGGTGAAATACGTATTATGCTTCTACAATTTCATTACCCTAGTTGCTAGTATGTTAAACATGCTTGAGGCTAATATCCCTCTAGTATAAGGTTTACTACTTAACTAGGGGGATATGATGGTTTCCCAAATTATGATATGATTATGTCGGTTGTATATTATTGATCCCAACACCATGATTATGATACTAGTTAGATTCGGGGAGTTATTTATCCTTTTAAAGGGAGTGGTTTAGTTTATTAGCATTTAGACACATGTATTTGTATTATTTGGATACTGGTGATAGAATTTCATAGGTTTGGTTCTTTCATGATCACTAAAGGATATGAGTCCAACTATAATCATGGTTTTATTACTATTTTCCTAAAAAAGAAAATTATTCCCACTTTTCACTTTAAAAAATCTTTTTGTAATGGGAATTATATCACCATAATGATTTCTTTATGAGATTTACATACCAGAAATATTATTTTAGAGAATAGACCAAGACAAATTTCAGGCCATGATTTTATTACTACTATTTACTTTGGTCGGGAGAGATTCTGACCCTTTAGACTCTTTTATGATGATTTAGTCCCAAAGTTTACTCCCAGTAATGAATTTATTGACTTACATTCTCTTATTCGTAGTTCAAGTCTGTGCATATATATCTCCGTATTGGATAAAGTAGAGTGAAGATGATGATGATTGGAAATCCAAGATGTAGATCAGGTTGGTGTATACGAGTACTCCCAAACCCCCTAGGGGACCTTTTATTTGTGAGTCATTATACCAAAGAAGAGAGATCATTGTAGGTCTTGCCTTTTCTAGCCATCAATCTGGAGGAGGAGTATACACTAGGTTACATTATGGCACTTGGATCGGTTATGGTAATCTAGATTTACATTGCATTCATACTTGCATACGAATTACCTATCACCAGTTTCCCTATATCTATTATCCTTATATGAGGTTGCATAGGTATACGTAATTAGCCTTGCTTTCTCTATTTTGTGTGCTAATTGGGCCTTTTGGATTATAGGGCCCAGTTTAGGTACTGTTTGTCTGGGCTAGCTGGTTACTGTATTGTTTTTATTATGGTTAGTACATGACAGATTGATTATTAGTCGTGTACTAAGATTTGAGGCATGTTTCTAATTCCCTTATCCTACGGTTATTTTGTTATGGATAATTATGTCATGTTTAGATGAATGAAATTGGGATCTTAATTATTTTAGCGCTAGTTCCTAATATGATTAAGAGTCCTTAAGATACTAGTATAACTAATTTAGGTTGTACCTTTGAGTTAGTCTTGTTTATGTATATGTATATATATATAGCTATAGTACTATCGTATATCCCTCTTTTCCTTTATTTATTCATGTTGTAAATTTATTCTTTGGCCTTGTATATAATTATATATCCTTGTTCTGCTCTTTATTTGTATATTGGATAGTGATATATGGTATAGTTCTTAGGTTACTAGGTGTGGCTATAATAGAATAGTTTATCTTTATTGCCTCCTTATCTTTTCTATGTTAGTTTCCCAAATATTTGGGTGTAGTTACATTCTTTCTTGTATGTTATATATTTGCATTATCCTTGGAGCTCAATCGGAAACTGCCTACTAAGTACCATGTGTGTGGTACTCATACTACACTCCTACAACCTGAAGATCATAGTATGAATTATTTTTATTATTGTATGCATCAAATAGAGCAGCTATAGTTCAGAGATTTAGGGTAAGCTCCAAGCATTTGGAGTATTACTATTCTCCCTCTTATGCACTAGACTAATCTCTGTGTTGTAATTAGAGATAGGTTGTACCTGTGTATTCCTTTATTACTTTATTTTGTAAGTCATTACTACATTAGAAGTTCTTTTACTGATTTCACCAGGTTTTAGGAATATCTTATATATATATATACACTTTAGTCTTTAATTAAAATTATGTTGCTATCTTTTTTTATTTCTCTTAGTAGTCTGCTATTAGTAGTTCAAGGCTATGGGTTAGCGGTTATAGCAGGTGACATCATAGCCTGAGAAGTCGAGTCATGACATATTAGTATCAGAGTTAGGTCTACCATTGTATTGGTACAAGAGGTAAGTGCCTAGTAGAGTTATGTGGATTTGTGCGGAGATATTTGTATCCTAGATTTTGAAGGCTACAGGGCATCGTTAGGAAATTCTGTTCTTTACTCTTTATCATGGGTTCACATTTATACAAGTCTCAATTATATTTTTGACTTTTTTTTATCCTAGACAAACAATTCGAGGTTGTCAATAGATGTGAACAGGACTCCAGCACGTATTTCTAGAGCTTTAGATAAGCATCAAATGAGGTTGTTAGGGATAGATGTTAAAGATTATCAATATTAGTTAGAGGATTTAGGTCCAATGCAGGATCTAATAGAGTTTGTGACCACTTTAGCATCACAAGATTCAGCATTAGGGCTCTTAAATCTTTTTTTAGATATCTCACAATTAGGGATAACATCTGATTCTTCGAGCAATGTTCAGGCTAGAGTTGTGTTTGTCGATGATTAACAGGGTTCTCTGATGGTTTTGGAATATGAGATTGGCTTTCTTGAGTGGGTTAGACATATTCCTATGTTATATCTTTCAAAGCATGACATGGTACATAGATTTATTAGAGGATTAGCGTTGCCACTTTATTTAGCATCAGATCATTTAATAGCAGCTGGGTCTTTCTTCCTCAGGTTGTTGACCACACGAGGGCCATAAAGAGAGTATATGTTCAGACTTATGAAGGTAGTGGTAAGAGTCCATGTCATCAATATAGTATTATTGGTATTCTATTTGGGAGCAAGGATCCTCCTGATGAAGGTTAGCTTTACTTGCAGCCTATCAGTTCTACACAGGTAGTGTCTCAGACTATGGGTGTTTCTCATATCAGTTATGGTAATCACAGTAGGTAGAGTTCTAATCGGACTTTACAAAGCAATTGGTATGGGTCTTTAGGCTATAATAGTCATTATAGATCTATTTAGGCAACCGATAAATCGTCAATTTGGCAACTTACTGCCATTTTTTAAGCCTAATTATCATGTTTTTTTATTGATTTGTTGTTACTTTCTTACTTAATTCTCTTTTGTGTAGGTAAAAGTTGAAATGAGAAGATGAGCAAGAAAACTTGATAAAAATAATCTAAGGAGAAGGTGAAAGTGAAGAAACATAAGTAAAAAGAACAAAACTAAAATTGTAGGCCTAGGATTCGACCCTCAGTTACTATGATCACGGACTGCAGGTCGCAATCGCGGATAGTTAATAAGTCAACAAAAAGAGCAATCATGATATGACTATTGTGTTCACGGTACCACGATCATAGTGAAGAGATGGCGATCGTGGTAGAGCAAAAAAGTTTCAAGGGTATTTTTGTAATATTTGGAAAATTTAGAATTGGGGCTTAAATAGGGTTTTTTAGTTCATTTTTCATACATCATCATCTTTATTCTATCTTTCATCTTTACTTTTTATCTCATATCTTGGGAGCTTAGAGAAAATATTTTTACTAATCTTGAGCTAAGTTTACATATGAGTAACTCCTAAGTGAAGGATAAGCAAATTTCCATTGAAGATTCATTGGAATTAAAAGTATGGTTTGCATTCTCTTTATTTTTCATGAATCAAATTGATGGACATTTTGATATATGTTTGTTTATTATCTTTATGAGTTGCTAGTTCTTCCTATTGGGATTATGTTAGAATATGGTGCAATTGTATGTTGGCTGTGATGTATTTGTGTAGATTCTAGATTATTGATGATGGGTTTCACAATTGCTTGATTTAATTAGATGGGATTTTTGGGTGAAAACCCCAAACACCCAAAATGGGTTTGTGGGTGAAAATCCAAAACTCTTGAAAGCTTACATCATCCTTGAAAGAGGGATATGGGTGAACTTTTGGAACCTATGGAATCCTTAAAAGAGGGTTATGGGGGACAAAGCAATTGTGTACAATAATGGATATAGTTTACTATCTTTTTTCTATCTTAGAAATAAGGGTGAATCGAGTGTAGGCTATGTTTTGGACATCTTCCTAGAAATAGGGATGCCCAATTGAGGTGTTAGGCAGCTTTAATCAACACACTTATTAGGTCCTAAAATGGGTCTATTAGTGACATCTTTGAGACTTTGTTGAAAAACTATCCTCAAGGACTTTCAACCTATCCTACCACATAATTAACGAAAAAAAATTGTACCAAATTAGCATGTTCCCATACATAACTTTCCCCTAGGAAAGCATAATCCTAAGATCCTTTTCTAATTTATTACTCTCTAATTATTTTAGTCTCAAGTTAGTCCTTTAGAAGCCCAAGAATTGCCTTATCCTTTTGAAAAAATTCAAAACCCCCCAAAATATTTGTATAACATATTTGAATTTAGCAAGTAACTTTAATTTTGAACTTAGTTAATCGCCACTCACATTGTTCCTCATGGATTTGACCCTGACTCTTGTTGAGTTTATATTGACAATGACCGTTTTGCACTTATTTGACGTGTAAGTTGAGCGTTATAAAAAATAACGTCGGGAAACAATTTGGCGTATAGGGTTAATTTGGAATTGTATCTTACTTGGTTGAATTCAATCTTGTAAATATTTTTTTGTAATTTTGTTTTATTTCTTGTGTTAGGTAGATTTTTGTTTTTGTTTACTTGTCACTATGACATCTTTGAATGAAAGTAAGTTTGGTGGTTGGAAATTTTATCTTGATGATCCATGTCCATATTGTGATGTACCCCATTTTTGGAAATATTATAGATATGCTCCTCGTAGAGAGATGTTTGCACCATCTCAATCCTATTGGAAGTATGATTGTTCTTTATGAGGTGGTCGAGATGGACATTAGAGTGATTTTCCAAATTGCCCCTTCCCTCATTATACTAACCCAATTGCTAGTTAGTCTTATGATTTTGATAGTTCTTATGATGGAAAAAAATAACAACGTGCCGAAGACAATGGGTTTGAGGCAATGCTTCAACTTATCTTCAATCAGGTACACACAACGGGGGATAACATACATCTCATGCATCAATGTGTTGGCATGTAATAAGGAAATCAAAAGGATGGAAGAGAAGGGTAATGAAGCCAATCTTTCAAATACCATGAGTATACCCACTCTTCTAAATGAGCTTGACATGAAACAACCCTCTATAGCTTCCCAACCAATCGAACCAAGCATGAGAAATAATGCTAAGATTGAGAAAATTCCACTAGAGACAAAAGAAAAAGCCAAACAAATCCTTTGTAAAGGCCCTACTTCATTTTAGGGTGAGAATGTTGATATGGATGCGACTCTAAAATATTATGCTTAGTGGATGTGATGAAAGCCAAACCACCCAAGCAAATGATGAATTTTAGAGATGAGAAGAAAAATCCCTACATTTTGGAGTTTTTCATTCCAAAAGGGAAAAATGAAGCCCCTCACTTGAAGGACAATAAATGCAAAATGCAATGTGTAACAAGTGAATTCTTGATGTTCTCATCGATACCCAACGAGCCTATTAGGAAGTTTGATGTGAGTTGGGTAAAAGGTTCAAGTCTTCAAAGTGGTGAGATAGAAAATATTTTATTGTGTTCTCACATTTTCCCAAAGTACCTCAAAAATGTAGTGATATAAAGTTGTGCTGCCGTTTCAAATCTTCTAAATGAAGACAAATGATTGTCAAAAGATGTCGTGTCGTGACTTTAACTATGGTACTTCTTGAGAGGCAACCCAAGAAATTTTCTTGATGTTTTCTAATATTTTTAGTTATATTTTTAGCTTGTTATTGGGTATTTGTAGGTGATAGCACAAGTTGGGATGGGCACCTAAAGAATGAAATCCCGGATAAGTATATTGAACTTTCTTTTCATCACTTTCCTCTACTTAGTAAGCTTACAAGGTATGATCTTTAAAATATAAATGATGATCACATTTTATGGTTTCTTTTGGTTTGAATTGAATTCATTTGATCTTAATTTGGTAGAATATGGTTTTTAGGATGAATATTTTTGAATATATGCCTTATTTCAAATTCTAAATTGCAAAATTCTTGTTTCCTCACACTAGCGCACACCATGTGTTTGATGAAACACCCACTTGATTTTTTTGCTTAATTGAGTAGTGGGTGATTTAATTTGGTTATTATGATTACAAGTGGTGTATTTAGTGATGAATTCTACATTGGGATTGTTCACATATGCTGTTATTTTATCTATTCAAGCTCTTACTTTTCATGCACACCATATGTTTGTTAAAAATAAGTGAAAAATATCTTATATGCTTGTAAAGGTTAATGTGAATTTTCTTAGGGAATTATATGATCCTTTTTGAAGCATAGCTTTGAGTCTAATTGGTCTTGAATATAGAATAACCGGTGGTCTTTGGTTGAAATTTTTGAGGAATAGTGTGCCCATGGTAAGAGAGACATAAATACTTGCCTTGCCCTATGATAGATTGGGTGACGTTGTTCTTAAGGTATAGGGTCATTCGTGTTTCTCTTGGTGTTATGAGTGTTTTATGATCTAAATGGGAAACATGTGAATTTGTGAGAGAAAACAATCCCATGAAGTTTAATGATAATATTGTCTTGCATTCCCCTAAGTTTTTCTTTAATTGTTTAGGAAGAGGTAAAAGTTCAAAAATGCTTTCAAAATGTTATTGGCAAGAAATGAAATGATTTTGAGAAAAATCAAAAAATTATAGTTTTCTTTGTGAAAATGATTAAGGATGTTTTTGACTTCTCTTTTGAATGAGACCATTAAATTCAATTTTTGGTTCTATCTTTATAAGGATGAGTCCTTGACTCGAAGTAACTTATTAATCTCAAATTGCTCAAATTGGTTAGGAGATTAACTTTTTGCTCTATGAGTATGATTCCATATATGGTGAGATTTTTGAATAATTCTTATACATATGTGTAGTCTAGAACTTTCCCTGAGTGTGTTCAAAGTAAAATTCTTGACAATCTTGATTTGGAGAATGATCCAACGCCATTTTTGATTCGTCACATAGCCAAATTCCCACCTTAACATCATTCCCTAGTTAGCCCCTTTGATCTTTTTTGCCCAGTTTTCTTTCTTTTTGTAATGATAACCTTGTTGAAACATCTAACCCCTTTTAAAATCTTCCTTTTGGAACTTAACCTCTTTAGATGCATTGAATGATTTAAAGTAAAAAAATGTATGCGAAAGTTTAAGTTTAGGGAGGTTTGTGTAGTTGGGAGAATAATGTAAGGATGGTTCAAACTCTAAGTTTGGGGGGATTAATGTGATGTACTAACATGATCTAATAAAGGTGTATTTAAGGTGGTCAAATCATGTGCTTAAAAGACAAGATACATACTTAAAGTTGTTTAGCCTATCCCATGAAATGTGAAGAGAATTGTGACGAATGGGGAGGGGGGATAAGAAGAAATTAAAGTTAGAAAGTCTCTTGAAAAAAGTCAAAGAAAGGAGGAAAGAAAGTGGTGGATTTGAATTTTTTGGTAAATGCTAATAAAAAAGGTTTGGAAATATGGGAAATGATTTGAAGTAGATTAAGGTGGAGAGTTTTAAAATTTTGGGAGTAGAAAGGGTTGAAAAATTGCATTGAATGAGGTATTTTAGTCACTTGATCCATAGATATTCCTTCCCGCACCTTAAACCTTTACCTTGACACGTAATACCTTGGTGATTCCAAACTAGGTAAGTCTACATTAGTGGCAAAAAACACAAAGGGCAAGAATATGGTTCTACTAATTGTACTTGAATTTCTTTGAAAGAGTGAGTATGAATACTTTCATTATTTGAGCTACTTTAGAAATTTTAATGTTTTTTGTGCATCTAACTCTTTCTTGTAAGTTGCATTAATACTTTGGAGTAAAGGGTAAAGTCTTACTCTCGGTTTTGGGTAAATAGGTGAAGTAAGTTGCATTATGAATATTGAGAAATTTTTTGAAAATTTTTTGTTTCCTCTTAAGATGCTTTCGTTGATTTTAAAGATTCATTTGATACAAACTTGCATCCTTGATTAATATGTTCTTATTAGAAAATGTTTGTTTACTTGTTGCCATGACATGTTTGGAAAGTCATTGTAGATCTTTGTTTATTGCTTTAGTATAGTTTTCTTTTTGGTGGATTTGAGTTAAATACCCTCTCTTGTTGAATTATTCTTGATTTCTTGGGGACAAGCAATAGTTTAAGTTTGGGGGTGTTGATAAGTCATAAATTTGACAACTTACTAGCATTTTTTAATTCTAAAATATCATGTTTTTTCATTAATTTGTTGTTACTTTCTTACTTAATGCACATTTGTATAGGTAAAAGTTGAAATGAGAAGATCAAAAAGGAAAATAAAAATGAGCTAAGGAGAATGTGAAAGAGAAGAAATGTGAGCAAAAAGAACAAAAGTTGAAATTGTAGGCCCAGGATTCGACCCTCAGTTACGGTAATCACAGACTGAGGATCGCGATTGCGTTCAATCAATAAGTCAACCAAAGGAAGATCACGATATGATGACCACGATCGCGGTACCACGATCGCGGTACCACGATCGCAGTAGAGCGGAAAAGTTTCAAGGGCATTTTTGTAATATTTGGCAAATTTCGCATTGGGGCTTAAATAGGGGTTTTTAGCTCATTTTTCATCCATCATCATCTTTATCCTATCTTTTATCTTCACTTTTTATCTCATCTCATGGGAGCTTAGAGGAAATTTTTGTACTAATCTTGAGTTAACATTTCATTGGAGTAACTCCTCAGTGAATGATTAACAAATTTCCATTGAAGATTCATTGAAATTTAAAGTGTGGTTTGCATTCTCTATATTTTTCATGAATTAAATTGATAGAGATTTTGATATATTTTTGTTTATTATCTTAATGAGTTGCTAGTTCTTCCTCTTGGAATTATGTTGAAATAGGGTGCAACTGTGTGGGGGTTGTGATGTATTTGTGTAAATTCTAGTTGTTGATGATGGGTTTCACTATTACTTGATTTAATTAGTTGGGATTTATGGGTGAAAACCCCAAACACCCAAAATGGATTTGTGGTGAAAACACCAAACTCTTGAAAGCTCACATCATCCTTAAAAGAGGGATGTGAGTAAACTTTTAGAACCCATGGCATCTTTGAAAGAGGGCTATGGGGGACAAAGTAATAGTGAACAATAATGGATGTAGTTTACTATCTTTTTGCTATCTTAGAAATAAAGGTGAATAGAGTGTAGGCTATATTTTGGGCATCTTCCTAGAAATAGGGATGCCCAATTGAGGTGTTGAGTGTCTTTAATTGACACACTTATTAGGTACTCAAAAGGATCAATGAGTGACATCTTTGGGACTTTGTTGACAAACTAGCCTCAAGGACATTCAACCTAGCCTACCACATCATTAACGATTAGACCTTTCATTGAATCATCATATTCCCATACATAACTTGTCCCTAGGAAAGCATAATCCAAAGATCTATTTCTAGTTGATTACTTTCTAATTATTCTTAGTCTCGAGTTTGTCCTTTAGAAGCCCAAGAATTGTCTTACCCTTTTGAAAACATTCAAAAAACCCTAAAATATTTGTATAACATATTTGAATTTAGCAAGTAACTTTAATTTTGAACTTAGTTAATCGCCACTTATATTGTTTCTTGTGGATTCGACCATAACTCTTATTGGGTTTATATGACAATGACTGTCTTTCACTTAAATTGACATATAAGTTGAGCATTATTAGCAATACCTCAGAGTATTTCAGGTTCTTTGCATAGTTTTAGTAAGATTGGTCATTGGTCTAGAGTGAGCCCTATACGTGAGTTGGTTTCTCAGGAAAAGTTAGCATGTGCTACCTGCCAGCCTAGGGCTTTTGAGGTGTGTTATGATTGCAAGAAGGACGATAATCTTAGTAGAGAGTGCCCCCGATGTTGGTTGGTTAGCCAGTTAGGGTCAGCTCGTGTTTATTGCCTGATTAGGGGTTTAGGGGTTTGCTATGACTATATAAAGATTAGTCACTAGTTTAGAGATTGTCCCTAGTGAGGGATTATTAGTCATTCAGTTCATCTAGTTTAGAGTCATAGTATAGTGACACCTTTGGTTAGAGGCACTGCATTTAGTACGTCGACTAATTATTTAGATACTTATTTCGAGTTTGGACCTGCTTAGATTCATACTCCCTCGAGCACGTCAGACATGTGACTTCAGATTTCACCATGATTGGTGTGCCTTTTATTTTATGCCTTTACTTTTTCATTTGAGTGTATCAGGGTTTTCATACCCATTGATGATTGTGTGTTGCGGTAGGTTTATCTTGAATTTTATGTTCCTTGATATAGAGTTAATGACTATATGACTACCCTCATAGATGATTTCTTTTAGTAGTGAATAGAGTAGATCAGTATTGACATTTTTTGTGGGTATAGCATTTGGGTTTGAGCCCTATTTACCTTGGTATTTTGGTATTTTCATGGCCCTACAGTGGTACTTACTGTTGATTTTTTTTGGGTACCACCTAATCTTTATATTAATGATTTTATTGTGTTTGTTATTATTTCCATTGTTTGATGTTGATCAATCCTTGCTTATAGATGACTAGACTAGCATTATCTATCTAGAATTTCCTTCCTCATAGTTCTTGTTCATTGGTTTAGGCAGCGAGCTCAGTTTGATTATTTTATTTCTTGTTTAAAGGTGAGGTTGATCATTTTAATCTTCTTTTGGTGATGTTATATTGGTTGTTGAGTAGGCTATGAAGTCGGAGGTAAGTTGGCCTTTCGTGATTCTATTATGATTCCAGATTTAGCAATTCAATTTCATTGCCTATTTTTGAGTTTCATATTCTAGGGCTTACCATCTGGTTTGCTAAGATTCTAGTATTGGCTTACCCTTTCTCTCTCTCTCTCTCTCTCTCTCTATATATATATATATATATATATATATATATATATATATATATCCTATTTCAAAGGTTGACTAGTTTGGGGTCAGTTATTTTGATATTTGACTAGTTCAACGCTCGATAGTGGTCTTGGTGTTGATTTTAAGATGTACTGGGCTTGCCTTTTAGGTTTGTTAGGTCAGTGTTCTAGTGATGGTTTGATCTTACTATGTGTGTGGAGTTGGATACTCCATTCTTATTGTAGTGTGGTTCTTGTTTTAGTAGAATAAAGAAAGGTAGAGATAGGTGATCTTTTTTGTGATTATTTCTTAAGTTGGAAATTTGGGTATTCATTGATGAGATAGAATATTGGGTTGACCACTTACTAACTAAGGTTTTATTTCTTCGAGTTGCTAGAGTTTTTGGCTATTACTAGCACTATTTGCAGCCTTGGTGAGTCTTGAGCATTCTTTGATGATCCATGCCCTCAAGTAGATATGGAGTAGATTATTGTGCTTTCAGCCAATGGTTTATCCCTCGTTCTAATTTTTTTCTTTATCTATATTTTGTCTTTGACTCTAGTATGATCTAGTTAGGATATATGTCTGATTAGGATAGTCAAGTCTATTTGAATATTTGGCCTTAATTTAGACTTATAGGCTCAGTTTGGATTTAATGCCTTAGAATAACCACTTATGGCTATAATAGATTTAAGAGTGCGGGTTCTTACCTATCTATAAGGTAGTTTTTCATAATTGAGATCGAGTGGTTCATCCTTGGTGTCGAGATTTTATCTTGGAGTTGTAGAGTTTGGGTGCAACCTTTAATTTAAGATTTGTCTCAGTTGGGATTTCATCTGTAGGTTGGCTAAGCCGACTTCATATTTACTTATTCGGTTTTCTTCAGTTTAAATGGATTATGGTTGATCGATATTTAGATGATAGCCCATTGGCATGGTGTTGGTTCCTTCAGCCTTGACCTTGGATTTTAATTATCACTAGGATTTTTGATGATTTACTTAGTAGGAGCAGTATGCTTGAGTTGAATTCAGCATGGGTTCATCCTCGGTTGATAGGGAATACTAGAGAATATCGTTCAGTGGTGAGTGTTTATGCTTTGAAATCTAGACTTTAAGTTTTGAGGTTCATTTAGACCAATTGTAGCATTGGCATAGATTGAAAACTTTGACCATCTCCATTTGTGAGCTCCATTATTACCTTACGGGTTTATTCTCATTCTTGCCATTATTGATTTTTGGTGGGTCAACTTCAGTTTGTTTATTTTGTGATGTTTAGTTGTGTGAACAGGACTCGAGTGACTTTCTTCTTGGTTTGGAGTCGATAGTAGGTTTGGAAAGTCAAAGGGAGTAGATATTTGGGTCTTGGAGTTAGTTGCATAAGTCATGCCTTGGTTTTTCTTTGGCTTGGAGGAGTCTTTGCTTGGTTGTCCTGGTATCGGTGTGGTATCTATATGTTATGGTTCAGATTTTAGTGCATCCACCTTCCTTGGTTCAGCTGGAGGGCAGTTATTGGCTAAGGTAGAGTTTTGGTTATTTGAGAAGTGAAGAAAGAAAGTTTATTGAAAAAGGGTTACCTATGGCTAAATTCCTTAGAAGTGTTGTCTCTTCCTAGAGTTATATGGGAAGTCGTGCTTGGAGCATGCGGGCCCAGTACCTTGTCCCTTTAAGTTTTTGTGCTTCTTCTATCTATTGACTTTCATAGAAAAAAGTTCCTTGTAGTAGTGGATATTGTAATGACCCTCTAGGTTATTTCCATAACTTGCATGTATTTTTGACATTTCGAGCCTTCCCACAGCAGCTACAAGTCATTTGTGACCTGGCGGAACTGTCGATTTAGTTATTGGATAGTTTGATTGGATTTTAGGCTCATTTCCTATTTTGAAGCTTTTGGTGCTTAGTATTTGGTCTCAGACCAAAACTCCTAGTGTATGACCTCTAATGAGAATTAAACTCCTAGTAGATGACCTCTAATGAGAATTCTAATTGTGCCATCAGCTCTGTAACATTGATTTTAGATGGGGGATCCTTAATTCAGGTCTTAAGGCTTTCAGACTCATTTTGGGCTATTGAGTGGATTTTATGTAAAAGGGAACTATAGGTGTAGACCCGACATTGAATCAAAATAATCTCTGATGAAAGTTTCAATGGTTCTACCGAGACCAGAACGTCGAATTTGGTATGGTGGAATAGTTCATTGGGTTCTAACTGAATCCTGAGCACTCGAACGGAGTCCATTTTTAGACTTAGGAAAACCATGTATCTAGTACTTGGTGCAACCACTTAAGCGCTCAGGGAGAAACTTTAGCGGCATGCGCTTTATCACCCCTTGAGCTGGTTAAACGGCCTTGGGAAGTTGGCTAGGACACTTTAGTGACAATGGAGTTGCTGTCGACTTTAGCAGCACTGGGGATATTTTAGTAGCAGCCGCGCTAAGAAGCCGCTAGCTTTAGTGGTCGTGATGCTGCTTTCGCCGCACCTGGGGGTTCTTAATCCCCTTTTCCCGACCGGAATTTCCACCTTTTCTTTCACCATTTTCACACCAATTAGAGATCCTAAAGAGAGGAAAAAGTGAGGAATCATCCATTGAAGCTAGGGTAAGCTAGCCTAACACTCCTTGGCCATTTCCCATTAGTTTTCCCTTCAATTTCCATCCTAATTCATGGAAAATTCTTAGATTTAGGTCTTAAAATTCCTAATATTTAAGGGTTGATTTGAGACCCGATTTATTCTCCATTTGTGCTGAAATTTTGAGCACATATTTCTTGTCCTTCGAGGGACCTTGTGATGGATTAAATTTTGGACTCCATATGCAGTCCTGCAGGACCATTCTTGAATCGAATTTTGACCTGACCCATATAATAATATGGGTCTGCTTTTACTCCTAATGATGTATAGATTACTATTTTGATAGTATAGTGGTATTTTGGGATCATAAAGCAAAAACGAATGATTTATGGGCGATTCAAGGATTTGCGGTTTGGCATTGAAGTAGGATTCTATCTACTCTTTATATGAGATAGTGTAATATATATGTTGCATGTTATTTAGGGATGTTAGGATGTGATATTGGCTAAAACAACGTGACTTAGCCTAATTTATGAGTTCGGGGGCTAGAAGGGTGAATCAACCCTTAAGGTGAAATATGTATTATTCTTCTAGAATCCTATTACCCTAGGTTGTTAGTATGCTAGCCATGGTTGAGGATAATACCCCTTTAGTATAAGGTTTACTACTTGACTCGATGGACTATGCTGGTTTCTCGGATTATGATATGATTATGTCAGTTGTATAATATTGGGCCCATGATCGTGATTATGCTACTATTTGGATTCTGGGCGAGTGATTTATTCTTGTAAAAGACATGGTTTTCATAAGTTTGGTCCTTTCATGTTCACTACAAGGTATGATTCCGACTAAAAACATAGTTTTACTACTGTTCTCCTCAAAAGGGGATTTATTGCCACTTTTCACTTTAAAATGGATCTTTTCATAACGGGAATCGTACCACCATAATGAATAGTTTATGATCTTTTGAAACTAAAAATGATGTTTTGGAGATTTGATCAAGATATATTTTAGTCCACGATTTTACTACTACTATTTATTTCGGTTAAGAGAGATTACGACCCTTTCTACACTTTTATGAGTTTACCTTGGGCAATGGATTTATAGACTTGTACTCTTATAGTTAAGGTTTGAGTCTGTGCATATATATATATATATATATATATATATATATACATACATACATACATACATATATATATATATTCGGTAATAGATGTAGTAGAGAAAGGATGATGATGATATTGCAAATCCTATATTGGGAATAGGTCAATTTATACGAGTACTCTCGAACCCCTTAGGGGCCCCTTCATCCGTGAGTCGTCATGCCAGAGAAGAGAGGTCATCATAGGTCTTTCCTTTGCAATATGTAGAGCTGGAAGAGGTGTATACACTTGGTTACATTATGGCATTTGTATCGATTATGGTATTATGGATTTACTTTGCATTCATCCTTTCATGCGCATTGCCTATCACCAGTATCCCCTATATCTATCAGCCTTATGGAGGGTTGTGTAGGTATCGGTGATGAGCCTTAATTATTGTGTGTTGTGTATTGATTGGACCTTCAAGGTTATAGGGTCTGGTTTAGGTATTGTTTGTTCGGGCTAGCCGGTTACCCTATTGTTGTTATTATGGTTAGTCTATGACAGGTTGATTATTGGTCTGGTACTGATATTCGAGGTATATTTATAATTTTCTTATCTTATGGTTATTTTATTATGGATAATAATCTCATGTTTGGACATATGGAATAGGGATCCTGATTAAGTTAGCACTAGTTCCTACTATGGGTAGGAGGACTTAAGTTGCTAGTATGAATACCTTAGGTTGTACCTTTGAGTTTGTCTTGTTTATGTATATGTATATATATATATATATGTTGCTACTGTACTACCGTATATCCCTTTCTTCCTTTATTTATTCATCTTGGATATTCATTTCTTGGCCTTATATACTACTACATATCCTTCTCCTGCTCTTTATTTTTATATTGGTCAGTGATATATGGTATAGTGCTTAGGTTCCTAGGTATGGATAGAGTAGAATAATTTATCCTTATTGCCTCATTAGATTTACTGTGTTCGTTTTTTGGATATTTGGGTGTACTTACATTCCTTCTTGCACAATATTTATATATCTACATTATCTTTGAAGCTCAGTCGATAGTTTCCTACTGAGGAGCACGTGGTTGGTACTCATACTATATTTTTGCATCTTGCAAATCATAGTATTGGTTCTTGTCGTTATTTTGTCCATCGTACGGAGCAGATATGGTTCAGAGACTTAGGGTGAGTTGTTTGCATTTGGAGTATTACTATTCTTCCTCTTATGTACTAGACTAATCTCTATGTTGTATTCAGATATGGGTTGTACCTGTTTATTCATTTAGTACTTTGTTTTGTAATCTCATTATTCTATTAGAAGCTCTTGTACTGATTTCACTAGGTTTTGGGAATGACTTTTATATATATATATATATATATATATATATATATATATATATATATATATATATATATACTTTAGTCTTATATTATAATTATTCTGCTATTTTCATTTATTTCTCTTGGTAGTCTATTACTAGCAGTTATGAACTACGGATCGGCTTACCTACTGGTGGGTTATTGTAGTTGACATCATGACCTTAGGACGGGTCATGACAAAAACGGCATGTAATGGGTTAAAGGGAGGAATATGAAAGGAAACAGGAGTACATAACAATAATATAGGTGGAAACAAAAAAGATATACATACATAACATACCATATAGGAGCGGGAAGAGGACCAAATTTATAAAATGAATCTCTCTCAAGGTATTAACCAAAAAACTATCACTATAACCAAAAGAAGCATATTAACCATTATCCAAAATATACATATATACATAGTAGTCTCAGAAAAAAAAAAGACTATCACTAAAATAGATAGAGAACCAAAAGAAGCATATTAACCATTATCCAAAATATACATATATACATAGTAGTCTCAGAAAAACAAAAGACTATCACTAAAATAGATAGAGAGGATTAGCTTCACACTTTTGAAAGCTCACTCTGTGTCCTGGTCAGTAGCAAGACCTGAGGATAACATCAACGATATTGGATGATACTCAGATCTGCATCAAGAAAAAAGCAAAAGTGTTGTACGAATTCCAAAGAAATCGGTACTCAATAGGCATCATCAGCTGACTGAGCTCAAATATTACTGCTCGTATTGTGACTCCGTGACTCATATGGTCTATGTCGTAGAAATGAATCAAGGGGCCCCATATTGATGAGGTTATGATTTACACTATACGATTCGTATGGAGTCTTCAAGACTCATGAGGTACAAGTCACGGTCAGGGCAGTAACCTTGACAAACCTTACTTGTTAGGATACGATTTGGGTCCTACAACCCATATGTACAACTTATGATTCGTAAGGTAAGTCGTGGTCTGAGCAGTAAGCCGAAAACTCAGGGATTTTTCAGAGGCAAAAATCTGGGGTGTTAAACTATAATTGGCATTTCGAAGCTAATGAGACTATCAAAATTAACATCTGATCAAGACCCATAACTTAAGCTCAAAAGGCCTAAAATAGAAAAATGGCTCTAAAAACCAAACAAACTATTCAATAATTAAATTGTCAGACACAACAAGTCATAATTGACCTGGAGAAGCCATAGAAAAGATCTAAACAAAAAATTAAAAAAAATAACCTAGAGGGTCATTACATGATATTTATATCAGTTTGCATGTGATTCCATAAACATGACCATATTCGTGAACTACAATAAGACAAAAAAATAGGTAACTTTCCCCATAAATAGTTATAACTCGGTTCGATTGTAGTAATGAAGATACAAAACCTTCTCATAATTTATTGTTCCAATATAATTTATTTTTTTGCCAATTCCCTTGAAACTTAATAAGTTTCTTTTGAGACTTACTACAACCCCAATATTATGAATAATTTAATTCCTCTAGGCAGTAAACATTTTTGCTCTTTTGATGCTGTTAATTAATTTTGTGTGCTACCACATATTTCACATACCATTCAAATGGTGAACATCTCCTTCAGGGGGAAATTTATATAATTACTATCTTGATCATTAAAGCATATATTCAAGACTCATTTTTTACTTTTATCCTTTAATAATCCATGATAAGACATGCTAAAATTTTTGTGATTTACTAAAAGTGCATGACCAATGACCTTATTGCCAAAGTAATTTTTTCTCAAATCTCCTATAGATGTGAGTTGAGGCATTTATCCAATCATATATAAGCATGGTGTTATCCATAATTTTATCGCACATGGACACATTCACTTCCAAGAATGGTCAAGCATCTGTGATGCTTATCACAAGTTTTTCATTCGATTTGAGGACTGAAGTATAATCATATGTACATGCTTCATAAATTTTCATTAGAAGCTTATTCTATTGCCTTGATTTTATCTTATTTACATGATCCACCTCAACATCATTTTGATACGTCCCACCACTTTATATTCCTTTATTTTGAAGGAATATTTATAAAACTTTTTAATTTAGGTTGCACGACAACTACATCCAATACCTTTCATATCAAATTGATGGTAAAATTATCTTCGCCTTTGATGGACTTTTTATAGAACCCTCAAAGTTCTTCACCACAGTGATGACTATTATTACTTTTTGTTATTTTTCAGACTTACCATCACTATCACATTCATACATTGGAATGGAGCAAATCAATAAGGCGAGTTTCTTGACTTTTCATCGAAAGAAAATTTTTCCATTAGTCATAATTATATCATCACTATGGTGCATTAGGACTTAAATCTAATGCTTTACCCATATAAATGAGAGTTAGGCCATAATGCGATAAGACTAGAACCCAATGTCTGATCATCATGGTGCACCAGGACTTAAACCTAATAGCTCACCCCTTTTTTATGTGATGAAATTTGAATCCACCATTTACCCTAGTGGTATAATAGGCCAAAGTAAAATGCTCGCAAACCTTTTAAGTATATTACCACTTTATAATTATATCCATAAGTTGATTAAATTTCAACGAGACAAGAGAAAAAATAAATTCCTCTTGAATATTTCTTGTAAAATCTATTAGAAATAAAGTGAATCATAAAATTAATATAGTATATCATAATATCTCTTGAATCACATTTATGATATTGCCATGCATGAGGAAACACTATGCAACAGTTACCCAAAGTAAATGAGACAAAATGAAAAAGATCATAAACATACAGTTCAAGTCTTATCCTTGACTTTCAAACAGATTAATAATGTGAGATGCCAATTGCTATTTGTAAAAATAAATCAGTAATTACATGATAAACTTTTCTTGCAAATAGACATATTTAACAACACAATGACATCTTCAAATAGTTAATGACCAAAAATCCATATTAAAACTTCACTCTCACCCCTGAAACGAGAAAACATTTAAACATAATTAATATTCACTTAAAATTCTAAAAATTTAAGAGCATAATCACATGATCCAGTCAGTCATTCTTTAGAAATATTTGATCATTTGTAGATCAAACAAATGAATTCAAACAGATAATCATATAAAATGGCATAACTTACTATGACTTTTCATACTCCCAAATGCTTAAACAGTAGAAATATTTTTGTGAAAAGGCGGGAGTTTAGAATCAAATGACAACAACTTTTGGTTTTTACTTGTAGTTGGCTTGCAAATTTCTATATGTCATCTTCCTTGATTCTTTAATTTGTGAGCCTCGTATTGATATCATGTTGTAAAATAAAGGTCATAACAATATAAATATGAACATAAGTAGAAGAATATGAGACGATACATAGAAAAGGGAGAAAACTTTTCTTCTATTCAATTGTATTTAAGTATGTCTTACAATGATGAAAACATCCCACATTATAGAATGACAAATCACTCCAAAGGTTACCAATATTAAGCACTCATTTCATTAGATATATTTCAATCCAAAAATCTCCCTCTTCATCTGAACCCTACGTTCTATGAAAGCATAGTGGCCGACCAGGCCACCAGCCAGCTAATGACGCTCAAATTACTCCTCTAAGGAAAAGCAACCGTCATCAATATAGTTAACCCAATAAGAGTTGGAGTGGAGTCCTTAGTGAATGACAACATGGATTTCAAGCTTAATTGTTAAAGCAACTAGAAGTTGGCTTGTAATGCGGTGTAAATCAAACAAGAAAGTAAAATTGGGGGCTTTGTTTGACCACTTTTAGAGTGAAAATTTTTATGTAGAGCGAATTCAATTTCACAGGTAGAAATGACTGGAGTAGAACCAAATGTGGAATGGGACTTGGGGTTATGCTTTATTAACTGTGCGTTCATGCATGGGTAATTGAATATTTGTCTAAATTTAGCTAACAGTTATTTGAAAATCCATTTATACCAAAAACACAAAAAGACCCCTTATTCATACCCTCACAAATTACCACATATCGAGAAAGTTTGAACCAAGATAAAAAAACCTATAACCACATAACCCGAGCATATATAGAAAATATCCACAAATTACAGACTTATTTAAACCTTAAATTCAGAGCCACAGATATCCAAAAATCAAACACAAACTATATAACCCAAAGATTACAAGGTTACAACAAGTTAATCGCACTACCGAAATCCAACCCAAACTTAGTTAAAACTTGTTTCAGTTATGGATTATTATATACCGTATATACCCATGAAGGAAATGAACTAACAGATATACCAGAATTATATTGAGCATTCACCACTTATATAAGAATAACCAAAGGGAATCTATTTTTTATAAAGTTGTATACTACACCAGTAGAGATATTATATGATGAGATCAAACCAGTTATACAAATTGTAAAAATAGAATTAACCAGAGATATGATTATACTGGAAGATATTGTTCAGCAGCCAAAGATACCTAAAATCGAGATACCAGATTTTTATGCAAATAAACGACTTATTGGAATATCTACAATTGTCGGATTTACAGTCAAATTTACTAAAAGTAGTTATATCCTTGTATTTGTCTTATTTTTAATATCTTATTTGGTATTGGATAATTATATGTCATAGTTTTTGCCTTTAAACTTCTATAGTCAATAATCATTCTACTTTTTCCTCTTTTTTGTTCACTATATTTATTTACTATAAATGTTGAACTATTGTGTTTACTATTACTTTTTTATATATATTGTTTTTCTAATAATTCATCTATATGCATTTTAAACTCTTTTAAATCGTCAAAATTATATATTAATGATTTTTGAGTTATTATACTATTTTTATCTATTAATTCAATTTTTATAGTAGTTTTATATTTTTTCCATCCTTTTAATGGATCATCACTATATAATTTTCTTAATTTTTTCTTTATTATTTCTACCTTATCTATTGAAAATATAGTTATTTCTTTTTTATTTATCGAAAATACAACTAGTTCTACTGTGTCTTCTGTATTTTTTATATTTTCTAACTTTTGTGTAATTTTTTCACTTCCTTCTATCCAATCAGTTTTCTTTCTTATTTTATTAATGACTTAAGCATAATATGGATAATATGACAAGATATATATCTGATGAAACTAAGATACTAGTTTTATATATCATAAAAAACTTAGAATTAGAAGACATAAAGAAAATAGTATGAAAAAAAATATTTGATTATGAAGATGAGTTACTAAGTACTAATTGGATAGAAGATGAATTAGAAAATATAGATCTCTATGGTAGAAATAATTTAGACAGTTATTATTCAGATGAATATTATACAGATTAAAAATGTTAGAATATATTAATAGAGTTAGAGAAAAATAAAGTTGGCTATACGAAGAAATTAATTATAGAAACCAACTTAGAAAAGGAAGAGAACAATTAAAAGAAAGATTAATTTGGATAAATAAAACCATAAAACAACTAGAATTAAAAGACAGTTTAGAATATGATTTAGACATGGGATTATTATGAAAAAGACAGGATAATTAACAAAATAGATAACCTAGAATTTAATATCAGATATAGTACAATTAGAATAAATTATTAAAAAGAAATTTGCAGTATCACAACTACTTTAGGATAAAATGATAGACTATGAGTATTTAAAATATTGGAGATAAGATATGGAAGAAATAAGATTAACAGAAATACTTATGAAAGGGAATTTAATTGAATATTTTAGAACAAAAGATATAAAATATTTAGAATACCTACAAAATAATATACAAGAATTACAAAGACTAAGAGAAAAAAATAAAGAATATTACAGTAAAGCATTTAATCAAATACCATCTAATCACCCCCCAAGATATGAACATTAATAAAATTAAAATACACTAAAAATAAAAATATTTAGAGAAGTTAAGAAATATTCACGCACAACTAAAAATAGATCCATTAGAGCTATAATAGATCTATTGGGAAAAGTATCCAGATTACCATGCTAATAGTGATCGAAGAACATGTTATTTAAGCATAATCTAGTATATAGTAATCTAAAATGATCATATTTTGTTATGTATATGATTGAAGGGAATATTTTAAAAAAAGCATCATATGAAAAATGAATACTTATTTATCTGACGAAACGGTAGATAAATTGATTTTTTGGTAATTTACAATCTCTAGCTAAATGTCCTAGTTTTCCACAATTATAACAAGTACATTCTTTTATAGATTTCTTTTTCCTATATGATCTTTTATGTTTATAAATTTTTACATAATATCTCTTTCTTGGTTTCTTATACTTATATTTTGATTTCTTGTATTTCTTATATTTCTTATGTCTTTTTCTTTTCTTATAATATCTTTCTTCACATCCAAATTGATGTGTTATTTTATCTTTGCAACATGTTAAATCTATTATTCAAAAGATCATCAAATGATTTATTCAAATTCAAGAGAACTACGATAAACAGATATAGAAGATGCTAGACAATGGATTCTGACATTACTCAACCCAGAGAAACAACTAACTGCAAGAGCAATTAGGAAGGGATTTATTTCAGAAGAATTATTAACAAGATATTGCAAAATGATAAGACACAAATATCCAGACCATCTATGTTCAAGATGTAATGGAGAAGATAATATTATCCTGGAACTCCAGCTAGAATAAAAGAAGATAAGGACGCCAGCTAGAAGATAAAAATCAACGAAGCAATAATGGAAGAGAAAGAAGACAAGATAATAAAAGTTATGAAAGAAAGTGATATGTGAATAGTTTTCTTGACTTTAGATACGTAAGTTATTATAGCATTTACTAGTTTTTGATAACTTTTGACTTTTCTATGGAGAAGTGCCATTATTGTATAGCTTTAGTCTTTATTAATTTTGTCTTTTTATAGAATAGTTTTAAGATTTTTTGTAAAGTCTTTTGTAAATAGGACAAGTGTAAAGTAGAAAATAGTTTACGCGTATTCTTGTAGGCTATAAATATGTAAGCCATTCGGCAAGATAAAGGCAAGACTTTTATGTGTTGAAAGCAAGACTTCTCTCATGAAAGTCTTGCCTTCTCTCTTGTACACAAAAAACTTTTTGAATATTTAATAAAAAATAGATATATTTCTAAGGAAAAACTATGGATAAACAAAGCCCAGAATTATCAAACCTACCAGAACAGGTATATTTATTTACGATTATGAATAGCTAAATTTCTAAATTCCTGACAATCATGATATGATAAAATAAGTTCATGTTAGCTACTTTATAGTAGAATTATTTGAAGAATAGCATGTTAAGAAGTTTATTAGAAAAGTGGAAAAGGAGAAAAATCCTAAGAACTATGCCATCATAAAGGTGAAACCGGTGAGGCAAGAAAACCGTGATAGGGGAGTAGCCAGAGTAGAGGCGCTGTTTAAGGGAAAAGTATCCAGATTACCATGCTAATAGTGACTGAAGAACATGTTATTTACGAATAATCTAGTATATAGTAATCTAAAATGATCATATTTTGTTATATGTATGATCGAAGGAAATATTTTGATATAGCATCATATGAAAAATGAATAGTTATTTACTTGACGAAATGGTAGATAAATTTAAAATACTTGTTTTGTATGTACTAAAGGATATAGAAAATAAAGATATAAGAAAAATCATATGGGAAAAAATATTTGGTAAATATTTTATGACTAGAATAAATTATATACCACACCTTCCTACCTACTCTTACAAATATATACATGCCAAACCTACATATCAACCATGATAAATTACGTATATTTAGAATATTGAAAAATGGATATGAAAAATATACACTTAATAGAAAAACTAATGAAAACAAATCTAGAAAAATACATGAGAATTAAAGATATAAATATATAGAATTCCTTAATGAAAATATACAAGAATTATTAAGATTAAAACAAACAACCAGTAAATATTATGATAAAGCATTTAATAAACTATAAATTACTAAAATCCAATTCCAAGTTATCCAAGTTATTCGTAGAAACTTAAGCATCATATGAACAATATGACAAGCTATATATCTGATGAAATTAAGATACTTGTTTTATATATCATTAAAAACTTATAAATAGAAGACATAAAGAAAATAATATGGGGAAAAATATTTAATGAAGAATCATTAAATCTTGAATGGTTAGAAGAAATGCATGATCTTAGCTTATATTATTCAGATAGTTATTACTCAGATAATAATAGTTATTATTCAGATGGATATTATATAGATTAAAAATGTTAGAATATATTAAAAGAGTTAGAGAAAAATAAAGTTGGCTATATGAAAAAATTAATTATAGAAACCAACTTAGAAGAGGAAGAGAACAATTAAAAGAAAGATTTATTTGGATAAATAAAACCATGAAACAACTAGAATTAAAAGACAGTTTAGAATATGATTTAGACATAGAATTATTCATAGAAGAAAAAGACAAGATAATTAACGAAATAGATAACCTAAAATTTAATATCAGATATAGTACAATTAGAATAAATTATTATAAAAAAATTTGCAGTATTACAACTACTTTAGGATAAAATGATAGACTATGAGTATTTAAAATATTGAAGACAAGAAATGGAAGAAATAAGATTAACAGAAATACTTATGAAAGATAATTTTTATGGAGTGTCCCAACGTCTCCTTTTAGCTCTGGAATTTTGATGTCTTTCGATCGACATAGCTCTGCACACTGCTGAGTTAGATGATTCATAGATTTAGAATTCAGTGTAACTTCATTAGTCTTTAGATTTTCTATTTTATTACCCATACTGTCCACTTTCATTGAAAGCGTAGTTAGGGTTTTGAGTATTTTTTCTAAAGCATCATCTTCTATTATATCAGTCTGTGTAGCTTTGTCTTGATATGTAATCTACAACAACATTTTTGTTAGTACTAATTACTTCAATTGCAAAAGTAAAATTTAATATATTTAATACTAGTCTTCGAATCTCTTTCGTTGTAACTGAATTTTGTATTTTCTTTGTTAACCACCAGCGTACCTATGTATTATCTATTCGTACAATAAACTTGTTATATATAATATATGGCTCAAATGCTAATAAAAATTTATATAATGAACATAATTCTTTTCTATTTATTTCCCATTTCATTTCTGCTTCATTAAACGTACCTGAGTAGTATCTACAATGATGTTCTAATTTTTCTTCTTCATATCTATATTAAGTACTCCTCCATAACTATATTCACTAGTATCTTCTTCTACTATATATATAAATTTTTTATTTTCGTCTGGGAATTGTAATTTTGGTAACTCTTTACAAAGTATTTTTATTTTCTGAACTTGTTTTTTATTTTCTTCGTCGTAATTATATTCTATATCCTTTTTTTAATTTTTTCTGTAATGGTTTTAGGTTTTTTGCTAATTTTGGTATATATTCTCTTACTTGGTTTACTAATTCTAAAAATGATTGTAATTTATTTTTAGTATCTAATTCTTCTTTTGAATTTATTATTTTTTGTACTATATGTTGTTGCATTTTTACTCCACTTTTATCTATTTGTATTCCTAAAAACTCTATTTGGTTTTTCATAATTTCGACTTTCTTTTCACTTAAAATTATTCTCAATTTTTCTATTATATCTGTAAATTGTTCTAATAATTTTAAATGTTCCTCTATAGTTTTTGTATATAGTAGTATATCATCTATGTATACTATACAATTAGGTAATTATTTAAAATAACAATTCATAATGTGTTGATATCTACCTGGTGCATTTTTATATCCAAATGGTAACACATTCCATTCATAAAATCCTTGTGGTACTGTAAATGCAGTTAATTCCTTAGAATTTTCATCTAACATTAAGTGGTAAAATTCTGATTTTCAATCAAATTTACTAAAGGAATCATATCCTTGTATTTATCTTATTTTTAATATCTTATTTGGTATTGGATAATTATATGCCACAGTTTTTGCATTTAAATTTCTATAGTCAATCACAATTCTACTTTTTTCCTCTTTTTTGTTCACTATGTTTATTTACTATAAACGCTGGGCTATTATGCTTACTATTACTTCTTTGTATATACTGTTTTTCTAATAATTCATCTATATGCATTTTAAGTTCTTTTAAATCGTCAAAACTATATGTTAATGTACATGAAGAAAATACTATGGGATTGCCTAATTGTATACATAGATGATATACTACTATGTACAAAAACTAAAAAGGAACATTAAAAATTATTAGAACAGTTTACAGATATAATAGCAAAATCGAGAATAAGTTTAAGTAAAAAGAAAGTCAAAATTATGAAAAACCAGATAGAGTTTTTAGGAATAGAAATAGATAAAAGTGGAGTAAAAATGCAACAACATATAGTACAAAAAATAATAAATTCAAAAGAAGAATTAGATACAAAAAAAAAATTACAATCAACTTAGTAAATGGTGCAGCTATGGAAGAAAAACTCTCTACAAATCTTTTGTAATACCCTGCCAAACCCAAGAAGCTCCGAATATCGGTTGGAGTTATGAGTCTGGGCCATTTTTTCCCTACCTCAATCTTTTGGGGATCAACCTTAATCCCGTCACTAGATACGATATGCCACAAGAAAGCAATAGCATTACTCCAGAATTCGCACTTGGAAAATTTCGCATACAACTTATGATCTTTGAGAGTCTGAAGGATGATTCGGAGGTGATTGTCATAGTCCTCCTCACTCTTGGAATAAATCAGAATATCATCAATGAAAACTATAACAAACAGATCTAGAAACTAACGAAACACCCTGTTCATAAGATCCATAAAGGCTGCAGGGGCGTTAGTCAACCCAAAGGACATGACTAGGAACTCGAAATGATCGTATTTGGTTCGAAAAGATGTTTCGGGAATGTATGACTCTCTAAATTTCAACTGATGGTATCCCGAATGAAGGTCTATCTTTGAAAAATATTTAGCACCCTGAAGTTGGTCCAAGAGATCATCAATCCTAGGAAGAGGATATTTATTTTTAACAGTGACCTTATTTAGCTGGCGGTAATCTATGCACATACGCAGGGAACCATCTTTCTTTTGCACGAAGAGTACAGGTGCACGCCAGGGAGAAACACTGGGACATATAAAAACTTTGTCTAGAAGGTCTGCTAGCTTTCTTTTAACTCTTTCAGTTCTGCAGAAGCCATTCTATATTGCAAAATAGAAATAGGACAGGTGTCTGGCAATAAATCAATACCAAAATCTATCTCCCTTTCAGGTGGTATTTTTGGAAGATCATCTGGAAAGACTTCTGGAAATGCATTTACCACAGGGATTGACTAGAGATAAAGACTTTCGACATTAGAATCTTTAACCTGAATAACATGATACAAATAATCTTTGGAGATAAGTTTAAGGGCTCTTAGATAAGATATAAAGTTCACTCTAGGTGCTAAAGAATGCCCCCCATTCTATCACTGGTTCATTCAAAAATAAAAATATGACTCCTCAGGTTCTATAATCTAATGTAGCATAGCAAGAATGAAGCTAGTCCATCCCTAGGATAGAATCAAAATCAATCATATCTAGGTCTATGAGGTCTACCACGGTATCCCGGCCATAAATAGTCACCACATAATTTCTATACACTCTCCTAGCCACAATAGAATCTCCCACTAGAGTGGAAATAGAGAAAGGTTCCAAAATTTCATCGGGCTCAAACCCAAAACTAACAGCCACATAAGGGGTCACATAGGATAAGGTAGACCCGGGATCAAGTAATACATAAGCATCACGGGAAAAGATTTGTAATGTACCAGTGACTACATCTGGCGAGGCTTTCACCTCCTGGCAGTTGGACAAAGCACACAGCCGATTGCGTCCACTCCCAGCAATTGAGGTGGCGCCCTTTTTGGGCAGTGGTGGTGCGGAAGAATTTACTTAAGATTTAGCACCACCAACACTCTTTCTAGCAGAAGGACAATCTCTCTAAAAATGACCCGACTAGCCACATGAATAGCATACCAACGAACCCAGCTGACATCCCCCTAGATGATTCCTACCACAGGTATCACACCGTAGAAACGTACGATGTTGCTGATCTATGCTGCCCTATGACTTGGTATCCTGAGCTCTGGATCCATGATTAGTTTGGAAACTTTGAGGTCGTCGGTCTACTGGAGGTCTAGGCGCTGGGGTGCTGGATGAGAACTAGCATTACCCCAATTCTTCTTCTTCTGCCATTTATTTCCCTAATTATCCCTCAATGGATGACTGTGGCTCTGATCCGCTGTTCTAGCTCTCTTTTCCTGTCTGTCCTTCTTCCTAGATTCAACGATTCTCTTATTCTGCTCCTCTACCTGCTGGAGATACAGTGACAGCCTAGAGAAGTTATGTCCCTATTCAGCATAGCCCCCTTATATTTAAGCACTAAGTCATCCGAAAGGCCGAATGTAAATTTTCTCATTCGGGCTCTCATATTACCGTCCATCTCTGGAGCATAACAAGCCAGTTGGTTGAAATTTAGAGTGTACTCCTTGATAATTATTTTTCCTTGCTTAAGATTCATAAACTCCTCAGCTTTGGCCTCTTCCAACTCAAGGGGAAAGAACTAATCAAGGAAGGCTTCCACGAACGCTCCCCACATCGTGGGCTCAAGACTCTCACCCTTAGAATCCTCCCACTCATTATACCACTGGTTCGCAACTTCCTTAAGTTTGTAAGCTACTAATTCCACTCCTTCCACATCATATACATGCATCACCTTAAAGATCTTCTCCATCTTATCCACAAACTCCTGTGGATCCTCTTCTACCTTGGTGCCTGAAAACTTGGGCGGGTTCTTTCTCATGAAATGACCCACCCTAGTACACTTAGATATAACCAATGCAGACCCAACATCTTTCGACCGTTGAGTCTGTGTGGCTACTAACTGAGCAAGCATGTGAATGAATTGTCTGAATTCTGCATTCCATACCTCTCTTTCGTGAGGTTGAGTGCGGTTATTCGCCGTCCGGGGAGCTCTGGGTTCCCTATGTGGGATGGTATGAGTAAGTGGGACTCTCGGAGTAACATCAATATCCAGAGTCTGAGCTCTGTTTTGGGTCCTCATCCCATGAGTAAGACGAACCTTTTCTATCTGTGCATTCTGATCGATAGTACAATGGGGAGGCATGATTATTTTTCTTAACTACAAGAGATCATGGATTAGAGTACAGATTAGACTCTAAAGTACGAACTAAATTGCAAAGAGGGGAAACATTCCAAAACTCCTAGTAGACTCCTGCTTATAAGTGTGGAACGCTACACACCCATCAATAAGACTCTACCCGACGCGATTTTGCAGATACCCTGGGGCCATGAACCATGCTCTGATACCAAGTTTTTCATGACCTAAACTAGGGCTTGGCCGTGATGGATATCCTAAACCATGAAGGCCCAGATGTCCTACTCTATCTGATTTGGTAATTATGCACAACATTCATATAGTAAAAAAAAATGCAGAATTATGATCTAATACAGAAACATGGTCATACTCTGGATTTCAGTTTAATAATACAGAATGAAATCCAAAAATAACTAAACAACTTCTGGTACAGTTTGCGAAATCTCTACTATATGATCTAAAGATAACTGTCTGAAAAGCTGGGACAAGGCCCCCAGTAGACCAAAACCATAACTGATAATAAATGTCTGAAATAACTAGGTCTTCTAAAATATAGAAGGCTCACTGACTAGAACCTGCACTTCTGTATAAAGAAATCTACTGCTTATCAGGACCCCTAGACTGTGCCTCAGAACCTGGAAGGTAGGGAGGTCAATACGCATGTACTGGTACGCAGAGCAATCCAAAATAAAGCTTTTAATATATATAAATAATTGAGAGCTAGTCATAAAATATCACATACGATATAAATTCCAAAACACATGGGTATCTTTGATAATCATAAAAATTTTCTGTCAATGCAGCCTCTAATCTTTGTATTACCTCTGAGATAGGTGGCACTCCCTTACAAGTCTGATATTCTATGGGCTATATGGAATCTTCCATTGACTAGGCATGGAAGCCCCTAAACCAAGTGTGCCACAAGGGTTGGAGTGTCTAAGTTTGATACGCCACAGGGCCCTAGGCCAGCGTATAATAATATACCCGGATCGGTAAATCAAAATTTTGGGGAATAAGTTGTCTGAACTCGTGCCTTCTTCGGGGAACCACCTAAGCTCTCTTTATTCCTAATTTTAGTCTATTTTGAAACATGCATCATTCTAGTTTCAAAAATCTAAAAATCTAATTTTAAACATGCATTCCATTCTGTTCTGAATTAACATGACATTATCTAAGTTGGTGTCGTCACACCGAGACTTGCAAGTCCTTTTTTTGAGCCATAATGCATCATGCTTGATTCTTTCATCAAAACTCAATTCAGACCACCCAAACATGAAAATAGTATAAGAGATTTCATGTTCCAAAAAATAAATCAAAACTATGCAAGAATTCTTCAAACATATGGTGGTCATGTGCTTGTGGCAAAACCATGCACTCTTTCATTATATGTAAATTCAACATTTATCTACATGCACAACCCTCTCTTTTGATTCCACAATCATGTTCAAATCATAGTATAAATCAAGACCTTTCATATCATGCTTTTCAAAATAATCTATATAATACGAATAATGGGAAAAATCATATCAAGAGAGGGATTCATTATAATTCATGCTCTCAATTGAATATTCTTCCTTAAACACATGCATACATATATATAGAATTTTAAATCAATTTAGGAAAAGGCCTAAAGACCTAAACAATGTCATTGAGACTTCTAAAACATGATTATAAATCATAAATCTAAAACCCTTTTTCTTAAAATCATGATTTCTATGCCCATGATATTTTAGGAAAACCCCACGTACCTCAATTTAGCAATTTGATGAATGATTCTTGAAGACTACAGTTTGGGGATTCCAAATATTCAATTAGTTTCGAAAACCCACGATTGAATCTTGAGTTATTTGAGTTTTTAGTCTGAAACCCTAGAGAGTGTTCTTGAGTAATTTGGATGATTTTGAATGAATTCTGGTGTCTTTGGGATTAAATCTCGTGTTTAAGATGATAAGGGGGTGGAAAATACCTAATGTACTCTTAATGAGATGGAACAAAAATATCACTAGGAGCCCAATTTTATGGTCCACCACGACACGACACAATCGCACTGGCTCACTAGAAATTGATGAATGGGATTCTTAGGGTCACCGCAATGCGGAGCCATCGCGTTGTCCCACTGGTTGGGACCTGGAGCTTCAGCACGATATGCCACAATCGTGCTAGGCTACTACAATTTGGAAATTGTTAAATAGACCCCCTCCACAATGTGCCAAGCACCAAAATAACGGTGTTTTATGACTAGGACTTAAATTAGCCATAAGTTCTTGCTCGGGTATCAGATTTGGGCGAATCTTATATTGACGGAATGCTCATCCAATTTCCCACATGATAAAAAGTCAAACTTATGGAAAGTATATGTGGTTTAAACTTTACTTACTTTGGAAGTAAAAAATAAGACTAAGTCTCTTTGACACCATTCTAGTCATTTAACTCTAAGAACATATTACCCCGAGCTAACGCATTAATGATGCGAGGCATCACAAATAACCAATGTGTCATTTTCGGTATTCCATGAGATAATCAAGGCACCGCACCACATATTCTGTACACGACCAACTCTCAAATTCTTCTCCTACACGGCCAAGGCTTGGTACTTTACTATAAAAACAATATGTTGTAATCTTTATGGAGAATCTTGGACGTCTTGGACAATTGAGGGGCTGCTGAAACTTTATATTTTAGGTTTTAATTACTTTAATTTAGTTCTTTCATGTCTTTAGTTTTTAATTACAATCTTGCGATTATGATTATGTCTATGTGTGGCTAAACGCCCTCTTTTCGGGGTTAAAGCCAAGAATATGAAGACTATTGTTTTGAATTAATTTCATTTAATTTGCTTGTCAAATGAGGTTGTTTTTCATCCTTTTTTTTATTATTTAAAGGATTGATCACCTTTGGAATACACATATTGTCATCCTTGTGATCCCAGGAGTGGGAATACGGAGATAGAATGTGGGGATGAATAAATGTAGTATGTATTAGATAAGGAATATGAATTAACGTCTAGGACAGGGATATACTTAGAAGCCATACTTGATTTAAACGTAGGATGATAGCTTAAATAACTTAATTGGATTATTATATCCCCGCTCAATGATGTAGTTGTAATGTCCAAATTAGGTAAACGATTAGAGGTCGGGAGACCATGATCATGCGATTAACTCTACGAATCAACAACCAAGATAAGCGAGTTAATTTGTGAAGTTCAATAACATAGTATAATTAGTCAAAGTACTTTAACCCTGGGCTTTACTCCATAGATTATTTCAAGACTTTACTCTACTCGCATTTTTCTTTACATTTAGTTATCACTTAAAAACTCTCTTTTGGTTACTCTCGCATTAATTAAATCTGAATTATGAACTAAAATCAAATAGTTGTTAGAATAAGTCCCTGTAGGGTCGATATTCGGCTTTCTTGAAGGCCACTATATTACTTAGTAGACCACGTACACTTGCGTGTGTGCTTGGGCGCTGTCAAGTTTTTAGCGTCATTGTCGGGGACTTATAATTTGGCAACTGATTTATTTTTAGTTTTACTTTTAGATTTCTTTGGTATTTTTACTCATGCTCTTGTTTTGTATTTGCAGGAAATAGGTTTACAGGTTAGTAAGATGGCAAGGGATCGGGAATTGGTCGAACCAAGGAAAGAACCTGAGCAATGTTTCCATCAAAGAAGGAGAGAAGCAACCTTCTCCCACAAATTACTCAAATCGAAGAAGATCAAGATAATTCTGCTCTCATGGATGGAAAACAAGTAGCCCACAGGACAGTTAGAGAAGTGACAATCTCACTTCTGATGAATTTGACCTTACCTTTTCAGAAACCAGCTGTTGGAGGGAGGTTCGAGCTCAAGAAAAATATGGTGCATCTATTTATAAGAAGTGTACAATTCATAAGTATTGCACATGATGATCCACAGGTTCACATGCAGAATTTCATTGAGCTCACTGACATATTAATTTTGGAAGATGTGAAAATTGATTATGGGAGGCTGAATCTCTTCCCCTATTCACTTATTGGGGAAGCTAAAAAGTGGTTTAATTTTAAGCCAGCTAATTCAATCACATCATGGGACGGCTTAGCCTAAAAGTTCCTCATCAGATTCTTTCCATCTGGTAAAACTGCAAAACTTTGTAGTAAGATAGTGAGAAATAGAGGCCAAACGAGAACCTTTATCATGCTTGGGAGCATTTCAAAGATTTTCTCCTAGACTATCCACATCATCAACTGTCAAATGAGGCACCTGCTCATACTTTTATAAAAGCACTTGACCATAATAAATTTGTTTTGCTAGATTTAGTTGCAGGTGGTCAAGCACTAGAGTTGACTTTTGATAAGATGTACACCTTATTAAACCGCATAGCATAAGGGAATCTCAAGTGGCATTTTTACTCGAGGAACGAAACAAAAAAATTACAGGTTTATTGGAGGTGGACCAATATACTTCTTTATCTGCTCAGGTTTTTTCACTACAAAATTTGATAAACACTCAGTTTAGCAGCCTGAAATTGTGAGTTACACAGCCTGCAATAATAGTTAACGCAGTTCAGCAGACCAGCGGATGGTGTGAGATTTGTGGAAACAGTAGTCATTCTATGGCCATATGTGCTGCAAATCCAGCATTTATAATATATGTGGGAAATTCTTAGAGACCAAATTATGGTAATTCACAGCAATAAATTCAGCAACCATAGGCATAAGAAAATAAGTCAATTAGCAACTTGGAAGAGATGATACAATAAATTCTAACTAAACAAATATAGTTAGCTGTGGATTTAAAGAACCAACAAGCAGCCATAAGAATCTTAGAGTTGCAGTTGGGGTAGTTATTACATAGATTAAGTACCAGGCCTCAAGGTGGTTTGCCATGAGATATATAAAACATAAAACAAGTAATGACAGTCACTTTGAGGAGTGGTAAGGATCTTAATATAGAACCTCCAAAGGAAACTAAGGAGGTGGATGATGAGTCAAGTCCTAAGAAAGTAAATAACAAAGTTGCTGAAAAGTTGAGGAAGTCTAAGTACTAGAAAGAAAAAGTTGATGAAGAAGAAAAGAAGATCCCTTATCTACCTTTCCCACAGAATCATATAAAGTCAAAGGATGATACGTGCTTTAAGAAGTTCATTGACACGTTCAGAGAGCTATATATTAACCTTCCTCCTTTAGATATTTTGCAGGTAATACAAAGTACGCTAAGTACTTGAGGGATGTGGTGGATAATAAAGTGAAGTTGCAGAATATAGATATGGTACCACTCACTGAGGAGTGTAGTTTTGTGGTTACTCATGCCAAAAAAGCTTAAGGACCATGGGAAGTTTACTCTCCCCATTCAAAATGGCAATAGAGAGGCGGTTTAGGAACTTAGTGATTTAGGGGCAAGTATCAACTATATGTCCCTATCTTATTTAAGTGCATTGGGTCTTAGGAAGCCTATACCAAGCTCTGTACTACTGCAGCTGGCAAACGGGACCATATCCCATCATGAAGGAGTTATACAGGATGTCCTCATAAAGGTTGGTAAATGTATTATTCCTGTTGACTTTTTTATTTTAGATTTAAAGGAAGACGAATAGGTACCAATTATCTTGGGATGTCCATTTTTAGCGATGAGAGGATCTTTAATTAATGTGAAAGAGGTTACGCTCACAATGAGGTTGGAGGATAAAGAGGTGTTTTTTAAAGTGTACAAAACTCTTAACACACTATCCCACTTTAAAGACTTGTGCATGATTACTGTGATTGAAGGGGATAAGTGTGGGTTGGTGGATCTTATTTCATAAAAGACCTCTTAGTACACCCTCATTAAGCATCCTAAGCAACAACCACCTAAGCCTGATATGATGTAGATTGATGAGCCTGAAAAGGCTAAAGTTAACAAAGTTGTTGACCTTAAGATTTCACACTCAAGAGGTTAGAAAATAAATATGATGATGGCCTCCTAGTGTGAGTAAAATGATGAAAGAACTTGGTTGAGTCGTAGTTGTGTCGCGTCGCGACACTAAGTTAAGCTGCTTGGGAGGCAACCCACGTTAAGTAGGTATTTTTTATTTTTAATTTTTAGTTTTTAGTTTTTTTATTTCATGTAGGTTTTGTTTTTGTTGAGTCACAAATTGATGGGATGTTTGAGTACCAAAAAACCTTAGTTAAGAAGCAGTGGGGTCCCTGAACCCTCTTGATGTTTAAAGTACTACTAGCTATGCCTAGAGGCCTCAAGGAGTGTTTCTATCTTGACTTTTAAAGTATACTTTGGGGACAAAGTAGATTTTTACGTATGGGGTGGGTAAATTCCTATTTTTAGATTTTTAGGATAAATTTAAAGTTTTTTGTTGGGAATAAGTGAGATATTCTTAGTTGTGCTATACTTTATTGCATGATACAAGTATTTTGTTTGTAAAAGCATGTTGATTGTGAAAATTACTGCTTTTTAGACTCCTAGGCTCATGTTTATGACTCTTATACTTATTGGCTTAAAATATGAATTCATGCTATTGTTTGATTGAGAGTCTATGATGATCCTACTTGAAGTTGAGCATCTTCCATGTGTGTATGAGGGATTGTATATTCCTTAGTGCATATGATATCTAGAACTTGCCTGGTGTGTATGCAAAGCGAAATAAAGAGTGTGGGTTTAGGAGATGATATAGGCATTTCTTTGATAGCCTTGTTTTATACCTTCTTCTTGACATGCCCTTATGCATAATCCTAGTAATCCCCGTTGAGCCTTTAGCTTTTTCTTTGGCATCCTCATATGTAACCAAATCCCTTTTTTGATAGCCTTGATTTGGTCCAAATCTCCTAGGAACTGTAATGAAAAATTAATTGAGTAAGGAGTTTGAGAAATAAGAGGAGAAAGGGAGAAATTAAATCCCCAAAGCGATAGTTATTTGTGTGAAAAAGATAAAAAAAGCAATATATGTTTTGGTGGGGAGTTGAGTAATGAAAAGAATAAAAATTTATTCTAATTGAATGAGTTGTGCATAGAATCCTTCCACCATAGTGTTGAGTATGATCTTAATAAGATAGAGTTTAAAACAACAGAATGGAGATTGGTTTTAACTAAATAATGTAGTGTATTAAATCCCTTAGGGAAGATAGTCACCATTCCAAAATATTTCCTACCCGTCCCTTAACCTGCATTACAACTTGAAAAGACCTATTTTATCCTAAGCTTAACATTCTGATATTAGTTGAGCACTACACTAAGGGAAAACCTATTGTTCATTTAGTGCAACTTGTGAATTCTTTGTGAGAGTGAGAAAAAATTGATTCTTGTACCCATCATGTTTTAAAATAATTTTATATGAGTGATTATAGGTAACTCGGTTATTGTGAGGGCACATGTTTGATGAATATGCATGATTTGTATTATGTCCTTGATTGAGCAATATGCATGAGTTTTCCCACTAGGTGAGTCAATTTTTAAGGTTTGGATGTTTTGGAGTAGTATTCATGAGCTTTCAATTATGTGTATAACATGCTTAGTGTAGAAACTTGAATTCTGTGTAGTCATTACAATATTAGCTTGAGTATCTTACATGTAGTATTAGTGTATAGTCTCCTCAGCCTATGATGCTAAGAGTAAAGAATTGTTAGAGGACGAACAAGGCTTTAAGTGTAGGGTGATGATGTTGGGTGTATTTATGCACTTTAGTGTTGCCATTCTAGCTCATTTAGCCTTGTTTTGAGGACAATACGTGTGATTTATGTGTGATGATTATATAAATAAGCATATAAGTGTTCAAGGATTTGATTACCGTGGTTAATAGTGTTTTCAAACAAGTTTGTACCTAAATGGGTTACTTAGAGTTCAACTGAGAAAATTAATTTTTATTAGCTTAAGCTAGGTATGTGTCTAGTTGGTTTCGTTGGATTCTAGTGAGTTTAATGATTTCCAAATGGTTTAAATGTGTAATTATATGGGTAACAAATTGTTGGTAATGTGTGAAGTTAAATGGGATTAATTCAAGAGTTGGAACAATAGGTTGAAGGTCAATATGGTCTAGCCTAGCCTTAGCTCTTGTTTTTAGTTCATCGTTGTGGATATTGTGTTGCTTTGAGCTCTAATATTTGGTGTTTGATCATGTATGATGTTTTTTGAGCTGATTATGGTTATATATTGATGAAATATAAGCTGGAAATCAAAGGAAAACAACACCACAAGACAAGGGATGGAAAAGGAAAGTAAAACACTTAGCCGAATTTTTGGATGCAACTTCCAGTGAGCCAATGCGAAATAGGTGGGATGGATTGCTCTACCAACGTGATAATTGATAATGCTCAACTTACTCGTATAATCAAAGTGTGATGCGGTCGTTGTCAAGTAACCCAATTTGAATTGGGGTCGAATCTCAAGGAGTGAATGTTATAGACTTTGAACCTATGGGTATTCCAATTACTATAAGGTTACCCGGAATGCTACAGAGAAAGACATATATAATTAAATGGGGGGGGGGATTTGTTTGGAAAATCATTCACAACAACCTTTAATAGGCAGTTTGTAATTGGAATCTTCAATTTATTTCAAGGTTTGGAGAGATCTTGGGATTGTGCGTCCTTAGAGGTGAAGTGAAGCATGCTGGATAATGTTGGTTTATTATTGAATTTAGTTGTTAATTAACGGATAGTCTAGGTCTAAGATCATTGGGGTCAATTTTTTAATAAAACCCCAACGATTTCACCCATTGGCTCTTTCGAGCACCTAACAAGTGTGGAGTTTATTTAACCACCTAAAACCTCAACCAAGCATTCCTATATCTAGGATGATGCTCTTGACATGATTCACACTCCCTAAACACTTATGTCTACGATTGCAAAGGGTAGTAAACCATAGGCTTAGTTGTTTACCATTGTTTGTCCCTCGATAACCTTCTTTCAAGGATGTTATGGGTTACCTAATATTCACTTAAGTCCCTCTTTCGAGGATGAGAAAGGGTTTCTAGAACTTGGAGATTTCACTCATCAAACCCATTTGGAGATTTGGAGTTTTCACCTATCAAATTCCAACACATAAGCTCAAGCAATGGTGAAATCCATACTCAACAACTAATGTCCATGAAAACACAACAATACCCACACACAATTACACTCTAGTTTAACATAATCTCAAGACCAAATTACTTTGATACTCATGAAGAAAGTAAATAGAAATCTACCATATGGGTCATTCAAAGCATTCATTCTTCACCAAGAAACTAAGAAATTGAGCATCCAAAATTAATTACACACTTGCTCAAGATTAGGGTTTCACTTGAATTCCAAAATATCTTATGAGCTAAGAAATCCTAAATAAGAAGGTTTTTTTGCTTAAGTATGGCTTGGGATGCGTCTAAGTGCTTTTACAGATCTGCCCTTGGGCATATTTCAGCTTAACTGCAATTGAATACGGTTGTCCGTGATCACAACCACGTGATCGCGGTTGTGTGCCGCGACAGCTTTGCTCTAACCATCTTGAATAACCACGACCACAAATAGAGGAACATAGTTGCAATATCCAAGGCTGATGTAGTCTAGTCTTCAGCTGCACTCTTTCTTTCTCCCTTTTTATCATTTTCAGCTCCAATCCACATCTTTTGGTCTTCTCAACTTTATGCCTACAAAGAGTGGATATTAGTACATCTATCCATAGATGTTGTCTTATTTATTCATTTAAAACAAGGTAATGTGAATGAAAAATGAGTGCAAATGAGTGCTAAAGTCACCACTCATCAACACCCCCAACTTTAGACCTTGCTTTCCCCTAAGCTGTGCTACCACTTATTATGAGACAATGTCATATGTACACCCTCTTTCTATCACTCAATGATCGTGAGGATTTAAACTTGATTGTGACCACCAAAGGCTTTTCACACATGGGCAAATAGGCTTTTAATGATTCCCCTCATCATAAAATGAAATAGTGAAGGACACAATAGACTTCGGGGAGCAACTATGTAATGACTGCTAGCACTCTAAAAATTACTCACATGTTGACTAAAATCATTCTATACTTCCACTTGTATCATTGTGTGGAATTTGACAAAATCACCCACCTTAACTAGTTCACATGCCTCCTCACCATAAAGGAGAAATTAACACACCTAGTTACAAATCATGCAACAAGGAATTTTAAGTGCAATCACCCACTCTCTTAAGAAATTCTATATGTTAACAAGTACCATTCCATAGGTTTTCCCCTATTTTTAATCACCACTACAATGACTACACTTGGTTAGGAATCACAAAGAGCTTGTTAAGCTTGTAATCTAGGTTTAGGGTAGGGTAGGAAATCAACTTAGGAACACAAGGATGCACCCACCTTGAACTTCTACATCTTTCTCTTTTCATACTTCACTTATTACCACTTCCTTTTACATTACTATTTCTCCTACCTTTGCTTTTTCTTGGTTTTCCCACTTTCCTCTTTTTCTCTTTTTTTAAACTTTTTTTTGCACATAGATAAAGCCTTTCTTTCTTTTATGGGATATTTTCTTTACTCAAATCCAAAAAGCTTCACTTTCTTAAGATTGTAGGAACCTTCTTAAGACATCGTGGACCAACTATACTTCTTTCTCTTTCCACCACCCCCAACTTAGGATTTTAGCCTCAATTTGTATTCTCATGTTCAAGGAGGATAGGGTTCAAGAGCGGGTGAATAAATGGGGCATGGCTTGTAATGAGTTTGCCAAAGAAAATTCCAATGGCTTGAAGAGGGTGACTAAGGGTAAATCTTATGTATTGGTAGGCTCTTTAGGCTAAAGTGGACTTCCAAATCACAAGATGGCCTATGATAATTTTACCAACAAAGCATGGTAAAAAATTAGCTTTGAAAGAGCAAAAGGGAAAGTCTAAATAGTACAAGTACACATCAGATGGAGAAAATTAACCTCACACACATGGCATGCAAATGTCATCAACTGGATTCAATTGTTCTACCCACTGAGATAAATGTGGGGTATTCATTATTTTTCTAAAGTCAACTTTCGGAGTCATAGGAAAAGGAAAAAAAATTTCATAACAAAGTTGATCATGCCCATGCCTTCAAATTTTTCAAAATTTTTGGATGGAGGGGGTTGTTTTCTATTACATCTGAACCACATATGATTTGCTAATCATGGAAACCATCCAAGTTATCATCTCACATTGAATTTCATAGTATGGGAGAACCACCATATAGTTACTCAGACTTCACCAATGGATCTTAATGCAACCCCAAATTAGCAATGCTACAGGTACTCAGACTTCTCTTGCATTCTAAGGCCTTGATGCCACGGGTGCTTAGAATTTACTTAACCTATGGTTTGAAATCCAATCACGAAGTCAAAGATCGTCTAATGAAATTTAAGCTAAATAGCAAAATACAAACAAATTAGTTAATCCATGCAAATGTGACTATCAGAGTGCCCGAATATTACAACCCAAATAAAAATCATGATAAGAATTATCCAAAAGAACAAAAAAGAGTGAAGAAATATAAATAATACAAGCCCAAATGAAATGAATAAGGAAATTCCCCTAATCGAAAAGGTTGCAGTTTCCCTACTGCATGAAAAATCAAAGCTAACAAAAAAATAAGGGTGCTCTTTAAAACTCCATCAAAGGCCGTTATTCTTTTTAGACTTTGCACCATCACAAAATATATTGAGATTAGACCATTCCTGCATGCAAGAACTTGAGCAAGAGTTTGAGGAAATTAGGGAGGTAGTCGGTGAATTAACTAGATTTTATGCCCGCGATCGTAGTTGACTGACCGCGATCACGGACAGGCGGCTAAAAGCGATCGCGCATGAGAATCGTGGTCACGATAATCAAGGGCCTGTCAGCTCCCCTATTTCCCCCCTATTCATCTTTTCTGGTCACTTGAAGCTTATTACTTCTTTGATTGTCTTTCACCTTAAATTATAAACACTTCTTTCTTTCTAAGATAATGCAAAGATCTCCATAGTGTCACACATGAATGAGTTATTCATATGCAAAAACTAATCATCAAAACTATAAAAATATAGTAAAAAGGATATGAGCCATCCTCTTGTCATTTATGGGTTTCCTCTCACATAGAGCCTTAGTTATCATTGTGGCACGACATTGGCATGTATCAATTTATCAAGTAGGATCCACAAAACCTCACATATCAAATCTCCTTCATTAATTAACCATCCAATATTGCTTTCGACCTCTTTCTTCTCTTTGTTGATTAGACTTTGGGACAACCTCTTTTTTTATCGGGCATTGGGCATTTTTCCTCTTAAGTCTTCCGTCATGTGCTCTCCCTTATCCTCCTTATGCATCGCTAAGAATTGATCATCATTTTGGAGGCTGGCGATTGTGCTACTAGTAGATTCCCCCTTAGGTTTGGCATCTAGACGTGTGATGACTAGTCTCATTTGATTTTACAATTCTTTAATAGAAACCAAATGGGAGACCAGTATTTTAGAGAGTGAAATGAAGTCTTATTTTATCTCATAGATCATTTTGTCCATTCCTTCAACTTTGTTCAAAATTTTTGCAAAGAGATCCTCCGTTCTACCTATGGAAACGTTAATGGAGCTTGACTTTTTGTTAGAATCCTGATCATGGTTAGGCGTGAAATGGAAATACTAATATTCCCGATCTCTTCAAGATCAATCACGACCATGATTTATCCAACCTTTATTCCCAGCTTGCCTACAATAGGTCGAGTGAGAACCCCCCGAGTGGTTAGCTAGGTACCAAAGTTTTTCCTCCATTCTCCTAGATTCTTTATCTTCGTAATGGGCTCTTGGTGTAATGGGGTTTGACATTTTCAAGGGTGCACCCATGACATACTTGGTTAGGTGATCCAGTTGGGTCAAGATCTTTGCTATGGTTTGCTCTTGATCCTCATCCAACTTTCTTTATTTTCTACTAATCATGGGCTTAGGTAGAGGGCTATTTGAGATATTGATATCTCAAGTATGACATTCTCGATTGTGTTTAGTTACCTCTCTTAAGAATTTTGTCACCGCATGGAAGTGAAATTTTAAGAGAGAACCTTTTGCCGCATTGTTTACCACCGTTTGGTTTGAAGAATCTAGTGCTCGATAGAATATTTAGAGATGTGTATTCCCAAGAATCTCGTGGTTTAGGCATTTGGATAACGTCCTATGAAATCTCTCCCATACTTCATGAAGTGGCTCCTTGTTCCTTTACATAAAGTTAAAGATTTCATCTCTCAGGTGACATACCTTGGATGGGGAGGAGTATTGATCTAAAACTCCTTTGTGACATCATTCCATGAAGTGAGTGAAGCCGTAGGGAGTGTGCGGAACCATAATAATGCTTCACCGTTAGTGAGAATGGAAAGATCCACAATTGGAAGGACTCTTGAGTAACATGAGAAATGTTGAAAGGATTACAAATATCCAAAAAATTCTTTAAGTGAACATATGGATCCTCATGGGATTGGCCTCCATATAGCCCCTTTACTTGCAACACATGAAGTATGACACTAGTCACATAAAATGTCTCGCTCCTATGGTGAGGTGGGATATGGTTTTCACTTGCTTGACTCCCACCATTTAAATTGCTTTCTTTATGAGTAGGTACAACAAAGGACTCCACCGGATTGGAGACTTCACTCATAGCTTCATTTATGCTAAGATTACCTACAAAAGATCAAAAACAACAAAGAAAATAAAGTATGACACTCCAGATACTCCCAAGTAAAAATAACACCAGATAAGTGAAATCTATATTTCACTCACCGGCATCGATGCCATTTTGATAACGCTCAACTCACTCCCATAATCGAAGGGTGAGGCAGTCGTTGTCAAGTAACCCAATTAGAATTGGGGTTGAATCGCAAGGAGTGAATATTATAGACTTCGAACCTATAGGTATTCTTACTATAAGGTTACCTAAAATGATACCAAGTAGGACATATATAATTAAATCGGGGGATTTGATTGGAAACTCTTTCACTACTAACTTTAACAAGCAGTTTGTAATCAGAATCTTCGATTTGATTTTAAGGTTTGGAGAGGTCTTCGGATTATGCGTACTTAGAGGTGAAACATGAAGGATAATGTTGGTTTATTATGAAATTTAGTTGTTAATTAACGGATAGTCTAGGTCTAAGATCATTGGGGTCAATCTTTCAATAAAACCCTAATGATTTCAGCCATTGTCTCTTTCGAGCACCTAACAACTATGGAGTTTATATAACAATCAAAAACCTCAACCAAGAATCCCTATTTCTAGGATGATTCTCTTGACATGATTCACACTCCCTAAACACTTATGTCTAATATTGTAAAGGGTAGTAAACCATAGGCTTTGTTGTTCACCATTGCTTAGTCCCCCGATAACCTTCTTTCGAGGATGTTATGGGTTACCTGATATTCACCTAAATCCCTCTTTCGAGGAGGACAAAAGGTTTCTAGAGCTTAGAGATTTCACTCATCAAATCCATTTAGATATTTGTAGTTTTAACCCATCAAATTCCAACACATAAGCTCAAGAAATAGTGAAATCCATACTCAATAACTAAACTCAATGCAAACATAACAATACCCCCACACAATTATACTCTTGTTCAACATAATCCCAAGACCAAATTACTTAGCTACTCAAGAAGAAAGAAAAGAGAAATATACTATATTGGTCATTTAAAGCACCCTTCTTCACCAAAAAACTAAGAAATTGAACCTCCAAAATTAATTACACACTTGCCCAAGATTAGGGTTTCAAGCCTTGAATTCCATAATATTTTATGAGATAAGCAATACAAAAGAGGAAGGGTTTTTTGCTTAAATATGGCTTGGGATGCGTCTAAGTGCTTTTATAGATCTGCCCCTAGGCATGTTTCTTCATAACCACGATCGTGTATGGTTGTCCATGACCATAGTTATGTACAATGACCATATTGCTCTGACCTTCTTGACTAACTGCAACTGCGAATAGAGGACCGCAGTTGCGGTAACCGAGGATTATGTAGTCTAGCTCTTCATGCACTCTTTCTTGCTCCCTTTTTATCATTTTCAGCTCCAATCTTTGGTCTTCTCAACTTCATGCTTGCAAAGAGTGGATATTAGTTCATCTATCCATAGATGTTGTCTTATTTATTCATTTAAAACAAGGTAATGTGCACAAAAAATGAGTGCGAATTAGTGGTAAACTTAACATTCATCAACAACCAATGCCCTACATCACATATTCCATGAAATAACTAACGTGGCACATTGGGTATTCCGTGAGATAAGCAAGGTACTGCCCCATATATGCCCTACATGGACAACTCACAAATTCTTCTCCTACATAGAAACGTCTTTGTACTTTACTATAAATACAATATGTTGTACACTTTTGGAGAATCATAGACGTCTTGGGTAATTGAGGGGATACTACAACTTTATCTTTTAGGTGTTAATTACTTTAATTTATTTCATTCATGTATTTAGTTGTTAAATACAATCTTGTGATTATGATTATGACCATCCATGGTTAAACACCTTATTTCCGGGGTTAAAGCCAAGAACATGAAGACTATTTTTGTAACGACCTGATTTTTCTGGAACCGGAACGTCACACAGTGCTCATGATCCCAAAGGACCATAAGCTAACCCTCTACTAATATCTATTTTTGAATACTGCATAATATAGATAATAAATGCGGAAACTGGCCATAATGTTCAAAACATTTAAAAATACTCAAAATTTAAAACTGAATACTAATACATCTGTCCAAAAAGTCTCTAAGTTGTCTGAACTGTGGAGTTAATGGGACATGTCCCCAACTAACTCCGTCTACTAAAAATAAACTAAATCTGGTGCGATAATAAAATAAGGATCATCCTTAACTGAAGAGGACTCACTGCTATGTCTACTGCTGCTGACTTGGACTGAGCTGCTAAGGGTACTCTGGATCTCGTGCCTCAGAACCTATGGTGTCAAATAAAATACCATAGTGCAAATGTGTCAGTACGAGAATGTACTGAGTATGAAGGTGAGGTAAGGATAAATGCAAGGGCTTATGCATAAACAATTACTTAACTGAATAATCATGAGAATACTGAATGAGAACACATGCATGAATGCATATACCATAACTAAAAACATCGCTACTCGAAGTACTAAAACTCAGATACTGTTTTACTTTCATCTGAACTCACTACTAATGCCTGAGATACTGAACAAATGAATCATCTGATACTGATAACTAAATACCGGAGTTGAGATCAGTATTATCTAGCGAGTGATCTCGAAAACTGATGATACTAAAACTGATTAACTGAATCTACTCATATCAATGACTGAATTTTGAGCTTTCTATACTCGACTAACTGCATTGGAGATCAAACCTCTCTAACAGATGATTTTGAAATCTACTATCAATAATAAGAAAAGATTATATCTGAGATCAAACCTATCTAGCGGAAGATCTCTGAATCTGATAATCAGAATAATCACTGAATCTGAGAATGAGATTAAGCCTATCTGACGGGTGATCTTTGGATCTGATAATAAGAATACTCAACTAAATTTGAGACTGAGATCAAGCCTATCTAGCCGGTGATCTCGGGATCAAATAATGAGATTACTTAACTGAATCTGAGACTGAGATCAAGCCTATCTAGCCGGTGATCTCGGGATCTGATAATGATATTAATCAACTAAATCTAAGACTAAGATCAAGCCTACATAGTGGGTGATCTCGGGATCTGATAATGATATTACTCAACTAAATCTGAGACTGAGATCAAGCCTATCTAGCGGGTGATCTCGGGATCTGATAATAAGATTACTCATCTAAATCTGAGACTGAGATCAATCCTATATAGCGGGTGATCTCGGGATCGTATAATGAGATTACTCAACTGAATCTGAGACTGAGATCAAGCCTATCTAGTGGGTGATCTTGAGATCTGATAATGAGATTACTGAACTGAATCTGAGACTGAGATCAAGACTCTTTAGCGGGTGATCTCTGGATCTGATAATGAGATTACTCAATAACTTTATGTGAGACCATGCCTATGTAGATGGTGGCCCATGAATCAATGGAACTATCTAAGTTCCTCACTGAGATAGATGACTGTATCTGATATTTCTGATTTCTGAGTTCTTTTTTGAAGACTGATACTTAAACTGTAACTGTAACTGTGGGAGTGCTCACTTAACCGGCATGCCCCGAATCTGAACTGGTGGGGTCCAACCTGTAACCCCAGCTGGAAGGGTATCAATACAGTGCCATGGGTAAAGACCTCTCTGGTCAAGCCTCTCTAATGGGTGACCCTCGCAGGAAGTCAAGCCTAAGGCAGTATAATAGTCAAGCCTATCTAGCAGGTGACATGCCTTTTCTAATGGGTGACTCCTACATCATGTTCTTGCTACGTAGTTCTAGAGTTCAGGGATTGATTCTAACAAATCTGCCTCTCTAACAGGGAGCCGCCATCCTTGCAATCGCTCGGTGCTAGCTCCTACTCCCCACTGAAAGACTATGAACTGATTCTCAATTTAAACTGAATTGAATCTGATACTGATCATATTTCTCAACTGATCTGACTGAGTTAAGATGTATTCACTTGGTTCCATATCTGATGGAACACTACTACTGAATAATATGATTGATAATACTCAATTTCAGATTGAACACTCGAATACTACTAGATTTGAGTTTTGTATAGAACTGAGGCTAGAATACTAGCAATACTAAGATTACCGAGATTTATGAGATTTCTTAAGTTCTGTAACTATCTGGGAGTATAGGGTTTTATAACTCACTGGGTTCTGAGAATCGTAGCTTGACTGAGATTATTGAGAAAATTAACGTGGGCTCTAGACTGCAACTAATTTGTCGGGTATAAATACCCCAGGACTCGATAAAATAAAAGTAAAGCATAACCATTCTTGAATTATCAAGACCATGGACATTCATTCACCATCACAATTACTAAAGCATCTCTTCAAGCATTTAGAAATCATAAACATGTGATAGTATAGGGAGATATGCTACTGGCTCATACTCCATTCAACAAGGTCTTGAATCAAACACTTAGCATGTATTAAAGTCTTAGCATGTATCGAAGAGCACATAATTGTGGAATTTCATGCTATCGTGTCACAATTCATTCACTAAGGCTTTTCAGCAAACACTTGGCATGCATGGGCTTGTACACAATTGGGGATTTCTAGTCAACATGCTATAATGGCTCTATATCCTTCACATAAGCATTTTATCAAACATATGGGGAGTATGCTTTGCTTATTTAACAATTTCTTTAGTTAATTGACATGAACACATCACTTAACAAGCAACTTGAAGAGGGTTTATCATGAACATCACATAAATATCACATACTAGGGTTAAATCTTGAAAACCTTGCAAAAAAACATGAACCAAAACTCAATAATAGCATGAACATTAATTTCAACACACATGAATCATGAAAATCCATAAACATAAGATCTTTGAATCTTTGAAAAGGATTCTTGAGTTTCTTCGATGAAAGGGACCCAAGAATCAACATTTGTATACCTTAGGAAACTCTTTCTTGAAGTCTCTTGGAGAGATTCTTGATTTCTTGATTTCTCTTAATTTTTTTGAAGAAGAAAGGAGGGTTTTGATTTTGTAGAAACCCTAGTATTTATGTTAAAGATGAAGAATGAAATTGTGAGCCTTGATCGGATATAAATAGGGTCTGAAAAAAGTGGGAAAAAGACCAAAAATCCCTTTTAAAAATTGAGTTAAAAATGTTGAACGGGGTCTGCGACGGTCGAAGTGACGGTTCGTTGCTCGGCCTGACGGTCCGTCGCTCGGCCTGACGGTCCGTCGGATCATCCATCGTACCTCAATCAAAAAAATAATACACTTCCTTGATGTGACGGTCTCAGCGATGGACCGTCATAAATCTGACGATCCGTCAGATCGTCCATCGCACGTTGGCCAGGATGAGGCCACACTGCCTCAATGCGACGGTCCCAGTGATGGTCCGCCGCAGCCTCGATGGTCTGTCGTCCTTGCCGTCACACTTGGGCCAAAAAAAGGAGTTACTGCCTTGGTTGCGATAGTCTGGGTGACGGTCCATCGGAAGCTCGATGGTCTGTCAACCCGACCGTTGCACCTGGGTGGTTCCGACTACTTTCAGTAAAACGGCTGTAACTTCCTCGTCCAATGTCGAATTTTGACAAAATTGGTATCGATGGAAAGCTTATTAAATGCTCTACATGACATTCGGGAAATTCTACATGGTTAAAAATATTTCTCACTTGGGAAGAAACTTCTCAACCTTTTAGGGCCAGATTTACACTCCACTGAACACGCTCTAAGGCTCAGACTACGAGAGAATTTTGCGGGGTCTTACAATTTTTTTGAATTGATTTCATTTAATTATCTTGTCATATGTGGTTGTTTATTCATCCTTGTTTTCATTATTTTGAGGATTGATCACCCTTAGAATACATATATTGTCATCCTTGTGATCTCGGGAGAGGGAATAGGGAGATAGAATGTAGGGATGAATAAAGTAAGGTTCATTGTCTTTTATGAAGTAAGGAATACAAATTAGCATCTAGGACAACGATATACTTAGAAGCCTTACTTGATTTAAACGTAGAATGATAGATTAAAGAACATAATTGGATTATTACATCCCCGCTCAACGATGTAGTTGTAATGTCCAAATTAGGTAAATGATTAGAGGTCAGGAGACCATGATCATACGATTAACCCTATGAATCAACAACCAAGATAAAAGAGTTAATGAATTAAGTTCAATAACAATGTATGATTGTTCAAAGAGCTTTAACCCTAGGCTTTACTCAATTTATTGTTTCAACACTTTACTTTATGCACTATTTACTTTACATTTAGTTATAACTTAAAAGCTCTCTTTTGGTTTCTCTTGCATCAATTGAATTTGAATAGTGAACTGAAATCAAACAGTTGTTAGAAAAAGTCCCTATGGGATTGATATTCGACTTTCTTGAAGGCCACTATATTACTTGGTTGACCACGTACACTTGCGTATGCTCTTGGGCACTGTAAAGGGCCCTAGTGCATGTAGCCACACGAATCAGAGAATATCTATATCCGTATATGCATTTTTTGAGGGTACTCGAACCTCCTGGCATAGTCAAAGTGACTTAAGCATCAATGTATACAATATGGGGGGCTCGAACCTCCCAGTCATATAAACACGCGCACTAGCCAGTGCCGTTTCCAGTGTTAGTCCTCCAGACTATACTTTCACGGCTCGGCTATGCATCCCACTTTAAAACCTTATTAAAACATTCATTACACATACACAACCATTTAATCCATACCAAAGGATTCCATTTGTATCGTCATACCATCCCACTTGCAAGCGCACAACATGCCATAACCATTATTAATAATTTTGGGACTCGAACCCACTGCCTAACAAAGACGTAAATTCAATTTCATCATTTAGGGACTCAAACCCATTTAGTGTTTCAAATCAATTTATGTCCAATAAGTCCTCATAAAACCATTGACCAATCATTAACATTATTAAGCCAAATGCCGTAGTTCACAACATAATTCGTCATGTGACAAGATCATTCTTATTGACAATTTTACAAACAGGTTGAGAGCATACCATTATCAAAACCAAAACCATCACATTTAGGGTTAAACATGACCGTTTAGTTAAACAACAATTTCTATGAACTCGTATGTGCAAAGGTATTATTAAAACATGCATAATCATAAATTAAATAATAAGGAAACAATAACCAATAATATCCATTCAAACCCTCAACCTTGGTTTTCAAAACCACAATTACTGACACATGAACAATGTTTTAAACATATGTTTTTAGTGAACTAAAAATGAGAGAAGAGCCATATGCCCGAGTTATGAAGATTCACAGAGCGAATTCGTTCCTTAAGCACTTAGATGACCACTTTGAAGAAAGCCTAGCCCAATCTTGCTTGAGAGGTTTTAGGGAGAATTTATAGAGTGTTTTATCTTGTAAAGTGTATAATGAATTTCCAAAAGGTGTTATAAGACGTGGGGTCTTAAAGGCTTGGGTTGGGAAAAGTCCAAAGTACCCCTAGCTTAAAGTTGTAAAAACCCGTATTTGGTTACAAGTCAAGCCATTGACTCATCACCACAACTTACGACTCGTACCATTGAATTATCATAAAGATAGAGAATTGGACACCACACATTGCCCAACTTACAACTTCCTCGTCCCACTCATCACTAGACCATACGACTCGTATGGTTCTAGTCATGACAAAAACAGAACATCAAGGTCTTAGACACTGGACAACATATGATTGGATCCTAACCACTTATCACATGATCATACGACTCGTGAGGTGTCTCTCATAACCAGGACAAAACTTTGCAATAACACACAGGTTAACTTACGACTAGTGTCACCTGACCCGTAACCACACCATACGACCTATGGTGTGAGTTGTAGAAGGGCAAAGAGACTAAAGCTCAGGAAATTTGCAAACTTTGGGACATTTCAATCTTCCCCACTGAGGACCATTCATCCTTGAATTATGGGACAGGGAATTGACTAGCAGGATTAAACCCCAAATATGTCTACTCTCACCTTTAATTGAGTTAGAAAACAATGATTCCAAGGAAATCAATCTTTCCTTTAACAAAGATAGAAAACAAAGAAGTTAAAAACACACATACCTCAAGCACAAATTTCTGCAATAGGGAATAGGAATGGATACTTGCACTTCTGTCCTCCTCGGCTTCCCAAGTAGCTTCCTTAAACTTTTGGTTCCACCATAGAACCTTTATCGAAGCCACGTCTTTCGTCTGCAACTAGTGAACTTTCAAATCCAAGATCCTTACTGGGATATCCTTCATGGACAAAGACTCAAAAATATCAATGTTCTCCAAGGGAACAATTAATGAAGAATCACCCATGCATTTCTGCAACATGGACACATGGGATACAGGATGAATAGAACTCATGCTAGAGGGAAAATCAAACTCATATACAATATTACCAACCCTTAACAAAGCCATGTATTACCCTTCTTTCCAAACCACATTACTCCCTTCATGGGAGACCTCTTCAAGAACACCCAATCTCCATCCTCAAACTCCAACTCTTTTTGCCTTACATTAGCATAGGACCTTTGATGACTTTGGGCAGTGTTAAGCCTATCTTAGATCACATTCACTTTCTCCATATCTTTGTGAAAAATTTTTGGGCCAAACATCTCCACCTCACAAACCTCAAACCTACCAATTGGAGATCTACACCTCCTACCGTACAATGTATAGAAGAGAGCCATACCAATGCTAGAATGGTAACTCTAGTTATAGACAAATTCAATAAGTAGAAAGTGGTCACACCAATTACCACCAAAGTTGATTACACAAGATCGCTACATATCTTCCAAAGTCTGAATGGTTCTTTCCGCTTGCCCATCCACCTGTAGGTGAAAGGCAGTGCTAAGGATCACCTTATTCCCTAAAACAAGCAGAAATGAGTTCCAGAAATGCGATAAAAATTAAGTACCATGATCTAAAATGATCGAGACAGGCATACTATGCAACTTTACAACATCCTGATGGAATAACTTCGCAAAGTCCTTGGAAAAATAATTAATACTCACTGGCATGAAATGAGCTGTCTTAGTCATCCTATCTATAATGACTCAAATGGAGTCACACTAGTTTCGAGACTGTAGAAGACCAGTAATGAAATCCATATTAATTATCTCCCATTTCCACACCAGTAGTTTAATTTCATGGAGTAGGCCACCGGGCCTCATGTTCTCCACCATTAATTGCTAATACACCATACACTTAGCCAAAAAGTTGTCTACATCCTATTTCATGTTATTCCACCAATATAGTTCCTTGAGATTATGATACATCTTTGTTGAACCGAGATGAACTATATACCACGATTCTTGGGCCTCGACCAAAATACTTCGTTGCAATCCATCAACATCGAAAACATATAACCTCTCTTGGTACCTCAAGATACCATCACCACCAATCTTGAAGGACATCACCATTTGCTTACCCATATCATCCTTGATTTTTATCAAAAGAAGGTCTAATACCTATTTTTTCTTTATTTTAGCCCCAAGAGATGATTGCGCCACCTGCTGTACAAACACACCACCATCTTCAGAGTCCAAGAGAAGAACTCCAATATTAGCCAAATAGTGAATATCTTTCACCATTCCGCACTTATCCTTATCCATATGTGACAAACTACCCATTTACAACCTTCTAAGGGCATCAACAACCACATTAGCTTTACCTGGATGGTAGTGGAGACTCATATCATAATCCTTGAGTAACTCAAGCCACCTTTTTTGCCTGAGATTAAGCACTTTTTAGGTGAACACATACTTCAGGCTCTTATGATCTAAAATTATATTAGCATGCACCCTATATAGATAGTGATGCCAGATTTTTAACAAAAACACCACAACCAACAACTCCAAGTCATGAGTCAGATATTTCTTATCATAAACCTTTTACTGTCGAGAGGGATAAGCAACCACCTTGCCATACTGCATTAAAACACAACCCAAACCAACCCAAGATGCATCACAATAGGTGACAAAACCCTCGATACCCTTAGGTAGAGTCAAGATCAGAGCTAAAGTCAACTTATCTTTTAGTCTCTCAAAATTACCTCGCAAGCATCAGAACATAAGAAATTCACCTTCTTCTGAGTCAATTAGTCAATGGAGCAACAATAAAAGAAAAACTTTTCATGAAGCTCCTATAATAACCAGCTAAACCGAAGAAGATCTGAATATCAGTTGGAGTCATGGGTCTAGGCCACATCTTAACCATAGAAATTTTCTGAACATCCACCATGATCCTCTCACTGGACACAACATGACCTAGATAAATTACGATATTCAACCAAAACTCATATTTAGAAAACTTAGCATATAACTGTTGATCTTTTAAGGTCTGTAACATAAGGCAGAGGTAATCGGCATGATCCTCCTTACTCTTAGAGTACACTAAGATGTCATCAATGAAGAAAATCACAAACAAATTTAGAAACTGAAAAAGACCCTATTCATCAAGTCCATGAATGCCGCAGGGGAATTGGTCAAGCCAAATGATATCACTAAGAACTCAAAGAGCCCATATCAAGTATGAAATGTTGTCTTAGGGATATCCACCTCACTAATCTTTAACTGATGATACCCAGATCAAAAATCAATCTTAGAGAAGAATTTTGCACCCTAAAGCTGATCAAAGAGATTATCAATTCTTAGAAGTTAATACTTATTCTTTACCGTTACCTTATTCAATTATCGGTAATAAATGCACATACAAAGGGAACCATCATTCTTACATATGAAAAAGAATGGTACACCACATGAGAAAAAACTAGGACATATAAAACACTTGTCTAAGAGGTCTTTCAGCTACTCTTTCAGTTTCTTCAACTCAACTGGAGCCATCCTATACAGGGGAATAGAAGTTGAACTAGTGTTTGGATCAAGGTCAATACCAAAATCAATCTCCCTATTAGGAGGGAAACTAGGTAGATCATCAGAGAAGACTTCAGGAAACTCATTTACCATAGAAACAGAATGTAAGGACGGGCCCTCCGAGTTAGAGTCTTTAACTTGATCCAAATGATATAGACAACCCTTGAAAATTAACTTTCGATCTCAAAGATATAATATGAACCTTCCCTTTGGTATTAGGGAACTTCCCTCCTATTCGACAGTTGGCTCATAAGGGAATTTAAAGATGACCTCATGGGTCCGACAATCTGAAGAAGCATAACGCGAGTGCAACCAGTCCATCCCCAGAATAACATCAAAGTAAACAATGTCTAACTCTATCAAGTAGTTTCTTTATTATAAATAGATACCACAAAGACCCTATACACTCTTCTAACAACCACAAAGTCTCCCATCGAGGTAGAAACAGAAAAGGGTCCGATAGACACTCAGGACCAAAACCAAAATGCTCAGCCACAAATAGGGTCACATAAGAGAGTGTGGACCCTAAATCAAGTAAATAGTACAAATCATAGAAAATAGTTTCAACATACCAGTGACAATATCCAGAGATGCCTCAAACTCCTATGGGCAGTGAGATCATAAAGGCAATTTTGACAGTGCTGGAGCTAAAAGTGGCACCCTTTAGTGCAGGAGCTGATGAAGAGCTACATAAACCTTGTTTACCCCAGAAGCAACTCTAGAGGGACAATCCTGCTTCATATGTTTAATATGACCACACATAAAACATCAATTCCTCATTTTCTCACACTGGCCATCGTGGTATTGACTACAAAATCTACAAAAAGGTAGGATGGTACTAACTGGGCCCCACTGAGCTGAGATTGGGCATCCTATGCCCTAGATGCATCACCACCCTGATAACTTTGGTCACCAGACGACTTTGGGTATGGAGTAATAGCCGTCACATAGGAGTTAGGACTCTCTCATCTCTGTTTGTTAGACTACTTACCACTCTACTGTTGGCCTTCACCCTGCTCTAAAAACTAGAATTTCTTACTCTGTCTCTCACCAATCTTAGCTTGCTTCTTTTTCTCCTTTTCAACTTGCTGTATTAAACCACAAGTCAAGAAATATCCATATCCTTATTTAACAAGGTGGACTTACTCTTCATAGTCAAGTTTTAATAAAATCCCGAAGGAAACTTATGCATTCTATCCCTCATACTAAATACCAATTTGGGAGCGTACTTGGATAGATTATCAAATTTTAAGGCATACTCCTTGGTGTCAATCTATCTTGTTTCAAGTTAACAAATTCCTATATTTTTGCCTCCCACAACTCCTGAGGAAAGATGAGATCTAGAAATACACTAGAGAAATCATCCTATAAGGCAGAACTAATATCTTTGCCACTCAATTGTTCCCACTCTTTGTACCAATGGTACGCCACATCTTTCATTTGGTAGGAAACAAACTCGACACCTTTAACCTTCGAAGTATGCATAACTAAGATCTTTTTCATCTCATCAATGAAACTTTGAGGATCCCCTTCAACCTTGGTATCAGTAAACATCAGAGGATACAACCTCATAAATTGTCCAACTCTAGTGGCCTCAGAAGAACCCATAGCAGCAACAACAGAACCCGACACCGACTGAGTAAATAGGTTAATAAAGTGATGGAGCTCAACATTAGTAACCTCTTCTTAATTTGACTGAGTATGAGTGTTTCTCTCAGGAGTAGGATCAGTGGGGATAGGCGGGACTCTATGAGGATAGTCAGATGCAGCGACCCTTGACCAAGTCTGAACCCTAGAAGTTGGACGAGCTCCATCCATATTATCCTCAGACGGGACAAAATAAGTTCCATGAACATCAGATCTTCTTGGAGACAGGATCTAAAAAATGAACAGACAAAAATTAGAGGGATCCAAGACCTTAGACTCTATAACCTAAAATTAAAGCAACAAGAAAGGGAAATATTCCTAAATGTCTCATAGCCTCTCTCTTATAAGTATGGCGCACTACAATCCCATAAAAGAGACTCTACTTGACATGACCTTGTGACCATAAACCTAGGATCTGATAGGGTTAACTAGGGAACAATGTTAAGGTGGGATTTTGTTTAAGTGACAGATCAAAAATGACCTTGAGTCATACTCCAAACCGAACTAGTCTAGGATTTTTCTTTGAATACACTCGAGGAAAGTTCTAGACTACACATATGTATGAGAATTATCAAACACATCACCAAACAAGGCATCATATTGATAGAGTAGAAAGATAGTCTCCAAACTAATTTTACCAAATGAACATAATAAGTTAATCCGAGACATAGACTCATCCTTGTAAAGAGAGCCAAAAATTTAATTTAATAGTTTCAACTCAAGAGAAATCTCATAAACCTCCTTGTTCTCTTTCAAAAAGAAAACTATTTTTTATTTTTTCACAATCATTAAATTTTTATCAAATTTCTTGCCAATGACGTTTGAGTGAATTTTTTGAACTTTTGTCAACTCCTACTTGACTTTACACTTAAAACACTAGGTACTTCACCTAAGAATGTCTCCTCATCATCTATCAAGGGTTGTGCAGGAGCACTAGGATACTGCTTCCCATGCTCAATATGTTAGGATTTGATGAGCCCCTCACTAAACTCAATCCTGACTTCATCTCTCATATGCGAATATCTAAATAAATCAGCAAAAGTTAGAACTAGGCCCGTAGTATCAAAAGGAATAAGAATATCTACCTTCTCATGAGCAAATAAGGGTTATAGAGTGAAACTCCATGCTTAGGCCATCAAGATCGGCCTTCAAAGAAGCAACCCCCTCATAATCCCCTCTAGCCTTTACAACAACTAATCTCCTCTCATACTCTACCATTCATACAAAGAGATACCAAGATGCACTGAGTAGTGGTCTAAATAAACTAAAGGATTCGGCTACCAACTAAGTAATAGTATTGTTATTTCCAAAGTCATAGAAGCAACCTTGGCAAACATAATCATTGAATACTGAGGTGGTTGGGTAGGTCGAGAGAATGTTGTGGTGGTTGCATAAGGTGGTGTATGAAGAGGTTCGACCTCCGTAGGAGTATCACTAGAAGTACGGGGAGCATTAGAACCAAGAAAATGAATTGGAGGGTATCTACACCCTCTAAACTAGGTAGCTCTCGCATAAAAAATCCACTGATATCGTGGCTTTTCTCTTAATCCCTATGGAATTATGATCATCTTGGCAATGTGTAATGTCAATCACACCAATGCAAATATCCTTTTGATACATCTTAGAGAATATCAAAACCTTATACCCAAGAAAAAACAATGAAATAAGAGAAGAAAGGGGGAATAGACTACCCGATTACTTTAACCTTAACTTGATCATTTTCACAATTAACTCCTCGAATTAACTATAATATCATCCATGATGCAAAAAGCAATAATAGGCCTTTCTATAGTGACATATTGATCATTCCATGAAGGAAGTAGGCGGTTAATAACAAATCCAGGGCAATTTTTAGCTTGGATTGAAATTTCCCGCCTCTTGATTTGTTCGATACCATTAGCCCATGGAGGGAGCCCTATTGCAATCACCCAGGATAGCCAAGGAAAACACTCACACCCACTAAGCTCTCACTTTTTGTTTTTAACCCCAGAATCTCGATCAGAAGCAAAATAAATTTTACTTATTTCTGAGGCAGTTCATGGAACTTTAACTCCCTAAACTAGCACACATATAAGGAATGGTTGTTCCGCTACAAGTTGTTTGTACTTATGTTGATTCTGGTGGACAACATAAGATGCATAGAATTCTCATACAAGTTTTATGTTTTAATTTGATTGATGGGAAGTGGTGTCCATGTCGATAAAAATATCCTAAACTCTCTCTTTGACTTGTGTAATAAACTCGGCAAAATATTCTTCAACTCCTTTCAGGCTAAACACTTTTTGGGGGTTCAAAACCAATGTATCCACCCAATCATCATATAAGTCCCGCACACCTTCCACACCAAAACAAATTTTATCTACTTATTTTCCCAACCCTTTAGTAAGATTAATGGTGCTTTGTACCTCGAGACATGTTTGGACTTCTATGGTGGCCAGTTCTTTTCCTTTTGGGGTCATGGCTTTTGATTTTCCTTTATCCATTGTGGTTCCTATCTTTGCACCCCTTGGTAAGTTCTTTATTTGAGTGATATCTAAGAAAAAGAAAAAGAACCAAAAACAAACAAAAGAAAAGGGTAAAACATGTTTTTGGATTTTTTATATAGTCGAACAAAAATAAAAAGAAAGAATACTATGGTTAAGGCAAGGACAAATAATAAATAAAAGTCATGGGAACATTATGTAGAAAAATTCAAAAAATTTGGAACAGTACATATCTATATATTTTCACACTAAGCCAACTTAACACATGTAACACTCATGACATATACTTTAATAAAAATGACCATAAACCCTTATGAATGGTGTCACCCAATCTATCATAAGGCAACAAAAGCATTCTTATCAACTGGTTACATAGACTTAACCCATGGATTTTATGTGAAGCAATTCTATAGACCAAAGTCATGGTACATTAAATTGAACAAAAAATATCGTCAACTAAAACTACCGGGTTGTTATGATAAAAAGCTTACTGAGCAAATTCATTCTTAAGAAATGGGAAAATGATGCCCCAATAATGAATTCACCAAAAAATAATAACATTAAATTCAAACATCTTATTGGCATTTAAAACACATGGTGATCATAAAAAAAGATCATGGAAACTAGAATAAAGACACATTTAAGCATGCCAAGTTCAGAAATTCACCACCAAACACATCAAAGATACTCCTACTATCATAATTGGATCACCCACCACAAATGATTGCAAAGAAAATTCATGTGGCCATTTTATCAAACACCTGAGGTGCATAAGTTAATGTACTCAAGAATTCCCTTTTAATCATCGAAAAAGATGGCAATTAAAAATTTTCCATCCCAACATACATATTACATCAATATAAACTCAAATGATCCAAATTATTACCACAAAGTATCATAGAATATGAACCACCATTGAAATTTGAAGATAAACTTAAAGAAATTTATACAAGTGAACTTACCATTTGAATTAAATTTGGTAATGAGATAATGCGAGAAAACACAATTAAATATCCCCAAATTTAATTTTTAATGTGGTAAGGGAGAATTGTGAAAGTGAAGTAAAGAATTTTTAACTTTGGAAGAGAGAGAAAATGTAGTGTAAGAGAGGGAGAAAATCGAGTTCAAGAGAGCAAAATATGTTGAAAAATGTCAAGTGTAGAGAAAATGTATCGAATAATTTCTTTTAAAAGGAATTTGGGATTATCGGGTTGCGTAAGCCAAATAAATTTTGACCTATCATTTAAAAGCTTCAAGGTTGGAATGTGCCCAGGTCTCTACCAGAAAGTGTCAGGCTAGATGCGCGAAGCCTTCGCATGTTGTGGCAGATTTCCTAGCAGCTATTAGGCTACCTACGCGGTTGGCCTGTGCATGCATGTGTTGTCCTACATGCGTAGGATCCCATAGCATGTCAAGGAAGTGTTTTCCCAAATTTTGAAGCCACCAGCATGTCCACATGTACTCGTAGGTGCATGGCATGTTCCCATAGGTGGTTTTTATCACCTCAAGGAATGGTTTTGACCATCCATATCTAGTTTTACACTTCCCAACTTGGTATATCACGTACAAATACCCAAAAATAAACTATGATTAGTACTCAAACAACTATAAATCAACAAGAATGAACCTTGGGTTGTCTCTAAAGAAGCGTCTTAGTTATCGTCATGGCACAACATTATTTTTCATAACTTGACATCTTTGATGCAAAGCAACTCAAACTTATCTGCTTAGGGTCCACCATTTGGTAATGTTTTAACCTTTTCCCTTTCACAACAAACCTCTGCTTCTCATGATCCCCTAATTTGATCAGCTCATTTGGATTAATGCTTAAGACCAAAAATAGGACCACCACTTAGATTTTTGCTTGCCCGTGAAAAGTTTCAATCTTAAATTAAAGAGAAGGACATCATCACCTACACTAGAGTTTTATTTAAATATCTTAGCATCATGCCACCTCTTATTTTTGATTTGTACAATATGGATCTTTCATATTCCTTGAGTAAAAAATCTTCCAACTTATGTAGTTGACCTACTCTTGATTTGGAGGCATCCTCCCAATGCATATTCAAATTATACAAGGCCCACAAAGATTTATGCTACAACTTGAAAGGTAAGTTACAAGCCTTTCCAAACACCAATTGGTTGGGAGACATGCTGATAGGAGTTTTGTATGCCATATCATACACCCAAAGAGTATCATCAAGTAGTCTTGCACAATTTGTACAACCAATATTCATGGTTTTCTCCAAGATGGACTTTATTTCTCAATTTAAAAACTTAACTTGGCTACTAGTTTGGGGATGATATGGATTAGCGACCTTATGTTTCATCCCATACTTATCAAGAAATGCACCAAAGGACCTATTACAAAAATATGAACCACCATCACTAATGATTGACCATAGAGTCCCAAACCTTGTAAGAATATACTTCTTCAAGAAGAAGGTGACACTTTTCCTTTAATTATTTGATAGAGAAATTGCCTCCACCTTCTTGAGACATAATCGAAGTCTACCATGATGTACTTATTACCATATAAACTCACAAAGGGGACCATGAAGTGAATGGCCCTCACGTCAAACAACTCAACCTCAAGGTAAAGCTTTAGAGACATCTCATGCTTTCTTGAAATACCCCCTTGCATTGGGCATAAAGGTCAGTTTTGACCAATTCATGAGCATCTCTATGGATAGTAATAGTATCTAGTTTGAAGAACCTTTATAGTCGTTCTAACACCACCATGATGTCCACCAAATTGTGAAAAGTGGAAAACCTTAAGAATGGCCTGCATTTTTGACTCTATAATGCATCGATGAATCATTCCATCCATAAACTTTCTAAAAAAGTAGAGTTCACCCCAAAAGTATTTCTACACATCAAACATGAACCTCTTATTTTGATAACAATTGAGATCATTGGGAAATTAGCCACTCAAAATGTAATTAGCATAGCCCTCTTACCAAGGCTCAATACTTCCCAAAAGTGACATGACTAGATCATAAAAGAAGGTATCATCAATTTTGATCTCACCAAACTTCTCATGATTGGATTCAAGGTGAGAGAGGTGGTTGGATACTTGATTTTCACAATACTTTTGGTTCTTCACTTGAAAATCAAATTCTTGTAGGAGCAATATCCATCTAATCAATTGAGTTTTTTCTTCTTTCTTCACCATGAGATATCTAAGAGTTGTGTGGTCTATGTGTACAACCACTTTTTTACCCAACAAATAGGCCCAATTTTTTTCAAAATCATATACCACCGCAAGAAACTCTTATTCCATAACCATATAACGTTGGGCATTATTTAATGATCTTCTCATAAATAATTGGGTGAAACAACTTTTATTTTCTTTGTGCCAACACCACACCTAAGGCAACACCACTCGCATCACGCATTACTTTAAAAAGCATGGACCAATATGGATCCATGATTATAGAAACCCATACAAGAAGATTCTTTTGATAATTAAAGGCTCTTAAACAATCACAATTAAATTCAAAGATCACCGCTTTTCAAGGAGTTTCCACAAAGTATGAGCAATCTTTGGGAAATCCTTAATAAAATGCCTATAGAACCCGGCATGTCCAAGAAAATTTCTAACACCTCTCATGGAAATGGTTGGAGGTAATTTGGCAATCACTTCAACTTTTTCTTGATCGACTTGGATGAACTTACCCAATATCTTGTGGCCTAGCACGATGCCTTCTTTGACCATGAAGTGACATTTTTTCTAATTCGAAACAAGATTTTTCGCCACACACCACTCTAGGACCTTACTTAAAAGTTTGAGGCAAGATTTTAATTTTTCACCAACCATAATAAATCATCCATAAACACTTTTATGGTATCCTCTACCATGTCTGAGAATATAGACAACATATAATACTAAAAAGTGGCGGTTGTGTTACATAGCCTAAAGGGCATGCATTTAAAGGTAAAGGTCTTATAGGTACATATAAATGTGGTTTTTTAATTTTATGGTGCAATAAAAATTTGATTATAACCTTAACATCCATCAAGAAAGCAATACCCTCCAGGATCAGCTAATTGTTCTAATATTTGGTCCATGAAAGACATAGGAAAGTGATCTTTTTCTGTCTAAGAATTCAATTTTTGATAATCCATACATACCCTCCAATCCATGACCAAATATATAGGAATAAGATAACTATTTTTATTTGGTACAACCTTCATACCATCCTTTTTAGGAATGCATTAGACCGGACTAACCCATGTACTATTAGAAATCGGGTAGACAACACCCGCATCAAACCATTTGACAATATCCTTCTTTTACTACATCCTGCATTAGTGGGTTATATCTTTGTTGGTGTTACACACTAGGCATATGATCAAACTCCAATTTAACTTTATTAGATCAAATTCTAGGAGCAATCCTTGTGATGTTTGTTGTGGTCCACCCAAAAGCATCGACAAACTTTTTCCAAATAAACTTCAAGGCATCCACTTTCAAAGGTAATAGATCATTTATAACAATCCTTGGCAAAGTATTATTTTCACTTGAGAAGATAAAATCAATTTGTAAAGGGAACGACTTAAGTTAAAGTTGAGGCGGTTCAATAATAGAAGATTGGGTGGATGGACTTTCATGATTTTTGAAATTAAGATCCAACTTGCAAGGATTTTTAGTATAAGAACCAAGACCTGTTAATCAAGCAACCACCTCATCATATTCTTTAATTACCTCACTCCCCAAGTTCCACAAAACACCCACTAAGAGGTCATTCACAAGATCCGTCTCCATGGTGTTAGTCACCTTATCATCAATCACATTAATCACCAAAACAACTTACTAATTCATAGGTTGTTTTATGGACTTACATATATTGAAAGACACCTCTTCATTGTTCACCTGAAACTTTATTTTACCACATTCCGCATCAACTAAGGCCCATCTTGTATCCAAGAAAGGACTACTAAGAATCATAGGGACCTCATGATTAATTTCACAATATAGAATGATAATGTTGTCTAGAAACAAGAAATGTTCAATCTTCACAAGAAATTCATTCAATACACCCATAGGTTTCTTGATAGAGCGGTCGGTTACTAAAAGACTTATTGTAGTAGGCATAGGTGTACCCAAACCTAGCTTTTGAAACATATAAAATTACATCAAATTAATACTCTCCCTAAGATCACACAATGTTTTTCTGAATTTGAACACCCCAAGATTACAAGGAATAGTGAATGAACCTATGTCTTCTTTATTCACCACCATTGTGGTATACATTAGAGAACAATTATATATGTAGTTTTGATGATGATAAGATGACTACAAGGGACCCGATCCCTAGATGATCAAGGCAACAGTACAGCTGGCATGCGTCTGCACAACTTTGTACGTTTGTGTAACAAACTTGTAGTTGCTACTTGTACTAATTAGGACACCTGGTCCAATGACATTTAAGCTCTAATAATCACTCATCTATTAAAAATTCTTCTTCATCAAATGGTTTCTTACAAATACTCAAAGAGTGTTGAAGAGAGAAAAGAGGCAAAACCCCAGTTTACTACACTACTCAAGTTCTTAGCTATATATGTGTGTGCTTAAACATAATTTTTTATTGAGTGAGCTCTAATTTATATGTAAATTACTTAGTCTATAAGAGTAATGAACTTTTCATCTTGATTGGGAGTTCTTAAGTAGAGTTTCCTAAGTCCGAAACCAGTTAGAGTTAACTAATGTTTAGGGAGTCTTGGTAAAGTTGCCATGGTTAAGTTGTGTTAGAGTTACCATAAGCACGAGATGAATAGAGTTAGGCTAAAATCGAGTCTGTAATCAAGAGGTTGGTTATAGTGGATTTTTAAGGTGCTTATCAGGGCAAGCCATGATTTTTCCTTCCTTGAGCAAGGGGGTTTCAATATTAAAATCTTATATTTTTACTCTTCTTGCACTACCTTTTATCCTGGTTGCTTTACTATGTTTTTCCTGTGTTTGACTTTGAGGGACCTGGTCACTCACTATTTGGTTCAACCCTTAAGGGTTTTAACAATTGGTATTAGAGTAGGTTCATTCTAAGATGTTCATACCTAGAGTGTTTTTGTCATCATAGTTGCCTCACTAAATCTGAAAATAGGAGAAAATGTTCTATTGTGAAAAGAGATGAGAACAATCCTGCGAGTTATTCCAAAGTCCTGGCAAATAAATCAAAGGCTTTAGAGTCTAACTCATGTGAAAAAAACATTGATGTTGCACTTCTGGAAATAAGGATTGTTAGAGAAATGAAAAAGGTGGCTGGGTTAGCAAAAGGAATGGTAAAGTTGAAGTATGTCACAAAGGTAGTAGCTTTGAAGAATCATGAGGAACTACCCAATGAAAGAGAAGGACTAGAATCTTGAAAAGTCAAAAAGAAAGGATGCAACTATTTGTGTAGTTAAGAAGGTATTGGCTACATGGAAAGACTTGTTAAATAAATATAATAAAGACAAAGAGTATAGAGATGGTTTCATGCTGAAAATGATGATAAGAAAGTAATATCAAGTTCCTGGTGTTCTCTAATGTCAACTATTGAAGATAAAAAAAAAATTTGATAGAAAAGGGGGATTTCCCTCAAAACAAGTTTATGGATAGTAGTTGTTCAAGACACGTAACTAGAAGGGCTAATTGTTTTATCTCCCTCAAGACACTTCAAGGGGGAGTTGTGTCTTTTGAAAATGGTAAAAAGGGGTACATCCAAGGTGTTGGAAGGATTGAAAATTCACCCTACCATGCAATAAAAGATGTGTATTAGGTGAATGGTCTTATGTACAGTCTTCTAAGTGTGTCTAAAATCTGTGACAAAGGAAATAAGGTAAAATTATCATCTGATAGATGTACTGTATAAAGTATTAAATATAGAAGAATTATTCTCAAAGCCAATAGAGTAAAAAACACTTATGTAGCTGATTTGGAGCCAGTGGCTTATGAGGAATTGACTTGTTTAAGATCTCAAAGTGAAGATGCTAATTTATGGCATATAAGATTGGAACATGTAAGATCCTCTTTGTTAAACAAGTTAATTTCAAGGGAATTGGTCCGTGACTTGCCAAAGCTGAAATTCCCAAAAAATAAAGTTTGTGATGCTTGTGTTAAAGGTAAAAAAAATAGATCCTCCTTCAAATTGAAGAAGAAAGTACGTACCTCCAGACCTCTTAAAAAACTACACATAGATTTATGTGGACCTATTAAAGTCCAAAGTAGAGGAGGGGAGAAATAAATGATGGTTATTATAGATGACTACTCCAGGTTCACTTGGACAATGTTTTTAAGAACCAAGGATGAAACATATAGGATCTTGTGGCTTTTGCCAGAAAATGCATGTGAAGCTAAATTGCAAAATAACTGAATTCAGGTCTGATCATGGAACTAAATTTAAAATTATCAAGTTGATGAATTCGGTGTTGAGCATGGAATAAGTTACAACATTTCTGCTCCTAGAACTCCACAACAAAATGAAGTTGTTGAAAGGAAAAATAGAACACTCATAGATATTGCTAGGACTATGCTAGTTGATAGTGGTCTTCCAAAGAGTTTCTGGGTCGAATTAATAAATACTGCTTGTTATGTGACTAATAGGTGTTTTGATCAAATCACTTTTGAATAATACTCCTTATGAGATGGAATTTAATAGAAAGCCTAAGCTGGACTATTTCAGATCATTTGGATGCAAATGCTTTATGCTAAACAATGGGAAGAGAGAATTGGGAAAATTTGATTCCAAGATTAATGAAGTAGTATTTGTAGGCTATTCCTCAACAAGTAATTCTTACAAAGTGTTTAATAAAATAACTCTGTGTGTTAAAGAATGTGTCATGTGATCTTTAATGAGTCAGGAAATCAAATGAACTCAGGAGATGGTAAAGATTTAAAAGTTGAAGAACTCATTCCTATTTAAACGAATGATAATACTGAAGATGATGATCATGGCATAAATGATGCAGATGAGAGTGATGATAGTGCTGATGATCCAATATCTTAATCACAAACTCCAGCTCTAGTAGAAGAACAACAAGAGAAAACTAGTCAGAATTCACATGGACCTGGTCCCAGTAATATCAATCTCAGAAAACAAAACTGAAAGCATAAATCCTCTCATCCCTTTGAGAACCTGACTATACCTTTGGAAACATAAGTCCAAACAAAGGATCAAGCCAGAAATATTATTGAATTTTGGCCTTTTTGTCACAAATTTAACACAAAAATATGAAAAAAGCTCAGAAAGATGTTGACTGGATCAATGCAAAGCAAGAAAAACTCCAACAATTTAAAAGAAACAAAGTCTGGCATCTGCTCCCCAGGCCTGTTCAATGAATAATTATTGGGACCAATTGGGATTATAGAACTAAGCAAGATAAGAATAGAACTATCAACAGAAATAAGGTAAAGATAGTTCAATGTTATAACCAGGAAAAAGGAATTAACAATGATAAGAACTTTGCCCCTGTAGCAAGAATAGAGGCAATCAAAATTCTTATTGCATTTTTTGCATACATAGGATTCAAACTATATCAAATGGATGTCAAAAGTGTCTTTCTGAAGAGAAACCTGAAAGAAGAAGTCTATGTCAATCAACCTCCAGGTTTTAAAGATGCAGATTTTTCTCATTATATGCTTAAATTGGATAAATCTCTTTATGGTTTGAAGAAAGCACCAAGGTCCTGGTATGAGAGACTCTTAAAGTTTCTCTTGGAAAATGGCTTTAAAAGAGGGAAATATAATACTATATTCTTCAAGATCAAAGGTAGTAGCCTATTGATTGTTCATATATATCTTGATGATATAATATTTGGAGCTACTTCTGAATCCCCATGTGAATAATTTGCTAAGCTAATTAGGAGTGAATTTGAGATGAGTATGATGGGTAAATTGAGCTTTTTCCTAGGCCTACATATTAAGAAAACTTCTTAATGGACAATGATTTGTCAAGAGAAGTACATCAAGGATCTACCAAATAAGTATAACATGGGAGATTCCAAGCTAATCTACACCCCAATTGGAACCAACTCAAATATGGACAATGATGATTTAGGTCCTTCAGTGAATGAGACAATGTTTAAAGGATTATTGAATCCTTGCTATATCTCACTGCAAGTAGGACTGACATTATTTTTAGTGTGGGAATATGTGCCAGATTTCAATCACACCCAAAGTAATCTCATTTGAAAGTTACAAAAAGAATTCTTAGGTATTTGAAGGGGACAGAGGACCTAGTCCTATACTATCCATCAGGATATTGTGTTGACTTAGTATGATATGTTGATTCTTACTATGCTAGATATTTGGTAGATAGAAAAAGTACTTCAGGAACAGTACATTTTCTTGGCTCATCCTTAATTTCCTTGGGATCTAATAAGATAAACTCAGTTGCTCTATCTACTGATGAGGCTAACTACGTTTTGTTGCATCTGTTGTGTACATCTGCTATGGATCAAGCAGGAATTGAAAGATTTTAGTATTGTCTCAAACACTATCCCTCTAATGTGTGACAACACAAGTGCTCTAAACAAGGACAAAAATCTAGTGCAGCACAAGAGGACTAAGCACATTAATATGAGGCATCACTTCCTAAGAGACAATATTGAGAAAGAGGTAATCTATATGGAGTTCTTCAAAACTTAGTATCAGATAGAACATATTAATACTAAGGGACTTCACAAGGAATAATTTGTGAAGAATAGGTTGAAGTTAGGACTAACAAAAATAACCTAACCTACCATGTGAATCAGTAGTTCTCCATAAAATTGGCAATGATCAAGAGATAGGTATCCTTGGTAAAGTAAGTATTTTTTAGTCTAACTCATTAACATACCTTTACAGGTATACACCCATGGGAATGCTTTGGAAGAAAATAATGAAGTGTCACAAATTTGAGAAATTACTCAAAGAAAGAGAGGGACTTGGTCCCATCTCTCAGGTTAGTATCATGAATGTGCATGTTTTTCTTCTTGTTCTAATTAGAAAAACCCACATTCTTTCTCTCCTTGACAGAAAATTTATGTTATCCAAAATTATAGTTAAACTCATCCTTACATTAAGTCCATGAATCTTGTCCAAATCAGTTATCCTAATTATCTAAAGACAAATCCTTTCTTCACTTATCTCTCTAATAAAGAATTATCCTTAAAAATGTATTACCTTATTGACAGTATAAAAGGAAGTTTGTATCGTCTCAAAAACTAAAATGACATCCTAAAAACAAAAGTCTCCAAAGTGAAATCTGGAAATCCTATTGAAATTCACCAGACTTATATAGGACCTGGTCCCAAGAAGAAGAGAATTACTAATGATGAACCTAGTAGGGCTTATTAATGAAGAAAACAAAAAACAAATGCTAGAAATATAGAAATTGGGTGATTGCTGGTGCAAAGTCCAAAATTTTCAAAAGAGTGTCCATGAGTCTTTGGAAAACTTAGGAATGAGAAATTATGAACTCAAGAAGAAGGTTACAACTCTATCTGATGAGGTTTTTAGATTAAATACAATAATAGAGTTGTTACTGCTAAATCCTGGGCGTTCAAATTGTTACACTGTCATAAGATGGTTTTACTTCTCTAAAACTTCTTCCCAAATCTTTCACCTTTTTAACTCCTCCAACTTCTCTACCTTTTTCTATGGAATATGAAATGTAATACTTGCATGGAAATGATACATAATTTGTTGAATATGAAAGATTTCTTGCTTTTGTGCTCTTTATCTGTTTCAACCTTAAAAATATTCTTTATGTTAGTGTTTCCCAAGTGCCCATTATTTAAATAAATTATTCTTACTATTATTACTCTTGGTTTACTGCTTTCACTTTTCAATAATGCCAAAAAAGGGGATACTAATCTCATGTGGAGAATGTGGAGGAAGGGATCTTAAGGGAGGAACTAGACCAAGATGATAAAATAAAAATTGCATATATGTTTGCATATTGACAGTGGAAGGAAGGAAGTGATGAGCTATAGTGAAGATATGTAGGTATAGTGACGGGGGAAAGAAATTGAAGCTTGATAAACAATTGACAATAAGGGACCAGGTCCCTATGTTGCAAGATGGAGGAAGCATGATGATATGGGAAACACTTATCTTCAGTAGTGGTAATCACACTAATTAAATATAATGAATATGCATTAATGCTCAAGGCTTTGTGGTTGGTTTGTCATAATCAAAATGGGGGGAAATTGTTATATGTAGTTTTGATGATGAGTAGATGACTACAAATGACCAGGTCCCTGGATATTCAATGCAATAGTACATCTGGCACACATCTGCACAGCTTTGTCCATTTGTGTAACAAACTTGCAGGTGCTTCTTGTACTAATTAGGACACATGGTCCAATGATATTTTAGCCCTGATCATCACTCATCTATAAAAGAAAAAAGATGCTTCTTTATCAAATAATTTTTTCCAATTACTCAAAGAGTGTTGAAAAGAGGAAAAAGTCAAAAACCCAGTTTACTACACTGCTAAAGTTCTTAGTTGTATGTGTGTGTGCTTAAAAAGAAATTGTTCTTGAGTGAGCTCTGATTTGTAAACAAATTAATCAGTATATAAGAGTAATGAACTTTTCTTCTTGATTGAGAGTGCTTAGGTAGAGTTTTTGTAACGGCCCAAGACTACCCCTAGTCGTTACATGGTGCTTACGGTCCCGAGGGACCACAATCTAACCCATGAGCTGGTACCTGCTGTGGGCACTGAGTAATATAATCATGAATGCGTAAGAATCACTGAAATGCCATAATGTTTTAATAATGAAACAACTACTGAATTATGAATCTAGCATAATACTGAAATCTGAATAATCTGAATAGCTAACTATAGTGTCTGAAAAACCTCTAAACTGAATACTGTGAGTTGATGGGACAAGCCCCCAACTAACTCTACTAACTACTGAGATAAAAACATGAAGTAATACAATCTTTCCTTGGATGATGAGGACTCACCACTGCTACTATACTACCAATGATCTAAGGGACTAAGTGCGATCCGAGAACTGAGCGTCAAGACATACGATATGATACATCATAGCACAAAAGAAAGGTATGCGATAAGTACTTTGAATGTACTGGTATGCTAAATAAGGTAGGCTGATACGGATGGTTTCATGAAGAGAAACAATAATAATTAAATGGATATGCAATTAAAGCATGGAATCTGTAGATACTAAAAATGCATGAAAATTTGTAAATACTGAGGATGCATGACCAAGAATATAGCATGAACTGAGTAAAATCTATAAAATGAAATCTATATGCTTTTGTCAAACAACACTAAGACTGAATAACTGAGCTGGGACTGTAACTAAGACTATATCTGAGACTGTGAGAGGTACCATCTAAATGACATTCCCCGATTTGAGCTAATCGGGGTACAACATATAACCCTTATTTAAAGGGTGTTAATACCATGCCATGGGTACTAACAATGGTTGTGTGGATCCACTAAACTAATATAATCTCCAAAGGACTAAGGGTGTCAAGCCTGAACTGACGGGTGACCCCTGTGAGATAGTCAAGCCAAATTTGACGGGTGACATCTCATATCCTACGTTGGCTACGTAGTTCTAGAGAATAGGGATTGCTACTAATGGCTCTTCCTATATGATGGGGAAGACTCCATCCCTACACTCGCTAGGTGCTAAATCCTACTCCCAACTGAAAGACACTGAGATACTAGACTGTTCTGAGTTTAATGACTGATATCTGACTATTCTGATAATGCTCATAACATAATCTGAAAACTATTCTATAGTGTACTGAGACTAGACTAAATAAATAGCTATGGTTTTCTGGAATTCAATACCCCCAGGACTCAAAATCAATATTAGTAAAAGTGACACTAAAGCTTGGAGATTAAAATATGAAGGCTTTTATAAAATCAATCACTCTTGTAGGAATTTTATCAAACACTTGTAGTTCATTGTTAAAAAAAATTATAAGAATATCCTAAAACATATAGAAATAGCATGAATCTGACATGATAGAGTTAAATCATGATCTTTTTCACTAAATAACAACATTAAAATATGGAGGATTAAATAATAGTAATAATTTTATAGTAACATGGTATAGAATCATAGTTCATGGAGATTCATGGGTGAAATCAAAATTTAAAACATAGTAACTTGAAAAGATCAAAATTTTATAATTTAAAAAGGGTTACTTGGACTCCATGGATGAAAGGGATCCATGGATGAACATCTAACATACCTTAACTAGTGGATTTCTTGAAGTTCTTGGTGAATTCTTGAGGATTGACCTTGAATTTAAACGCTAGGGTTCTTGATTGGGAGAGAATCTTCTTTGATTTTGGGGAAAAATTATTAAAATAACGAAATAATTGGTTAATTAGGGTGAATTTCGTGTTAAAGGCTGACTGGGGTGAGGGGAAAAAGACTGTAATACCCTCAGATTTAAAACTCGAAATTACTAAAAAAATTCCTGATTTTATGAGTTGGCGTGACGCGGTGCTATCACGTCGTGTCACTAGAATTGGATGATTGGGAACTGAAGGCTTGGAGCGACGTGAAGGAATTGCAGTGCCCTTTTGATTCTGAAATTCACCCTTGGCGTGATGTGCCATTATCTCGATAGGACACTGGAAAAGCACAATTGGGATTTTGGCTGACTGCACGATGCGGTAGTTTTGCAGAGCTTCACTGGAAATTGACAATCATCATTTATGCTGGCTCCGCGATGCGCTAAGGGTTAAAATGACAGTTTTTAACGACTGAAACTTAAAATTACCATAACTTCTTACCAGGTTATCGGATTTAGGCAAATTTTATATAGTTGGAAAGATAATTTAATTTCCTACGCAATGGAAGGCTCTAAACTGGAAAATAATCAGTATTTTGAAAATTTTATATATGAATACTTATGTATAGGGACTTAGATTATGCTAAGGAAATACGTGGTATTACAATATCTCCCCCTTGTGATCATTCATCCTTGAATGAGACCGATTAAGATGAGGGAAAACTGATGAACTAAGCTTACACACTGAACATGCATATTTTATGCATGGAATGCATAATTGAACTGATTCATAAATGCACGACTGACATGAACATGATGTGCAACAGAAATTAAGCATGATAGAGAGAAATCTTAAGAAGACTAGTACCCTATACTGAATTTGGGTCCACGTAGAAAAGATGAGGGTACTTGTTCCGCATATCTTCATCTTCTTCCTAAGTGGCTCCCTCATCGGACTGATTCCGCCAAAGAACTTTGACTAGTGGAACTTCTTTATTTCTTAGTATACGAACTTGATGATTAAGAATTTCGACTGGGACTTCCTCAAAGGAAAGGCTATTTTGAATATCTATACTTTCAAAGGGAACAACTACAGTTGGATCACCAATACACTTTTTCAACAATGAGACATGGAACACTGGGTGTACTGAGGCTAAATGTGAAGGCAACTCAAGCTCATAAGCTACCTTTATGAAACGACTGAGAATTTTGAAGGGACCGACATATCAGGACTGAGTTTTCCTTTCTTGCTGAATCTCTTTACTCCTTTCATGGGTGAGATTTTCAAGTACACGAAGTTACCGACCTCAAACTTGAGATCCTTTCTCCTTATGCCTGCATATGATTTTTGTTAGCACTGGGCAGCCCTAATCCTTTCTCTTATCAACTGAACCTTCTCTAATGTATCAAACACCAAGTAAGGCCCTACTACTGCGGCCCTACCTAATTCAAACCAACTAATTAGATATCTACATCTCCTACCATATAAAGCCTCAAATGGAGCCATACAGATACTAGAATGATAGATGTGATTGTATGCGAATTAAATCAAAGGCAAGTAGTCATCCTTACTAGCTTTAAAACCAACTGTGCATGCTCTTAGCATATCTTTTAGAGTCTGAATGGTCCTTTCTTCTTGACCGCCTGTCTGGGTATATAAGGTGGTACTGAGATGGATTTGGGTACCAAGATCTTTTGGAATGCTTTCCAAAAATGAGAGGTAAAATGGGTACCTCTATCCAAGATAATAGATAAGGGAACACCATGCAACCTAACAAACTCTCTGAGATAGAGTTTGGCATAGTCCTCGGCTGAATAAGAGGTATGGACTGGAAAGGAATGAGCTGATTTGGTCATCCTGTCTACGATAACCTAAATAGAATCATGTTGATGATGGGTATGCGGAAAACCTATCACAAAATCTAGGTTCACTTCCTCATATTTCCAAATGGGAATGTTGAACTCCTGCGTAGACCCACTAGGATTCTCATGCTCAATCTTAACTTGCTGGTAAGTAGAGAACTTAGCTACAAACTCTATAACATCTCTCTTCATCCCACTCCACCAATAGATCTCCTACAAATTGTGGTACATCTTAGTGGCCCCTAGATGAATAGAGTAACGTGTACTATGCGCTTCTACAAGAATTCATTTCCTCAAATCATCTACACCGGGCACACACAATCTACCCTGATTACACAAAACACCATCTCCCACTTAGGAGAAAACCTCCACTTTCTGATCTCTGACTTATTTTTTTAACTTAACTAGATTGGGATCTTTATCCTTCTTTTCCTTCACCTCAGAAAATAGAGATGATTTATTGCTACTCTGCACCCACATACTACCCTCTTTTGAGTCGACTAAGTGGACATCTAGTCAGGCAAACTGATGAACTTCCTAAAATAACTTATTTATGCCATCCTCAACATGAGCTACACTACCCATAGAAAATCTACTGAGAGCATCAACAACTACATTGGCCTTTCCCGGATGACACAGAACACTCATGTCATAATTCTTTAATAACTCTAACCACCTTCTCTGATGGAGATTCAAATCATTCTAAGAGAATACATACTGAAGGATTTTGTGATCAGTTAACATATCTACATACACCCCATACAAGTAATGCCTCCAAATCTTTAAGAAAAATACTGCAGCTGCTAACTCAAGATCATGAGTAGGGTAATTCTTCTCATGGGGTTTAAGCTGTCTGGTGGCATAGGCTATGACCTTACCTCTCTGCATGATGAAATAACCCAAACCTACTCTAGATGCATCGCAGTACACAACAAAACCATCTAAACCGTCGGGTAGAGTCAAGACTTGGCTAAGGTGAGTCGAGTCTTCAACTCCTGAAAACTCTTCTCGTAAGAATTTGACAACTGAAACTTAACTTTCTTCTGATTCAATCAGGACATGGGGGATGCAATAGAAGAAAATCTTTTAATAAACCGATGGTAATAGCCAGCTAAACCCAAGAAACTCCTGATATCTTATAGAGAGATAGATCTAGGATAGTTTCTCACCATCTCAGTCTTTTGAGAATCAACTCTAATGCCATCACCAAAAATGATATGGCCAAGGAAAGCTACTAATCTTAGCTAGAATTAATACTTACTAAATTTAGCGAACAACTAGTGAGCTCTAAGAGTCTAAAGCACTACTCTAAGGTGGTCCTCATGCTCATTTTTTCTACAGGAGTAAAAAAGAATATCATCAATGAAGACTATGATGAACATGTCCAAGTACAACTTAAACACTCAGTTCATCAAGTCTATGAAGGTTGATGAGGCATTTGTAAGATCAAACGACATGACTAGAAATTCAAAGTGACCATACCAAGTTCGAAAAGCTGTTTTTAGAATGTCACATTCCCTGATCCTAAGCTGATGATAGCTTGATCTAAGGTCTATCTTGGTAAAGTATCTAGCACCTTGAAGTTGGTCAAACAAGTCATCGATTCTAGGAAGTGGATATTTATTCTTGATTGTAACTTTGTTTAACTGATGGTAGTCTATGCACATTCTGAGAGAACCGTCTTTCTTATGAACGAATAGAACAGGTGCACCCCACGGGGAGACGTTGGGTTTGATGAATCCCTTGTCTAGGATATCCTTTAACTATTCTTTCAATTCTTTGAGTTTAGCTGGAGCCATTCTATAGGGAGTAATAGATATAGGCTGAGTATCTGGGAGAAGGTCTATTTCGAAGTCGATTTTCCTTTCGGGAGGAACTTTGGGAAGATCTTTGGAAAATACATCTGAGAATTCATTTACTATTAGAACTAATTCAAGAGTTAAAGTTTCTGAGTTAGAGACTTTGACTCGAACAAGATGGTAAATACACCCCTTCGATATCATCTTTTTAGCTTTAAGGTATGAGATCAATTGAACCCTAAAAGCTGTGGTACTACCCCTCTATTCAAGGACTGGTTCATTTGGGAACTAAAAATAAACTATTCTATTTCTACAATCAACTGAGGTATAACACGAGTGGAGCCAATCCATGCTGAGAATGATGTCAAAATCCATCAGCTCTAACTCCACAAGATCAACTTAGGTAACTTTCTGAGATATTATGATCGGACAGCTCCTGTATACCTGTCTGGTTACAATGGAAACACCTACTGGGGTAGATACTGAAAAGGGATATGCTAGCATTTTGGGACTAACTCTGAAGTTGACATCTATATATGGAGTTACAAAAGAATGAGAAGCTCCAGGGTCTAGTAAAGTATAAACATATAAGTGAAATACCTACAACGTACCAGTAACTATGTCAGAAGAATTTTCCTGATATTGTCTTGACTAAAAAACATATAATCCGTTCGGACGCTGACCACTAGTAGCACTTGAAGTGACACCCTACTGAGTCAAGCGACCGAATGGAACTAACGACTAATAGGACTGGCCCTGTTGATGCATATCCCTACCCTTCTGAGAAACTACCTAACACTCTCGAATTTGATGGCCTGGCTTTCCACACCCAAAGCACACATCACTACCCCACTCTACAATCACCCTGATAGTGTCTACCACACTTCTAACATAAAGGATTGGTATGAGCACTGCTAACAATGACTTGTGACTTAGATCTTGGTGCCCTATCCTTATTTTCATTTCTAAATTTAGGTACTGGAGCACTGGCTGAAGAGGGTGCTGGCGCTGAAGACCTATGGTGAAACTGAGGATGGCTACCACCTTCTGACTTTGGCTGAATAAAATTAAACTACCCATCCTAGCTCTCTTGTTTCCTCTCTCCCTCTCCGTAATATTTTGCTCCTCTATTTATTGAGCATGGACTATCAACATAGATAAGTCTATCTTACTAATCAACATTGTGTTCGTACACTCTTTGACCACACTATCAGATACCCAGACACAAACTTACTCATGTTGGACCTGTTATCAGTTACCACATGAGGATCATACCTGGCTAACTGAGTAAACTTGAGGGAATACTACCTCACACTCATGCTGCCTTGCCTAAAATTAATAAACTTTAACACTTTAGCCTCTCTCAACTCCAATAGGAAAAATCTATCCAAGAAAGTTGTGGCAAACTCTTCCCATTCTATAGGCCCCACATCTACATCCCTATCAACCTTTCACTACTTAAACTAAGTATGGGCTACATCCTGCAATTGATATGTAGCCAACTTGTCACTTTGACTAAACTTCACCCTCATAGCATCCATTACTTTTTAAACCATATCTAAGAATTTTTGTGGATCCTCTTAAGACTTGGATCCTTGAAAGATGAAGGATTCATCCGGGTAAAATCTCAAATTTTGGTTGCAGTAGTACCGTCCACTGGATTGGTCAGAACAATAGCTGGAAATTCATTTTGTGCTACTACTGAAAATGCTAGAGTAGTGAATAGAACTCCGAGTTCTGCGTGAGAGGCATGCTTGTCCAGAGGATCTGCCTGGATAGGCTGAGGGGCTGGCTGAGTTCCTGTCCTTCTTTCATTTTTGTTGGAAGGTATGTTCTGTAAATAAAAGGAAAAAGTGGATTAGATAGAGAGTTTAACTTGAGTTCATGCTCACTCGCACGACATGAATATTGAAAGAAGGGAAACTTTTCCTAAATGCCTTGTAGCCTCTCATCCATAAGTGAGGCGCACTACACACCCATGCACAAGACTCTACTCGATGTGGATTTCAAACTTTCTAGGAAACTTTAAAACCTTAGGCTCTGATACTAAGTTTGTAATGACCTGAGACTACCCCTAGTCGTTATGCGGTGCTTACAGTCCCGATGAACCATAAGCTAACCCATGAGATGGTACCTGCTGTGAGCACTGAATAATATAATGATGAATGTGGAAGAATAACTGAAATACCATAAGGTTTTAATAATGAAATGACTACTAAATTATGAATCTGGCATAATACTGAAATCTGAATAATCTGAATAACTAACTGTGGTTTTTTTCTCTAAACTGAATATTGTTAGTTGATGGGACAGGCCCCCAACTAACTCTACTAACTATTGAGATAAATACATGAAGTAATATAATCTATCCTTGAATGATGAGGACTCACCACTACTACTGTACTATCGATGATCTGAGGGACTAAGTGCGATATGGGAACTGAGCGTCAACACCTATGATATGATACATCATAGCATAAAAGAAAGATATGCAATTAGTACTTCTAATGTACTGGTATGTTAATTGAGGTAGGCTAATATGCATGGTTTTATGAAGAGGAATAATAATAATTAACTGAATATGCATGTAAAGCATGGAATCTGTAGATACTGAAAAAGTATGAAAATCTGAAAATACTGAGGATGCATGACCAAGCATATAACATGAACTGAGTAAAATTTGTAAACTAAAATCTATATGATTTGGTCAAATAACACTAAGACTGAATAACTGAGCTGGGACTGTAACTAAGACTATATTTAAGACTGTGGGAGGTATTGTCTAACTGACATTCTCCAATTTGAGCTAATCGGGGTCCAACCTGTAACCCCAGTTAAAAGGGTGTTAATACCATACCACGTGTACTAATAATGCTTGTGTGGATCTACTAAACTGACATAATGTCCAAAGGACTAAGGGTGTCAAGCTTGAACTGACGAGTGACCCCTGCGAGATAGTCAAGCCTAATCTAACTGGTGACTTATCATATCCTATGCAACTACGTAGTTCTGGAGTATAGGGAATGCTACTAATGACTTTACCTATCTAATGGGGAATCTGCCATCCATACACTCACTCGATGCAAAATCCTACTCCCAACTGAAAGACATTGACATACTAGATTTTCTGAGTTTAATGACTGATATTTCACTATTTTGATAATGCTTATAGTATAATCTGAAGACTATTCTATAATGTACTGAGACTAGACTAAATAAAAAACTATATTTTTTGGGTATTCAATACCCCCAGGACTCAAAAACAATAATAGTAAAAAAATGACACTAAAGCTTGGAGATTAGAACATGAAGGCTTTTATTAAATCAATCACTCTTGTAGGCATTTTAGCAAACACTTGTAGTTCATGGTTCAAAAAAATCATAGGAATGTCCTAAAACATATAGAAATAACATGAATCCGACATAATAGAGTTAAATCGCGGTCTTGTTCAATAAAAAACAACATTAAAACATGGAGGATTAAATAATAAAAATAATTTCATGCTAACATGATATAAAATGATAGTTCATGGAGATTCGTGGGTGAAATCACAATTTAAAATATAAGAACTTGAAAAGATCACAATTTTATTATTTAAAAAGGGTTACTTGGACTCCATGGATGAAAGGGATCCAGGGATGAACATCTAACATACCTTAACTGGTGGATTTCTTGAAGTTCTTGGTGAATTCTTGAGGATTGACCTTGAATTTGAAAGCTAGGGTTCTTGATTGGGAGATATCTTCTTTGATTTGGGGGAAACGTTATTAAAATAATTAAATAATGGGTTTATTAGGGTGAATTTTGTGTTATAGGCTGACTGGGGTGAGGGAAAAAAGACTGTAATGCCCTCAGATTTAAAACTCAAAACACTGAAAAATTCCCAATTTTATGAGCTGGCATGATGCGGTACTATTGTGCCATGTCACTGGAATTGGACAACTAGGAACTGAGGGCTTAGTGAAATGCGGAGGAATCACGGTGCCCTTTTGATTCTAAAATTCACCCTTGACGCGACGCGCCATTATCGCGACAGGACACTGGAAAAGGAAAATTTGGATTTTAGTTGACGACGCAACGCGGTGGTTTTGTAGAGCTTGACTGGAAATTGACAATCATTATTTATGCTTGCTCCGCGATGTGCTAAGGGTTAAAATGACTTTGTTAAACGACTGAAACTTAAAATCGCCATAACTTCTTACACGGTTATCGAATTTAGGCTAATTTTATATCGTTGGAAAGCTAATTCAATTTCCTACACAGTGGTAGGCTCTAAACTAGAAAGTAATGAGGGTTTAAATTTTTTTATATATGAATAATTATGTATAGGGACTTAGATTATACTAAGGAAATGCGGGGTATTACAATTTCTAAAGTCCAAAACTGGTTTGAGTTAACCAGTGTTGAGAGAATCTTAGTAGAGTTCCCAAGGTTAAGCTATAGTAGAGTTACTACAAGAAGGAGGTGCCTAGAGTTAGGCTGAAATTAAGTCTGTAATCAAGAGGTTGATTATATTGGATTTTTGAAGTGTTTGTGAGGGCAAGCCGTGATTTTTTCTTCCTTAAATAAGGGAATTTCCACATTAAAATCTTGTGTTTTTACTCTTCCTGCACTGCCTTTTATTCTCGGTTTCTTTATTATTTTTTTCCTGTATTTGACTTTGAGGGATCTGGTCCCTCACTGTGTGGTGCAACCCCCAAGCATTTTACCACACAATAATTGTGGGTCACCTTAAAAGTTTTAACATCCATAACTCATTTCTTTGTGACCAAGTCCTTCACTAATATAGCATACCCGAGCATTTTTTTTAAAGATTCCAACAATGGGATATTCACTTAAAGGTTGATAAAATTTTCAAGGAATTTCTTGAACTTGGTTTCATCATCCTCCTTCTTGAGTCTTTTTGGAATAAGGGACGAATTTTTATTTGTGTCATAGAGACAATCGAGGTTTATTATGGTTTTGGAGCATTAAAATCAACCATTTTTGGAGCTTTCTCACTTTCAACCTTTTCTTCAACTACCTTCAGCTTGTCAACAATTGGATCATTAAGATTTGGAACATCATTATTTGAGTTTTCTAGCCGCTTTCTTTTTCCATTAGCTTGTTCATCACTCCCCTTTCATTCGGGTAATTATTAAGATTAACAACACCTTTACCAAGATTCTACCACTCTTAGTGACTATATCTATCAACATTATTTGTAGGCTTAGCAACCATGTCACCGGGTAGGCCACCTCTTGTCCTTGCATTGAGATGAGCCGAGCTTTGTCCTAATTGAGTTTCAAGTTGCTTGATAGAGGATAAATAATAGGTCACCATTTGTTTGAGTTGTGAGAAAGCACTTTTCATGTCTTTTAACATCCGATCACTTCCTTCAACAGTAATTAAGATACGAGAAAGGATATATTCACTCTTGAACATCTTCGAGTCAAAGGAGCTTGAATATTTACCCTAGTCCCTATTATGTGGAGGAGTGTATGATGAAGTCCAAGCAATACCTCTTGTTAGATGATGGTATGGTCGCTGTCAAGATATTGTAACCCAACTAAGGTTGGGGTCGAATCCCAAGGGAAGATGTGGTTTGACAGATCCCAGTGGTTATAGTCTATGGGTAAAATAGGAAAGTAAATGAGGGGATTTGTTTGTAGTTGTCTCGAACATAGAACAATATTAATTTGGTGGAAAAACAATCGTAAGTAACCACTAGGATTGTGTTCCCCCTGGCATTTCAACTCTGTAGGTTTATCATGCGATGTTGAACCAACCTAATACCTTGCATGCAAAATCGATAAGTTATGTACTTCCTACAGTCTTTTAGATGAGTAGGAGGATTTCACCCTTTACCTATTGAGTCTCAGGGTGTCGCATACTAACCCTTACCCTGGTCCCAGTTAACTATCACCCTTTGAGTCTCAAGTTATTAGATAAAAACTAATAATCCTTCAAATATACCATTATGCTGCAATAGATCAACTATTAACTCCCAAATTACAGTTGTCTTTATCTTTTCCTAGTAACTACCCCATTTTCTAGATCAAGTAGTAATATCTAGGCGGGATCCTAATGTATGCACCCATTAAGAAATAAATCACATCAAAGATAAATCAATGCATGCCATGGGTATTGGTTCCTATCAACAATCGCATTTCCCTTACTTCATCAATCTGCTAGGGTTTCCACAACCCGATACAAGAAGGAACCATGGAAGCGGAAAACACATGAAACAATGGAAAAAAAGGGACTAATGTGATAAATACACAAAAAAATGGAAACACAAAAACAAGGGATACAAGGATAGAGGGATATATAGATAGACACAATGATAAGAAAAAGGACAATCGAAAGATGTATCAAATCTAACGACCTTTCTAAATATTACCAAGAGAACCTAGCTCTTACGTAGAACTCAAGGAAATTAGATTCCATAGCAACCCACATTTCTAAACAAAAGATCAACCCAAGCTAATCCAAGCTTGCCTTACACTCTCATAGGAGCATTCAATCATAATTCATCAAAAATCTCCCTAATGAAATATCTAAGGCATCTATTTATATTATTTGCCTTTGCCTAAATAGCCTATTACCAAAAAAACCCAAAAAGTGATTATTTTGGAAATAACCCACAAGGGATCTTCAAAGCATACTCCAAGCTCCAAGAAATTATACACACATGGAATTGAGGGTTTAGAAGCTTAAAAGGGGTCCACCAAGTGCATTCTTGAGCTCTTTCCTTGACCATGGATTGTACCTCTTTGTATTGGCCTCGAATGATGTAATAAAAAGTTTTAAGCCCCCTTTGGATTGTATCATCCTCCCCTTCTTGAAAAGGATTCGTCCTCTAATCCAAACCTTGAAAAAACAAAGGAAGGACCAACAAACACAAACTCTTCTTGGCATTAGGGCTAGGATTAGCACAATAAATCATAGCATCATGCCAAGGTTGCACACACTTAAGATATAACCAAGCATCAAAATGATCAATCAAGGGTGTATACCTCCCCAAAAGTAAAAACTGCTTGGTCATTCAAGATCTTTGAACAAAGGGGTACGCTAGAGGAACCATGGTAATCAATCAACCGCTCATGACGGCTTACATGGATTACAAGTCTCAATAAGCTTATAACCGTGCTATAGCAGTCATCCTTGTTGGAAACCCTTCCCCTATACAACTTTGGTATCTCAAGTATATTATAAATCTCCAAGAAAGACTTTCCATCACAATGGCTTAAACACTAGGTGGACACAAATCGATATTGCTAGGAGAGTCAATTTTGTCATCATTAGTATCAACTAGTGTATTCACACTCACAAGTTATACATTATCATCATGAAGTAAAGAGACATTAGGCTCACCTAAAGATAAACTATCATTCATACTTAGTTGGCTACTAGCCTTATTCACTAAAGTGCAAGAGTTAACTTTATTACCTTGAAGTTTTTGTTACCTTGAAGTTCATTTGGAGCATGTCCACTCAAGGGAGATTAAATATTTGGTGGATTGGGAAGGGTGGAGGTATGGAAGCTTAGATGATCTATCATGATGTCCATCTTTCTTGAAAGGGAACTTTGCATGTTACCCATCCTACTATCCATAACATTAAGCTTCTCCATGATAGAAGCTAACATAGCATTTGTGATGTTATTATCCGTGGTGTGTGACGTTTCACTTTCTTAAGACATTGTACCTATTAATAAATACAAAAAAAAACAAAAAAAAACAAAGAAGTTATAGTTAGGAAAACAACCTCACAAGCTCTCAAGGTTCACCTTTGATTGTTACTTAATTGGCATCTCAAGTGTTGATAGCTCATTTGTACTCCAATGAGATTTCTTGGTACCAATTATGTCTTGAGGTCGGAATGGATTCTTTTTTGAAGGACTCAAATAAACAAAATTACGTACGGACTAGAATAAAAAAGTTACAAAGAATTAAAAACTAGAAAAGCACACAAAGAAAAAAAAGGATGATGAAAGAAAACGTACTCAAACACTATTTCGTAACTAAGTAGGATGATTACTAGTTGTTAATTAGCATTAGAATAAAGAAAAGAAACCTAAGAATCAAAGAAAGAAACTAAGAAGATAAAATTGAGCTTACTATAATTTAACGAGTTGAATTGATGTTGCTGACTCAAGGTGATGACTATGGTTGATAGGCCGTCACTTAGTTGATAACTAAAGTTGACAACAAGGGCTAGTCTTCAGCCTTAGGTAGTGAGTGTGATGACTTGGAATTCTTTAGGTAACGTCTTGTAACTGAGTTGATGAATTTGAAATGACGATTGTCAACTAGTCGTCAGCCTTAGAAAGTAGGGTTGACGACTTGTGTGATGGATTATCAATTTATTGACGACTAGAGGGATGACTTAGGCTAGTCGCCAGCCTTAGGCAATGTTGTTTGATGACTCGTTGATGACCTGTCACTTGATTCCAACTTGTATTTCAATCCTTCTTTAACTTAGGGGTATTTTTAGGATTCTATGGATGAAAAATACAAGGAATTGGAACTCTTCAACTGATCTTTCAAACTCAAGAACTTTGAATTTCTTGTGGTCCCCTCCTTTGTACTCCCCTTTGTCTTTTTCATTTAGAATAGTCCCTTTTGATGCTACTTGATCCTTTTATTTCTTTGGAAGACTAGGAATATTATTTGGAATAAAGAAGTACAACACCTTCTCTAACCTTCCTTTTGGATCAAACACTCACATTTTTAATGTTCTTCTTCAACAATATATGAAGATTTTTAAGAACACTAAGAACATTAAAAGTTGACAACCTTGGAATTGGATGAAATTCGAGATCCAAGCTCACTTCAAACTCCCGAACATAAATAACACATCGTCAATCCTAAAATATCAACAACAACAGTCCAAATTCGACAATCCACCTTCAAGTTTCTTCAACTCAAGATCCAACAATGGTGGATGACTCAAATCAACCCGAAATAAGCTCAAATTTTAGATTTCGACTCTGATAGTGTTAGGGAATAACAATTCCCAAGCACATACACAAGTGTATGTGGTCTACCAAGTAATATAGTGGCCTTCAATAAAGTTAAATATCGATCCCACAAGGACTAGTTCCAACAACTATTAAATTCTAGTTTAACTTCTAAAATTAATTTGATGCAGAGTAACCAGAAAGAGTTTTGAATATTTGTAAACTAAAGTAAACAATGAGTAAAATAAATACTTGAGACAATCAATAGAGAAAAAACCAGGTTTAAAGCACTTTGAACGATCATATTACGTTATTGAACTTCATTCATTAAATCGCTTATCTTGGTTGTTGATTCGTAGGGTTAATAGCATGATCATGGTATCCCGACCTCTAATCATCTACCTAACATAGAAATTACAACTACATCGTTGAGTGGGGATTTAATAATCTAATTAAGTGCTTAACATTATCATCCTACATGTGAATCAAGTAAGGCTTCTGGGTACATCATTGTCCTAGACGCTATTTCAAATTCCTTATTTCATAAAATAATAAGAACCCTACTTTGTTCATCCCTATGTTCTATATTCCTATTCCCCCTACCGAGATCACAAGTTCAACAATTGATATATTTTAAGGGTGATCAGTCCTTAAAATAGTTAAAACAAGGATGAACAAGAAGCCAAATAAGATAAGCAAATTAAACAAAATTAATTAAAAAAGATAACAGTCATGTTCCTGGCTTTAACCCCAGAAAGGGAGTTTTTAGCAACTAATAGTCATTCCTATAATCATCAATGATGAATACTTAATCCAATCTATTAGACAGCTAATAAAACAATAATAAAACCTAAAACGAAGTGCAACAACCTCAATATATTATCCAAGAGGTCCCAAGATCCCTCACAAAGTGTTTAATATGTTCTATTTATAGTACTCTAAGAATAAGCCGTGTAGGAGAAGGATGCCACATGTATATGAGACAAAAATAAAGCATGCAGCATGTGCATTGGAGCATCGATATAGACCATGCATCGCGGTCACTACACCACCGGGATGGACCATGCGTCGCGGGCTATTCGCACGACCTTACTGGAATTACACTTAAAAATTTTCTCTTAGGAAAAGGACCCTTCTATGGAGTCTATGTCGAGGGAATCCAATATTTTGGCCAAGTGTTCAATGTCCCTCTTTTTGTCCCATGCCTCATGACGTTACTTTATCTTTCCTTCCAAGCTTTTGGTGTTCTTTTCCCTTTAATTTCCAGGTTGTTCCACATTCATATATCACCATAATAAACTCGACAATCATCCTTCATCATCACAAAACAATCATTAGAGCTCAAAACAATATAACATTCACAACAATGAGCAAGAAACACGAGCTAAGACTAGGCTTGATCACTTAATCTTTAACATTTTGCTTTGGCTCTTTACTTGACTCGATTACTTTTTGCACATTACAAAAAAGTTGTTCCACACATAAATACACAATATAAAAAATAGGAACCCATTTACACACTAGAATCCAACACAAGAGACTAGAACAACACCTAGCTCAAGTTAGTAAAACTAGTTTACTCTCCTAAACTCTAATTGAACAATTTAAACCCAAACTTGTTTGAAAACACTTCTAAACACTATAATTACATACTTGAACACTTATATGCTTATGATTATCATCTTAAACACATAGAGAACATGAATCATCCTCAAAACAAGCCTTAATAAACTATAATAGCAATACTAAAGTGCATAAATACACCCCACATCTCCACCCCATACTTAAAACCTTGTTCGTCCTCGAACAATTATTAAATCTAAGCATCATAAGCTAAGGAAACTCTAAACTTCTACTACATGAAAGACACTCAAGATTGTACTACAATAACTACACAAAATGCAAGTTAAGCATGTTTTGTACATACTTGAGAGTTCAAGAATACTACTCCAAAACATCCTAGCCTCAAGAATTTACTCACTTAGTTGGCAAACTCATGCAAATTGATCCTTAAAAGAAATCATACAAATCACCCACATTCATCAAATATGTGCCCTCACAACAAAAGAGTTACTCATAGTCACTCATATAAATATAATTCATAAAAGAATGGGTACAAGAATAAAGTTACGCTCACTCTCACAAGGACTTCGCAAGTTACACATAATAAACCATAGGCTTGGCCTTAGTGTAGTGCTCCAGTAATATCAGAATGATGAAGCTTAAAATCAAATAGGTCTTTAAATTTTATAATGTAGGTTAAGGAATAGGTAGGAACAATTTTGGACAAGAATAGTGAATATCTTCCCTAGGTGCTTTAATACATCACTTTTTATATTCACTTCAACTCTAACAACCAGATTACACCTTTGTCTACCCCATTTTTTTTTTGTTTTTCACTTATCTAATTTAGCTTATTCTCAACTCTATGGTGGGAGTATTCTATGCATAACTCATTCACTTTGAACAAATTTTTATTCTTTTCATTACTCAACTCCCCACCACAACACATATCAATTCTTTTGAGCACCAATAACTAACACTTTAGGCGCTTCAATTTCAACTTTTCCTTCTTTAATTTCAAACTCCTTAACTCACTACTTTTACACTAAACTCGCTCCTTCAATTTCACACTCACTCCTTAAACTACACACGAGGCTTAAAAATAAAAAGCTAAAGGCTCAATACGGCTTACTAGGATTATACTCAAGGGTAGGTCAAAAAGAAGGTATAAAACACGGCTATCAAAGAATTGTCTACATCATCTCCTAAACCCACACTCTTTATTTTGATTTGCACACACACCATGCAAGTTATATACATCATATGGAACCAGGAATATACAAATACCTTACACACATATGGTACATGCTCAACTTCAAGTACGATCCTCTTAGACTCTTTACCAAACAATCAGATGAATTCAAATTTAAACCAACAAGTACAAGAGTCATAAACATAAGCCTAGGAGTTTTAAAAGTAGTAATTCACACAATCAACATGCTTTTAAAAACAAAATACTTGAATCATGCAGTCATATATAGAACCAACAAAAATATATCACTTATTCCTAACATAATTTTAAATTTACCCTAAAAATAGGAATTTCCATCCCCACACTTAAAAATCTAATTTGTCCCCAAAGTATACTTTACAAGTAGAGATAGAAATACTCCCTGAGGCCTTTAGGCCTAGCTATATCATCCTCACACATCAAGGGAGTCCAAAGACCCCACACTTAGTTTTCTCAGTGCTCCTTAGCTCAGGTTTTCCAGTACTCAGACTTCCTATCAATCTGTGGCTCAACGAAAACAAAAACTATATAAAGTAAAACTAAAAAATAAAAAATAAAACATACCTACTTTAACTTGGGTTGCCTTCCAAGTAGTGCCTAATTAGTGCCGTGGCACGACCGAACTATGACTTGACCAAATTTCTTTATCCTTTTTCTCACACTTAGAGGGCATTTTCTTATTCATTTCTAACCTCTTGATAGGGGTGTAGTATTTTGTAAGCCCAATCTATTGAACAACGATAGGGGAATCAAGTTGATACTTGCCACTAAATCACTAAGTACCTAAACTACCTCGTTGTTGCCAATTTAAATGGGGAGAGTGAAATTCCCAAGGTCCTTATGCTTTTTCGACATCTTTTGAGTCACCTCAAAGCTACACTCCTCAGTGAGTGCTACTGCCTCCACATCTTGCAGCTTAATATTATTAGAAACCATGTCCCTCAAATACTTAGAATACTTGTGCATTCCTTGCAAAACATCTAAAAAAGGTAAGTTAATGTGTAGCTCTCTAAATATGTCAAAGAACTTCTTGAAGCAGGAATCCTACTTTGCCTTTATATGCTTCTGTAGGAAAGGTAGTTATGGGATCTTCTTCACTTTTTCAGCAAATTTTTCTTTCAAGTAATCAAACTTCCTCAAATTTTAAGCAACTTGGTCATTTACATGTTTAGGACCCCCATAAACATCTACCTCCTAAGTTTTCTTTGGAAGTTCTCCATGAAGCTCTTTACCACTTCTCAAAGTGATTTCCAAAACTTCTTTTGTATTTTTATTATAACTTAGAAACCCACCTTGAGGCCTGGTATTTTGTGCATGCTCTATTTGACTTAACTGCAGCTCCAAGCACCTTATAATGGTTAGCTTATTCTTTATATCTTCTGCCAATTTTGATTGGGCAGCTAAAATCTATTTCATCATCTCCTCCAAATTTCTATTTATGGTCTGATTTACTTGAGCTTGAGGTTACTGAAACTGCTACTGCTGGGCATTCCATTGTTGATTTAATGGTTAAGTCTGCTACTTCATGTTCAAGGCGGTCCTATAGTTAGGGATCTGAACATTGTCCACAAACATCACAGACTTAAGATTTTTAACACACATATCTACAGAGTGACCATTATTTCTACACACCAAGTGCTTGTCTGCCGGATTGCATTCACAATGGCTAAAACCGTGTAGCATAGAATTTGATAATATTGAGCTGTGTTGTCAACTGATTTTGTAATGCAACAATCTGGGTAGATACTGCAGTAAACTGATCTACCTCCAAAACACCTACAACCTTCTTAGTAGAACGTTTTGAGTCTGAATACCACTCTGGATTTCCTTTTGCAATCTGGTTCAATAAAGTATGCAACTCATCATACGTCATCTCCAGAGCTTGACCACCTACAACTGAATCTAACAAAATCTTTGTGTTATGGTCAAGTGCCTCAACAAAAGTATGAGCTAATACCTCATGGAACTGTTGATGGTGTGGACAGTCCCATGGAAGAGCATTGAAATGCTCTCAATCATAATATAAGTTTTCATCTGGCTTCTACATGAAGCACACAATCTCACTGCAAAGTATCACAGTCTATGAAGACGGGAAAATTTGGTTAAGAAATCACCGAGCTAAGTCGTCCCATGATGTGATTGAATTTTTTGGCTCAGCATTCTACCACTTCTTTTCTTCGCCAACAGTGAAAAAGGGAATAGTGTCAACGTCACATAGTCAGTTGACACACCCGTAGGGAAGAATGTATCACTGATCTCCAGGAAGTTTTGCAAGTGGACTTGTGGATGAAAGCCCTGTGAACTATCCACTGCTGATCAAAAGCTACACCAAATTCTATTTGAGCTCAAAATTACCTCCAGCAGTTAGTTTCTGAAATGGGGAGGTCAAATTTATTCGAAGTGGGATTGCCAATTCTCTAATTATCCAACGGGTTGCTTGTTCTTCATCCATGAGAGAAGGAGTGTCTAGATCTTATTTGATTTAAGGAATTCATGGGAGAAGGATAGCTTCTCCTCGTTTGATTGAAGTGTTGCTCGGGTTTGAGACTTGGTTCAACTAATTCCCTATCCCTTGATAGCTTACTAGCCTGAAAACCAGTTTCCTGCAATTACAAAACCATTACCAAGCATAAAGCACCAAAGATATCTTAAAAGTAAAACTAAAACAAAAATAGTTTCCAAATTTTAAGTCCCCAACAACAGAGCCAAAAACTTGACAGTGCCCAAGTTCACATGCAAATGTACGAGGTCTACCAAGTAATATAATGGCCTTCAAGAAAGCCGAATTCGATCCCATAGGGACTAGTTCCAACAACTATTAATTTCTAGTTTAAGTTCTAAGATTAATTTGATGCAAAGTAACCAAAAGGAGTTTTGAATATTTGTAAACTAAAGTAAAGTAAACAATGTGTAAAATAAGGACTTGAGACAAACAATAGATAAAGTCTAGGGTTAAATCACTTTGAACAATCATATTACATTATTAAACTTCATTCATTAAATCGTTGTTCTTGGTTGTTGATTCGTATGATTAATCGCATGATCATGGTCTCTTGACCCCGAATCATCTACCTAACTTAGACATTACGACTAAATTGTTTAGCGAGGATGTAATAATCCAATTAAGTGCTTAACGTTATCATCATACATGTGAATAAAGTAAGTATTATAGGTACATCCTTGTCCAACACGCTAATTCTAATTCCTTGTTTCATAAAACAGTAAGAACCCTACTTTGTTCATCCCCATGTTCTATATTCCTATTCCCCCTCCCGAGATTATATGGTCGACAATGATATATTCTAAGGGTGATTAATTCTTAAAATAGTTAAAACAAGGATGAACAAGCAACCAAATATGATAAGCAAATTAAATGAAATCAATTCAAAATGATAATAGTCATGTTCTTGGCTTTAACCCCGAAAAGGAAATTTTTAGAAACTAATAGTCATTCCTGTAATCTTATATTAGAGAATAATAAAACCTAAAACGAAGTGCAGCAGCCTCCCAATAGTGTCCAAGACATCCAAAGATCTCTCACAAAGTGTTTGATATGTTCTATTTATAGTAGGGGTGTGCATCAGTCGGTTCAGTTTGGTTTTATATACTATCGATTCGGTTTATCGGTTTTCGATTTTTAAATATGTTAAACCAATAACCAAACCAATAAAATATTTTTTATCGGCTTTTGGTTTATCGTTTTTTAGTCCTTAACGGTTTGATTTTCGGTTTAACCGATAGGAAAATACTCATAAAATAGAAATAGTAGTAACTAACATGAAAAAATTGAATCTTAGTTGCAATCAAAAATCCTATGATATGTTTTAATTTACAAGAATCTTAAAGTTTGAACTAAATGTTGTTAGGAGAAATTAAGAGTTTGTATAATTGAAATAATAGGTTTGTTAATTTGTAGAAATTAAAGAGAAATATTTAATAAGTCATATATATATATATATATATTTATTGGGTTATTGGTTTTTATATATATATTCTTATTGGGTTATTGGTTTACCCAATAACCCAATAAGAAAAAACCTAACCGAACCAATAACCCAATAATTTTTTATAATAAAACCATTAAAAAACTATTAACCCAATAGACCAATAACATTTTTATTGGTTCGGTTTATTGGTCGATTCAGTTTTTGCACACCCCTAATTTATAGTACTCTAAGCATAAGCTGCGTTGAAGTAGGATGTCATGTGTATTGGATAATCAAAATGAAGCATGTGGTTCCGGAATTGGAGAATAGATATAGACCGTGCATCGCAGGCACTACACCATCAAGATAGACCATGCATCGCGGGCTATACGCACACCCTTACTGGAATTACTCTTCAAAATTTTCTCTAAGGTAAAGGTGCCAACTATGGAGATAGTGTCACAGTCATATCGCCTGAAGCTACTGGAAGTTGCATCTAATATATTGGCCAAGTGCTCAACATCCCTCTTTTTCCCCCATGCCCCGTGAAGTTACTTTGCCTTTCCTTCCAAGCTTTTAGTATTGTTTTCCCGTTAATTACCAGCTTGTTACACATCCATATATCACCATAATCAACTCCAAAAGCATCCTTTATCATCACACAACAAGCATTAGAGAACAAAACAACATAACATTTACAAAGATGAGCAAGAAACACGAGCTATGACTAAGCTTGCTCTCTTAATCTTTAAGATTTTGCTTTGCCTCTTGACTTTACTCGATTACTTTTTGCATCTTACAAAAAGGTTGTTCCACACATAATTTCACAATAAACCAATATGAACTCATTTGACACACTAGAATCCAACACAAGATACTAGAACAACACCTAGCCCAAGCTAGTAAAATTAGTTTTCTCGCCTAAACTCTAATTGAATGATTTAAACCCAAACTTGTTTGCAAATACTTCTAAAAACTATAATTACATACTTGAACACTTAGATGCTTATTATATCATCATCGACACATAAAGAAAGTGAATCATCCTCAAAGCAAGGCAAAATAAGCTAGAATAGAAACACTAAAGTGCATAAATACACCCCACAACAAGGAACAAGAATCTACCACAAGAAACACAAAAGACATAAAAATCTAACACTCAAACTTTTGACCTAGGGGGAAAACAAGAATAATAAAGTTTTGTTTCAATTTTTTGTTTTCAACACAAATAGACCCAAGATTGACTTTGTGAAAATAAAATCAAGCTAAGCTCTGATACCAAATGATACAAGAAGGAACCACGAAAGCAAAAAACACACAAAAGGAGGAAAAATAAGGGAATAACATTACAAATACATAAACAAATGGAAACACAAAAATAAGGGATAAAGGGATAGAGAGATAGATAGATAGACACAAATGATAAGAAAATGGACAACCAAAAGATTTATCAATTCTAACGACCTTCCTTAATATTACCAAGAGCACCTAGATCTTATGTGGACCTCAAGGGAATTGGATTCCCGAGCAACCCACATGTCTAAACAAAAGATCAACACAAGCTAATCCAAGCTTTCCTCACACACTCAAAGGAGTATTCAATCATTCTTCATCAAAAATCTCCCTAATGAAATGTCTAAGGTATCTATTTATATTATTTGCCTTTGCCTAAATAGCCTATTTCAAAAATAGCCAAAAGTGGATATTTTGGAAATAACCCACAAGGTCCCTTCAAAGCATACTCCACGATCCAACCAATTATCCACACATGGAATTGAGGGTATAGGAGATTAAAAGGGGTCCACCAAGTTCATCCTTGAGCTCTGTGTTTGACCATGGCTTGGACCTCTTTGTATTGGCATCAAATGATGTAATCAAATTCTTTAAGGCCCCTTTGGTTTGTATCATAACCCTAGTTATGGTTTTTATCCACTCATGATTGTGAAGAAATCAATAATATTAAATTAGAAAGCAAATATGAAATCAAAATGATAAGATGAAAGAAAACCCACAATCGTAACTGAATAATCAATCAAAGTCAATATAACAAAATCCTAAGATCAAAGATAGATCTTGAAATCAAAATATATTTCTAAGTATTAAAAGTGTTGAACCTCTACTAAAATGTACATAAGGGGTATTTATAGTACAAGAGAAAAATGTAAAAACTAAGCTCGAACGAAATAGGAAAAAATTGGGTCAGAGGCCACCCGCTTCCTATACCTGTGGTTTGGTCATGGTCGCAGGTTTTACCTGTGGTCTGCTCAGGAGCAGGTACCAACTGCAGTCATTGGATGGGAAAGTCAGCTGTCAGGATTTTGGACTATCTGCCACCTTCTTTATCTACTTGCAGTCCGTAGGTCAACATATGGTCCTTAGGTTGACTTAGTAGGTGCCGAGAGATAGTTTTCAGCTCTTCTTCGAATCTCGAACATGCATTGATCATGATCAATCCAAAAAATATTCCAATCATCCACAATCACTCCAAAGTGGGTAAAAACACCTTTTTCGCCATTTTTACGAACTTATCATTCAAATCGTGGTTTTCTGCAAAACATCCCCAAAATGGATACCTCAGAAACTTGCAAATTATCCTCATTTTAAGTGTCGAATGTGCTATATTTCTATAGCATATCAATACCCTCGACTCAAAATATTTGCATGTACTTAGGCAACAAAAATACAACAAAACAAAAATGACGCTTAATGTGACACATATTTAGTCCAAATCACAACATCCTCTCCTATATCTTTTTTTGAAACCAACTGTGCATGAATATGAAGCACAATAATGTGACACAAAGGAATCAAGGTATGGCAACTATATTAGAAATAGACAACCACTCATATATGCAAATTACACTACCCGAAAAAAGCATATAGCTAGCAACATGACTTAAGTGCCCTCAAAACAAGAATGTCCCACTCACTTATATAAAATTATGCATGTCAATATAGGGACAATCAAGAGACACTTACAGTCAACAAACAAGTTCCAGTCAATGCATGTCAAATACCATAGGCTTGCCCTTATTTCTTTATCTTAGCATTTAGATAGTCAAGTCAGGATCACTACGGGACTTTTCTCGACTTGTAATATAGCTTGGGGGCTTGTATGAAAGATATGGAAATTTAAAATGACTAAGCCTCGTTGGCACTACACTAACTTTTGGGGTCTCACTTACTAACCAATTTCCTTTTATTCCACCCTTATTTCTCTCTTTTATTCTTTTATAACATTCAGGCTGGGTGTGGTCTTTTACTTTTTCTTTTTCACTTTTTCATAATTTTTCTCTCTTTTCTTCCTTTTTTTTCTTTTTTTTTCACCACACCCGACCTTACTATTTTTCTCCTATTTTATGCTTCTTCAAACCTATTCTATACTACAAACCCCTATGATAGCCACCCTCAACTTAGGCTTTTTGCCTGTGTTGAGGTATATACTATCCAAAGAGAAATAGGGCTAAAATGGGTAAATTGTAACACAAATGGGAAGGTGAATGGTGAAATAAAGAGAAAAATAGTCTTATATGGCTCAAAGCAAGGATCAAGGAATACAATTTGTTCATGGAAGGTCATTCAGACTAAAAGTGGACTAGAATAAAAAACGATCTATGATCCTTTCCTAAATGACTATCTTTCAACCCAAGCAAGACTAATCAAGCAAGTTCTAAATTTAACAAACAAAGGGAACTAGGCAGTATCTCACAGTCACATAGCACGGAGTCAATATAACCAACTACTACCTATTCATTTTTATACAACTTTTAACAAATGGTTATCATACCCCTAATCTAATACCATAACAAGATCTCCAAAATTCACACATATGTACTCTACTCACAGTTCTAAAACATAAATTTTTGGAGGGTTATCAAAATTATTCAAAATTTGACTATTTCCCTGAATACTCAAAATCTCTTAATTACCCAAAACATCACAATACAAAAGAAACACAATACAACACATAATTATCCTAGACATGCTATTTCTACAACCATAATATGGATGAAAGGAAAAAAAAGCATGAAAACAAAAACCTACAGTGGTATGGTATGCCCACCCTAACTAAAGGATGCACACTATCCTCAATGCACTAAAACAAAACATAGGGAAGTGAGAACATACCTGGGATGTACTAAGCGCCTGAGTTAAGAGCCTTCTTAAATCAGGGCATAAAATCTAGCAGAGGCAGTGGTGGTGGCGGTGCACTACTGGATGATGCAACCGTTGTTATAGCATTATGCCTTTGCCTATCTACAAATAAAGACTCCAAAGAATAATGTATGTCCTATTTAAAGGCCTCCTCCTCTATCATAAAAGGATCCTACAAATTGTGTAAGTGACCTCTCTTAGTCCCAACTGCTGGAACCTCCTTCTTATCCTCTGCGAAGAATTCAAATTATTTCAGCGCACGCAGAGATGATATCTGTATTACAGAGAGTATCATAGAGGGAGTAGCCACTACATGACTCTCTGTAAGAGAGCATACCTATACTTGTAGGATATCAAAATCCTCCATCATCTAAATCAAATCTGGCACACCTATCTCTGTATATCAGGATATAACCCATTTCTCTATCTCATCAATCTGTGTTTAAAAATCTACACGCAACTATGATAGTGTAGCTTTTTGAGTAGCCTCCTATCTAGCCTCAGTCTGCTCAAATCTAGTCTGACCCTGATCTCATCTCCCGAAAGAGTGTAGTTATCTTGATCTCGACAACCTTCAATTGAGTGGTTGTATCCCTCTTGCTATCTACTAGGTTTTGCAAAAACTCACTAAATATAGTAATCATACCTATCATAGAAGTTGTAGTGGATGGGAGAGAAGGCTCTGTAGATGAACCAACCAGCTCTAAGGTTAATGTCGGGGCTGAAGAAGAAGTAGCTTATGTCCTCTCAACCTAAGTATTGAAATTCAGAGAATCTCTATACTCTTTTATCTCTAGATCTACACCAACACCTACATCATCTATATATGACTTACCAAGTACTGTGGAAACTATCGGGACCTCAGACTGGGCCTACAGTGTTATTGTCTGTAGTCTAGGTCTCCTAGAAGTGCCTGAATGTGCCAGACCCTTCAGGTTTCTCATCTAGGCAGTAGCAGCAATAGTCACCCTTTTATCAATACCTGGTAGCTCAGGCACACCTACCTCATCGCATAGCCTCTGGATTATATAAGGAAATGGCAGTTTAGTCAGCTCACCAAAGGATCTATCATGTAGCTCACACCTAAGGATAGATGAAAAGTCAATATCATAACCAACCATTAAGCAGGCAACAAATTCAGCTCTTTCCCGTGTTAAAGGATTATCTGAAGCAGTGGGAAGAATGCGATAGTGAATAAACAACCACCAAAATCTAGCCTTTAGTGTCAATAAACCATTCTTAATCATAGTTGGGACTTCAATCCATGGGTCCTCATCACCCTATGGATAAATGTAACCATCTATCCACCTAGCCATCTCAGTCCTCTTAGCCTTGTACTCATCATCCCGCATAATGTGATGATCCCATGTGATCCTCAATCTATGGTCACACTTTGCTTTAGATGTGGTATAATATAATCTTGGCAAAATATGGCACTGCATATAGTCTCTTCTCTGACATCAACTCTCACCCCTCTAGCTAGTGTGTTATTAAACTATAGTTGTCGTGTAAATATGATAAAGACGGGATGATAGTGCATGTGAAGGACTTCGATGGATCTATAAGATACATAAAACTCCCTCATCATAGTCAGGATATAAGGACCGAGAGGACTAATTATCTACCTAAGCTGATACCTATCAAATGTTGCCTTCAGTTGTGGTATCCGCTCCAGCCCCCGATAAGTCGATCTGGCGCTCCTCATAGATATATCGTGTAGGTCTTCCTATCTTCCATATATTTCTATTAAACTCATTGATATTTCACTTTCCTTCTATACATCGCTTCAAATTTCCCTTCTCGGGAGGTGCATTTTGGGCATGTACAAGTATGAGTGCCTGTTGTACAACATAGGATGCTTGTATTGTACTATTCTCAGACAGGGGTACCTCTTTCTGTTGTGTACGAGTGGTGGTAACATTCTTAGAAAGGGGTACCATTGATGACTGCTCTACTCAATCTCCTAAGAAGAATCCTGGGACCCCTCCTCAGATTGGGGATCTTATGCATCAACTTGTGGAGTCGACTCCAAACCTATCTCCTAATCATCAGGTAGAGGATTATATGATGGTGTTATCTAACAAAATTCATCCTTGGTCGTGTTGAAGCTGACTGAGCATCCTAGCGAGTCTGTCTACACATGACTCTGTGTGTCACTACAACTACAACATCAATATGACATTGTCTCAGATACTCCTCCATTGAACCACTAATCTCAGGAGACTCTGCCTGTCTTCTCAAAGTAATAGTTGCTTTATTCTTCACCACTTTTTGTGCCATGTGTACCTAAAAAACTAGATATTAGCTTCCAACAAAAGTGAGGGATAGTGAAAGTTGAAGAAAAACTCAAAATTTTAAAAGTTTGAAGTTTTCCTCACTTTTCACACCCCTATAACCTATTTGAAACCCAACAAGTCCAATGTATATACACTAATTAAGAATCATGAATTTCAAATCAAACAAACATGTTTAACTCATGGAATTAATTTCATTCATACAAGTTCAACTTTTGATTAGGGCCTAAACATAGAATTTTAACTCGAAACAAGGCCCTATATTATGATTTTAGGCTATTTTAAGGCTCCCTCATACAAGTATAATAGTTTCTATACATTTATAAATTAAATAGACATATTATCTTGTTAAGCAATAGATAAAGCATTATATCACCATTAAGAGCCAAGAAAGTTACCTTTTATATGAAAATCCAGAAGAGAATAATGAAAACTCAAGCAAAACCAAGGTTGAAACTTGTTTCTAGCATGTTTGGACAAGTTGGTGTCACAAACAAGTGTCAATTTCGCCTTTTCTTAAGTGAGTGGTTGGTTTATATTTAAAGTGGGAAGTCTGAATTCAAAGAGAAAATTAATGTTTTGGAGATTGTAATGAGTTAGAATGAGGGTTATAATGTTTTTAAATAGGTGGGGGATATAATAGTTTGTATTAAAATATTGGTGGGATCAAAATTTTAATTAAAAATAGGGCCCAATTTTGACCAATACGCAGCTTGTAACCATGCCCTATAGTCGCGGTCGAGTCCTGGGCGCAGGTAGCACCTTCGGCCCGCAGATGCCATGCCAAAATTTTTGGCTTGCTTTTTCACAACTCGAACTTGGCGTATTGAATTTTTTCCAGATACTTATGGTCCCATCACCTATGGTTTAGGTCGTAAAAGTAAAAATTGTTGCCAAAGTCCATAACTTACCATTTTTCATCCTCAAAATTTCAACTTCTCAATTTTCTACTCAAGTTAACATATGGAACTTGTGACCTTGATGGGATGATCACACAATCTACTTACTTAAAAATCGATGAATGTAGAAATGTTTACCGTATTCCAAGTAAGTTTCAAAATCTACAAACCTACAAAAACAAAAATAACAAAAAGTAAATACTAAAATATAGTGGGTTGCCTCACACTCAACACTTGATTTAACTTCGCAGCACGACGTGGCTATGTTGGTTACACAGACTTTACCAACAAACCCATGGTTTGCCTCTCAGGAAACGCTTGATTTAATGCCACAACATGACGCATGTATCTTGACTACTCAGAATTCATCAAGATACCCATGGGAACATCCTCCAGGGTCATCAATACAATCAATCACCGACACTACCCTCATGCTGATTAGATGCTTCATAAAATTTTAGATGTTGAATGTCTTCTCCTTATCGTTTACTCAAAATTTCAGCTCACCCTTCTCCATGCCTATCTTATCCATAACTGTGGCCATGAATGGTCTTCCCAAAATAATGGACATTTCGGTGTCAACCTCAAATTCCAAAATGACAAAGTCAAATGGGAAAATTAATTTTTCCACCCTAACGATCACATCACAAGAGGTTCACACATGCTTTTTTACTCTGCGATCGCCATTAATAGCCGCATCGATGTCAATTCTAGAGCGATTAATCCTAGTATCTTGATGAAGGCCAGTGGTATCTGATAACGCTCAAACTACTGCTCTCGTAAGAGTGTAAGCGGTCGTTGTTAAATATATAACCCAACTGGGTTGGGTATCGATCCCACAGAGAATAGCCGGTTACTAAGTAAGCAAAGATTATTAGACTTTTGGTGCAAGTCTCGTAAAAGGGGGGATTTTGTAGCATGCAATAATGTAACAAAATAGTAGAGTAAAAATGGAAAATAGCAAAGTAAAAAGGAAAGAATGTTCAGTAAGATGTTTAACCAATGAGAATTGAGAGTTGGGGTTATGTCCACCGTATGAGTTATACGTCTCTATTGGCTATGAGTTATGCGGAATTCAGACATGCATGTGCTTATAGAGAATTGTATTCTATGGTAAATCCAGGCATCTTTTGACCATCAAGGATTATTTCACTTTAACTCTTTCGAGCTTAAAGCGTGTCTAACGGTACAAATTCTCCAAGAGGTTAATCCAGTTACAGCACTAACTTTTTAACAGGGGTTGGTGCCCTATTACCTTGACATTATCTCTTTTCCAGACATATAAATTTTCTTTCGAACAAGTTAATGCTATACTGGCGTATTCTATGCGTTTGCAACCACAAGAATTTGCATTAAGATGAAGAGAATAATGATATAAGCAGCATATGTGTCACGAATTCACAAACTCATAGCAATAGATAGTATCTCATAAGGCTTCCATAACCCTAACAGAGAAGTTTAGCTATTCATGAGTGCAACGGAAACCACAATAGACTTTATCATTATACCAAAATAAAGATCTCACGTGTAGTAGGGTTTGGTATGGAGTTAGGCGTGAATTCCCTTTTAGAATAGCGGTTCTCTTGTTGTGGAAATTAAGAATTGAATAGATGAAGAGAAAGTAATTAATTGAAAGAAAATTGTTTTCGGAACTCTAGAATGAATGAAAATCTCTACAAAAATAGGGTATTTATAACACCCATATCCTATTCCTACTAGGATACTGCATTACTTAACCTAATCCTACTAGGTTAATGCATCATTATCCTAATCCTAATAAGTTACTGCTGATCCCCAAAGTCTTTGGAAATGCTGTTTTTGCGCCGGGACAGATATTCCATGTGTCACTTTTGGTCCTTGGCGTCCAAGATTTCCCTTCCTTCTTTCGTGAAGCTTCCTTGGGCATCAAGTTATCCATAAAATGCTGAAATCTGCATCATTTATACATGAAAACTTTCTAATCACGTTTGTTAGCTCACTTACAGGAAAAAGGACTAAAAGTGCATGAATTATATATTTTGTCCTCAAAACTTAGCTAAAATATGGGTCAATTATAGTACTTTAGGCGTGTAAATACACCTATCATCATCACCCCACACTTAAAGCTTTGTTCGTCCTCGAACAAAATATCATGTCCATCTAAACATCTACTTAGGGTTTCACAGCAACAACACAAAATATTCGTCAAGACAGGCACGACAATCATTAACAAAGAGTAGTTTTCTAATCACTTCTAGAAACAATTCAGCCTCCAACATAGACTCGTGATGATGGTTAATTCGTATCCAAAAGTTAAGGCACAAAGAATCATATACGACTTACCCAAAACTCATCAACCATGTGTGTCTCACAATATGTCACCCATAATTACTCACAAGTATTTCATTTTTCAAAACATGGGTATAATATTATCCATGCTCTCACTCTCACAAAGAATTCATATGTTTGCAACTGATGACCATAGGCTTTCCCTTAATGTAATGCTCCACTAAATATCAGAATGCTAAGCTTAGGATCAAATAGGTCTTTACAGGTTGTAATGTAGGCTAAGGGACGGGTAGGACTATTTTGGCCAGAAATAGTGACTATGTTCCTAAGCAGTTTAATACATCACATTATGCCATTAACACTCTCTTTTAATCAATCCTGCTACCTTTCTTTCATCTATCACCCCTTTTCACCTATTTTGTCATTCAAGCATAACTATCTTTTTATTTAATTATAAACACAATTTATCTTTTTGTTTTTCTATTTCTTTTTCTTTTCTCTTTCTCTTTTTTTTGTTATAACACACCTCCATGATAGCCACTCTTTTTTCATAACAAATTCAAGTACCAATACACTCTAAGGCATCACTCTCACCCAATTTCCTCTTATTTTGTCACATGACTTCACAATTTAAAGCACTTAGGAATTTGGATCAAATTATGGTCTTGAAAAAAATGGATTAGGCTTACATATGAGGCTGTCAAAGAAAATGGCTTAAAGGCTCAAAAGGGTTGACTAGGATAATGTCCACGAGTCGGTAAACAGAAGGTAAACAATCACAGGTTGCCAAAGAAATCCCTAAATCATCTCCTAAACTCACACTCTTTATTTCGCTTTACACACACACCAGGCAAGTTCTAGCATCAGTCACAAACACAGAATATACTATCACCACACACACAGAAGGCACATGGTCGACTTTATTGGGAGAAGTACGGACTCTTGACCCAACAGATGAAGGAATTAAACCACACACTTATCACATAATGAGTCACATTTAGAGCCTAAATGTCTCAATAGTAATGATTCTAGCACAAACTCTTGTCATAACACCATGCCGCTTATCAGAACAATTTCATGCATCAAAATCTAAAAAAAAAATTAAAACAAACAAAAAACTATGACCATAAATGTAGGAAAAGAAGTACAGCATACGAATACCAGCACCCCACACTTAGACGGGACACACTGCCCTCAGTGGAAAATAAATACAGAAAACCTGATTAGTCGGACTCCTCTTCTATGTCTGGGGTCATTCCCCCTGCGTCGGAATCATCATCAGAGTCGTCATCCTCAGAGTTTCCTCAAATTGTACCCCACTTGATCCAAAAGTGCGTTGAGGTATTTGTAGCGAGGAGGATTCAACTTGCTCTTTTCTTCCCCTTTTCTGGCCTTTCTGTGAGGTGGTTGCTTTGTCTTTTCCTTGGCGTACTTTTGGTGCCATTGTACCTGAGATTAAAATAATAGTCATGTTAGCTTCATCTCGGTAGATACAGTCGACAAAGAAACAGTAGTGGCACCACCCCACACTTAATTTGTTGGCACAAACTAATTAAGTGAACATTGTCGATTACTCAGACTTCATCGATATACGTTTAGGCGTTATGTTCCAACAATATGTTCAGCATAGTCATACTTTCATGTCGTCTTAACTATCCTTTCCAACTCTATTTCATGTAATCTTTATCATACTTTCATGTTTGGATTAATGCACTTTTTGAACAAGACTACTACATAGAGATCGTATCAAGTTATGGCATAGAAATAATCACAACATCTCATGCTTGTATTCAATCATGATCTTTATCTCGATGAACGAGTCATTCAAACATTCAAGCATTCAATTTTGAAGATTATGCAATTAACTTGACCATGTCGACTCCCCAAAAGTATGACAGTGTATAACAATTAAATACAAGTCGGAACAAAATCAAGAACACCCACACGTATTCTTTCACTCAACGAGATGTATCACAACAAATCAACCACATTCAAATCACCAATACTACTTCAAGATTTAACAATTCATTATAGGCATAGTAGTGTAGTACTTACGGAATATAAAAGAAGAACAAAGTACTTACTTGGTTGATGGCCTCGGAAGATGTTCTTGCAAAGTAAAAGAGCAAAAGGAAAATTTTTGAGAGATTTTGGAGAGGTAGGCGGCGTTTTTCTTAGGTTTGCAATGTATTTTTGGTCTAAGACTAAGTTTCTTATTTATAGGGTAAGCTTGGGTCGGGTTTTGACCCATTTATAATTGGATTTGGAGACCAAAAGCGCCTTTTGCTTTGCCTATTCTTGGCATAGGCGGTGCCTTTTGCAAAGCATTGTTGAGCATAGGCGGCGCCTATGACATGGCATTGTTAGGCATAGGCGGCGCCTATTCCATGGCACATGAGATTCAGAGGCAAAATGCTTTTTCATAGGCGGCGCCTATGCTATGGCACACTTAGGCATGGGCGGCGCCTATGCTATGGCACACTAGATTCCGAGAGCTTAGGCCATAGTATAGTCCTTTCCTTGTTCGTGGCCTAAATTTACATAGGCCTTGCCTTGTTCTTTGCCTATATTTTCATAGGCAATGCCCAACCCATAGCCTTTTGCTTCTTCAATCCTAACTTACCACCTTAAACATGCAATTCTTCCAAATCAAGATTTGAACTCAATCTCCTCCTTTACACCTCTTGCACCTACACTTACTCAAAAGCAACAAAAACGATTAGAACGATAGGTTTCCTCCCACCAAGTGCCTTAGTTTTGGTCGTGGCTCGACAAAATCTTAAGAAAACAAAATAATTAAAAACGATGGGTTGCCTCTCACCAAGCGCTTGATTTATTATCGCGGCACGACATAGGTATCTCGATTACTTAGACTTCATCGAGATAGATGGGGCATCGTTTTCTGAATGGATTCAGACGACGTTGATGCTTACTTGTAGGCATGCAATCTTCTTCGATATGACTCTTGTGCATACATATCCTAGGAGGGATACAAATTGTATCATCAATAGTCCAACCCATAGCTCTCTTGTATCTATTCAGAGTAGAGATGGGGGCCTCTACGAGCTGTTCACTTAAATCATCCGCCACACTCACCAGAATTGTATTTCCACTTCCCAAGAATGCATACCTTAGATTATTGGGGAGCTCTTTCGATTCTAGCACTGGGGGCTCTTCAATGGAGGTCTTCGCTGTTGGTGACGGTTGATTCTTAAGATCAAGGTCCGACTGCTTAGGAGTATGAGAATAGGACCCTATTTCTGTTAGAGCACACATAGTTTCTTTATAATCTTCATCGTCCTCATGCTCAACATTCAGCAGCGCAGCAGACAATGGCTCAACAATAAGCTGTTTCTCTACAGATAATGCTTTCTTATCCTCATAATGAACATCAGCTATGGAGAACACATTCATATCGCTGGGCTGCTTCATTGCTTTGCATATATCAAAGCGGACCACTTCGTCATTCAACCAAAATAAAAGCTCATTAGCTCTCATGTCAATAAGCACACTTCCTGTTGTGAGGAAAGGACGTCCCAAGATTATGGGAACTTCAGAATCCACCTCGCAATCCAAAATCACAAAGTCTGCAGGAAAGATGAAGGTAGACACCTTCACCAACACATCATTCAATATACCCACAGGTCATTTTACCGACATATCTGCCATCACGAGCCGCATATTGGTTGGTGTAGGGTCGCCCAACCCCAACTTTCTGTAGACGGATAGTGGCATCAAATTGATGCTAGCTCCCAAATCGCACAATGCCTTAGCAAAATTCATAGATCCAACCGTGCAAGGAATAGTGAAAGCACCAGGGTCTGCCTTCTTCTGTACTAAGGACCTTATGGCAATTGCACTGCAATGATGAATATTATCTGTCGGCTCATAACTTACTTCCCTCTTCTTTGTTAAAAGGTCCTTCATGAATTTAGCGTATCCGGGCATCTGCTCTAGTGCTTCCACCAAAGGAACATTAATAGTCAGCTGCTTCAACATAGTCATGAATTTACTGAACCTGGTATCATCAGCTTTCTTCTTCAGTCTCTGTGGAAAAGGTGGTGGTGGAAGGGGAATAGTTTTCTCCACCACTTTCTTTTTACCTTGCTTCCAACTATCAATCTTTTCAGGCTGCAAACATCTAGGGGTGACGTCATGAACACACTCTTCAGCTTCTTTGGCCTCATCCCATTCTGCATCAATAACATTATCCGCTATATCATCAACCACCTGTTTGTTCTTGGATGGATTTTCCAACACTTTACCACTCCTGGTAGTAATATCCATGCATGATCCGTCGTTCCTTGGGTTTTGCACCGTATCGCTGGGTAGTGTTCCATCATTTCTTTGGTTGAATGTCGCAGATAATTGACTCAATTGTTGCTCCAACTATTTTATTCAAGTGGAATGCGAGTCAACCAATTGCTTCATTGAGGACAAATCATTTATTACCTCAGTTACTCCTGTGTTGGTTGCCTCTACTCCTTTCAGCAGCTTAGCCATCATATCTTCCATGGACATATTTCCAGAACCAGATGCAGCGGTGTCACGTCTTCCAGGAGGAACATACAAACCACTCCTGTCGGTATTGTTTTTCCAACTACCATGATCGCGGTCCTTGTATCCAGATTTATCATAATAGATCCGACCTTGGTTTCCTTGGGCATTGCCTCGGAAACCCCCCTGATTATTCAAGTAGTTGGCTTCTTCCTCTGAATCGTATTCGTCTCTTCCTTTTGACGCAACGGACTTAACCTTTTCGGTCTTCCCTGATATTAAGTTCTTGGTAAGAAGATCCATCTGCGTTTTCATGTGGGCCATATCTTGGTCACATTCCTCTTGTCTTTGTCTCTGATCTGCAGTCATGCCAATAGATATAGTAGAGTTTGCTACCTCAGAATCCCTGGTATGCCAAGATCTGCTCTGCTTTGTCATACGATCTAGCATATCACTTGCCTCAATAAAAGTGAGGTCCATGAATGACCCACCTGCTGCATTATCAACCACTGGCTTAGTCACCGAATTCAAAGATCTGTATAATATCTCCATCAAGTGGACATTGGTCATATGATGGTTTGGTCACCGCATAAGCTTCTTCTTGAATCTCTCCCATGTTTCGTGGAGAGCTTCAGTTGGAAGCTGTCGGAAGTTGCTGATCTCATCTCTCAACTGTGCTCTCTTGGATGGCGGAAAGAATCTTTCTAGGAAAACGTCTTTCAATTGCCTCCAATTGGTGATAGAATCAGGAGTTAGCCCATTCAACCATAGAGTTGCCTCCCCAGATAGAGACAATGGAAATAAGCGCAAACGAATTGCATTCTGTCCAACTCCTGGATTGTCGAATGACTTGCATGTAGAGATGAAGTTGATCAGGTGTATATTTGGATCATTGCCTGCGAGTCCACCAAATAAACCTTTGAGCTAGAATAGGTGAATCATGGTGCTAGTGATATTGAACTTTACTCCAGGTGCCAAGGGCGGAGGAATAATAGCTCCTGCAGCACCAGCTCCATCCAGATCGTCATCATCATCATCAAAAGGAGCCTGCACAGCTCGGCGGTCAGGTCTTATTCTAGCTTGACGATCTCTCCTATGCATAGGTGCCGCCACCTCATCAGTACGCCTAGGATTTAGTAGCTCCTCATCACCCAGGTCCTCATCATCAGGATTTTTTGCCCGACCTGGGTTATCAATATTCTGTTGATGCACTTGAGCAGCTGCCAGTGCAGCTAGTCTAGCCTGCTCCTGTTGAGCTGCCCTTCTGTTAATGTCACGTTGTGCATCCATCCTGCCAATAGAACCTGAATAGAACAAAAACAACAGCTAAAAGTAAAATCTGAGAACTTTTGACCAAAGGGTCTAGTAACTATCACAAACTTAGTTGGCAACCGTATTCCCCGGCAGCGGCGCCAATTTTTGATAACGCTCAAACTACAGCTCTCGTAAGAGTGTAAGCGGTCGTTGTCAAATATATAACCCAACTGGGTTGGGTACCGATCCCACAGAGAATAGTCGGTCACTAAGTAAGAAAAGATAATTAGACTGTTGGTGCAAGTCTCGTAAAAGGGGGGATTTTGTAGCATGCAATAATGTAACAAAATAGTAGAGTAAAAATGGAAAATAGCAAAGTAAAAAGGAAAGAATGTTAAGTAAGATGTTTAACCAATGAGAATTGAGAGTTGGGGTTATGTCCACCGTATGAGTTATACGTCTCTATTGGCTATGAGTTATGCGGAATTCAGACATGCATGTGCTTATAGAGAATTGTATTCTATGGTAAATCCAGGCGTCTTTCGACCATCAAGGATTATTTCACTCTAACTCTTTCGAGCTTAAAGAGTGTCTAACGGTACAAATTCTCCAAGAGGTTAATCCAGTTACGGCACTAACTTTTTAACAGGGGTTGGTGCCCTATTACCTTGACATTATCTCTTTTCCAGACATATAAATTTTCTTTCGAACAAGTTAATGCTATACTGGCGTATTCTATGCGTTTGCAACCACAAGAATTTGCATTAAGATGAAGAGAATAATGATATAAGTAGCATACGTGTCACGAATTCACAAACTCATAGCAATAGATAGTATCTCATAAGGCTTCCATAACCCCAACAGAGAAGTTTAGCTATTCATGAGTGCAACGGAAATCACAATAGACTTTATCATTATACCAAAATAAAGATCTCACGTGTAGTAGGGTTTGGTATGGCGTTAGGCGTGAATTCCCTTTTAGAATAGTGGTTCTCTTGTTGTGGAAATTAAGAATTGAATAGATGAAGAGAAAGTAATTAATGGAAAGAGAATTGTTTTCGGAACTCCAGAATGAATGAAAATCTCTAGCAAAATAGGGTATTTATAACACCCATATCCTATTCCTACTAGGCTACTGCATTACTTAACCTAATCCTACTAGGTTAATGCATCATTATCCTAATCCTAATAAGTTACTGCTGATCCCCAAAGTCTTTGGAAATGTTGTTTTTGCCCAGGACAGATATTCCATGCGTCACTTTTGGTCCTTGGCGTCCAAGATTTCCCTTCCTTCTTTCGTGAAGCTTCCTTGGGCATCAAGTTATCCATAAAATGCTGAAATCTGCATCATTTATACCTGAAAACTTTCTAATCACGTTTGTTAGCTCACTTACAGGAAAAAGGACTAAAAGTGCATGAATTATATATTTTGTCCTCAAAACTTAGCTAAAATATGGGTCAATTATAGTACTTTAGGCGTGTAAATACGCCTATCATCAGTATCAAATTAATGTTGGCCCCTATATCAAACAAGGCTCAGCAAAGCTAGATGACCCAATAGTGCATGGAATAGTGAATGCTCCGGGGTTACCCTTTTTCGGTGCCAAGGACCTAGTCATGAATGTACTGTAGTGGTGCACACCATCAACATCTTCAAAAGTTGCTCCTTTCTTCCTTGTGACTAACTGTTTCATAAACCTGGCGTATCCAGGCATCTACTCTAATGCCTAAAGAAGAGGTATATTAAAACTCAATTCCCTTAGCATTGTAATGAACTGTTTGAACTTACGTTATTCTTTCTTCTACATTAGCCACTAAGAAAAAGGTGGGGGTGGTCTCAGAAGTTGTCTTACCTCTGGCTCAATGACCATACCCTTACCTTTATCTTTAGAAACTATAACTCAATCCTCTGATACTTTCTAAACTCAGCAGCAGATGTCTCATCATCAACAACTTCTGTAGCAGGCACTGGGGGATCTATAGTAGTGATACCACTCCTCATGGTAATAGTAAGTACATGACTGTTATTTTTTAGATTTTGCATTGTGTTGCTCAGAAGGGTACCTGGCTGCCTCTGGTTTAGAGTTGCTGACATCTTCTTAAACTGGTGCTCCAACTGCTTGATAGCAGTGGCATAGGACTCGACCTTCTAGGTCAATCCTAAAATGTCATCTTGAATCTCATTTAGGCTGGTCTCCTGATTTTCCTGACCCTTCACTAATTTATCCAGCATCTCGTCCATACAAGATTCTGCATTGTGTTTACCGGGTGGAATGTATCTATCTCCCTTCACTATATAGTTACCCTTCTTTCTCCAATCACCATATCGATCACTTCTACGGTCTTTGTACCTATTGTACACAATTCCAACCTTGGTTCCATAACCCATGGGCTAAAAAATCCTCCATTTGACGATTCAAGTAATTATCTTCCTCTTCTAATTTAGACTTATATGCTTTGGAAGCGGACCTCTTTGCTACTTCTGCATTCACTTTCTCAGAATTTATTTCTGCAAACTGCTTTACTAGAACCCCTAAATCAATTCTTAGTAACACAATTTCTTATATTACTGTATCATCGGATGATCTCTGGTCACAAGAGGCACTAATAGCATAAGTACCAAATCCTCTCTCAGCCTCCCGAGTTTGCCACCATTATAGATCTCATCCTTAAGATGCAACATCCTTGATAGAGGAACATACTTGTTTATGAATTGCCTGCGCAACTCATCCAGTCGTGATAGAGCCTCTTGGCAATTCCGCTAACCATAAATATGTTTCTCCTGTAATTGAAAAGGAAAAAATCCTAGTTACAAATCCCAAATAAATTTGCAAGGTGCAAGTTTGCATCATCGGTAGGCAATCCTACAAACATACCCTTCAAATTTAAAAGTTGAATCATAGCACTCGTAATGTTAAATTTGATGCCTAGGGGGAAAATAGGAGGTACTATGTCTCCAGTCTCTGTCGGCTCAACATATCCCATATTTTCTTCATCATTAATATATGGTTGCACATACTAATATGTTAGGATAACTTGAACATGGTCACCTCTAGCTCAATTTTGATCCCCACTAATTGTTGCTCGGTGGTTTGCTGCTTGTCTATGTTAAGTTAGATCCTCATCCCTAGCTATTCGTTGAGCTCCTTCTACTGCTCTTTTTTCATGTTTAGTTTGATTTACAATCTCACCATTCTGATGATCAAAAATATCTTGTACCTCTTCAGTAGGATTTACAATAACACGAACCCCTTCAGGATTATCACCTTTTTTCTACTCTGACATCCTACCAGATATTTGTAGGATCCTCTCTGGATTTTGATTTATTGGGAATAAGGGATTGCCTCTACTCCGTGTTCTAGGAATACACCAATATATGCCCAACTAAGAAAAAAAAGAAAATAAAAACTAAAAGGCCAAATATTACAATAACCTCAATCTATAAATCAACACCGTGCTCCCCATCAATCATGCCAATTTCTTGATAAAGTCCAAGCAACACCTCCTCTTAGATGATGGTACAATCACTGTCAAGATATAGTAACCCAACTATGGTTGGGGTTGAATCCCAAGGGAAAACGTGGTTTGATAGATTGCACTGGTTATAGTCTATGGGCAAAATAGAAAAGTAAATGGGGGGATTTGTTTATAGTCATCTCAAACACTGAACAATATTAACTTGGTTGAAAAAATCAGTCGTAAGTGAACACTAGGATTTTTTCCCCCTGGCATCTCAAGTCCATAGGTTTATCATGCGTTGTTGAACCAACCCAATACGTTGTATGAAGTACGGCTAAGTTATGTACCTCCAACAGTCTTTTGGACGAGTAAGAGGATTTCACCCTTTACCTATTGAGTCTCAGGGTGTCACGTTACTAAAACTTACCCTAGTCCTAGTTTACTATCAACTTTTGAGTTTCAAGTTATTAGATGAAAACTAATAGTCATTTAGATATACCATTGTGCTATAATGGATCGACTATTAACTCCCAAATTACTGTTGTCTTTATCCTTTCCTAGTTGCTTCCCCTTTTTAGAGCAAGTAGTAATATCTAGCCGGGATCGTAATGTGTGCACCCATTAAGAAATCAATCATATCAAGGATAAAACAATGTATGCCATGGGTGTTAGTTCTTTTCAACAATTGCACTTTCCCAACTTCGTTAATTTGTCAGGGTTTCCACAACCCTAGCTATGGGTTTTGGCTGCTCATGATTGTGAAAAATCAGTAACTTTCATATTAGAAAGCAAACATGAAATCACAATGATAATATGAAAGAAAACCCACAATCATAAACTAAATAATCAATCAATGTCAATATAATGGAACCCCAAGATCAAAGATGGATCTTGAAATCATAATATGTCTCAAAGTATTAAAAGTGTCGAACCTCTACTAAAAAAGTACATAAGGTGTATTTATAGTACAAGAGATGCCACGACCCAAAAACGAGGGTCATGATGGAACTTGTCAAAGCGTACCTTGAAAAGTAAGCTTATCACCCAAACTGATACAATAAGAGGAAAATATGGAAATATCCCATGGTATGGCTTCTAGAATGAGGCCAAACCATATAAGTAATCATAACAATGCGGAAAGAAATTATCCAAAACTAGGTATCAATAGTGTAAGAACTACTAATACAATACAAGAGTCAAATACAACAGAAAAATAACCATAAAGGAATAATAACAATCTCTGAATACAAATAAAGACATAACTACTATAGGAATATAGAGGTAAACTTCGGACGCATGAATGTCCAATCGCAACCTTGGAAGCTCCAACAATCGCCTGAGTCAATCAAGTGAGGGGCACTCGATCTAGGACCTACACCGAAAGGATGCAGTAGGCATGAGTACGTTCCATTTATATTCAGTAGGTATCATAGGCCGATCAAGCAAAGTAGTAAATAAAGCATACAACATATACACTAAGGGCATGTCACCTGCAATCAGAAAATCTCCCATAATCATAGACCATATCACTTGCACTAATAGTTCTAATATATCTCACATATATTACAACAACACACCAAGATATGGAATACAAGTATAAATTATGTCACATATAAATAGAACAAGACAGAACATGTAGATATAAGATCATCAAATATAAGTAAAGAAAGGTAAGACAAATACATAGATAGAAAGTCAATAAGACAATACAACATAACATAAACACAATAAAGTAAGTGCAATGTATATAATGATAATGATGATGATGCACGAGGTCATTGCAAAACCTCCGGGATCATCGCACAATCCCTGTATACACCTACAGAGATAGAGCTTTCCGACGTAGGACCCATGGGGATTAGTCAAACCGTATTCAATCCATATATTTCATATCGCATTTCTGGCACATCCCTCAGAAAGGATTTTATAAGGTGTTACAATATCTCTTAAAAAGGTATTATAGTGTTTCTCAGTTGTTGCCATGGTGGTACCAATGTTTCATGAATGAGTATGATATGAAGATGTAATGATCACAACTAATCACAATGTGTATTTCCACAAACAACAACATGATATATTTCCACAACCAACCACAATGAAATATTCCCACAACCACAAGAGCTAATATCCGCTTATTATTTCCGTATCATCCATGAATTTTTACATGTCTCATTTACTAATAAAGTATGAATATAATCACAATAAACCAATGGTACCACATTAGCATTTTAACAACACAATACAATTATTAATATGTATTAAAGGCTATCAATACCACATAGGACCCCACACGGTCACACATATCACATAATATCTCAATTTTGACAATTACATCACATATGCGCCCCCACACGGATACGACACATAGATAGATATTTTTCATGATTAGTTACAACCCTTAATATGCATTTTGTACCGTCATTTACTACCCAACCCAGTTTGAAAGAGTTCATCCATAACCTACCTTGAAAGCCGAAACCGGTCCGCTACACTTGAACCCACGATCTTATTTTTCATGAACAATCTCAAACTCCACTAAAAACATCAAATATGGAATCTACATGTGAAAATAAAACCAACGACACCCATATTGACTACTTTTGGTTCGGGATCAAAATGGACCCGCGGAACGGGTTTTCGAAAAAAAGGGCAAAATCAGAACTTTACTTCAAAAATATGTTCCCCATATTTTTAGGAATCTACAGCTTAAAGCCAAGTAAAATTGATTTAAAACGAGGTTCAAATTGAAGAAAACCTATTTTTAAGCTTTACCAGGTAAAATCTTTGAAATTCGGGTTAAAATAAAAAATCGAAGTTGTTTTGAAGGTTAAATTGATGAAAATTTAGTAATTATAAGATGAAAATATTATTCAAGTGAAAGGAGTGAAATTTGGGTTTAAAATCATACCCTAAGATTTTTGGGGTTTTGAGAAATTAATTAAGAAATTACTAAGAAAAGGGTGAATTCTTACCTTTAATCCATAATAAAACCAAGAAAAAAGTTTTAATCTATCTTTCCAAGCTCTCACAAACTTTACTTTTAAGATCACACACTATTTTAGGGTTTAACTCCCAAGAGAAGAGATGAAAAAATGAACAAAAATGGCCAAAAAGAGGTATTTATATGCAGAAAATCTGGAATTGCACCTGATTTTTCACTTCAAATTCACCCCGAATTTCGACGGGGTGCCCGAGATTCGTTTGGAGTCTGATATACACAAACAAACTATGTAACCATACTAAATTCGATGTTCTGGACGTGATGGCGATATAATATTTTCAAAGAAACATCATTTTCACAAAGTTGACCCCCGAAACCCGAAATCACAATTTTTTAAACAAAGGGTCGAAATGAGATTTAAAAGCCATAAAATCATACCAAACATACTAAAACACTAAAAATGACATTCTAGATCTGCTGGCGAAGTTGAATTTTCCATCCGAGGTCATTTTGATTAAATGTGGGTCCCACACCCATATTTTTAATTTTTCAACTTTCCAACCAATAGGTCTAAATGAGCTTGGGTGCATTGGGACTCAAACCAAAGGTCTACCTAGCCTAAAATCAATATTCCAGAGCTGCTGATGTAGTCCATTCGGCCATGCATCACACGGATCAAAAGATATCCACATAAGTTCAAAATAAGTCTCTCGAAGCCATAAAAAACCACAATATTGCATAAATGATACCAAAATACATCAAAAATCATGACAATCACTCCTACACCCTAAAAATATCATAATGCAACTATGAAGAGGGGTAAAATAGTCAAATTATAGAAAATCACAAATTTCACATATTTCATCAAATTTTTAAGTCATTACATCATCCACCACTAAAAATTTAGTTCATCCTCGAACTAAGGCAAAGAAATACCTGAAAATCAATGAAAAGGTAGGGATAGGAACTACGCATATCAGACTCAACCTCCCAAGTAGCTTCGTCTACAGGTCGATGTCGCCACTGAACCTTAACCATAGGGATAACTCTAAAGTGCAACTGCATAACATCCCGAGACAAAATGGAAATCGGCTCCTCAACAAAGGGCAACCGCTCATCTAACTGAACCGACTCCCAATGAATGACATGAGACTTATCTAGAATATAACGACGAAGCATAGAAACATGAAAAATTGGATGAACAACTGATAGATCAAGGGGCAAAGCCAACTAATAATCCACATCACTAATAGTTCGAAGAATCTCAAATGGACAAATATACCTAGGGCTAAGCTTGCCCCTCTTCCCAAATCTCATCACACCCTTCACGGGTAAAACTCAAATTAAAACACGATCACCAACTCCAAATCTCAAGGCACGAAGTCTATGATCAACATAACACTTCTTCCTACTCTGACCCGATCTAAGTCAATCCTGAATGACCCAGACTCTGTCCAATGACTCACGAAGCAAGTAAGCACCTCGAGGTCTCATCTCTGAAACATCGAACTAACCTACTAGGGATCGATAATGCCTACCATACAATGCCTCAAAAAGTGACATATCAATAGTGGAATGGTAGCTATTACTATATGCAAACTCTCCTAAAGCCAAATGATGCTCCCCCTGGCCACCAAAATCCATCGCGCATGCGTGAAGCATATCCTCTAAAACCTAGATAGTCCTCTCTGACTGGGGGTGAAATGTTAAGTTAAGATCAACCTGAGTACCCAACTCAACCTGAAAAGTCTTCCGAAAGTGAGATGTGAACACAAAACTTCGATCTGAAATAATGGACACCGACGCACAATGCAGACGCATAATCTCATGAATGATGATATGGGCTAACCTCTCAGCACTGAATGAGGCATGAACCAAAATAAAATAAGTTGACTTAGTCAATCGATCCATGATGACCCAAACACTATCAGAAATATGAGATGCACGAGGAGAACTAGTAACAAAGTCTATAGTGATCCGTTCCAACTTCCACTCGACAATGGGTAACCTCAGAAGCAACCAACCAGGTCTCATATTCTCGAACTTCACCTACTAGCAATAAAGGCAATGAGCTATAAAATTTTCTTTATCTTACCTCATACCACCCCACCTGTAGTGTTGTCTCAAATCACGATACATCTTTGTTACACCTGGATGGATAGAATATCTGGAACAATGGGCCTTCTCCAGGATCAACCTAATCTAATTATCACTCTCGGCATACAAACTCAACCCTTAATCCTCAAAACTCCATCTGAATTAAGTGAGGCTTCCTTATCCTCCCCACTTAACACTTTATCTTAAATCAACCTCAATCTAACATTATCAAACCAATGAGCTCAAATCTGCCTCATCAATGAAGATCTAGCATCCACAAATGTCAAAACACACCCCGGTGTTGAAATATCAAGCCTAACAATCTAGTTATCTAAAAACTGAATCTCTAAGGCCAAAAGCATCTCATGGGTCAAAATATGCGCCAACCTACTCATGCTAGTCGACTTCCAGCTCAAGGCATCCGCAACCACATTAGCCTTGACTGAATGTTAGTGAATAGTCAAGTCATAATCCTTAAGAACTCAAGCCAATGGCACTGTCTCATGTGAAGATCTCGCTGGTAAAGAAGTACTTAAGGCTACAATGATCTGAGAAGATCTCACAACGGACTCCATACAAGAACCGCTGAAACCTTTGCTAGATCAACCATAATACCTTCTTTAGTCACCATATGACCCAAGAAAGAAACAGACTTCAACCAAAACTCACACTTAGAGAACTTAGCATACAACTCCTCATCCCTCAATCTCTGAAGTACAATTCATAAATTCTCCTCATGCTCAACCTCACTCTTGGAATACAATAAGAAATCATCTATAAACACAATAATAAAAGAGTCAAGATATATTCAAAACACTAGATTCATCAATTCCATGACATGACCAAGAACACATAATGATCTTATCGAGTCTGAAAAGTTGTATTCAGAATATCCGAAGCACCATTCCTCAATTGGTGATAACCGAGCCTTAAATCAATCTTCAAAAACACTACAACACCTGAAGTTGATCTAACAAGTCATCAATGCAAGAAAGGTGATACTTCTTCTTAACCATCACCTTATTCAACTATCGATAATCAATACACATCCGCATAGACCCATCTTTTTTCTTCACAAATAAGACAGGCACACTCCAAGGTGAAATACTAGGTTCGATAAATTCTTTATCCAATAACTACCATAACTGATCCTTTAATTTCTTTAACTTTGTTAGGACCATCCTTTAAGGAGGAATAGAAATGGGATTGGTGCCCGAATCAACATTAATAGCGAAATTAATATCTCAATCCGGAGGAATACTAGGAAAGTTCGTAGGGAACACCTACATAAACATAGGGAAAACACGAACAAAATCCAAGGAATGAGGCGAAACAACACTTGTGTCATAAATATGGGCCAAGTAAGATAAACATCCCCTCTCAACCAATTATGGGCCTGAACATAATATATGACCCACTTAGGACCCGAATGAACTGTACCCTTCAAAGCTATCCTTGGAACACACGATGAAGCTTAAGTCATAGTTTTAGCAAAACAATCTAAGACAGCATAATAAGGAGCAAACTAATTCATACCTAAAATAACATCAAAATCAACCATATCTAATACAAGCAAATCTACCAAAATCTCACGCCCGAGAAAAGTCACAACACAAGATCGGTACACCCGATCCACCACTAAAGAATCACCTACTAGGGTAGATACTCAAATAGGCATTACAAGAGGCTCACTAACAGAATTAAAACCTGAAGTAAAATATATAGATACATAGGAAAAAGTCCATCCGTGATCAAATAATATAGATTCATATTTGAAACAAAGAGGAAGGTACCTGTAATCACAACATTAGAAGCCTCTGCTTCAGGTTTAGATAGTATAGCATAACACTGATCACGACCACCAATTGACTGGGTGGCCCCACGACTACCACCATGGGTTTTACCATCTATTCTTCTCGCACCTTAAGTAGAACCCCTACCCCTCCAAGATGAAATAGGAGTAGCTCTAAACACATGGTGAAAATAGTCTTTGGCCACATGACCAATCTCATCACACATATAGCAACCTCTATAATTAATCTCAATAGAAGAATGCACAACTAGGCCCGAACGCCACCCTGAACTGCTGAACTAGAAGGTCCAACACCTAAACTCTGTAAGTCCACCTGCACTGGCCTACACTATCCATGAGAACCACTAAAATCTCTACCATGGGGAGACTGACCTCTGAACTCACAAAAATGATGCACCTTCTTGGCGCCATCCCAAGAAACATGAATAATACCCTCTGTCATCTTAGTGTGATCCACCATACTCTAAAAAAAGCCCTACTGAGATATAGCCAACTAAAAGAAGACATTCAAACCTTTCCCAAACTTCTAATTCTTCTCAGACTCGATGGAAATACTATCATAGAAATATCTAGACAAGGCATGGAAGCATGCCTCATACTCAACAACTGTCATAGAGCCCTACTCCAAATGATCAAACTCATCCCAATACGGTCTCTTAAACTGAAAGGAACTAATCTCATTAGGAAATCCTTGGTGAACTGATCCCAAGTCATCTTAGGAGAATCACGGGGTCTACAACTAAAAAGAAACCTCAACCAATCTATCACTATATTTCTCAACTGATAACAGATATAAAAGACCTCATTCATGTAGAAAGAGTGAAACACAACTCAAAACACAAGGTATGAAAGAACTTTGCACGATAAAGAATGAAATGAGGGAAGTTTCCTAGACGTCCACTAGCCTCTTAAAGATAGATACAGACGTCTACGTACCTATCTACGATAATCTATTAGATATCTTATTATTACACCATTGAGACCAATGAAACCTGGCTACTCTAATACCAATTTATCACAACCCAAAAATAAGATTCATGATGACACTTGTCGTAGTGTACCTTGACAAGTAAACCTATCACTCAAACTAATACAAACAAAGGAAAAGATAGAAATATCCCATGATAAGGCATCTAGAATGATGCCTAACCATATAAGTAATCATAACAATGCGGAAAGAACTTATCCAAAATACCAATCATGCCCAAAACCAGGTGTCAATAGTGTAAGAACTACAAATACAATCAATGAGTCAAATACATCAGAAAAATAACAACAAAGGTATAATAACTATCTTCGAATACTAATAAAAACATAATTACTAAAGACAGATAAAGGTGAACTTCAAACGCATGAATGTCCAATCGCTACCTTGGATGCTCCAAAAATTGCCCGAGTCAATCAAGTTAAGGCGCACTCGATCTAAGACCTGAACCAAAAGGGCACAGTAGGCATGAGTATGGTCCACTTATACTCTATAGGTATCATAGGCCGACCAAGGCAAGTAGTAAATAAAGCATACAAAATATACACTAAGGGAACATCACCTGCAATCAGAAAATATCCCACAATGATAGCCCACTCCGCATGCACTAATAGTTCTAATAAATCTCACATATATTACAACAACATATCAAGATATAGAATACACGTATACATTATGTCATATATAAATAGAACAAGAGAGAACATGTAGATACAAGATCTTCAAACACAAGTAAAGAAAGGTAAGAAAAATATATAGATGACAAGTCAATAAGACAATACAACACAACATAAACACAATAAGGTAAGTGCAATGTATATGGCGATGATGATGATGATGATAATGATGATGCATGAGGTCGTCGCACAACCGTTAGGATCATCGCACAATCCCTGTATACCCCTTTAGAGATAAAGCTTTTCGATGTAGGACCTATTGGGGTTCATCAACTCGTATACAATCCAAATATCTTATATCACCTTTCTGGTACATCCCTAAAAAAGGGTTTTATAAGGTGTTACAATATCTCTTAAAAAGGTGTTGAAGTATTTCTCAGATGTTGGCATGGTGGTACCAATGTTTCATGAATGAGTATGATATGAAGATGTAATGCTAACAACCAATCACAATGAGTATTTCCAAAAACAACCACATGATATATTTTCACAACCAACCACAATGATACATTTCCACAACCACAAGAGCTAATATCCACTCATTATTTTCGTATCATCCATGAATTTTCACTTGTCTCATTTTCCAATAAAGTATGAATATAATCAAAATACACCAATACAATATAATTATTCATACGTATTCAAGGCTATCAATATCACATAGGACCCCATACGGTCACACATATCACATAATATCTCAATTTCAATAATTACATCAAATATAAGCCCCCAAATGAGCACAACACATTGATATCCATTTTTAATGATTAGTTCTGACCCTTAACATGCATTTTATACCATCATTTACTACCCAGCCTAGTCTGAAAGAGTTAAGCCAATACATACATCAAAAGCCAAACCCGGTCCTCTACACTTGAACCCACAACCTTACTTTCTATGAATGATCTTAAAATCTACTAAAACTATTAAATATGGAATCTACGCATCAAAGTAAAATCAACGACACTCATATTGACTACTTTTGGTTCGGGGTCAAAACAAACCCCCTAAATGGGTTTTAAAAAAAAGGCCAAAATCAAAACTTTACTCCAAAAATATGTTCCCCATATTTTTAGGAATCTACATTCGAAAACCCAAGTCAAATTGAGTAAAAAATGAGGTTCAAATTGAAGAAAAACTATTTTTAAGCTTTATCGGGTAAATTCTTGGAAATCTGGGTTAAAATCAAGAATCAAAGTTGTTTTGAAGGTTAAATTAATTAAAAACTAGTAGTTATAAGAAAAAAATATTATTAAAGTGAAATGAGTGAAATTTGGGTTCTGACGTCATCTCTCAAGCAGTGTTGGATGGTGCCCTAAGATTTTTGGGGTTTTGAGAAATTAATCAAGAAATTACTAAGAAAAGGGTGAATTCTTACCTTTAATTTGTAATAAAACCAATAAATAGGTGTTAATCTAGATTTCCAAGCTCTCACTAACTTTACTTTTAAGCTCACATATTATTTTAGGGTTTAACTTCCAAGAGGCATGATGAAAATGAACAAAAAGGACCAAAAAGAGGTATTTTTATTTGCAGAAAAATTTTGTATTGCACCAGATTTTTCACTTCAAATTCACCTTGTATTTCGACGGGGTGCCTGAGATTCGTTCGGAGTCTGATATACACAAACAAACTATGCAACCATACTAAATTCGATGTTTCGAACGCGATGATAATATCATATTTTCAAAAAAATATCTTTGTCTACATATGGTACGTAGGTCAATATGTGGTCCTTAGGTTGACTTAGTAGGTGCCAGAGTTAGTTTTTCATCTCTCCTTTGAATCTCGAACATGCATTGATGACTATCAAGATGGAAAACATCCCAATCATCCATAATTCCTCCAAAAGTGGCCAAAAATACCTTTTTCACCATTTGCACGAACTTATAATTCAAATCATGGTTTCTTACAAAACATACCCAAAATGAATCATATCTAACAAAATGGCCTCAGAAACTTTCATATTTTCATTATTTTAATCATTGAAAGTGCTATATTTCTATAGCACATCAACGTACCAATCATGGTCTCTAGCTGTATTATCCAATCACACTCTCTATCACGATATTTACATTCATGATTCATTTCTTTCCAACGTTGATTCCTAACTTGCCTTTGATAGGTATAGAGGGAACCCCCCGTTTGGTTTGAAAAGAATCAAATTTCCTTATGAAGAGATTCTGCTTCATCATCATAATAAGTCGTAACACCCTTAGATAAAACTACATTGACCGCCTTTGGAGGATCCCCCATTAAATACTTGGTGAGAAGATCTAATTGAGTCATCACTTTATCCATATTCTTATCTCATTCTTCATTATTTTTCCTTTGTTCTTGACTTATAAAACATGCAAAGGGAGCCCCCATGGCAACCTCGGTATCTCTTGTAGGCCAACCTTGACTTTACTTGGTCACTTGATCTAATAAAGTCGTCACAACACCATAAAATTGTTTAATAATAGATCCTCCAACTACATTATTGGCTACCATCTTGTTAAATTCATCCAATTCCCTGTAGAAGTTTTGAAAAAGCATTTTATCTGGGGACTCGTGATTTGGACATTGCATTAGATTTTTGTTAAATTATTGCCAAGCCTCGTGTAATGGTTCATCGTTAAGTTGGCAAAAGTCGATGAGTTCATCCCTTAGTTACAATATTCATGAAGGAGGACAAAATATATCCACGAAGGCTTCTGTTAGCATAACCCATGAAGTGATATATCTCACAGGCAACTTCTGGAATCATAAGACCGCTTCTCTCATTAATAAGAATGGGAAAAGACATAATTGGATTGATTCTTGAGATACATGGGATATCAAATGGAAGACAGATATCAATGAAATTATTCAAGTGAAGATTGGCATCCTCATGGGGTCAAATTCCAAATAATCCTTTCATTTGAAACAAATGGAGCATCATACTAGTAATGTGAAACACTCTATTTTCAGCCATTGATGATATATGAATGGCACTAGCTTGGCTCGCATATCTGAGGTAATCATTATCATCAAGGTTTCTATCTGAAATACTAGTATTGCTACTATGTGGGTTCATGGTATCATGCAAACTATAGTCACCGCGAGAGAAATAAAAAAACAAATAATGTAAAATAAATACTACAGCTAACTCAATGTGACTATTAACACTACAAGAATAAAAACTAAGTTTCACTCCTCAGCAATGGTACCAACATTTGATGATGCTCAAAGTACACCTTTAAGGTATAGGAAATCATTATCAATATGGTTGAGCTGATAGAAATTGGGGTCGAATCCTCAAGGAATGGGGACATGGGGTTCAATCCTAAGTGTTAGAACCAACTAGAAGTTGGTTCGTAATGCAATATAAATAAAACAAGAAAGTAAAATTGGGGGATTTGTTAGAACACTTAGAGTTAACAATTTCATTGAGGTGAGAATGTAATTTCAGAGCTAGAGATGAGTAGAGTAGAACCAAAGGTGGAATAGGACTTGGTGTTTTGCTTTACAAAGTGTAGTTTCATGCATGGGTAGTTGAATATTTGTCTAAATTTTGCTTAAAGTCAAGAGTAGGCTAGATTATAGGTATTTAGTGTCAATTTATCAATCAAACACCAAAATCTCACAAATGTGTTCTTTAGAACACCACATAAGTGTAGTAATTTGAGAAATCTATGGCCTCAATTAGTGTCCTTACATCAAAGAGAAATTATTAAACAATGTAAATCAATTTATTATTTACACCATTCCTCACCCTTATCTCATCCCCTTTGTTAAGGATGATAAGGGTTCAAGGGTAGCTAGAGTTTGTAACCTCCAATTCTTAATTAAAACATGAAATGGGAGTATCACCCATGTGAATTAGCTAATTAGGAAGACAAATAATCAATACCTATACAATAATCACAACTTTTTCAAGCATAACCCCAATCAAAGAAATTAGCGACTCATCGAGAGAGAAAAAATAGATTTACCCAAATTCTCTGCATATTGTTCCATTGAATAATAATTTAACATAATAATTAAGATTTGGATTCAATAAAATTTGAGAATAAATCTTTGATTTCGCACTTGGATTCTCATGTTGATGTTTCTAGCTTTAGAAAGTAAAAGAATGGGGGTTTAGAGCTAAAAACTCCTATTTAGACCCAAAATTCATTTTTTATTGAAATTATGAAAATGTCACTGCATGGAGAAGGTTCCATCATAGGTGGGTGACCTGTGCACATAGGTCACCTACCTAGGTCATACTGGATTCTCAAATTGAGCCACCTGTATGTGCAGGTCAGCATATGTGTGTGGAGGTGGATTCAAACTTGCCCTAATGAACTTTTAAGCTCCTTTTCTTTTGTTTTTGCACTCCCATTGACTTGTATGATTTTCTAAAATTCATTTTCAACCTTTACCTACACAAATGAGAATTGATCATGAGAATTACCTCAAATAAATGGTAGAACATGATATTTCAAGCTTAAAAATTACTAAAAAGTCATCAAATTGGCGACTTATCAACCCCCACCCAAACTTGAACTATTTTTTTCCTCAAGCAATCAAGAATATTATCAAAGAGGTACGAAATTCATGACTCTAAAACTATCCAACAAAAAGTTATACTAGATATCTAGGCTAACAAATCTCAAAGAGATCCCTCAAACATGTCATGGCAAAAATATAAACCAAAATTTTTTAATATACATATTTCTATGAAGGAAAGATGCAAGATAGTATTAAGTAAAACTTTCAAATAAAAATTCTTCTCAAGGTGTGACACAAAATCTTAAAAGATTGCCTTAATTTTCACTGCACAACTTATCTTACTCATTTACCCAAGTTGGGGGTAATACCTCACCATCTACCCCAAAGTATCGATGTCAATCACATGCAAGAGTTAGCTCCACGCAAAAAAGACATTTTAATTATCAAGGGGACAAAAATATGGAAGAATTTACACTCATTTTCACAATGAAATTCAAGTAAAGTGAATAGAACCATAAGCTTACCCTTCATGTTATTCGCCACTAACGTGACTCGCCAAGTTTGGAATCACCAAGGTCATTTGGGTGTAGGAGGTTAAGGTATACGAAGGAATGTATGCATAATGTGACTAAAATGCCTTCTTAAACTCAATAACTTTTCACCTTCTATCCCTAATTTTTTCAAATTTTCAACCTTATATTCCTTTAATTGCTTTCCTTGTTTCCCGTAACCTCTAGCTTCTTCCATGCCAAACTAATTTAAAACACATGTTCTTGACTAAGTGTGTAGCAATTTGAGAAATCTATGGACATAATTAGTATCTTTAAGTCTAAGATATAATATTTAATGATGTAAATTAAGTTATTGTTTACACCCATTCCTCACCCTCATCTCCTTTTTCAAGGATGATAAAAGTTCAAAGGTAACTAGAGTTTGCAATATCTAATTCTCAATTAGAATACGGAATGGAGTAAAACCCATGTAAATTAGCTATACGAATTATTCAAGAATAACCGCAGGAAAAGAAATTAGTTGTTCATCGAGAGATAAAGTTGAGATTTATCCAAATTCTCTGGATATTGTTACATTGAATCACTATTTAATACAATAATGAAGATCTGGATTTAATAAAACTTGAGAGTAAATCATTAATTTTTCACTTGGTGTCTCACTCTAATTCTTCAAGTTTTAGAGAGTACAAGATTGGAGGTTTAGAGATGGCACCCCCTATTTAGACCAAAATTGACGTTCCATGGAAATTTAAAATATTTTATTACATGGCCCATGTGCCAACGTTAGTGGGTGACCTACACCCATACGTCACCTTCCTACGTCACAGTGGATGCTCAAATTGAGACATGTGTATGCACAGGTGATGCGCTATGGTTTCATAACACTTTCTATGGTTAAAAATCCAAAAATATGAGTTACTTAGGTCATTTTGTTAGATATTATGTGTTTTTCTGTTGTGCTTTGTAGGAAATCAAGTTTTTAGAGATAAACAAGAGAAAGGCAATAAGAACTAAAGTTTTTCCCAACCTATGTGTGTCACCTACGACCCTAGATACTACCTACGTGGCGTAGGTTCCCGAATATGTGTCAGAAAGTTAAAATTTCAAAGAACATAAGGTTGAGATTTTGGTCTAACTACCTATGATTGGGAACATATGCCTCGTAGGTGCTAGAGTAAGTGCCAGAATTTTGAGATTCAGAGAGATCGTGCAAAAGTTTTAGAGGTTGTCTCCTATGTGAGGCCACATATGGATCGTAGGTGGCACCTACAACCCGTAAATAGCACCGTAGGTGGCCGCTGACTCAAGTTTTCCTCTTTTATTTTGGAAAAGGTTTCCTATGGTTTCCATGTAATTTATAAATACTCTTTTGACATTTTTAGTTAGTTTTATGCACTCATATTATTCAAAAATATATATTTTGATTCTAAGATTTGCTTTTGAACTTGGGATTCTTGTTTTCTTGTTTTTTGTTGATTTATTGTTTAGACTTTGGGTTATATTCATATATTATTGTGAGATTGATTCTATGCTTTCACTTATAAATTCCATGAATTATTTCACAACTATGAGTGACTAATTCCCATAGCTAGGGTTGTGGGAACCTGGCGGATTAATAAAGTGGGGGAATTTTTAAATCCTTCTAAATTATTATTGTTGCATCTATTGTGATTATCTTTACTTTAATTTGGTTACAAATGCTAGGAAATTGCCTATATTTGATACCAACTCAAGAGAGAGGTAGATATTAGGAAAAAAGATCACAATAGTGATTTGAGGCTATCAACCCTCATCTATAACCTAAGACTCAGAGGTGATTGTTAAACTAGGATCTAAGACAATAGTTAGTAATGCTCTAAGAACAAGAGGAGATGAGTGATATTTACCAAAGGGTGTAGAGAGGTTGTTGGTGAGACATAACTTATCAGATTCTACATGCAATTAGGGAGATTGTAGATTGAGCACGATAAAGCTACAGAGTTAGAATACGTGGGAACACAAGCCTAGTGTTCATTTTAGATTGTTAACAATGAAAAGCATTCGAGTTTTATTGATTGATGTTGTTGAAGTTTTTGGGTTTTATTTTTTGTTCTTCTTGGGGCATACACTGATGTATTCCTAGAACAAGGACTCTAGAAAACCCATAAGTACCACTTGATCTAAAGTAGAGAGAATGCTATTGCTGAATCATAGGATGATAGAACACATACATGAAGGACATCTTGAGAAGCTTCAAGACAATACTATTGATTTGCCTCCTCCTCCTGGTGCAGTTCAGGAGATAATTTATTGAACAACTGATCAATTGTTAGAAAAATCAAATATTTCTAATATAAGGAGGGAAGAGGCCTTTCGTATATCTCAGAAGTTAGAACTAGAGAAAAAGAGACAAGGAGCAGATCATCGAGAAGAATTTGACAGAAGTCGAGATAGAGGTAGAAGGGGTAGAGCTCAAGTACTCCCAGTCTACCAGTACTTACCACCATATGATGATCTAGATGAGGATTTGGGATACATTAAGACTACTGCGATAGGAGCTATTATTTCTCCTGCATTGCCATCAGGTGTGAATCTTTATATCATTAGTACCATGATTCAGTTGTTGAATTTGAAGGGTGTGTTTGTGGTCTTTTCCACTGTTGATGCAAACATGCACCTCATTAATTTTACTGGTTGCACTTTATACATTATACATGGGGTAGATACAAAAGCTCTCATACTTACGTTGTTCCCTTTTTCTCTAACTAATAAAGATACATTATTGTTAGGGAAACTTCCTTGAGGATCAATTACTACTTTGAATGAGTTGTGGAGGCAATTTTTTGATCATTTCTTCCTTTTATCTAGCATGTTATAATTAAAGAATGAGATATATAAGTTCAAGCAGTTACACTCTAAATCAATGTATGAGGTATGGTTTCAGTTTAAGAAAAAGTTGATGATGGTTCCAAATCATCGAATTACAGGAAAAAAACTTGCTTGAAATATTCTATCAAGCAAATAGCAGTTTGAATGCTATGGCAGACACTATTACTAGTGGAGCATTCTTATTCCTGGATTGGGAGGAAGTATTGAAGATATTAGATAGGATATCTCTCACAAACTGAAGGCGGCATACTCGAGAGAAAAAGAGAAGTGCTGACTCATTTGCTAGTAGGGCTTGCAGCGAGCATAGACTTATTGATGACATAATGACACATGAGGTTGCTCAGCTAAGTATGAAGGTTGGGTTGCTGATAAAGCAGTTTTTGATGATAAATTCTAAGAAGGTGAATACAGTTGGTACTCAGGGTAGGGCCTCTAGATCATATCATTCAGATGCGAATGAAGAGGCAAAGTACCTAGATAGAAAGTTGGCGGGTTTTTGAGCCAAGATCAAATTATCTTCACAAGATAGTTAGAATTCTAAGCATAGAAACCAAGGTCAAAACTATTATGGGGATAGGTATAAAGATCAGAGCAGAGAAAGAGATAGTTACTGGAGATGCAAGGATGATTACAAAGAGAAGGGTGGTGCATATATATAACTAAGAAGCTATGAAAGTAAGTCAATGATGGAGGCTATGTTTTCTAAGATAGTAAAGGGTTAGAAAAGTCTAGAAAATTGCCTTAAGGAGATTAGGAAAGTCATTTTAGGGTTGACCCAGAAGGTAGAATAACATGATATGGCAATTAAGAAATAGGAGCATTAATCTGGAAAGATGTTAGCCATCTTAAACCAATAGTAGTAGGCACCATTTCGAGCAATACTATGCAAAATCCAAATAATGATGGTCACTATTTATCCATCACCACTCACAACGGTAAGGCTGCCATTGATCCCTCTATGCTTGCAGTTTATAAGCCAAAGAATGATAATGTTGATGTTGGTAAGATACCTTAAGTAGAGTTAGAGAAGTTTGTGAATAATACTGAGTCATCACAACCATCAATAGGTGTTGATCAGAACACTGAGAAGGATAAAGGTAAGGGAAAGGTCGATGAACCAATAGTAAAGATTATTCCATGACCTCCTCCACTTTTTCCTTAAATCTTGAAGCATAATAAAGAAGAAAGGAAGTTCAAAAAGTTCATTGCTATGCTGGAAGAATTGAGTTTGAATACCCCTCTTCTTAAAGCTCTCGAGAAGATGCCTGGGTAGGTAAAATATAAAGGATTTGATAACAAAGAAGAGAGTTGCCAATTAGGAGGATATTGGTGGGTCGCATTATTATAGTGCAATCACTTCACAATCTTTGGCACAAAATAACTGTCATCGAAGAGCATTCACAAACCCATGTACCATTGGGACATCTAAATTTGTCATAGCACTGCATGACTTGGTTCCAGCATTAACTTGATGCCACTGGTCGTGTTCAAATAGTTGGTATTGAGACCTCCTAAACCACCAAAGATGAAGTTGTTAATGGTAAACCATACAGTGAAGAAGCCAATGGGAAGAGTATTTAATATGATGGTGAAAGTGGACAACTTCCTCTTTCTGGCTGACATTATTGTCTTGGATTGTAAAGTTGATTTTGAGATACATACAATTTTGGGAAGAAAATTTTGGCCTTAGGAAGAGCATAGGTGGATATGGAGAAGGGGGATCTTAAGTTCATGCTGAATAATGAGGAGGTCATCTACATTGTTCGTAGAACTATAAAGCAGTTGACTGATATGAGGGTGGTCTCATTAATAAATTATGTTGATGACCCTGGAGGCTACTTCTTTGACTACCTGGATGAAGTCTGAGTAATCAAGGTATCCGCGTCATGCCATGAAGTTAAATTAGGCACTGCATGGAAGATAATTCATGGGTATGTTGGTAAAGTCTGAGTAACAAACATAGCCACATCATGCTGCTATGGTAAATCAAGCGTTGGGTAGGAGGCAACCCACTATTTTAGTATTCACATTATTTTTGTTTTTTTATAGATGTACAAAATGAGGAACAAACTGTAATAGAACTCTTCCTATTCTCAGTACCAACAAGTCTAATTGCACTTATTACGTGTTTAAGCTAGAGTTTCTCTTTATCTTTTTTATTTTATCTTCCATCTATTAAAATCAAAGGTACTATGGCACCAAAGGTTTCAACAAAGAGGAAAGGAAATTTTTGATATTAGGATGAGTTCTTTGACCATAGTGGCTTAGTGAAGGAGTGCTCGGTCTTCCAGGATAGACTAGCAGCCCCACAGATTAGGGGATAGAGATAGGCTATAGCCGAATCCATTGTTGCAACCACACTGGTTATTCAGCTACCAGAACAAACACTGTGAGGTACTCAGCCTACATCTATAGAGGTTGGGGCCCAGATAGCTGCAACCATACTATTTCCTAGGCCAAGGATAAAATTGTCAGGACTTTTCCCCTACACTTTCTCCAGTCTGAGAAGGGAAGAGAGGCTTTAGAGGAGGAGTATACATAGGACCCCTATCTGAGGAGGGGTTACAAGATGAGTCCACAATAGCAGTCACTAAATTAGAATCAGCAGTACCCCTATCTTAGAAGGGTACAACTCAGGCATCATAGCATGTATCACCATCTTCAGCACTATCCATAAAGCCCCTTACACAGAACCCTCAGTCACCCAATTCACTATAGTCTAACCCATCTTCTAAATCTACATACACCCCAGTTATGACACTAGCTGAGGTAAACCTGAGGTGGTGTGTAGAAGAGATGCAAGTGATTTATGTGTGGGACAACTTTATTACTGAGGTGGGTCAACCTACGAGGTCTATATGGGATAAGAGGAGGATTAAGTTAGTAGGTATAGTAGGAGCACCAACTAGCGGGTTGTATTTGTTTAACAATAACAGGGGTAGATGACTAGACCCTAAGGTTCTTATAGTCAGGTAGTGATCTGTGAGTTTTACACGTTTTATGCCACCACAGTTTCTTTAACCACACTAATAGGTATTAGAGGCACAGTACAACCCTAGGTAGAGTCTTGGTGAAAGGGGTTCAGTTTGACCTTTCAGTGGCGGTAATTCGTTGGCTTATTTTTGGGCTTGATTATGTAGCCCCAGTATCTAATGCTGAGTGTGATCAGAGATTGAGATTTGTGTACAACAAACGCGCGATGAGGGATGCATATCATAGAAGTCAAAGTCTAGATTTGGAAATATAGATTAACAACTAGATTTTTGATTTGGAAAATAAAGCCCCCTGGATTAAAGAAAGGGGGATATTAAGAAGGCGGTGCTGAATTTCGCTGTAAAATTTTAGTGGATCATGGTTCATTTTTTTATTGTATTTTACTGTTATGGAAAATCTATTGACATGGGACCAAGATCCATTGATCACAAGTTTGATAGTGGGTTATGAGATTGACTTTGCAGCTATTATCAAGTATGAGCTGCATGAGAGAAATTTTTGGGATTTGACCACTTTACCCTTCCATTGCCTCATCCACCAATTATGTGATAAGGTGGGAGTTCCTAAGATCTTAGATGTTGATATGAGATTAGAGGTGACTAGAATTGCACAGAGGACTATGATTAAGGATCTGGCAAACCCAATCCTTGCCTAGGAGGTTCATTCACCTCCTACAGTAATTTCAACCCAATTTGAGGAGCCCTTAGTTTTATCATAGCATGGTGATAGTCGGGATATAAATTATGATACTAATATGGATTTTAAGTTTAGTGAGTGATATGGGCCCGATACTAATAAACAGAGGGAAAGGAACCCCAGTTACTTCTACTAAATCCCCCAACCTCTACTTTTAAGTCGATTGGGGCATCTTTTATGCCTTTTTTTCCCTACTTCTACATCCGTAACCATAGGTTTGATAGAGGTTCCATGGGAATTTTTATAGCACTTAGTAGAGCGCTAAGATGTGACTTCCACCCAGCTTGAGAATGTTGAATTTGAGTTTTCATCTTTGAATGAGTTGATCTAGCCTTGGGTCTAGACGATATTAGAGACTGCTGAGACTAGTATATGGGTTGCATCTAGGATTAGATATTAGAGTTCAATACAGAGTTGTAGGCCTGTATTTATACTTTTAAGGGACAAGTGTCAGCTCAGTTCAGCGATATGGAAACTCTTGACCTTGGTGGGATTTGGGATGAGGTAGCCATACTCTGAGAAGAGGTACACTATTTTACTTAGAGCTAAATTTTGGCTATTTCTCTATTTATCCCTTTATTTGCTTATTTGGTACCTCCATGTGGCCCAAGATATTTTAATTTGTTCATGAAAAAGTAGGAGATGGTCCTAGTTGTTGGGACCATGAGAGCTAGGATGACGGATCTATAAGATGCCTCAATTCCACTTGATCATGTCCTAAAATTGGCCACCCATGATTCTAGGGTTTCCATAGTAGATGATATGTTGCGGTGATCTGATATTAGGTGGGTGCGTATTCTAGTAGTGCCCGGCAGTAGCCACCACCGCTGCCAGTCAGATACCCTTGAATAGGGGTGAGCATGATACGTACACCTAGAGCATACTAGGTATCACCATATTCCCTTGCTTTATTTTGTTGTCATATACTTGGGATAGTGCATATTTCTTTAGTTAGGGGTGGGGTATACTATAACTATCATGGGTTTTTATTGTCGTACTTTTTTTGTCGATTATGTTATGATTGTAGAATCGGAATAGCTAGGAACTTTTATGTCGTATTATGTTTTATTTCATATTGTGTTGTGTTTTTGTGTAACTAGGAGAAAAATAAGTATCTAAAGAAGTTGATGTATGTTGTTTTGATTTATTGGGAAAAATGATACCTCTCCAAAAAAATTATTTCTGAATTGTGTGATGTGTATATATATGTGGCAATTGTGAATCTCATTATGAAATTAGGATTAGGGACATAATAATCTTAGCTAATATTTGCATAATCCTAAATAAGTGGTAGTTTATGATGCAACTCTGTACCATGTGTGTATGAGATGCTTACTTTGTTCCCTTTGTGTGTTAAATCTAGAACTTGCCTGGTTAGTCTTGCCTAGAACGCAGGATAGTCAGTTAGGAAAGAATCATAGGCTGTTCTTGAAACTATTCCTCTTTTAGCCTAAATGACCTTCTAAATGTTAATAAGTATCCCTTGATCCCTATTTTGAGCTTTTATAGACTATTTTTATTGTTACACATTTCACCTTCCTATTTTAATTACAATGAACTTGTTTTGGCCCTGGTCCTCCTTGGATGGCACCTCAATTTAAGCAAATCACCTAAGTTGAGTGTGGCTATCATAAGGGTGCATAATTTGAAGTGGGTATAAAGAGGGTTAATTAGAGAAAAGATAAAGTGGGGTTGGGTATGGTAGAAAAAGTGGCAAAAGAAAAACAAAACAAAAATTGATAAAGAAAAAGAGAATAAAAAGAAACACCCAACCTGGATAAGCTGTAAAAGAATAAAAATAGATAAAGAAGGGTGGAATAAAAGAAAATTGGTAGATAAGTGGACCCCTAATGTAAGTGTAGTGCCAAGGAGGCTCAGTCACTAAATTCCTATATGTACCATACCATCTCCTAAACCTATATTACAAGCTAAGTAAAGTTCTATAGTGATCCTAACCCGACTGTCTGAAAACTAAGGTAAATAAAATAAGGTCAAGCCTATGGTATTTTATGCACATTGTTGGAACTTCTTTGTGAATATGAGTGTGAGTATCTAGTAGTTATCCCTGTATTAAAATGCATGATTCTATTGATTGAGTAGGACTTCTTTGTTGCAAGGGTACATGGGTTCTAGCTGCTTATGTTTTTGGGTATTGTAACTTGTATATATGCGTGATTTTTTGTTGCTAATGTAATCCCATATCTTTATTCCTTTGTGTCACATTGTTGTGCTTCATACATACACACAATTGGTTTTAAAAATTTTAAACTTGGAGGAGGTGATGTTTTTTTAGCTAAATTTGATGATTGACTTCCATAGTATCTTAGGTTTCTCTTGGTTAAGAATCATTGTGTTGATTTGTTTTGTTTTATTTCCTGAGGAAATGAAAATGTTCTAAGTTGAGGGTGTTGATGTGCTATGATTTCATAGAAATTTCAACACTTAAAACTATGAAAAAATATTGTTACTTAGGTCATTTTTTTAGATATAATGTGTGTTGGTGTTGTGTTTTTGCAGGAAACTAGGTTTTGGGAGCTAAACAAGATAAAAGCAGTGAAAACTAAAGTTCTGCTTTACCTACGTGGGAACCTACGACCCTTAGGTACTACTTTCATGGTGTAGGTGCCAAAATATATGTCAGAAAGTTGAAATTTTAGAGAACTAATGTTGAGATTTTGGGCCTACTACCTATGATGGGATACTTATGACCTATAGGTACTATCTACGGCTATTAGGTACTAGAGTAAGTGTTAGAAATTGGAGATTCAGACAGATCCTGCAATTTTTTTTGAGGTTTTCACCTATGTGGGGCCACCTACGGATCGTAGGTTCCACCTATGGCCCTTAAGTGGCACCGTAGGTAGTCACCGACTAAAGTTTTCCTTTTTTGTTTTGGAAAGGTTTCCTAGGGTTTCCATGCAATATATAAATACTCTATTGATGTTTTTAGGTAGTTTATGCACTCATAATATTCACAAACATATATTTTGATTTTTAGATTTGCTTTTGGTCTTGAAATTCTTGTGTTCTTGGTTTTTGGTTGATTTATGATTTGATACTTTGAGTTTTCATCATATATTATTGTGAGATTGATTCTATGGTTTAACTTACAAATTTCATGAATTTTTTCACAACTATAAGCGTCTAATTCTCTTAGGTAGTGTTGTGGGAACCCTGGCGAATTAATGAAGTAGGGGAAGTGTACAATCCTTGTAAATCAATATTGTTGCATGTATTGTGATTTACTTACCTTAATTGCATTCTTAATGGTTGAAAACATTAGGAAATAGCCTTTATTTGATACTAAATCAAGAGATAGATAGAGATTGGGAAAAAAAGATCACAACAGTAATTCGAGGCTATCAACCTTCATCTAATAACCTGAGACCGAGAGAAAGTGGTTAAACTTGGATCCAAGATAAGGGTAAGTAATGAGACACTCTAAGACCAAAAGAAGATGAGTGAGATTCACAAAAGGGTGTCGAGAGGCTGTTGGTGAGACGTAACTTGTTAGATTCTACATGTGTTGCAGTGAGATAGTGGATTGAGAACAATAAACCTACAAGTTAGAAGCTAGGGAACACAAGCCTAGAGTTCATTTCAGATTGTTTACAACCAAATGCATTTGAGTTTTTTTACTTTCTACTAATTAAAACACCCCCTCATTTACTTTTCGACGCTACCCATCTGTTTTAACAAGTTTGAGAGATAGTTCTGACCTATTCCCTGTGTGTTCGGCCCCAACCTAGTAGGGTTACTATATTTTGACTTCGACTGCTTTATACTTCTTGGAGGTGTAGTTTTTGGTAACATCATTAGGTCATCATGTATATTTACAGGGGGCTTCTAACTTGGACAAATGAACTTTTAAGCTCTTTTTCTTCTGTTTTTGTAATCCAATTGACTAATATGACTTTCTCAACTCTATTTTAAACCTTTATGTGCACAAATAAGCACTATAACATGAGAATTACCTCAAATCAGTAAAAAAATATAATAATTCAATCTTAAAAGTTGTAATAAGTCATAAAATTGGTAACTTATCACGAACCACCATTGGTGTCAAGTTAGTCTTTTCTTTCTCAGTTCCCTCCCTTAATAGATTCTTCTTCTTGCTTATCATCTTCTTTTATTAATCCACCTAGATTATTCCAAGGTGTTTACTTTAAAGGTTTTAGACTCAAAATTTATGGTTTCTAATGATGTTGAACTTATTCTATTAAAACCAATTCAGTACGAGAATGTAGTGTCTATCTTAGAATGGACAGAGGTTGAAGTCACCAAGATGAACAAATTTAAATTCTTGAAATATTTAAGTATGGGAAATTTTTTTCAAGGGTGTCCTAATCTGGTTGATTTAAGGAAAAACCTTCCTTTGTAATGTGGTATTAAAGGCGATTGAATGATTGGGTTGTTGAGATACATACATATATTAATATGGGTGCATTGGTGGAAGATTTTGTTAATATCATGTACTGTGTCAAAAATAAAAATATAGTGGCATTCCCAATGAGGCCTCTTATTCATGACCTAGGAATTAGGATTGATGAAGAAACTATAGTGGCCATGACAAGGGCCTCTTTCTATTTAACAACGATAGTTGTTATTTTTGTTTTTTTATCTATTTTTACCATTTTCCCTTCTCCATAGTTGTTACATTATATTTGTGAGTTGTAGGGATAGTTGGCATGATCTCTGATGTATTCGAGAGATATTTGGGAGATTTAGAGGCTATTAAAGGCTTTAAAATCCATTAGTTTGAGTTTGGTCAACATCTTAAGTTCTAGGTATCAAATAGTGATTTGGAAAGTTCAATCAGATCTGGAATGTTGATTTTGGATTAGAAGCATTAGTTTGGTCCCGAGATTGTATTTTGCATTTCAATCCTTCTTTTACAAACTAGTTAAAAATAAGATTTTAAAGGTCCCGAGGGAAAATTTATTATAAATAGCCTCTTTTTGAAAATCTGACGATGCTATTGAGACCAAAACATCAAAATGGAATAGTAGCATATATGGTTTTGTTTTTTGATGTCCAAAATTAATATCTAGGGTCTATTTATTTCAAAACTTAAACATCTGATGGTTTTGTATTTTTGGTGTTAACCATACTTGTTCTTTGCATTCGTGGCCTAGCCATCGTATTTTCAAAGAAGGATTTTGTGGGGCATCACAATCACAATAGGAGGAATCACAATCGCGAGGGGTTAGGATTTTAGTCATTGTGAATGTAGGGAGGGTGATTGCATTTTCAATGGTTTGGTTTAAGTTAGTTTATAATTGTGATCATAATGAATAGCTGGGACCTGGACAAACTTAGGCCTTATCTCCACCAAAATCATAATTTCTTTATTTTTGGACTGTGAGAGCTCGGGTATGGGTTATTTCATGGTCATTTTATATAAAATTTATGTGGGTAATTTTTAAACCTCTATGTCATTAATTCCTATTGTGTTCCCTTTAAATATACCTTTAAAATTATGATTTCAAATTAGAATTTGGGGTTTCTTCTAATAAACTTTTAAAATGTTTTTCATCAATTTGAACATTGATTTCAATTCATATTTGAATGAGTTTTTAAATATAGACTCCTTTTAACATGGGAATCATATTTTAAAATAAAATTAAGGTTTAACCTTTTTTATTTTTGAACAATTATGGACTTGATTCAAATATAGCTAATATGGATATCATTAGCTTTCTTTTGATGTGTAGATTATGTTTTCAATAAATTTATCTTATTCTAAGGCCATTCTTAAAGGAAAGACTCCATGTTGAAGGTCTAGGCTTAGATATTGACATTTTGAGATAGGTTATGGCTTAACTTCTTTTAGATTAGGTTGGGTATTTAATGATTACATAAATCATGCTATGGGCTAAGGAATGTAATTGATGGGTTAGTATTTTGGAATTATTGTTATTGTGTTCTTGTGTAGGGTCTTATTTGTGTATTGTTGTTTACTTATAAGAATATAATTATGGTGATGCTCTAGTGGGAACTTTACTTGACATTTTTAGTGCTTATTTGTGCATTAATTTTCATTATTATTGTTGTGTTGATCATGAAGGGGATTGAATAGATATTGTAGGCTTTTTTAAATATTAATTACCTCTATCATGATTGTAATACCTGAGAGAGAGTTTTTTGAAATGATATTATGGATGTCTACATGACTATTAATTTTAGTGGTGTTGAAGAGGGCTCATATCATGAGTTATTGATATGTTAAGTTAATTTTTGGACTCATTTACACTTGTATTAATTTAATAATTATTTTCATACTAATTGGTTAAGAGTATTTCACCTCATTGCATACATACATATTCATAAGATATTGGTACCACTAAGAAACACTGGTTTTTGAAAGAAAATAAGACACCTCTTAAAACTCGTGGCTCTAAACATTAGCCAACAAGGTGAATTGAGATACGAGAAAGTATATGGGTTTTAAAACCTCCATGGTCCTATCTTGAAGAGTTGTGGCTCAAAATGTGCACTAAAAACCATGCGATGGCTTACATTTATCATCATCACTATATTATATTATATTACAACATTGTAGTTCCCTTATATATTATTATTAGGTAGTTAATTTCTGTAGTTATATTCAGTGTGTATTTCCTTTATTGACCTTATATCATAGAACTGTTAGTGGAAACAGTGTGAGCTACTATTTGGAAATATTTTTGTTTGTAGTGACATACTTATAGTATCTTTTACTTGTATTATCTTCTGCTTTGTGCAGTCATCCTAAGAGACCTACTGAGTATAAGTGGACCGCAAGAAATCCTACTAGGCACTTTTATTATAGATCCCAATATGAATATGAGCCACGGTAACTGATTGTGTGGTGTTAGCTAATTTTTGGAGTACCTGGTGAACTTTCCATTTTGAACCATGTTACAGTCTCTGTTTATATTTTATGTCTTTATTTGTATTTGGGGATAAACTATTTTATTTCAGTATTCTGGCATTGTATTAGATGCTCTTTCCACTTATGACACCAGTATTTTAAAATTTATTATATTTCATCTGAACTTTATGTTATATACGTACTTTAGCTTGACCCATTCTAGGAGTTTTACATTTATGGGTTTCATTCATATTTTGATTGTCCTTTGCTGTGTGGGTTTTACCTTACCTACTAAGTCTAGTCTAAAGTAGTAGCCATTACGATCTCTACTTTTGGATCATGACAAATTAGTATTAGAGTGTCAGGTTCATTAATCTCATAAGTGAAAGAGTACGATGTCTAGTAAAGTCTCGCAGATTGATATGCAGAGTTTGTATCTATATTTAGGGGATATAAAATATCTTTAGGAAAAGTTTCTCTAATCAGATTCCTTATCGTGTGGGCTATCCATACTAAATTTGTAGTCCATTCTTTTCTACAGATATAATAAGGACTAGATCTAGAGATTTTATGGATATTGAGCCAGCACCCACTATTAAAGCCTTAGTCAGGGGACAAGGCATGGGTCATGACTAAACTAGAGGTATAGTTTAGGCATAGAGAGTTTCTCTAGCTATAATACATTCTACGGCGACCTCTTCCAAGCTTAAGAGTTATTATGATGATGAGACGCATCTAACAGTGGGTGCGAAGCCAACTCAAATTCTCCAGAGTTTAGTTGATACCTCAATGTTACAAGATTTATTGATTTATCTATTAGGTTATTTGGATGACATCCCCCATAAAGGTGTTCCACTAGGTGTGTTGGGTGTTTCTTAGACTCTAGGAGATATTCTGCCATCAAGGAAGGCTCATAATTATAGTTTTCTAACTTTAAAGGTACAACCATCTTCTGTGATACCCCCTCATGTTTATTCATTACCAACTAGACTAATTTTTTCTTTTGGTGATTTGGATTTTGTGATGACTTTTGATGATAAAAAATGACTTTAGAGATTCATCCAATTGGGTCCTTCTAAGTTTAGTGGTGTTGTTGGAGAGGATGCTTATGAGTTTTTCCTTGAATTTTAGGAGAGGTTGCATAACCTCAAATTTTGAGTCCCATGGAGTTTCATATACTACTTATCAGTTGACTGGCATGACTAGATAGTAGTAGAGGTCTCTTACTAATTCTAGGCTATTGGGTTCACCTTCAATAACAATGACTTATTTTTTAAGGCTTTTCTAGATAGGTTTATGCCTTAAAATTTGAGGGGTTATATGAGATATAAGTTTGATCATTTGGAGTAGAGATTCATTACTATTACAAAGTATGAGGCATGTTTTTATGTATTATCTAGATATGCCACTGCCAATATCTCTACTGATTTAGAGAGGATCAAGAAGTCTATCAAGGGTTGGCAAGTTATTATCAGTTGGATATAGCCCAGTAGGTTATTTTAGGATCTTTTCTCATAGAATTATATACCATGCCGATTTGATTGAGTCAATTCATCAGAGTTATCTAGGTGGTAGCGGTGTTAAGAAGATCTATCAACAAGGAAAGTTTAGTGAATATATGCCTCGAGGTACGGTTTATTCTAGAGGTATGCTTATGGTTATCATGTACACTAGCTTAGGTATCTTTATAGGGTTTGGATAGCAGGCATGTGGTTCATGTGGTTTCAGCTAGCTAAAGGTAAGGATAGATGAGTAGGGCTCCAAATTTTGTTTAGCAGTACGGGAAGGTTGTCTAGGTTCTTTTGGGTCTTATTAGCTTAAGTCAGGTAGTAAAAGATATTACGTATGTGAAAAGATTGGTAATATGGCAAGGGAATATCCTCGACGTTTGTTTGGTCCTGCCTGGGCATCTCAACTTCAACTTTGTCCTACACATGTATTTTCAGTTAGCGGTGGCTCACAAAATGGTAAGGGTGGTACTAGATGTTCTTAAGTTTGAGCTGATGGATCTCATAATAGTGAATGTAGGGTTTCCCAATCTGGGAATGAATGTGGTTAGTGTTATGCTACACCTGAGTGACTTGAGGAAGAAACTTCAGATATAGTTATCACAGGTATCATCTTGGTTTGACATTATTCTTGTTTTGTGTTTTGACCCTGAGTATATATTCTCTTATGTGTCAACATATTTTTCTACTAGTTTTGATGTTGCTTATACACCTCTTATTTTGCCTATTTGTGTTTCTACCCAATAGGATATTCATTAGTAGTGGATCATGTGTACTAATCTAGTGTAGTGACCTTTGTAGGGTGTAAGACCTGGGTAGAACTGAATATCCTAGATATGGTTGATTTTGATGTTATTTTTTATATGGATTGGATAGATCCTTATTATGTTATTTTTGATTGGTTTGCCAAGATCATGACATTAGCTACTTCGATTGTACCAAGATTGTCATGGAAGCGTACTATTAGTTTAGGTCTAATGGGTGTTATATATTTTTTATGTGCTCGTTGTATGGTAGAGAACGGGTGTCTTTCTTATTTAGCCTATATACACGATTCTAGTGTTGCTTCTCTACCTCTTTTGGATTATTTTGATTTGTTAGGGAGTTTCAAGAGGTGTTTTATATAGATTTGCTTGGTACGCCCCCAGATTGTGATATTGATTTTGATATTGATGTTGATCTAGGTACAAGCCTATTTCTATTCCTCTTTATAGGATGGCCCTAGCTGAGTTGTAGGAATTCAAAGAGAAATTATAAGATTTGTTGAGTAAGAGTTTTATTACACCTAGTGAGTCCCCTTCGGTTGCTGAAATCATGTTTTTGAAGAAAAACAATCACTCTATGTGTATTAACTATCGATAATTGAACAAGGTGACCATCAAGAATATGTATCTTTTTCCCGCATTAATGATCTATTTGACCAACTTCAGGGTGATTTGGTGTTTTTAATGATTGACTTAAGATCTAGCTACCATCAGTTGAGGATTAGAACTTTCAATGTTCCAAAGATGGGTTTTTAGACTCAGTATTGTCATTATGAATGGTCATGCCTTTTGAGTTGACTAATGGCCAAGCAACATTCAAAGAGTTGATGAATCGATATATTAATCATATCTTAAATCCTTCTAGATTATATTAATGAATGACATTTTGGTTTACTCCAAGAATGAGGTTAACCATATGTGGAACTTGAAGATAGTGCTTCAGAATATGTAAGATGAGAAGTTGTATGCCAAGTTCTCCAAGTGCAAGTTTTGGTTGGATTTTATTTCTATCTCGGGTCATGCAGTAACCAAAGATGGAATTATAGTTGACTCAACCAAGTTAACAACAATTTGTGATTAATCTTAACCATTTCTCCTATCGAGGTTAGGAGCTTCATTTGTTTAGTAGGTTATTATCGATGTTTTGTGAAAGGTTTCTCTTTAATTGCATCTCCTTTGACCAAGTTGATCCAGAAGAAAATTGTGTTTTAGTAGTCGCAGATATGTGAGGAGTGCTTTTAAAATCTTAAGAAGTTGTTGAGTTCATCCCTTATCTCGATCTTGCCTATGAAGTGCATAGGTTTTGTAGTATTTTGTAATGTTTTCAAAGTTGGGTTGGGTATTTTTTTGATGTAGGAGAGTAAGGTGATTGCTTAGGCTTCTCATCAGTTGAAGCCTCATGGGAATAATTACCCTACCTATGATTTAGAGTTGGCCACAGTTGTTTTTGTAGAGAAATTGTGGTGATATTACGTATATGGAGTCTATTGTGAGATTTCTATGATCATCATACCCTATAGGATTTCTTCAGCTAGCGAGATCTTAATATGAGACAACATCAATTGGTTAAGTTGCTTAAGGAATATGATCTTACCATTCTTTATCATCCTGGTAAGGCCAATATGTTTGTGAATGCCTTAAGCCAAAAGGCGGTGACTATGGAAAGTTTAACTCATCTTTTGACCTAAGTGAAACCTTTTGCCTTGGATGTTCAGTAGTTAGATCACCAGTTTGTTAGTCTTGATATTTCATCACTTGGACATATGTTAGCCTTTGCTAAGTCTAGATCTTCCTTGATGGACCAAATTCAAGCTCATCAATTTGATGATGATAGATTGAGGGTGACTTGTGATAGACTATTGAATGGAGAGACTAAAAGTGTCATATCTTTATTTTGAAGGTGTTTAAGGATTAGTGGTGGAGTTTATGTATCAAGGGTTGGTGTATAGGTTAGATTTATTTGGAGGAGGCTTATTGTTCTAGATATTTCATTTACCTAGGAGTAACTAAGATTTATCATGACCTAAAGCAACATTATTGGTAGTGTGGTATGAAGAAGTATATTGTGGAATTTGTGGTTAAGTGGCTAAATTACTATAAGGTAAAGTATGAGCATAAAAGATTAGAAGGTATAATACAGAGGATACCCATTCTTGAGTATAAGTGGGAGTGGATCACGATGGATTTCACAGTGTTCCTATCCCGACCATGGGGAAGCTTGACTCTATTTGGGTTACTACAGATAGGTTGACCAAATCAACAAATTTTGTATCTGTGATAGAGTAAATCATAATGCAGAAAAGTTGGCCAATATCTATGTTAAGAAGATTGTTCGATTACATTGTATCTCGATATCCATTGTATTTGATAGAGGTACTCAGTTTGCCTTGAATTTTTTGAGTGTTATGCTGAGTGATTTGGGTACTTATCTTGATTTAAGCATGGCTTTTCATCTTCAAATGGATGATTAGTCTATGAGGACTATTTAGGTACTAGAGGACATGTTTTGAGCATGTGTAATGAATTATGGTGTTTATTTGGACCAACAATAGTTACCATTTTAACATTCAGATGGCCTTTTAATGCTTTATATAGGCAGAGATATAGGCCTTCCATCAGATGGTTTGACTTATTTAAGGTGTGGCCTTAGGGAACAAGTTTGTTGAGAGATTCGATGGATCGTGTGAGACTTATTCAGCAGAGACTATTGGCTGCACAAAATAGGTAGAATAGTTATGTCGTCCATTAATTTTGTGATGTTTTTTCATGTTTGGAGATTGAGTTTAGTTTATGGTTTCACCCATAAAGGGTGTGATGAGATTTGGGAAGAAATGAAAGCTTAGTCTGAGAATCATTAGCCCTTTTGAGAAACTTGAAAAGTATGGTGATATGGCGTATAGGCTATATATGACTCCATATTTATTAGATATCCATCTCGTATTCTATTTTTGTATGTTGAAGAGATACGGTCTAGATGATGCACATGTGATTTGATAGGGGATTATTGTATTATATCAGGAATTATCCTTCCAAGAGGAGCCCGTTGTTGTTTAGATAGGTAGATTAGGAAGTTAAGATCTAAGCATATTGATTTAGTGAAGTTCTAGTGGAGACATTTCCCTATTGAGGAGGATAAGTGGGAGATTGAATCACATGTGAAGCATAGATACCCCCCATCCATTTGTCACTTAGGTATTTCTTTTGCTTTTTTGTTCGAGGAAGAACTAGTGTTTTAGTGGTACATAATGTAACATCCATAGTTGTAATTTTTTGCTTTTTATGTGTTTTGACCATTTTACCTTTCCTGTAGTTGTTACATGTTATTTGTGACATGTGGAGATGGTTTTGGCACGGAGCTTGATGCATTTGGGGGTGACTTGGGAGAGTTTGAGGCTATAAGGGGCTTTAGAAGCCGTTAGTTTTACATCAGTCAATATTTTGAGTTTCAGACGTCAAATGGCAGTTTGGACAATTCCATTACTCCAGAATATCTATTTTGGGTTAGGATCATAGTTAGTTTGGTCCTTGAGTCTGTATTTTCCATTTTGATCCTGTATGGAAAGTAGTTAAAAATTAGCTTTTAAGGATCTTAGGGGCTAATTTATTGTAAAAAGACTCTTATCAAAATCTCAATATGTTATTGAGTCGAAAACATCAAAAATAGCCTATTTGCATATATGGTTTAGTTCTATGGGACTAGTTTCAAGATTCCGTTCAGAGATATTTCAATAATTAACATTATTTGGTTTTATTGTTTTTTGTGTAGGCCATACTCCTTCTTTGCATTCGTGGGTTAGCTCTTGTATTCACGAAAAAAGATTTCATGAGGTTCAAATCTTGATAATGGGGATCATGATTTCAAGGGGTTAGGATTTTGGTTATTGAGAATGTGAGGAGGGTGACCGCATTTGCGAGGGTTCAGTTTGAGTTGGGTCATGATTATGACATAAGTAAATGCGATCGCGATAAATTGGTGGGACCTGGACAAGATTTGAGTCCTTTTCTTGACCACAACACCAATTTCTCCATTTTAGGACTTTGAGAGCTCGGGTGGGGGCAATTTTAAGGTTACTTTTGTCAAAAATTTGCATGGGTAATTTCTAAACCTCTATTTCATCAATTCCCTTTGACTTTCCTTCAAATCTACCTTCAAAATTATGATTTCAATCTAGAATTTAGGGCTTTCTAGTAAACTCTTAAAATGGTTTTTCATCTATATGAACACGGATTTCAACTTGTTTTCTCATGGATTTTCAAATATAGACTCCTTTTGACATGGGGAACATGTTCCTAAAAAAATATTGATTTTGCCCCTTTCATTTTTGAACTCAGTTTTTGGAAATAATTTTGGACTAGATTCAAATACAGCTAATATGGGTATCATTCGCTTTCTTTTGATGCATAGATTATGTTCTTGGTAGATTTAGCTTGTTGTAAGGCTGTTCATGAAGTAAAGGCTCAATGTTGAATGTCTAAGCTAGGATTTCAGCATTTTGAGATGTCATGACTTAACTTCTTTAGTATGGGCTGGGTAGTTAACGATCAAGTAAAGGAAATTTAGTTGAGAGAGTAGTATTTTGGAATTATTATCATGTGCTCGTGTGAGGACTTATTTTCATATTGTTGTTGACTTGAGAGAATATAATTATGGTGATGCCTAAGTGGGAGTATTACTTGACATTTTTGGCCTTATTTATGCCTTAATTCTCATTATTATTGGTTTGTTGCTCATACGGGGGAGTGAATAGATATTATAGTCCTTTGAATATTATTTGCCTCTTTTATAATAGTAATACCCGATATGATAGAAGGGTTTTTGAAATTATACTGCGGAGGTCTACAAGACTATTTATTTTAGTGGTGCCGAAGAGGGTTGATATCATGAATTATTGACATGTTTAGTTGATTTTTGGGCTCATTTACACCATATTGAATTGATCATTATCAAATTGGTTATGATAATTTTATCCTAATTTCATATATACATATTCATGAGATACTGATACCACCGAGAAACACTAATTTTTGAAAGAAAATGAAATACCTTATAAAATTCTCTATTTGTGAACATTAGCCAATGATGTGAATTAAGATATTAGCTTGAAATATAAGAAAGTATACGGGTTGCGAACCCCCCATGGGTTCTAAACTATTGAGGCTCAGAAGGTGTATACTAAAAGTTATGTAATGGCTTACATTCATCATCATCAATGTATTGCATTGCATTACATTATTGTATTTACCTTATGTGTTGTTTTCGTGATTTTAATTTCCTTAGTTATATTTTGTGTGTAGTTCTGCCATTGTCAGTATATCATAGAACTTTTAGGGAAGATGGTGTGAGCTACCATTTGAGAACTTTTCTATTTGTAGGTAAATTGCTCATAGTATCTTTTACTTGTATTATTTTTTGGTTTACTCAGTCGGCCTATGATACCTATTGAGTACAATTGGACCATGTGATAGCCTAAAGGACTATCAACACTCGGAAATGGATACTAGAAGCAAAAATCAGCAACCACAAAAAGGGAAAAACAACACACTTAGAAGAAAAGAGATGAAGAAGACATGTATAAAGTAAAGATAGTAGAAAGACCCTCACTTCCACCAATGAATAGTACTATAAGGTGTATCAAACCTTCAAACACACATCACCAATTTAATATCAAACCTCACTCTTGGGTGAACCAAGGGAATTGACTCTCTCTCAACTCCTCCTTTCTTTCCAAATGTTCAATACAAGTGAAAAACCTTCCAAATGCATTAAACACTCGAAGTTTCGGTTTCTACACTAAAACTAGAAGACTAAGTTACAAACTAAAGGAGATCCTTTCAATATTTATCAAAGATAATGAGAATTGAAGTTAAAATGTCAATTTATACAATTACATAGTAAATGTCAAAAACATCCTTAATGGGGGAGGGGGGAAGTGGGGCGCCTCTTGAGTGCTACTTTGGAGTGCAAAATATCTTCAATGCCCTTCACTTGCGGTGCCTATTGAGTGTATAATTCCTCCTCCTTTTCTTATCTTGAACAAGGCTTCAAATTTCTCCAAAAAGGACTTCAATTGCTTGCCAATTCCAAACCTTGAACCTTGGACAATATCTTGTGCTTTTAGTTCTGCTCATGCTTGTATCATCCTCTCCATCTTGAAAGGGATTTGTACTCAAATTCAGATCTTTCAAAACCAAAGGGAGAGAGCAAAACAAGCACACAATCCTCTTGGTAAGAGAGTTAGTATTAGTACAATACTCATATCATCAACCCATGGTTGCTCACACTTGACATACACCCACATATCTTTAAAATTTGACATGAAAAGCTTTGCATAAAAGGGTATAAAGAAGTGAATGTCATAAACATCAAAAGGAATTTAGCATGAACTGAATCTACACCTTCACAACTCAAAAATATTCCGGGGTCAAATAGGAGTAGAAGAGAGGAGGTTAATCCGAGGTGACCCACTCCTTTCACTCGGCTACCAAACTCACAATAATCATTATTCAAGCAAGGAAACCATCCACCAAACTTACTACCTATACATAATACCAATTAAAAATTAACATGGTTATCATCATAGGTAAAGAGGTAGTTATCTATGGATCCTTGTTTGCCTTAATAGCCAACACTGAAGATGGAGAAGAAAAAGAGGTAAATTTTTTTGATATAAAAGAAAGTCTAGATAAATACTTTGCCAGGAAAATAAAGAAAATTTCTCGTGTGTTGATAGATTTTGTGTGTGAACTAACTTCACAGAAGAATACTTTAGAAGAGAAGGAGAATCAAGATCTTGAGCTAATTGCTTTAGCTCTTCAGATATCTAAAATTGAAGAAATGTTCTCTAAATTGAAATATGAGTATCTTAGTTTTATGAGTCACCCAAAGAAGGGAAGTGACTTAGATGAAAAAGGAAAGAGAGAAGCTTCATGGTTTCAAATTGATCTGCAAGAAAGTTTGAAGGATTCTTAAGAACATCTTATGGCAGCACTACACAGGAATGGAGAGTTAGTGAGGGACTCGATCTACTTAAGCGAAGATTTAAACAAATCTCTTTAATGGACTTCTTCTTCGTAGATCCTCTCTAGTATGACTAGTCAAGATGTCAATAATGGTAGAGGTTTGTGCTATCAAGTATAACTCCAACCTATTGAGTCTAAAAAAAAGGCTGCTCATTATGTTGGAAGCAAAGACTATAAACTTCTGTGAACTCACTGTAGAAGAGATGGACATTTGAATTAAAAATTTTAGTACTGGCTTAAGGATAAATTGAAGAATACTGAATACATTCAGCAGGACAATGCATATTCTAAGGGCTTCAAGTCTCTAAAATAAGGGGAAGAGGAAACTGTCAATGGCTAGATGGGCTAACAAGAATTTGATCACACCATTATCCTGTAATTGGGAACTCAAACTTAAGTGTGTTCCTAAATATAGCTTGTGATCATGATTCTAGGCATGGGAGGGAGATTGCAGTCAGGAATACCTCATTGATTGAAAGGGTTCAAAGCTCAATGATAGAAGGTCTGACTATGTTATCTCCCTCAAGAAACTTCAGGTGAAGGTGTCTTATTATGAAAGGTTAATCTCAGGACCTTGTCCTTGGCTTATGAAAACCGATGTTAAAAAAAAATGGGCATGTGAAGCTTTTGTTCAAAAGAAAGATCTAGAATCACCTTAAGATTTGATGAATGAAAATGCCTTGGAGAATAAACTGAAAAAGAATATTGTGGATTGATGCAAGAGGTATATGTAGTTCTTGATTAGTCGGGAAAATTATTTATCCTTAGTGGTGTTGAAGATGATGAGAAAACGGATGAACGATGCAGATAAGTCTTAACACTCAAGGACTTGGTCCCTTGGAAATTCATCTAAAAAAGAGAAGCTTCAACAGCTTGAATAAAGTCAAGTTTGGGACCTAGTCCCCAGACCTACTTTGGGAACAATTTCTGGAATAAAAGAAGTGTGCAGTGATTAAAGCATGATACTGACTTAACCTAATATGTGAATCAATGTCTCTCCAAAAAATTGGCTATGATAAGGAGACAGGTATCCTAGATAAAGTAATTGCATATTAGTCTAACTCAGTACCATACTATTACAGGTATACACCCATGGGAATAGCTTTGAAAGGGGACAAAGGTGACTTGCACAAATTTAAAGATTCACTCAAAAAGGAGAGGGACCTGGTCTCATTTGTCAGGTTAGTATCACTACAGTATGCTTTAATAATCACAAAATGTGTCTAAAAATCTATGTGTTTTTCCTTCTCTAAATAATAACTGTGAATTCTTTTGCAAAATGAAGAGTTGCTCTTATTAGGACCAGACATGTAATTTCAAAAGAAACATTTTTTGATGACAATGGTCACCTTTTCAAATTGCTAAATCAGGCTATTCTCATTCTTAGTCTCAACTCAACACTCTTTGCCTCCTCTAAACCAAACTGGTCCTTCTCTCTCTCTTTCACTCACAAAACCAAGTGACTAACATTTCTACTTCCTTAAACTTAGGTAAGAACCATAAAATAGACTAAAAAATCAAATTGAATATGCCCTCATCAAATATCGTGATCCTTCAGTGACAAGACCCACCCGGGGGCCTTATCGTAATGGGCATCCCAAGTCCGACCAGGACCAGAGACCACCCTCGTTACCCAACCCAACCTCCAGCCACCTTTCTGAGTTGCCTAAAGTTTGAGCATATTACACGATAGTGTAACAGCTCATATGAGGACTCTGGGATAGGATCACAACTGTGATCAACCCAACTGAGTTCAACTATACCACACCAACAACCCAACTATACCAAAAGCCATAAACTAGGACATAACAAAATAAGTTCCAAAACATAATGAAATTAATCCCAAAATAAAATACGATGGAACAATGACAAATTATGTCCAGTGATGTCAGCCCACCAGCTTATTCCAATGCCAAGGCCAACAGCAATACCGATCCCGCTCATTCCAATCCATAGTAGTACCACAAAGCCTCTAACCAAAAGAGTAATAAAATTCGATTGAGACATGCCCCAAACTATGGCCAAAACCAATATCCAAAATAAAATCAAAGTGACTAGAAATATCCATAACATTAAATGGAGCCTTATGAAATGATGGAAGCTTACTACTTTAATCCAAATACTGATCCTCTAGTTAATCACTACGTAGGAAGAGTAGAACGGTCAGTTCCTGTATAACGCGGGGATAGAGTGTCCAGTAGATGGGTTAGAGGGTGAATGCTAGCATGATCTCAGGATAAGGATAAAATAATGCAATTTATGAAGCTATGTAAAACCATCCATATGCACACAACCATACATATATATATAACACCATGATAGGAAAGGGGATCGGGTTTAGAATACCTTTAAAACCTTTACCTGGGTTGTGTAGCTTAGCTGTCCTAAATCACCCACGGGCTATATAGGTTCAGCTCCCCCTGCTGAAAGGTCCCCAGTGCTTAAAGCCGAACTACCAGGGAAGAAAACATAGGAATACTAGTTCATACCCAAAAATATAGTGTGATATCATGCACACGGTCCCCAAGACCAACCTCACATCAGCAAATATGAGTTTCCAGTTTTGGTCCCCCGGGGACCTCCACCTTCCACGACTTTGACACTCATCCCGCCATTATTTCCCAATTAAAACCATTACCAACCAACCAACCAATCCATTCACCATTTATTAACCAAGTCCATTTAGTGGTGGTATCATCATATCGACCATACTTGCAAGTACTATCTATAGCCAACCATATATAGGTTTAAGGGGACTTCCAAGTCCCTTTCCATTTACTATATTAAACTACTCAGGGGATTCCATGTACCCCACAACCATAACCATTTAGCCTTTTACCTTTCCAAGTCATTTAAACTATGCATAATTCTTTTACCAAGTTTTAAAACAAGCAAGAGTTCCATTAAAAGTACTCAATGCAATGAACATATTATTACAGGCATTTTGTCAAACACATTGGGGCATAATATGACCAAGACCAATTCCAACTACCATTAAACCATTCCAGTGCAATCTAATTATCCAAAACCACCATTAATGCACGTAAAGCATAATTTAAACCATGGAAAACCATAACCAACCATTTCATATCAAAACCCCCAAATCATATTTGAAAACCAAAATCATAAAATAAATGAAGTCATGAAAACATTTATAAAAAGCATGCTTCTAGTTAGAAGTAACAATGGGGAAAGAGAAAATGCCTTAAACCAAGATGGTGATAGAGGAAAATCACCAAGACAAGCCCTAAATCAATCCTCTAGTCAAAACCCTAGATTTCTTTTCCCAAAAGATTTTGAGATAATTATAGAGTGTTTTGAAATATTTCTAAGTATTAATGAATGAAATGATAGGGTAAATAACCTCTAAAGTAGGATAGAAGTTGTGGGACATCATTAGGATAAATGGGGAAATATCCATAATACCTGCACTTAAGTTCCAGAAAATCCCATAGTAGGGTACAACTGACCCTCACGAGTCGTACCCTCCAATACGAGTGGTACCCTCCACTCGTATCCTAGCCTAAAACTTTGGATCAAATACTGTCCAACATACGTCTCATCCAACCAAGTCGTATCTGAAACATACAATTTATGCCCTTCATCCATACCCCAGGCAGATTTAAACCCAAGGAAGATTTAGACATTATCTACCATTCGAGTCCTGGGTGTGACTCATACCTGGCTTACGGCTGATGGTGAGCTACTCGTACTCTGATCAAACCTAAGTAACCAAGTCTAATATTAAGTTAAAGAACCAAATGATCTGTACCCACCAATATGACTCGTACCCCTAAGTTGTATCCATTCTAGTAATCAAAATCTATCCTACCAATCAACACTGGTTAGCTTACGACTGGACCATACCATCCGTACCCCAACATACGGCTCGTACCCATAAGTCGTATTGGGTCCAAATACCAGAATTCTAAGAAATTTTCTAAGGCCCAGAAACCAGGGTGTTTCTGTCTCCCCCACTAAGAATATTCATCCCCTAATGATGGACAAGGTAGGGGTAACCACACACACTAGTCATTTGCATATTCAAATATATTCCGAATCTTTAACAAAGTTTGAAAACAAAGGGGAAAAATATTAATCTTTCCTTTAGAAAACTCTGAAAATAAAGATGTTTTGAAGAAACATACCTTCGGTACGAATCCCAAGAGTAGAAAACAAATGTAGATATTTGGACTTCATGTCCTCCTTCGCTTCCCATATAGCATCTTCTACCTTATGGTTCTGCCACTGAACCTTAACTGAAGCCACATCCTTGGTCCACAACTGATGAACCTGCCTATTTAAGATCTCAACTGAGATTTTCTCATAAGATAGAGAATGAATGAAACCCAATCCTTCCAAAGGAACAACCAAAGAAGGATCACTAATGTACTCCTCAACATGCAAACATGGAAGATCGAATGAACCAAGCTCAAGCTAGAAGGAAACTTTAGCTCATAAGGAATATTCCTAATTCTCCGCAAAACCTCATAAGGACCGACATACCAGGGACTGAGCTTCCCCTTCTTAACAAACCGCACTACTCCCTTCATGGGAGATACCTTGAGGAAAACCTTATCCCCAACCTTAAATTCCTAGACTATACATCTAACATCCACATAGGACTTTTGGTGACTTTGGGCAGCCTTAAGCCTATCCTAAACCACTTTTACCTTCTCCTTAGCCTGATAAACTAAGTCGGGACCAAACATGTCTGCCTAACTAAGCTCAAACCAACTAATAGGAGATCTACACCTTCTATCATACAATGCCTCAAAAGGGGCCATACCAATACTAAAATTATTGCTATTGTTGTAAGAAAAGTCCACCAAAGGTAGATTCTCAACCCAATTACCACCATAATCAATCACACAAGCCCGATACATATCCTTCAATGTATGAATAGTTCTCTCTACTTTCCCATCTATCTGCGGGTGGATAGCAGTACTCAGACCAACCTTAGTCCCCAACCCTTTTAGAAAAAATTGCCAGAAGTGATATGTAAACTGCGTGTTACGATTAAAACTAATTGAAATAGGCTCCCCCATGCACTTCACAATCTCCTGAAGATATAGCTTCGCATAATCCTCCACTAAGAAGGTAGTCTATATGGGAAAAAAGTGGGCAGACTTAGTCATCCTATCCACGATGACATAAATTGAATCATATTGGTATCGAGACCAAAAACGACAGGTAACGAAGTCCATATTGATTAGTTCACATTTCTACTTGGGAAAATCAATTTCCTGATACAACCGTCCAGGCCCCATATGCTCAACCTTAACCTATTGACACACCATGCATTTGGAAACAAAATCAGTCACATCCCTCTTTATGACATTCTACCAATAAATATCCTTGAGATTATGATACATCTTAGTCGAGATGGGATGAACAACATAGAGCGATTCATGCACTTTAGCCAAAATACTTTGTCGCAACTTATCGACTTTAAGAATACACAACCTCCCTTAGTACCATAAAGTACCATCACACTGATCTCAAACACCCTTACCTTTTCCCCCAATGTCACTCTTGATTTTTGTCAAGATAGGATCTAATACTTTTTTCTCCTTAATCTCCTCAATAAGAGATGATCAAACCATTTTTTGTACCATCACACCACCATCCTTGGAGTCTAAAAGGCGAACTCCACGATTAGCTAAGCGGTGAATATCCTTCTTCAATTCCCAATTTCCTTCCTCCACATAAGCCAAACTCCCCATGGATGACTTGCTAAGAGCATCAACAACCACATTAGACTTACATAGGTGGTAGTGAAGACTGATATCATAGTTCTTGAGAAGCTCAAGCCATCTCCTCTGCCTGAGATTAAGCTCCTTCTGAGTGAACACATACTGTAGACTGTTATGATAAAAAAAATATATCCATGTGAGCACCATACAAATAATGCCGCCATATTTTCAAAGCAAACACAACCGCCAAAAGCTCCAAATCATGAGTAGGATAATTCCTCTCATACACTTTCAACTGCCTGAAAGCATAGGCAATCACTTTCCCATGCTGCATTAATACACAACCAAGCCTTACCCGAGATGCATCACAATAAAACATAAACCTATCATTGTCTTCCAGCAAAGTAAAAATTGTAGCCAAAGTTAGCTTATCCTCTAGTTTCTCAAAACTACCCTTAAAACCATCCAACCAAGAAAACTTGAGCTTCTTCTAAGTCAACTTAGTCAAAGGAGCAGCTATCGATGAAAAGCTTTCCACAAACCGCCTCTAATACCCGGCTAAACCCAAGAAGCTCAAAATGTCAGATGGAGTCGTGGTTCTAGGTCACCTCTTCACCATAAAAACCTTTTGTGGATCCACCATGATCCCTTCACTAGAAATAATATGACCCAAGACAATTACAATATTAAACCAAAACTCACTTTTAGAGAACTTAGCATACAATTATTGTTCCTTTAAGGTTTGCAACACCACACAGAGATGATTAGCATGATCCACCTTACTCTTTGAATAAACAAAAATGTCATGAATAAACACAATAACGAAAAAATCTAAACACTGATGAAACCCCTATTCATCAAATCCATATATGTCCCCGGTGCATTAGTCAACCCAAACAACATTACCAAAAACTCAAAGTGCCCATACCATGTACGAAAAGCCATCTTAGGGATATCCACCTCCCTTATGTTTAGCCGATAGTACCCAGACCGAAGATCTATCTGAGAAAAGAACTTGGCACTTTACAATTGGTCAATCAGATCATCTATCCTTGGAAGAGGATACTTATTCTAGACTATTACCTTGTTCAATTGCTTGTAGTCAATGTATATACAAAGGGAACCATCCTTTCTGTGCACAAACAACACCATTGCACCCCATAGAAATATACTAGGACGAATAAACCCTTTATCCAGAAGATCCTAAAGTTGTATCTTAAGTCCCCACAACTCAGATGGAGACATTCTATATGGAGGAATAGAAATTGGATAAGTTTCCAGAACTAAGTCAATATCAAACTCTATTTGTCTATCCAGAGGAACACTAGGAGTATCATCCAGAAAGACCTCTGGAAACTCATTAACCACTGGAACTGACTGGAAAAAAGGACCTTTCGAGTTAGAATATTAACTAGAATAAAGTGATATAGACAACCTTTAGAGATTAACCTCAGATCTCTAAGATAAGAAATAAATCTCCCCCTAGGAGCTAAATAACCACCCTCCCATTTTATAATCGATTCACCAGGAAACCTAAAGATAACACTATGGGTCCGACAATCCAAGGACGCATAATAAGAGTGCAACTAATCCATACCCAGAATGACATCGAAATCCACCATACCCAACTTAAATAGATCCACCAAGGTCTGCTTTCCACCAAAAGATCCTACACACCCCTATAGACTCTCTTAAAAATAACCGAGTCACCTACTGGGCTAGAAATAGAAAAAAATCTAAAATAATTTCTGGATCAAAACCAAAAGATACAACCACATAAGTAGTCACATAGAAGACAGTGGACCTCGGATCAAGCAAATAATAAATGTCACAAGAGAAAAGTTGTAACATACCAGTAATGACATCAGGTGATGCCTCAGATTTCTATCGAGATTCTAAATCATATAACCTATTCCTACCAACACTAGAACCAGGAGCAGTAACAGAAGTAGATGCAATAACATCAGGTGTAGGTGAAGAAGATGAAGCCACAAAAATCTTATTCGCCCCCATAGAAACCTTATTAACTAGATAATCCCTAAGTAGATAGCCTGTCTGGCCACACTTAAAGAATTTGTCCCTTTCTTCATCGTAATAACCCTAATGAGGATACTACATAACTGAAAAAGAGGCAATAAAGGAACTAACTAACCTCCACTTGCCTGAGATTGGGCACCCTATGCCAGGAAATTTTCACTACCTTGATGACGCTTGTCACCCACCTGGTAAGGAGTACTAGCAGAACAAAAACTCCTCCACATTTTTTTTTTCATTTTACACCATCTCGACCACCCTAAGACTGAGAACCTCGCTTGTTAGAAAACCTAATCCTCTTACCCTGTCTATCCCCAAAATCTGCCTGCTTCCTCTTTTCATCCTCCAGATGCTACAGATGAACAATCAACCTAGAGATATCCATACTTTAATCAGCAAGGCAGTTTTGCTCTCCTAAATTAGATCTTGATTCAACCCAGAAGTGAACTTCCTCATTCTTGCTCACATGTCAGCAACTAAATTAGGTGCATAGCTTGATAATTTGTGAAGCTTCAAGGCAAATTTGTTGAAATAAATCCTCCCCAGCTTGAGGTTCACAAACTCTTCCATCCTTGTTTCCCTCAGCAATTGGGGAAAGAATCGATCTAAGAAGGCCTTAGAAAAAGTATCCTACAAGATTGATTCTTCAATATCACCCCTATCCCTGTCCCACTCTTCATACTACTGATGTGCAATATCTTTGAGATGATATGCTACAAAGTTTACTCGCTCCATATTGGTAGTCTGCATTACCCGAAATACATTTTCTATTTAATCCAAAAAGCCTTGTGGATCCTTCTCTACCTTTATTCTAGAAAAAGTGAGAGGACCCATCTTCATAAATTGGCCTACCCTTATGTCCTCCGTAGACAAAGCACCAGTCGCATTCTGCTCAGCATGAGCAGCGACCATCTAAGCAACAACATGAATAGGCTGATGGAATTCCATATTAGTCACCTTACCTTAAGGAGGAATACTAGAAACTGGTGGAACTCTAGAACTATTAGGGATAGGACAATGAGTTCAAATATGAATCCCAGAAGTAGGATGCACCCTTTCAGCATTACCCCCTAGATAGGAGAGAAAAACTTTCTTGTATTCTAGATCTACAAAGAATGATCTGAAAGACGAACAAACAAGGATTAGAGAATATTCCAAGACTGAGACTCCAAGCTTGAAAATTAAATATCAAGAAAGTGAAACATTCCTAAATGCCTTGTAGCCTCTTCCTTTTGAGTATAGTGCGCTACATACCCCTAAAAGAGACTCTACTCGACACGGTTTTGCAGACTCCCAATTGACTATGAACCTAGGCTCGAATCCCTATTTGACATGACTCACCTGGGAGACTTGTTGTAAGTGACATCCTAAGTCCTACTAGGACTGGAGACTACCCTCTTTACCCAAGCCAACCTCCATCCGCCTACCCTGAGTTGGCTAAAATTTGATCATACCACACCAACTGCCCAACAGTGCCAAACCATACCAAAGGCCATAAACTACGCCACAACCAAATAAGTTCCAAAAAATAATATAATTAATTCCAAAATAAAATATGATGGATGAGTGAGAAATTATGAACATTGATGTCATCCCACTAGCTTATTCTAATGCCAAGGCCGATAGCAATACCGATCCTACCCATTCCAACCCATAGCAGTACCACAAAGCCTCTAACCAAAAGAGCAATAAAATTTAGCCGGGATATGCCCCCAACCATAGCCAAAACCAATATCCAAAATAAAATCAAAGTGTCTAGAAATATCCATTACATGAAATAGAGTCTTCAAAAAAGAGGAAGCACACCACTTTAGTCCAAATGTTAATCCCCGAGTCAATACCTATGTAGGAGGAGTAGAACAACCAATTCCTGCATAGCATGGGTATACAACCACCAGTAGATGGATTAGCAGGTAAACGCTAGCATGATCTCAGGATAAGGATAAAATAATACCATTTATAAATCCAAGTAAAACAATCCATAGGTATACAACCATACATATATATATAACCATGTCGGGAAAGGGGAATGGGTTTAGTATGCTTTTAAAACCTCTACCTAGGTTGTGTACCTTGGCCATCCTAAACCACCCACAGGCTATATGGATTCAGCTCCCCTACTAAAAGTTCCCTAGTGCGTGAAGCGACATGACCATAGAAGAAAACTTGGGATGACTAGTACATCCCCTAAAATATAATATGACATTCTGCACACGGTCACCAAGACCAACCTCACATTGGCAAATTTGAGTTTCCTGTTTCTACCTTCTACGACTTTGCTACGCATCCCATCATTATTGCCCAATTAAAACCATTACCAAGCAACCAACCAATTTATTTACCATTTATTAACCAACACCATTTAGTGGTGGTATCATCATACCCACTATACTTACAAATACTATCTATAACCAGCCATATATAGTTTTAAGGAATTCTATGTACCCTTCTATTAACCATATTAAAACACTTGGGGGATTCCATGTACCCCACAAGCATAACCATTTATCCATTTACCTTTCCAAGATATTTAAACCATGCATAATTCCTTTACTAAGTTTTAAAATAAGAAAGAGTTCCATTAAAAGTACTCGCTGTAATGAAAATATTATTATATATATTTCGTCAAACACATTGGGGACATAATAGAACCAAAACCAATTCCAATTACCATTAAACCATTCCCAGGCAATCTAATTATCCAAAACCACCATTAATGCACATAAATCATAATTTAAACCATGGAAAATCATAACCAACTATTTAATATCAAAATCCCTAAATAATATTTGAAAACCAAAATTATACAATCAATGAAGTCATGAAAACATACATAAAAATCATGCTTCTAGTTAGATTAACAATGAGAATTGATTATGTGGGAAGAGAACATGCCTTAAACAAAGATGATGATGGAGAAGAATCACCAAGACAAGCCCCAAATCAATCCTCTAATTAAAACCCTAGCTTCCCTTGACTAAAAGTTTTTGAGAGAATTATAGAGTGTCTAAATATTAATGAATGGATTAATAAGGTAAATAACCTCCCAAGTAGGTTAGAATTCATGGGACCTCATTATTATAAGTGGGGAAATGTCCAGAATACCCCCAATTAAATTGCACAAAATCCCATCGCAGGGGTACCACTGACCCTCATAGTCATACCCTTCAATGCTAGTGGTACCCTTCACTTGTATCCTATCATCAACCTTTGGATCAAATCCTGTCCAGTATACGACTCATCCAGCCAAGTCATAGCAGAAGTATATGATATGTACTCTTTATCTACACCCCTAGAAGATTTAAACCCGAGGAAGATTTAGACATTGTCTATCATACGAGTCCTGAGTATGAATCCTACCCTAGATAATAGCTCAATGTGAGACACCTGTACTCAAATCCAACCTAAGAAACCAAGTCTAAGATTACGTTAAGGAACCAAATGATCCTTACCCACTACTATGACTCGTACCCCTAAGTCTATCCATTTTAGTAACCAATATCCATCCCACCATCCAACACTAGTCAACATACAATTGTACTATACCATCCATACCCTAATATATGGCTCGTACCCATGAGTCATATTGGGTCTAGAGACCAAAATTCAAGAAAATTTTCTAAGTTCCAGTAACCAGGGTGTTTCATTCAGCAACCAAGGACATAAAAGAATTTACCTTAGATCCTTTAAGTCAAAGTTTAGTAACCTTGTTGTAATGAGGCAAAAACACATAGCTATTAAAAAAATTAGGGGGAAGACTCTGAGGGACCTGGTCCCAAGAAGAGAAAAATTATGATTAAAAAGGAAGAGGCAAGTAAGAATACCAAAGAAAAAGATAAAAGATGTCACTAGTTAAAGGAGGAATAAAATATTGATGACTCGGAACGTTCTGTCAGAAAAAACTTTTGATCCCAAGATATGTGAGAATCCTGGAGTGATGGAAGTTGGTAGAGCATGTCAAGCACCAAGGATGGCTACATCTATTTAAGGGAACAACACCAGTGGTTTTTGAAAATGAGGTAAGGGAATTATATTACAATATAGAGTTCTCAAAAGATAGGATAAGTATGAATGCCTAGGTGCAAAGGAATCTTATCAATATAGATCTTGGATATACCTATAATAGATATGAGGACAGTTGTGAAGTAGCAGTCTTCAGCTAAGTTCATGATCAATGCATCAAATATAGGAGGAACATTAACAGCCGTAGTAAAAAGGAAGTTCGTATAGATGAGAATCAACTAGTATTTGAGTTCATCAACAAGGTCCTACTACCAAGGTTAGAAAACAGAACAATTGCCTATAGTGTTGGCTTGTTATTGATCGAATGTCTAAGTAAGCTTGGGATTAATAATCCTACCAGAGCTCATAAAGAAGGTAATCTGTGAGAAGAAAGGGAAACATAAAATACCATATGGGTACTTTCTCAACAAAGTAGTCGATTACTTTGGGATAATTGAGAATTGTGTTAGCAGCAACGAACATTGAAATAATATACCTGAAATTACAGAATCAAAATTTGTTTTATAAGGGACCAGGTTCCATTGATAAACTATCAAATAAAAATGTAAACTGCAGATAAAAGTGAAATAACTAACTGTGAAGCTCAAGGATTGAATGTTAAAGTGAAGGACCTTACCAAATATTTTTTGTATTCTTACATTGCTGAAAATGCAAGAATAGAGAGGTTGCTGAAGTCCTTTTCCCTAATTCTCCCTCTACCTAAGCCCCGTTATCCTTATTTTCTCATCAACCTTGTATCTGTTTTATATCCTGGTTCTCATAATGGATTTTAACAATAGTTATTTTTATGGTGATTATTTTAGCTTACTGTATTGGTACCTATCATGATTAATAATGAATGAAACTTTATTTGTGATCTTTCTTTGTCCCCATTAATTTAAAGTTATTCTACATGTTAGTATTTCCCTAGTGGACATGAGTTAACTAATAGGTACTATCTTTACTCTTGGTTTACTGTTCTCACACTTCAATAATGCCAAAATGGGGAATACTGAGTTTATGTAGTAGGGACCAAGTACCAGGTAAATTGAGTTGTAAATTTAAAGGGAGTCATGTCGACAGGGAGAAGTGTGCAAATGCACTAAATGAAGGTGCATGATGATAGGGGAAGAAATCAAAGAGTTTTTCTGTAAGTGATAACAAGGGACCAGGTCCCTATGTTGCATGATGGAGGAAGCATGATGATAGGGGGAACATTCATCTTCAGATGGTAATCACACTAATTAAATGTGATAAATGTGCACTAATACTCAAAGTTAAATGGTTGGTTTGTAATCATTAGAAAGAGGGAAAATTGTTGTATATATTCTTGATGATGAGCATCTAACTGCAAGGCACCAGGTCCCTAGATGTGCAAGGTACAGTACAACTGGCACGCGTTATCTGTACTATTTTATCCTCTTGTGTAACAAACTTCTAGGTGCTATTTGTACTGATTAGGATAGTTAGTCCAATGTTATTTCAACCTTAATCATCACTCATCTATAAAAACAAAGAGACGCCTCTTCATCTAATGGTTTTTTGCAAAATACAAAGAGTGAAGAGAGGCAGCAAAAACCTTATTCAGCATTGCTTAAGTTCTTAGCTTTATGATTGCTTAAATAGAAATAGTTCTTGAGTGAGTTCTGATTTGTAAATGAATAACTCGTTCTATAATATTAATGACATTTTCTCTTAGAGAAGAGAGTTCTTAGGTAAGATTTACCTAAGTATGAGACTAATTAGAGTTAATAAGTAGAGAGGGTCCTTGGTAGAGTTACCAAGATGAGCTAGTAGTAGAGTTACTACTAGAAAAAAGAGCCTATAGGTAGGACAAAATCTTGATTGTAATCAGGAGGTTGATCATAGTGTATTTATTTGGTTTTTGTGAAGGCAAGCCGTGGTTTTTCCCTTACTGGGTTTCACGTAAAAATCTTGTGTTTTTACTACTCCTGCACTGCCTTTAGTTCTCTTACTCTCTATTATTTGATTTTCTGTGATTAAATCTGAGAGACCTAGTCCCTCACTGTGTGGTGCAAGTCCCAAGGGTTTCCACATACCCATACTAATTTAGTGTTGTTGCCCAAAAAAGAGAATTGACTTTCTCTAATTTGAGACATATTAGTTTGAGTAATTTACTGAATAAAGTAATATCCATAGTTATTCATGATAGAATAAAGGTTTTAATTCCCAAGATTATCTCACAAAGACAATTGGTATTTATGAAGGGTAGAAGTATTATAGAGAATATCTTTTTGGTATAAGAGATCATCTATGATTTTAGGAAAAGAGGAAAGCTTGACAATGTTGTTATAAATCGAGACATGGCAAAAGCTTATGATAGAATAGACTAGAGATTCCTGATGAATGTATTGGAAGCGGTGCGGATTGATAATATAATGGTGGAAAAAATATAGAGATTAATAGTTAATAACTGGTACTCAGTGTTGATAAATGGATAGACTAATGGATTTTTTCACTCTACTAGAAGAGTGAAGCAAGTGGATCCTCTATCTCGTACTTTATTTATTATTGCAACTAAGGTACTTTCCAAAGCTTTAAATAATTTATTTTTAACAAGGAGTTTAAGAATTTTGGAATGTCTAAATAGAGTGATAGGGTCTATCACTTAGCGTATATTTAAAAGAAGACTCTACAATTTGTGATGAAGATATTACATGAGTATACGAGGCTGTGTGGTCAGAAGATTAACAAAGAGAAAAGTTTGTTTATTGTATTTTGTTTTTAAACAAGGAGTTCAAGAATTTTGGAATATCTAAATAGAGTGAGAGTATCATTCACCTAGCATATGTTAAAAAGAAGACATAACAATTAGTGATGAAGACATTACATGAGTATAAGAGGAAGTATGGTTAGAAGATTGACAAGAAAAAAGTTCTTTCTATGTATTTCATAAGACTGCTCTTTCAATTATTCAGGAAGTGGAAGATGTCACTGATTTTTAATAAAGGTAAATTTTTTCTAGTATATGTTAGGTATTGTCATGACCCAATTTCTTAGGTCATGATGAAAGATACTATAACCCATCAGTATGTAAGTCAATACATTTTCCGGAACATCTAGTAATAAACTATCACAAGAAATGACAGAACATAGCATAATATGTATGATGAGAAGACCAATACGAGTAAAGTGGCCCCAAAACCTAGTGAAATTAGTGCAAGAAATTCTAACACAATAAGAGTATAAATTGAAATACAAAGTAAATATAAGTACAAGCCATTTTTAAATACAACATAGAGGTTATCCTAATCCATAAAAAGGAGAATAGTAATACTACAAAAGCCAGGAGCTTACCCCGAATCTCAAATCCATAGTTGCTCTACACAATGAACACAATAATAGAGAGAACTTATAATATGATATACAAGCTGTAGAAGTGAAGTATGAGTACCAAATATATGGTACTCAATATTCATAGGCCTATTGAACTCCTAAGATATATAAGCATAAACAACATAGAAAGCAGAAATACAAGCAATAGGCAACTATCCAAGAAACTAATTTATAGTAATACTGAGGGATAATAAGGATAAACTATCCAATCATAATAGTGATCAGGGATTAAAGTTTTATACCATGTATCACCAACCAATATATAAAGAGAGATTGAAGAAAAGTTATATAATAGTATACAAGGACAAGAATACATAACAACAAGAACAAGAAAAGAAGAGATGGATATATGATATTATCACACATACATATTTATAGGACTACTCAAGGTAATAACATCAGGTAACCAACCTAACATATCAAGGCATACTAACCAAGTAGGAACACTAGAGTTGTCATAATCAGGATCCCTAGCCATAAGGTCTAACTATGAATAACTAATAATAATGTAACTTACCATAAAAGGGAAAGGGATAAAAATTATACCACCAACCCTAGTACCAGTACATAATCAGACTGCCACAAACTAACCGTAATAATAATTATGAAGTAACCAGCTAATCAAGACAAACAATACCTAATTGGGCCCCTGTAAGCCCAAAAGGTTCACTCAAAACTCAACAATAAAACCTATACTTGTACACCCCCCATAAGGTGGATAAATTAAGCGCCAAACAATATACGTGTGATAGGCAATGCATATAAATAAATGGATGCAAAATAAATCCATCGTACCATATCTGATCCAAGTATCGTAATGTATCAAGCGTATACACCTCCTCCTACTCAACAACTCACAGAGACAGGACCTACAACGACCTCTCTTCTTTGGCATGATGTCTCATAGATGAAATGTCCCTTAGGGGATTCTAGAATATCGATATACACTACCTAGTCCACATCCAGGATTTTCAATCATCATCATTAATCTACTCTATCAAGTATTGGACAGATGTATATATAATAAGTGCATGGACTTAAACCATGAATAAAAGAGTGTAAGTCTGTCAATCCATTACCTGAGATCAACTCTAGGACTAAATAAGCATAATGGAGTAGAAAAGATCAGAATCTCTATCGACTGAAGTAAATAGTAGAGGTAAAACATTAGATACACCACTACCACAATTAATCTCAATCTAATTTCTAAAACATAATTTTTAGTTTCAAAAGATCATGAATTAGTAAATAAGGTGGTACAATCCTCATTACAAAATAATCCATTTTAAAAGTGAAAAGTGAGAATAAATTCTTTTTTTGTAAAATAGTAGTACATTCATGGTTTGAGTTAGAATCGTACCACTAAACGAGTATGAATATACCAAGAGTATGCGAGCCATCACTAGTATCCAAACAACTAAACCATAATTGTCTAAGCCTCTACAAACTAAAGACATATCCTTTCTAAGGATAGAAATACTCACCTAGAGTGCAACAGGTATCGTAACCATGACCTCGGGCCCAGCAGTATACAACTAGCATAATTGTAATACTATAATTCGGGAAACTATGATCCAATTCAATAAGTTGAATATCAAGTCTTATACTAAAATATCCTTAACATCGAACTATGGTAAACATGCTAATAATATAGGATGATAGGTTTCTATCCATATGAGTATTTTATCCTAAAGGTTGGTTTACCCTTCTTTACCCAAACTCCTAAATTAAGCTAAGTCATGATATCCTAGTCATAAAAATGTCTTATCATTCCCACCTAGAATGAAATCTACACTGTACACTATCTCATGAAGAAAAGGAGAGAAAAACCTACATCGATATCAAACCACAATCCTTGAATTATAGAAAAATTACTCGTCTTTACTCTAAAATCTGAAAACACTGCCATGCTATCAAACTAATAATTGACACATTAATAGAAGTAAAATGAGACCCGTATATCTATATAAATGGTCGAGTCAGAATTTGGATCAATGATGTGCCCACGGGCTTTGCAAATGAAATTCAAAATGAATCCATCACAAGGTCCCTCAAAGGACAAGGAATATGTTCTCAAAAGTTGAGCATAAATGGGACCCAAATCAGGGTCCAAACTGGCCCCTTAAAGTCCAAGGATTAAAAGATCTAATTTCTAAGAATAGGATTAAATGGGATAGAATTTAATGGGAAAAATAATGAGAAATGGACGAGGAGCGTTAGGATAACTTACCTTAGATTTAAGTGATAATTTCCCACACTTTCTCATTTCCCATGCTCTTAAAATAGTAGAAAAGGGCTAAGAAAATAAGGGTAAATCGAGTGAAGAAGGCGGATTTAAACCCTAGGTTCTTCTAAATCAGTTACTTGGTCAATTAAGTTGTTATAGCTTAAGCGGCATAAGTTTGATAAAGTGGTTGGGCATGGGGATACGGTCATTGCTAAAGCAGCATCTTGGCTGGTTAAGTGATGTTTGCTAAAGAAGATAGTTATCTCTTAAGCGATCCTTGTCCAAATAGATAAGGCCACTAAAATGACCCAATGTCTCTAAAACAACTAGTGCTTAGATGGATATTTGGCCGCTTACGCAGCTGTACCAATAACTTGAGGCATTAGATATTCTAATTCCAAAATATATTATGGCCGAGTTCTTGGGATTTTTTTTGAACCCCGTTCATTAAAATAAACTATTCTACCATAAAAAATTTGACATTCCAGACTCTATGGAACCATCTAAACTTTCATTCGAGATAATTTTGAGTACTATGGGACCCACATTGTAATGACCCTTTAGTTAATTTTCCATACTTCTACTTATTTTTGCCACTACAATTTTGTAGAGTTGCCTCAAGTCATTTATGACTTGCTGGAACTAACAGTTCAATTACTAGGCAATTCATTTGGTTTTTGGAGACAATTTCCTATTTTAAAGTCTTTATTGGTTTCAAATGGCCACAGGGCAAAACATTAGTCAAACGACCTCAAATGAAAATTATGGTGATCGCAATACCTATGTCGCGATAGGGACACACGAGAACCTGATATAGGTATAAATAACCCATTTTTGTGATTCCTTCATCCATTCTCTTGACAATAAACACCTAAATAGGAAGATATCTTGGAATTGAGTTTTATGGGTGATTTAGGAGCTTGGCTAACACTTGTTTATGCGATTATCTTTTGATTTGTGGTAAGATTTCACCCTTTTTATGGTAGATTTTCCCATTTCTTGTTCAAAAAATCCAAAACCTTGGGGGCTTAATTTTATCCTCAAATTAGCTTGGATTTCACCCATTTTTTAGGGTGATAACTCCTTTAGAATGAGGGAATATTGGGTTGATTTCAGAAATGTGATTTTTCCTTAAATGAGAGCCACATAGAATTTTTAGGTGATTTTTTGACCCAAAGCATAATAGTGCAATATGGGTATTCTTATTCTCTTATTGATGAATAGAATGAGATTTTGATAGCTTGGCATATTGTGAAAGCTTCTCAAAAAGTAAAAGTTGTGATTTAGCAAATCTTTTGAGCTTTTTTTGGTGTCTAGTTCCCCTTGTTAGATTGAGCTAATTCATAGTATGTTTATGATATTGTGTTATATTTAGGATGGTTCTTAGGTTTTGGTATGATAAATTTTAATACTTGGGTTAGTTGGGCCATTTAGGCTATGTTGGATATCATTTTGGGCATAATTAGCCTAGTTATACCTATCTTAGGTTAAACTGGCCTTCTGCCTTTTGTTTTAGATGGAAATTCCTTATTTACTAAACCAATAAAGATAATGACTTAGTCACTTGGTTTTAAGGTAAATCTTACCCTAGTTGTCACTACCATAGGTGGAATTAGCTTAGTTGCTCGACATTAGGAGGAATTTCTATCCTAGGACTTTTTATGGCTTGGTTGACATCTAATATTGGATTTAGATACCTTATACTAGTCCGGGGTAGATATTTCTTGGTAAATTATTTTGGTGATTTTGAACTGGGCTCTTCGACCTACCTTAGGCCAAGACTTGTGATAGTTTTTTAAGACCCTTTGATATGCTTATGTACAACTAGGAAGGTGGTTATTCAGTAATATTTATATGCCTTGGTACTTGTTAGTTACGATGAATGATGTTGGAAATAATGCTTAATGTGTATTCCATAAATGAGTTATTGATTAAGCATAAGTTATTTATAAGATGAACCAATGAATGAGCTATTACCTATGCTAGTGATCATGCATATCAATATATTAGCATTTATGCTATTGTTTATGCTAGAGGTCATGCTTAATGACTATATTGGAAATTATGTTATTAATTATGCTATGGATAAACTATAGAATATACCATGGATTAGCTATTGATCAAGCAATTGGTAAGCTATCGACTATACAAATGATAATCTATCTATTATACTAATTATAAGACATTAATTGGGCTATTGATAAGTTATTTCCTATGCATGATAGTACCAATTGATTATGTTAGAGATCATGTTTATTGACTATATTGGCCAATGTGTTATGGATTATGCTAAAGAGAATACTTATTGATTATATTAGCGATTATGTCATTGACTAAGCTTATTTACTATATTACCAATGATGATATTGATTAGGCTAGAGCTCACAATTTTGATTATGATTATTGTTCATGTCAATATACTATGTTAATATTTATTCTATTAAATACTCTAGTGATTATGCTATGGTTCATAATAATAATGATATGAATACTAGTTCAAGTCTGAATTTTACTTATGCTAAGAACTATCCAAATACTAGTTCAGGTCTGCATAATGATGATGATATCAATTAGTTATACCTGGTAGAAGTCTAGAGGATGGTTATAATAATGATGATGATATCGATTATTTATACTCGGTAGAAATTAGACGATGGCTATGATATTGATGATATTATAGTAAAGATATGGAGGATGATATTAATGATGATATTTATGAGGATATTATTGAATATCCATACCAATTTGAGTTCAGATATATGTATATACTATACTATGATTTCATACTTATTATGATATGATGATATCGGGGTGTGAGATTTACAATAGTGGTCTAGCTAAGTATGAAAATAAGAAAATAATTATATTGTGGTTTGATCTGAATGTAATCTAGAGATATAATGATTAATTGATAAATGATGGTTTATTGATAAATAATGACAAGTTGATAAGTGATGATTAACCACTATTTGAGGATTAGGTTATAAATGATGTTTAGTTGATAAGTGTTGATTAATTGGCAAATGATGAATATGGACAATCGACGGTTACAGTGTGGCATGACTTTGGTGAATTCCAATTGTATTATGAGAGTTGTCAAATAATGGTGGTGGGTTATTCTATCTTTTTTATACCTTCCATTCTTATAGGGGCTAGCGATGGGTTGTTTACTTTTTCGCACTAATTGGTGTATGGGAGCCAATTTTGTAGTTATGATTGCATGTATTGATTCTTTATGTTATATTATGATATTATTTCAGTTTATTTACTTATTTATGCACAACGATGTTGGAGTTACTTAAGGTTTGTCTATATCGTTTCTTAGTTATGTTATTTCTCAGTTTATCATACTTATATCATAATTTAACTTAGTAAGTCGATGATGCCTATTGAGTACCTATTATTTTGGTACTTATACTACACTTCTGTACCTTTTTGGTACAGATCTGAGAACTATTTGTTGCCATTGATCGACATCTGTGTAGTGTTGACACTAGAGATAGGGTGAGCTCTTAGAGTCAAAGTCACTTATTTTCTTCTATCTTTCTATGTTTAGTTTTTTGTTTTGAGATAGTGTTATTAACTGTCCTAGATCCTTGGGGTGTATATTTATTACTAGATACTCTTGTACTATCTCTGCCAGGTTGTGGGATGGTATATACATTGATTATCTTTATCTATTTTAAATACTATGCTTAATTAATAGTCGTATTGTTGATTTCCTTTGATGGTAGGCATTTTACACCAAATTAACCCATTGTATTTAACTCTGGGTTATAGTTTAGCTTACCTATTGGTATATAGAGTAGGTGACATGATGACACATAAATTGGGTCGTGACAAATTGTTATTAGAGCCTAGGTTTTATTGATATTTTTAGTATAAGAGCAAGTGTCTATAGTCCTGCAGATTGGAATGATAAGGTCTATTTCCTCTCTTCAAGAGGTTATGGCATATTTTTAAGAGTTCTTCACTTCTTTCACTCATATCATGCTAAGAGTCTGACTTGGTTTATAGCACAACCCTTTGATTTTACTATTTTGCATATAGCTAGAACACATGTTATCGCTATATGATATGAGGGTCCAGACATCAAGACTAGGGATACTACCCCTATTTGTGGATGACCAAGAGGTCGTGATAGACTAGAGATATATCCCCAAATAGGGGACAGGGAGATGGGGCCTTCACCAGACCCTATTCCAACTCCTAAGCCAGAGATTTTTTACCTCATCCAATGGTGGGATAGGGACAAGCCAAGGATCCACCATGGTTTATTTATTCTTCAACGCTCAAAGATGTATTTTTTCAGCTTTTAGGGTTAGTTGGTGTTTTACTGTCTGGTGGTGCATAATCTATAGATTAGAGTAGGACTAAGGTAGGGGCGCAACCTACAACTGTGGCTCCAAGAGTTAAGGTCCCTCATATGCCGATGATTGCTTAGTCAGTAGTTGCTCAGCCAGTGGTTGCCCAACCTGCTATGTATGTTGTGGAGTAGAAGATATTGGGTAGATTCTTGAGAGTTGATCCTTTTTAGTTTTTTAGTGCACCGGGAGAGGATGCATATGATTTTCTGATTGCTTGTGAGGATATGCTTTGTATTTTGGTCCTTACTAAAACTTACGGTATGGATTACACCATATTTTAGTTGAACTTGGCTACTCGACACCAGTAAAGAGGTTATATGTATTCGAGACTAGCTGGATCTTCTCTTTTTACATGGACTCGGTTCTTCATGATGTTCTTGGAGAAGTATATGCCTTGTAGCCTGAGAGATTGTTCGAGAGATCAATTCTCTAGATTGGATAAGGGCTCCATAATAGTTGTGGAGTATGAGGCTTATTTCATGAGTTGGTTAGGCATGTTACTTCTATTTTGGGTCCTGAGCATGAGAGAGTTGGATAATTGATGCATCCCCTTCGCGTGTCTATTTAAAGTTTAGTTATTATGGGTAGATCTTTTACTGAGGTGTCTGATCTCGCTCAGGTGATGGATAATGTAAGGCCCATGGGTACAACAATAAGATGCCTAGACATCAAGTCAGTTTCTATGGGAGCTGTAGTAGTTATCAATTCAGAGTTAGCCTTTTTCATTATATATCCTACACGTCTATCCTATTAGTATCAGATTCAACCCAGTCGACCTGTTCAGGCAACCCTTTAGATTATTGATGAAGGTCAGTCTAATGCTATTGATCACTTTGGTCAGGGTGGTGGTCAGTCTTTGAAATGTTTATCTTCTGGTCATTCTAGATGTGGTGGTTATTTTGGGTCAGTTAGATCTGTTGGTTCTAGTTTAACTCCTAGTACATGTTATAGTTGTAGAGCTCGTGGTCAGCATTCACGAGAGTACCCTAGTTGTGGGGTAATTGTTGCTTTAGCTCAGAGTGTTCCCTCTTATTAGAGTAGTTCATCTCTTAAATAGATGTGGTTCTAAGGGTCATAGGGATGGTTTCTAAGGTACTTGAGGAGGTTCTCAGGCAGGCAGGATAGGAGACCAATTTAGAGCCCAGCCAAGTGGTGGGTATGGTCAGTTGTATGCAGTACTTGCTAGACCCAAGGCTGAGTCTTGAGATATTGTTGTTACTGGTATGATCTTGGTATACCATCAGTAGACCTTTGCTTTATTTGATCTAGGATCCACTTATACTTCTGTATCAGTTTATTATGCTCTAAGTTTAGAGTTATATTGGGATATATTAGCTATGACATCACGTGTATCTACTCTCATGGGTGATTATTTAGTAGTGGATCGGGTTTTTAGATCCTATATTATGACTGTTAGAGATATTGATACTCATGTTGATCTTATTATCCAGGATTGTGATATGATTTTAGGCATGAACTGGTTATCCTACTATCATGTGTTCATGGATTATTTTGCCAAAACCATTACCTTAACCATGCTCGGTGTACCTCCAATCGTATAACAAAGAGTGGTTAGCCGCGAGCCGATTGGTATTTTATCTTATGTTCATGTAAGAGGCTTATATCGAGGGGTTGTCAGTCTTATCTTATTTATATTTATAAAACTAGTATGGAGAGTTCGTCGCTTGACTCTGTTCCTATAGTTTGTGAATTTCCTGATATATTCCTACTGACCTGCCTAGTATCCCCCTTGTAGATGAGATTTACTTTTTTATTGATCTCTAGCTTGGTACCCAGCCTATTTTTATGGAACCTTACCATATGGCTCCTGTAGAGATGAAAGAGCTAAATTTCCAGGTTTAGGATCCTTTTGGTATGGGTTTTATTAGACCAAGTATGTCTCCTTGTGGAGCTCCTGTGTTGTTTATGAAGAAGATAGAAGGCTTCATGCATATGTGTATTTATTATAGGTAGCTTAATAAGGGAATGGTGAAGACCTATTATCCTAGGCCTCGCATTGATGATTTATTTGACTAGCTTCAGTGAGCGACAGTGTTTTCTAAGATTTATTTAAGATATGGTTACCATAAATTGAGTGGGCTGAGGATATCCCATAGATAGTTTTTATGACCCATTATGGTCATTTTAAGTTCCTCATGATGTCATTTGGCTTGATTAATTCCCCAACCGCATTTATGAATTTGATGAACCGAGTATTCAAGCCTAATTTGGATTCCTTTGTAATTCTGTTCATCGATGACATCTTTTTGTATTCGAGGAGTAGAGAGGAGAGTTTGTAGCATCTGAGGATCGTGCTCCAAACTTTGAGAGATCATGTGTTTTTTTCCAAGTTCTCTAAGTGTGAGTTTTTGCTTGAGCCAGTGACATTCCTTGGACATGTGGTGTCTAAGGATGGTATTATGGTAGACCCAACTAAGATTAAGACAATTCGTGATTGGGCAAGACCTACATCTCCAACTGAGGTTCGTAGCTTTATTGGCTTGGCCGGTAATTATAGATGCTTTATCGTGGGTTTTGCTACTATTTTAGCGCCTATGACCCGATTAACTTAGAATGAGGTTCCTTTTAGATGGTCTGAGGAGTGTGATTTGATCTTTGGAAAGCTCAAGGATTTCTTTACTTCAATTTTTATTCTAGCTTATCCTGTAGAGGGTAAGGGATTCATCATTTATTGTGATGTTTTTAGTGTTTGTATAGGTTCTATTTTGATGCAATAGGGTCGTGTTATTGCTTATGATTTAAGAAAACTTAATCATAAGTAGAACTGCCCCACTCATGATCTGAAGTTGGCAATGGTAGTCTTCGCACTTATGATTTTGAGGCATTATCTCTATGGTGTGCATTGTGAGATTTTCACCAATCATCATAGTCTTCAATATCTTACGACCTAGAGGGAGTTAAATTCTAGACAATGTAGATGTATGGAGTTACTTAAGGATTATGATATCTCTATCTTGTATCATCCAGGCAACGCGAATGTGGTTACAAATGCCTTAAGTTGGAAGGCAGTGAGTATGGGTAGTTTTGCTTGTATTTTAGTTTCTCAAAGGCTATTGGCAGGGGATATTCAGTCCTTAGCCAACGTGATGGTTCACCTTGATATTTCAAATCCAAGGAGGATTCTTTCTAGCATTGAGGCAGGGTCTTCACTATTTGAGCAGATTCGAGATCATTGGTTTGAGGATAGTAAGTTTTGCTTCCTTTGTGATCAGGTGTTGAGTGTGAGTCTAAGAGCACTAACATAGATTTTGAGGGTGTTTTGAGGTTTGATAGCACATTTGCATTCTGAGGATTGATGACGTGATTCAGTTGATTCTGCATGAGGCACAGCTCTAGATAATGTATTTATCCGAGCACAACTATTATGTATAGAAATTTGAGACAACATTATTGGTGGAGTGGCATGAAGATAGTTTTCTCAAATTTTATAGCTCAATGCCTATGTTGTCAGTAGGTAAAGGCTGAGCATCAATGACCGGGTGGATTGATTTAGAGATTTCATATTTTGAGTAAAAATTGGTGCAGATTATGATGGATTTTATTAGTGGTTTGCCTCATACTTCATACGGTTCCGATGGTATTTGGGTTATCATAGATCGATTGACCAAGTCATCACACTTTCTTCCAATTCAGATATACTTCAGTGCTGAGAGGTTAGCCTGTATCTACGTGCATGAAATAGTTTGTTTACATGTTGTGACCATATCAATCATTTAAGATTGAGGTTTTGTGTTCACTTCTACCTTTTGGAGAGATTTTAGGAGAATTTGGACACTCAGGTGGATCTGAGTATAGCTTTCCATCATTAGACTGAAGGCTAGTCCGAGTGGACCATTCAAGTGCTTAAGGATATTCTCTGAGCATGTGTTATTGATTTTGGAGGCCAGTGAGAGGAGCACTTATCCTTGGCAAAGTTTTCTTAGAGTAGCAATTATCATTCGATTATTGAGATGGCGTCGTTTGAGTCTTTGTAAGGTAGCAGATGTCGTTCTCGGATTGGATAGTTAGTGACTTTCGAGATTCGGCCCCATGGTACCAATTTGCTTCAGGATTCAATAGATAGAGTTAGGGTTATTTAGGATAGGTTGAGAGCAGGTCAGAGTAAGCAAAAGCCTATGCATATCGTAGGATTTAGGCCTTGAGATTTAGAGTTGGTGATCAAGTATTCCTATGACTATCTCCCAGGAAGGGTGTGATGAGGTCCGGGAGGAAGGGCAAGCTAAGTCCTAGATATATTTGACCTTTTGAGATTTTTTGCATAGTTGGTGAGGTGGATTATGAGTTAGATTTACCTCCTAATTTTGTTGTTGTCCATCCAGTTTTCCATGTTTCCATGTTGCGGTGATACATTCCTGATCTATCTCATGTACTTAGATAGAACTCAGTCCAGTTGGATGAGCGTTTGTCCTTCTTGGAGGAGACTGAGATTATTTTGGCTAAGGATGTTAGGCGGTTGTGCACAAGGGATATTCTTCTGGTTAAAGTTTAGTGAAGGCACCGCCTAGAGGAGGATATTCTTATGGTTAGTGTTTAGTGAAGCCACCGCCTAGAGGAACCAGTATCCTCACCTGTTCGAGACTTTAGGTATATTCTAATCCTTTAACTTTTGGGTATGAAATTTCCTTTAGTAGTGGATATTATAATAACCTTTCAGTTTATTTCCATATTTTTGCTTATTTTCATTGTTAGAGATTTTTAATAGTTACCCAAAGTCATTTATGACTTACTGGAACTGATAGTCGATTACCGAGCAATTCATTTGTTTTTTAAAGCCAATTCCATGTTTTGAAGTCTTCGTTGGTTCCAAATGGTTATTAGGTGAACACTTCAGTCAAACAACGTCGAATTCAAATTATAACTGTTCCAGCAGCTTTGGAATATTAATTTTAGGCTAGGTGAACTCTTAATTTGGGTCTCAAGACACCCGAGATCAATTCGACCTATTCGTTGAAAAGTTAGGAAAATGGAAATCGAGTATGGGGACCATTTTTTATTGAAACCACCTAAGATGAAAATTTTACTGTGCCAATGAGTTTGGAGCATCGAATTTGATAGGGTTACACAGTCCATTTGCATATACAGGATTTCAAATAAATCCGGAAGGTTTGGCAAAGTCTTGAAAAATTCCAAGTCTACTATTGTATCTGGTGCAGTGCATCGCATAGCGATGGTTTTGGCTACGATCGCGACTTATTGAGCAGGGCCACAAATATCGTGATTCCGAAACTAAGTGTCACAATCATGACTCCTTTGTACAACCCCAAATTATGGCGATCGGCATACTTATGTCGCGATAGTGACACCTGAGAACCTGTTATGGGTATAAATACCCAAGTTTTGACCCATTTTTGACATTCTGTCATCCATTCTCCTGAGACTAAAACACTAAATAAGGAAATATCTTGGAATTGAGGCTCATAGGATATGTAGGAGCTTAGCTAACACTTGTTTCCGCTATTATCTTCCAATTTGTGGTAAAATTTCACCCTTTTTATGGTAGAATTTCCTATTTTTTGTTCAAAAATCTCAAAAACTTATAGGCTTGATTTTATTCCGAGATTATCTCAAATTTCACCCATTTTTTAGGTAATGACTCCTTGAGCATGAGGAAAGGTTGGGTTGGTTTTGAAAATATGATTTTCGTAAATGGGACCCACATAGAATCTTTTGGTGATTTTTGGACCCAAAGCACAATAGTGCAATAAGGGTATTATTATTCTCGTATTGATGAATAAAATATGATTTTAATAGCTTGGCATCTTGTGGAAGCTTTTCGGAAGGGAAAAGTGGTGATTTAGAAGATCTTTGAGTTTTCTTTGACGTCAGGGTAAGCTAAGTTTTACCCCTTGTTAGATTGATCTAATTCATAGTATGTTTATGATATTGTGTTAGATTTGGGATAGGTTTTAGGTGTTAGTGTAATAAATTGCAATACTTGGGTTAGTTAGACCCTTTAGGCTATGTTGGATATTATTTTGGCCATAATTAGCATGGTTATACCTATCTTAGGTGAAATTGACCTCGTGGCTCTTGTTTAGGATGAAAATACCGTAGTTACTCGACTAATGAAGAGAATGTCTTAGTCACTTGGGTTTAAGGTTACTTACCCTAGTTGTCACTAACTTAGATAGAATTAGATTAGTTGTTCTACATTAGGAGGAATTGCTATCCTAGAGCCAGTTGTGGCTTGTTCGACATCTAATAGTAGATTTAGATACCTTATCCTAGTCCCAGATAAAAATTGCTTGGTAATTGATTTCGGGAATTTAGAAGTGGTATATTCAACCCATCTTAGGCCAAGACTTGTGATTGCTATTGAAGAACCTTTTATATGCTTATGTACATCTAGGAAGATGGTTATTTCGGTGATATTTAAATGCCTTGGTTCTTGTTTGTTATGATGGATGATGTTGGAAGTATGCTTAACGATTATGCCATGAATGAGTTATTGATTAATCTCATGTTATTGGTGAGCTACTGATTGGGCTACCTAATATAATATAGAATAAGCCCTTGACTATAATATTGACTAATCCATAAATTAGGCTATTGATTGAGCCAATGAGTGAGCTATTAACTATTCTAGTGATCATGCTTATCGATATATTAGTGTTTACACTATTGTTCATGCTAAAGTCCATGTATAATGACTACATTGGCAATTACATTATTGATTATGCTATGAATAAATTATAGATTGTGTCCTGGATTAGCAATTGATCAATATATTGGTAACCTATAGACTATACAAATGATAAGCTATCTATTATGCTAATAATAAGCCATTAATTGGGCTATTGATAAGTTATTTCCTATGCTTTAGAGTACCTATTGAATATGTTAGAGAGAATGTTTATTGACTATATTGGCGAATATGTTATGGATTATGCTAAAGAGCATGCTTATTGATTATAGTATCTATTATGCCATTGACTAAGCTAGATCATGCTTATTTACTATATTGGAAGTCATGCTATTGATTATGCTAGAGCTCACAATTTTGATTATGATTATTTTTCATGTCAATATACTATGTTAACGCCCTAAAGGTACGCCATGGATCATTATGTTGTTTCTCCTTACTTCCACTACTAGAGATGATTCTGAACCATTCTGAACCACTACTCTCCCATCATCCGTGTCAAGCAAACATACTCCCAAATAGGCTAACATATTCACTTCTTTGGCCAACTCCCATTTTTACTCATTCACTTGAGACACACTACCCATAGACAACCTACTCAGTGTGTATGCCACCACATTAGCCTTACCAAAATGATAAAGTACATTCATGCCATAATCATTCAATAACTCCAACAAACTTATTTGACAATGATTTGGCTCCCTTTGAGAAAATACATGCTGAAAACTTTTGTGGCCAGTGAAAACATCAACATGCACACCATAGAAACAAGTGGGATCACAAAAGAGAGGTTTGACCCCGTGTCTAGCTACAAATAAACATCAAGGTGAAAGGAATAGAGCATACCAGTGACAACATATGGGGATCTCTCCTTCTCTTGATGGGATGTTATAACATAAAGTCGATTCTTATATTGATCGCCACTGGTATTCGATGATGCACCCTGTTGTGGAGATGGACGGCCTGAATGTACTATTGAATTTATGGACTGATCCTGAGGATGACCATCCCAACTTCCCTACTTAGCATAAGGACATTCCTTGACCCTGTGGCCATCTTACCACAACCATAACAATCACCTCTACCCATCAAGTACTCTCTTGAATAATGCCTTCCACACTTAGTGCATATAGGATTAGTCCTTCCCCCCAAAAACATTATCGTGAGACCTAGTAGTTGGTGCCCTCCCCCATTGTTTCTGATTATTCTTTGGCATAGGGGCACTGGAAGAGGATAGCACATGAGTTAATGAGTGATTTTAAAACTGAGAGAGACTTCCCCCTCCTAATCTCAGCCGACTATACTCAAACTATCCAGTCCTAGTTTTATTTTTCCTCTTCTCTTATTCATTTAAATTTTCAATCTCAATATTATAAGCATGCATCATCATACAAGCAATGTCCATATCCCCAATCAACATTGACGTCCTAAACTTCTTAACCACCAAATCAGACATGCTGGTGACGAATTTACTTATTTGACTGCTAGAATCTGGCAGCATTGATGATGAAAACTTAGTTATCTAAGTGAACTTAAGTCAATACCCCTTAACCAACATAAATCCCTACCTCAAATTCATAAACTCCTCTACCTTAGCCTCCCTCATCTCAGGAGGAAAGAACCAATCCACAAATACAGTTTGAAATATATCCTAACTCATCGCTCACCTCTACTATCCTTCCACATAGCAATCTAATCATGAGCGACATATTTCAATTGATAAGAAAAAAATTTCACACTTTTCTCTTTAGGGTCATGCATAATTTGTGTAATCATTTTAACATTATTGATGAAGAACTGAGGATTCTCATTAACCTTTGTTCCAAAGAATTCAGGTGGGATCATCCTTATAAGGTCCAAAATTCTGGTCGCAGCCAAGTTAAAATTCTACTAAAGTTGGACCATTATTTGTTGGTTTTCCTAAACATTATCATTCATGGCCTGAGATAATACATGGAAGGCAGCCTAAAATTCAGCATGAGATACGTTTTTATTCAGAGGGTCTATGGGTAGTGGTGGAGCGTGGTGATCCCCATTTCTGCATACCTAAGCTCTGGGAGGAGGCATTCTCTATCATGTGAAATCATTAATTAGAGAAGATAGAGAAAACCTCAAATCAAGATAGAGATCATAAAAGAAGGGATGGTTCCTAATGTGTCCTATAGACTCTCGCTCATAAGTGTAGCATGCTTCACACCAATGATAAAGACTCTATGTAATGTGGCTTGTCAAACTCCCTAGGACTCTTTAAAACCTGAGGCTCTGATACCAAGTTTGTAATTCCCCAAAGGTACCCCCTCGATGTCACATAGTGCTTAAGACTAAAAATAGCCCAAGCTAACCCTTATTATCTACTCAACACTGGGCTCTCATAGATGTAAACTTAAAACATGAGCGGAAACTGAAGAAAACTCAGAATGGAATTCAAACAGGTGAATAATCTTGATTAAAACTCTTAAACTCAATAACCTTTAGAAATTGGTAAAAAGGCTAAAAGAAACATAATCTGACTAGTCTTGACAACCCTCTAATAACTTTTTGAAGAGCCACTAGGACAGACCCCAGCTGACCCAAACTGATGTCTAAACAACTGAAATAATAGCACTAAACATCCAAAATTATCATAAAATGGTCCCTCAAACTAAGGTGACTCACCAACTATTGAAGCTACAAAATAGTGCCCGCGATCAATTTTACATTATGAAACAATGTAGCACATACACATATATGGGTTAGTACTTCTGGAATGTAATGAGTATGATGGTGTGAATGCAATAAGTAAAAACTTAAATTGATCATACTTTCAAAACATGCATGCTAAGTGTAAAAGGGACACACCTCGATCACGAATAAAATTGAAAATTGGAATATCATAAAAATAGAATAATAAAGCATTATATAATAAGCTTAGTGATCCATTACACCTAGTTTCTAAAATCTTTACTTTTTACACTTCTTTATCGGAGATTCTTATAACTGATATACATTATATAAGCTATCATGGAGTCCAACATCTTACCAACATTGAGGAGAGATTTTCTAAACTTTCCATTGGAATAGAACCTTAACTCAGAGTGATCACTAAACTTAGCCCATATTGGGTATGAAACACCTATACTTTGTACCTTGAGAAGAACTTCTTTATTTGGTGTCTCTGGGTAGGTACGACTTGGCGTATGAGTCATACCCCTTGGATATGAGTAGTATCCTCCTTCCCATACCCTCTTGTAACTTAGGCAGTTATGTGAGGATTACTCACTATCATAGGTATGAGTGACCCCTTTCTCAATAGTTCCAAAACGTATGAGTCGTACAAAGTGAATCGTATAGAGTTTGGACTTAAAATTTGAGTGGACAATTTTTGATACGGTTGGATAATATGAGTTAGTGATCGAGTCAAACCCTTTGTATATGAATCAAGGGTGTGTGTTCATACCCTTTACGTTATAGGTGACATAGGAGAAGCCTAGGGTACGAGCCAGGGTACCACTCGTACCCTAGGGTACAGTTCCTTTAGTGAGTCGTACCCTTAGACGAGTCCATTTTCCAGCATTTAACTAAGGGCCTTGTGGTCATTTACTATACCTAAAACCTAATCCCCACTCACTATATAAGTGTTTGTATCCTCTTAAACATCCATTTTGATGGACAAACACCCTAAACACTCTCTGAAACTCATCTGTGGAGAATTGGAGGCTAGGGTTTCAAGGGTGATCTTTAAGAGGCAAATTGAAGTCAATACTCTTGGTGAATCAAGTTGTATAAGTCATATAACTCTTTCCCTTGATAAATAACTCTAAGCCCATGTATTTTGCACTTGGATTAGTAAGTGTACATGGTGATTTTGAAATTAAATAAAAAGGTTTTGTTGCCTAATGGTGAATAATGTACGACTTTTTATTAGACTTGTGTTTATACATGTTATTGATGATGATTTGAACATGTGGGTTCTTTTTGTATGTGGTATAACATTCGAGTCTTGAGTAACTCAAATCTGATGATTTCTACCATTAAAGTAGCCCTGATAAAGGCATGCACATAAGGTGTTTGTGAAAATGTCTAAGTGAATTGTCTAGTTTTATGTTGATGATATTTTAAACTAGGGAAATGGCCTAATAAGTATGAATATTTATTACATGATATGTTAAAGGTATTATGAGCCATGTATGGTTCAATTTATGACCTTGTTGGGTGATGGTAAACGAGTGGTTAAAGTCCCTAAACATGAAAATGAACTTGAATTATGTGTTAAACTAAAGTGTGGTATGAATGTGGTATAAGATTTCTAGTTAAATATGAATAATTTGTCAGGGTATTGATACCCATAAATTGAATTGTATGTTGAATTGAATTAAGGTATTGTCCTATTGAAATGGTTGAGCAACAAAGTCTCCCAAGAAGACCATGTGGTCATGTATAGTGTTAAGTTATCTAAATGGGATAAATTCCTTGAATGTGAATTGAATAGATGATGATGTATGGACAAAGTATTGGAGTCCCAATGTCCACTAATGATAGTCATAATGGCTTGAGGTTAAGTTCCCTTGCTTAAAAAAATAGCTTGACGTTAAAGTACTTTTTCTAATAAAATTGCTTGTGGTTAAAGTCCCTTGCACAATGAGATCTCTTGAGGTTGAAGTTACTTGAGAAATAAAATGGCTTGGGTTAGAGTTCCTTATCTACCATGTGGCTAGAGTCCTTTGTGTAATGTATGGGCATGTGGTTAGAGTCCCTTACCTAAATGAATATGTGTGTGTGGTTAAAGTCCCTTGATGGAATGGATGTGTATGTGGTTAGAGTCTCTTTCTTAATGAGTGTAGACATTGTTAGAGTTATTTGTCTAAGTGATATATGAATGTGGTTGAAGTCCCATACCTAATAAGAATTATTAAATTTAAGTGTGGAAGGTAGAAGTCCTCCACTTCATGTCTTATGTTTGAGTTCTTTGAGAATGTTGTTATGACTTATTTACTTGTTAGAATGGTGTTGATTAATTGGAAAATGATGAATATGGACAATCGATGTTTACAGTGGGGCATGACTTGGGTGAATTCCAATTATATTATAAGAGATAATAAATGACAGTGGTGGGTTATTCTATCTTGTTTATACCTTCCGGGCTTATGGGGGCTTGCGATGGGTTGTTTATTTTGTTGCACTAATTGGCATATGGGAACCAATTTTGTAGTCATGAATGCATGTGTTGATGCTTTATGTTGTGTTATGCTATTATTCTAGTTTACTTACTATGTGGGAATTACTTCAGGTTTGTCTATACCTTGACTTAGTTAAGTTATCTCGCATTTTATCATACTTATATCATGATTTAGCTCAGTTGGCCGATGAGGACTATTGAGTACCCGTGGTTTTGGAACTCATACTACACTCCTGTATCTTTTTGGTGCAGATCAAAGTACTAGTTGCAACAGTTGATTGACATTCATGTTGTGTTGATATTCGGAGATAGGGTGAGCTCTTGGAGTCAGAGTCACCTATTTACTTCTATCTTTCTATGTTCAGTCTTTTATTTTGAGATAGATGTTATTGACTAGTAAAGATTCTTGGGTTGTATTATTATTACTAGATGCTCTTGTCCTAGCTCTACCAGGTTCTGGGATGGTATCTATGTTGACTATCTTTATCTATTTCAAATACTATGCTTAATTAATAGTCGTGTTGTTGATTTCCGCCTATGTTGGTAATTTTCCACAAAGTTAACCCATTATGTTTAACTTCGGATTATAGTTTGGCTTACCTAGTGGAGGGATAGAGTAGGTCCTATCATGACTCATAAATCAGGTCGTGACACACAACTATAGTTCTATTTTTAGAATTCTCCCAATAGCCCAAAACGAGTCTGAAACCCTTGGGACAATAACCAAGGGTCCCCCTAGCCTAAAATGGATGTTCCGAAGCTGATAGATCTATCAGAATTATCATTTGAGGTCATCAAATAGGAGTTTATAGTGAAACTAATTCAGTAACAATAATAGATCCAAAATGGGAAAATGAACCTAAAACCCAAATGAACTATCCAATGACCAAATTGACAGTTCATGTAAGTCGTAAATGACCTCTAACCACAATGGGAAGGCTCGAAATTCAAGAAGTATGCAAGAATCAAGGAAATGACCTAGAGGGTCATTACAATATACACTACTGAAAGAACTTTCGTCCGTGAAAGTCAATGGGTAGAAAGAAAATGAAAGCTCAAAGGAACGAGGTACAGGGCTTGAATGCTTCGAGCAAGGCACCCCACCCCCACCACTATATAACCCCTATTGAGAGAGGGATTTTGCTATAGGTATCCCTTTTTAAACCAACTTCCTTACTTTACTTCCCAAACAACCAAAAGTCAACCTCAACAACCAACTGGACTTCAACTAAATTGAGAATGGCTGATGCATGCAGGTACAAGATGTAGCACACTAATATCATATCAATACGAGGACAACCAAGCAAAAACTAAACTAAGCTAAAGGAAATCCAAGGCATGAATAATGCGACAAGATCCAATATCCAAGTCTAACCATCTTTTTCCTTTCCAAACATGCAATCTACTCCGAGACACACAAAATGTCATCTGTTTCCTATCCATACAAGCCCCATCATACTAACTTCAAATAATATTAGCTTATCCACCAAAGATCCATAATGGAAGACATAAGGATAAGCCCATAAGGTGCTACTTGGACGCACAAATAGTGAAAACAAAAGTCAGTAATCCATACCAAGCCACTAATTTATTCGAAGGGCCCTCAAAATTGATAGTCAGGATTCTAAGGCACTAAGTTTCAGAACTGGACGGTCCTCTCTAAGGTGTACTACCAATCAAGGATGAAACTAGGCTAAGACCAACTGAATCACATTCCTTCCACTTATAAGACAATATAAAATTCCAATGAAATGTAAGAATCAAGGTAGAGAGTAGTAAAAGCAAATACCGTTTGCCAATAAACAATTATCTGAGCATCTACCATGTATGCCCTATCTAAACTGAAGAAGACCAAATATATAGATAAAAGGGTATTCTTAGTTAGCCAATAGATGAAATCATAACTTGATACAAATCTAGAAATAGAGGATGTACTTAAGCTCTATAACTCACAGCTGAAATTTCAACATCAAAGCGGAACCGCTCGATCTGAACCATCCCAACCAATCTTGTAGACAAGTAAGCATCCACGTACCCAAAATCAATCATAACCCTTAAGAGACCTTTCAAAAGAGTCAAAAATCTAACTTGAGCCAATAAGTCTAGACCAAGACCAAACATACAAATAAATCTTATTATCAGAAATCAGGCATATCCTTAATAATTCTTGCAGGAGGCAAAACTAAAATGCAGTTGATGAATAAAACCACAATTGGGGAAAATCATTAGCAAAAGACACAGGTATTCAAATCCACATCTATTGAAAAATATAAAGCACAAAAAATAATCGAGAACACATTGATGTTGTGAAGAGTACTAGTGATAACCAAAACTCTAGCATGAGGAATACAACCTTAACTTGAAACTGGTTAATCTAATGATCCATCTACAGTAACCAATACCCATGTGCATATATCATAAAGGATAATCACTTCACAAAACCTTCTTAGGTCGAACAAATATTGAAAAGAGAATTTTTGAATCCACTCATGTAAAATAACCTTAACCCAATCAAACCATAAATCACATTGTGAATAAATGGAGTACCAATCTCAACATCAACGCTATGTTTAAGACCATATCAAAAAATGAATCAAGCTGATCAAGATAACAATTTCCCAGTTGGCTAACTTAAGGAATGGCAATAGAAAAGAATCATTCATTTCCACCACCCTTAACTCAGCTGGACCAGGAACTACACCACAAAAGAACATAGTATCCAACTCCATACCAGTTCCAAGATAAAAGCTTTTATCAAAAGACAAACATAACAACCACAAAGGCTAACCTAAGACCTTTTGACATCAACATTAAAATCACTATCGGACGCTGAACTAGCTAGGTTAGAAGAATGGATCCCAAATTGTCTAACCTCATAAGTAGGATATAGAATGATATAGTCAATGTTAGAATCCTATCAACCATAGGACTAAGCATTAGGATATTAAATCATAAATGGGCGATAAATATAAATGACCAAATATAGAACCATAACTAAACCATGAAAGGCCAAGCCTACTTTCACACTCATAACCTACTCAACAACTAATCTAACCTCACTAATAGAAAAGGAAACTATAAACCTTACATCACTAAGAGAGAGAAAACCATATAACCAAGATATCTACCTAGGCCAATGAACGAGAATTGAGAGGAAGAAAATTCTAAGAAGATAATGTTAGTTTAGTCATCTATTAAGTAAGGGTCAATCAACATTAAAACAATGACAAATATAGTAATAAACAACAATAGTGACACTATTATACGGTATATGTTGTACAAAAATGAACATCAATAACAAGTACCACTCTAGGGCCATAAGAAGGCTAGTATGCCAAGGTAAAGAGACTTTAACCCTAATGCTACCGCCTAGGATAATGCAATACTAAACCACTCTATCCACCACTAAAAGAAATCATCTATAGGGGTAGTCATATAATCATAAAATATACACAAACGCATACAATAACAAATGTAAAACACAGAGGTATATAATCATCAATGGGTATGAAAACCCCAATTCAAATTAAAATAAAACAAAAAGGTAGGAAATAAAAGGATCATCTATCATAGTGAAAATCTGCAATCATAATCACGTGCTCGACGAAATATGAATTAGGGTGGGTCCAAACTTGGAGAAGGGTCTGAATCACCAACTAAGGTACCAAGTGCACTACCTATAATTGAAGGCACCATATCTCTATGAAACTGATCTGGATGAGTTGAATTACTAATAATGCAATATTGGGAACACTTTTTGGACTAATGTTTGGTTTATTTGTGGTTATAAAAAACCCTAAAGCCATAACCTAGCAAAAAATATGGGCTGACCCAAACTGGCTAACCAACTGATGCTAAGGACACTACCAACTAAAATAACCACCCTCACTATAATTATAACATGCCAATGAAGCTCTAGACTAGCAAGGACTACAGGTTAACTTTGTCTAAACAACTAACTCACATTCAGGGAACTCTCAAGTCCAATGGCCAATCTTACCATAATCAAAACAAGCTACAAGAATACTCTGAGGTACTGCACCCACTGATCCAGAATGGCCACCATGGCCTAAATATCCATATCTAATACTCCTATGGTCTGATGAGAACTTTACCCATTGTGAATACTACGACAGATATGAGAGCCAACTATAGTCTGAGACGCTACCTTCATAGAATTTCTAAGCTTAAAGTGGAGTTGATCCCAACCTAGAGGATCCCTACACATGGATGGAATACAATTAATACTATACTACTAACATGTCCTCTTACCACTACCTCCATATATCCCAATATATTCTCTCTATATAGTCTTCACATAGTCAACAATATGCGAGAAAGAAGACCTAGATTCTATCAAATACTCCAATACTAAATGGGGTGGCAAAGCTAATCCTCCAATAAACCCACGCATTATCTCATGCTCTAAAAGATATAACATAAAAGAAAATATTTTTATTTATAATATAAAACCTTAAAAGAGAGGATTTTAGATGGAGAAGTCAATGATCTCCAACTAAAGGCCTATTCTTTCTTTTATAGGAGAAGGAATGCCTATTATAGATAAGATTGTAATACAAATAAAATTGAAATAAAATATCACATGTGGCCCACTATTCTAGAAATAGCAAATCCATATCCTTTATTCTAAGATCTATCTGAGCACACATTTCTAGGAGATATATACAACCTAATTTATTCATGTAGAACCCTACTAACATGTAATGGAGCCTAATAAAATAAAACACAAATATGTTAATGGCATATGACAGCATGCGCAAGTAGGTGACTGAGCAATTGGTTGTCAACTTGGAAACTGGTGGATTAGTAGCTTGTAAGAACCTTATAGGTAGGAAGATAAATAGATTGTAAGCTTCTTTCAAGTAGGTGCATAAGCTCCTTATAGGATTCTACCAAGTAGTTAGATAAGAAGCTTGTAGGCAAACCCTTTTGAGAGGGTAACCCGTCTGAGAGGGTTTTATGGTAAACTTACAAAAGTAATTTCATAAATATTGTAATGAATAATAATTACTTGCACATGTAATCTGGTATCGACTTTCAGGTAGTGTTGGATGGTGTTAGCGATGAGCTCGCATATCCTTATTTCATCTACTAATTAACGTCGTGTTTTTCAGGTATTCTTTGTCTATCAAGTTCTGCTTTAGCGATCTAGTGAAGTAACTCTTCTTGTTGGATAAACCATTGCATTCATGTGGGGGAGATTTAGACATATGATTTTGATAGCATTGGTTATTGCATCTCTTATGATTTCATATGGTGGATAATATTGTTTTGTTGCTCATCGGACCTCATCCTAGTGGGGATGATCATCGGTGTAGTTCCACTTTTATTATTTCTTTGGCCATATTTCTTTTGAAATGCATCTGTTCTACTTGCAGATAAAGCATTGTGCTTCATAGTATTCATCTTCCAAGGAGATTATTGATATGGGAAATTTCTAAATGAGTGAAATTTCACATGAGCTTGGACTTCATGGTCAGTGATTCCAATCAGATGATTTTTACAACATCAAACCTAATATTATCATGGCTTGAATGAGAGTATGAACCTTTTAAGAGCTAGTTGGATTCAATCAAAATGCCTAAAGACATCAAACTTGAACTTCATGAGGATATAGTACTGGTGGCACAGATACTAGAATAACTATAGGACTTTTTGTGAGAAGTTATTGGCTAGTGTTATGAACACATAATAGAAAGGATATTCTGAATGTGCCTCGAATGGATTCAGAATGGATCCTCCATATTTTTGGAGAACTAAAGATTTGAATAAAGTTTTTTTTTCTTGAAGTATGGATAGATCAAAGAGATCCACATATTGATTGAATGGATTTGGAGGGTAGTCTGTTATTCTGGAAAATAGAATTCTTGATGTGTTAAATATGAGAATCTAACTAGTCGGTTGTTTTCTTCTTCTTATCCAGTGCTTCATATCAGGTAGATATCATCTGCATTAATGTTACTTAATTCTTTGTAAACATTTATGGAGAAGAGGGTGTCCTCCATTGGTTCTTTTTTAGTGAGAAGACTAATTCAAGATTGACCTCTTTGCAGAGATAGATGCCTTTATGATTGGCCATCTCTTCAAAGAAGTGGACTGAGTCCTTTGAATTTTTGGCTTGAGGACAATTTCTTACAATGTGATCAATTTTTATGAAGATTAAGCAATCATTTTCCTTTTTGTAGATCATTGGGTTTCTTTGTCTGAAGTACCTGGTTCACCTAATCACCTTGATTCTTTCATTTAGATGTCTAGGTATTTTAAACCTCCTGAATAACAGTTGGTTCTTGGACCTTACTTGATGGCTTGAGCAAGGGCAGTTGGAATTGGTAATAAGATTGTTTATGTTGTATGCCCAATCAAGTGATGTCTTGTTCTAGATGATCTAATTCAATGCAGATCTCTTTGTGTATATATTGTCCAAGTCCTAAAAATGGCCTACCTTAGTAGCCAAAATCTTTGCTGAAAACTTCTTGTCAGATATTGATGTTGATGGTATAGTCTTGAGACGTGATATAAGTGTTCTTATCCATAATCCCAAGAATATACCACCATTCTTTAACAATTTCAGATAATTAAGAGGTGCACTCGGATAGTATCATGAATTTTCCTTGCTTCTTTAGAAATATCAGATAATCAGGAGGTGCACTCATTCATCTAGATACTCTATCGACATCAAGTTAAGAAGTCTTGGATTGTTTGAGTCCAAGGTAAAGCCTTTACATCATCGAGAGTGAAGGTATGGAATCCAGTTCTAATGATTTTCTTTATTATTGTTGTTTGTTCTAGCCTTCTTTCTAGGACCGGATCATTGGTCATCCCATCTTGGTCATCAACTACTTCAAAGACCTCTGGCTCTTTGGAGTAATTCATGAACATGGGCGGACAGTCTTCTTTAAGGGATTGGATTTTTGGTTCAAGAGCATCTGTGACATCATTTTAAAATTCAATCGATGAATCTTTATTATCTTTGATATATTCATCCGTATGGAAGTCATCATCAGTTTTAGAACGTACATCTATAGTATCAGTATCAGATAATTGTTCACTAATGAGAGGTTGTGGTTATCTATCAATGAAGAGAGATGGGATGTTCTTGGATATTCCATCATCTGTATTGAGAAAAGATTTAATAATATGATTTCTATTGGGATGGGGGCCTTGAAAAGCCTCATCTTTGGCTTGGTGTTGGGTAGTTATTATTTTGCCTAAGAGTTGAGTTTCCCTCTTGGCTTTTCTATATTTAAGACATGATCTTGAAAAATTGTCCCTTATCATCATAGATAAAGTATTTGTCTTTGCTGAAATTTCTCCTTCTAGAGGATCTGGTACTTTTGTTGATCGTGGGTTCATTATCCGATAGTTTACGCTTTTTGGGTCATTGGTACTTCATGTACATCTAGTGACATTTTGGCATTTTTACAGCTGGGGAGACCCATCTGGATTAAAAATCATATCGTCATGTGATACATCAGTGTTGACATATTTTGGATGTTCATCTTATATGGTGTTGTCGGATGAAATTTCCTTATGCCTTTCGAGAAGATTTGGAGTATGGAAAACTGTATGAAAAAGTAACACTTTTGGCATTGGATCATCATCTTTTGGGATAGCAGGATGTGAATAAACTTGATTGATGGTGGTTTTACCATTATCCTTGAGAAGTCACTATTTTAAAATGGCTCATCCTTCATTGTTGAATTCCTGGTCAGGTTAAATCTGCAAAGGATTATCTAAAGTTTTGTCATTTGGGTTTGAGGAAAGAGAATCAATTTTTAAAACATCATAACTTGAGATATTATGTTTACTAGATCAATTGACTGGTATTTATGTAATGTTGTTGTTATGTTGTGGCATTATTATGGGTTATTATTTAAATAGAAGAAATATTTGTCATTTCCACTACAAGTTTAGTGATGTCAGGCCTGTGCTTTTGGTTGTCATCGGGTATTGGGGTTGCATATACGGGTATTGGTGGGTTGATAAGGTTGTGTCAATTATGTTGTGAGGGATATGTTTGTGGTGGTATGGGAAATAATATTAGGTTTCTCCTAAAGTTGTAAGTTTATTGTGGTTTGAGGATCCCATACTTCAGGTGTTAGTTTTGGGCTTTTAGGAAAGTAGTTTGTTTTTTCTTTTGGATCAGGAATTAAGATAGTGAGGTTCCTGTGGACATATATCATATTGTAAGGTTTTGATTCGGTGTGTTAAGACTATGATAAGTCCATCATGCTGATTTGGTAGGATAATATACTTATTTCTCAATTTTCGAGCATAGCTTGGGTTATCCCTTGTAAAGTTATGGTTTGGTGGGAAAGAATTTATGTGAATGGCTCTAGATGAGGATATCATGAGCATTTGTGGGTTGGGTATTTTCTCATATGGGATTCCATGAATTTATATTAAGCATGTTGTACATCATTCCCATTTCAAATTTTACAAACACAATCAGTCTTCCACGAGAATGTCCATAAAAGGGGCATCTGTGCCACATCAAATTACGACCTCGTGATTGAAGTTCTTTATCCAATCATGTTACTTCATGAAGACAGTGAGGAACCATAATATGGTTCTCAAGTCCTTTCCATCCAATAATATCGACACTTGGTTTATACATAGGGATGTATAAAGTTGTTTTATGGGGCTTTTTGAGAGTAGTCAAAATCATCAGTGGAATAGGGAGGTTTAGGATAGTCTCTGAACTTCTCATATTCTGAAAACCATAAAATAGGAATAATGCTAACCAATTCATCCTTAGATATATGTCTCGGGATCTTGGTGCACTTTGTGGTTCCGTTGGTTGCATCTATGTTTAGGAATAAATAGGTTTCAGTATTTGGAGAAGATAAGTTCATATATTGTTTTCAATTCTCTAGGCCATTTGGAAGTATAGAGTTACCTGGATGTATCTCTGGCCTACAAAGCTCTAAAGATCAAAACCTGGATCCTCACCACCGTCATCTACTATGGATCAGATAAGGGTATGTAAAAATTAGGGAATAACATGACAAGGACTGTATTGGCATCCAGGGTAATCTCTGACGTACCCAAATTCATATGTTTTAACTCGTTGAATCTTTTATCAAGAAAGGAAAGGCATACCACTACTTGATGGCCTTTTTTCCAGTGATATGTCAACATTATTCATACAACACCAATATAGAGATGAGTAAATCCAAGGCTTTTCCATTGTTGTGGAATGTCCTCTGGCATTGGTAGGGATATGAACTATTTGTCTTGAGTTATAAGAATAGGGTGTTGGACAATTTTTGTTAGAGAAACATATCCTTTAACTCCCTTTGGCTTATCTTAAACCATAGAGTGGATCTTTATCCGTAGATTGCATATCTTTTTGGCAATAGCTAAATAGGGGTTTTGTAGGGGTAGGTATGTGGTGGTTATTTGGTTCTCTGGTGGCAACACATCTACTCTATATAGGTGGTTATATTTACATGAAAACTTATCACTCAAAGTGGTTGACATGTTTATCTTGGAAAAATGCTTACATGAACTAGATGAGTAAGATGGTAAATACTCTGAAATAGACATATTTTTGTTGTTTTGTAGGCTATAAAGACTCGATATATTTGTGCTAAAGTTCTACGAAAAAGTCTTTACGAAATATTTGTTCAAAAATCTATGGAAATTAACTACGACAAAAATATTTACAAGACTTTGGTTATGACAATGAAAAAGTAAGGACTATAGTAATGAAAAGACTATGAGTCGAATATTTACAAGACTTTGGTTGTAATAATGGAAAACTAAATACTATGGACAGTTTTAAGGATAAAAACAAAAGTAAAGTAAAGACATAAAATGTAAAGTTGTCTCTCATACAAAAAATGGTATTAGATCTTTATGTGAATTCTTCGGGAGTGAGGATGGCTCTAATACAATATAGACAGAGATAGCAGGGCACAAAGTGACACCACAGGCAATATAACTAAGCAACAACAACAAAGCTCTAATCGCATTCTTTAAAATTGACAAGGAACCCTGCTGAATACCATCAAAACCAACCCTGGCCTGAGAACTGCTCAATGGACTGGATATCATCTCTAGTTTTGGAGTATCCATAAAAAGGCTCAGAATCCCTAATGCTAAATCTTGGAAGGATGAAGTGGTCACAGACACTTATTAGAGCCTGGCTAGCCCAAAATCCTCTGGTTGACACTGAAGATCTTCGACATTAATCTCTAACTCTATTGCACAAAGCTGAGTTGAAGCTTTAGAAACACATGCAAAGGTCCCATTTGCATCAATCAAAAACCTTGTATCTTCTATCTAGAATAGAAAAAAGTCAAAGAATGTACTAGAGGTTCATATGAATACGTACACATGACAAGTAGTCAAGAATAGAATTCCCTAAGAATACCCTGTAGCCTCCCAAATATAGGATACAAATGCCTTTATACTAATCTATTGGATTCCACTAGACACTTAACTCTTATACCAACTCACCGATAAACCTGGCTTTGATAGCAATTGGTCCCGATCTAATTTCTCTGGTCATGATGACACCTACTATAACTCACAGCAGGTAAGCAACCCATAGTATTGAGCAACTAGTAATAGACTATCACAATAAATGAAAGAAAATAGCAAAATAAATAAGATAAAAAGAACAATACATATAATGCTGCCCCAAACCTAGTAAAATTAGTACAAGAGCTTCTAACACAATAAGAGTATGAAGTGAAATATAGAGTAAATATATGTACAAGCCATCTATGAATACAACATAGAGATAAGTCTAATCCATAAGAGGAAGAGTAGTAATACTCCTAACGCCAGGAGCTCACCCCAAATCTCTGATCCATAGTTGCTCCATATGATCCACACAACAACGGCGAGAACTCATACTATGATCTGTAGGCTGAAGAAGTGTAGTATGAGTACCAAACATGTGACACTTAGTAGGCATCAACCGACTAAGATCCAAAGATAATGCAAGCATAAACAACATATAAAGCAAAAATATAATCAATAGGAAACTATCCAAGAAACTAATCATGATAATATTAAGGGACAAAAAGGATAGCTATCCTATTATAATAGCGATCAGGGACTAAAGTCTAATATTGTATATAACCAACCAATATACAAAGGGAGAATGAAGGAAAGTTATATAATAGAATACAAGGCCAAGGATATATATAAGATAGAAATAAAAAGGAAGAGAGGGATAAACGATGGTACCACACTCACGCACACACACACATATGTGTGTGTGTATAGGACTACTCAAAGTAATGACCTAAGGCAACCAACCTAATTTCTCCAGGCATCCAAACCAAGTAGGAACACTAGAGCTGGCACAATCAGGGTCCTTAGCCATAAGGTCTAACCATGAAATAACTAACAATAATATTACTTACCATAAAAGTGAGAGGGATCATAATCATACCTTCAATCTAATAATAGTCCCTAATCAACCTGCCATGAAATAATTATAATAAAAATAATTAAGTTACCAGCTAGTATGGAAAAATAATACCTAACTGGGACCCCATAAGCCTGGAAGGTTCAATCAACACTTAGTAATCATAACTTATACCTATACAAAACCCCATAAGGCCGATAGATATACGCAAAAAATAATATACTGGTGATAGGTTAATGTATATGAATGAATGGATGGAAAGTAAATCCATAGTACCATATCTAATCTAAGTGCAATAATGTACAAAGTGTATACACTACCTCTAGCTCAATAGCTCACAAAGGAAGGATATACGATGACCTCTTTTCTCTGGCATAATGGCTCACGGACGAAGGGTCCCTTCAGGGATTTGGGAATATCTATATACATTACCTGATCCTGATCTAGGTTTCCAATAATCATCAGTGTCAATAAACTTCGTACAGTACTGGAGATATATATATATAATAAGTTCACAGACTCAAACCGTGACTAAAATAGTGTATGTCTGTAAATCCATTGCCCGAGATCAATTCCAATCTAAATCAGCATAATAGAGAAAAGGGATTAGAATCCCTCTCAGTCGAAGTAAATAGTAGTGGTAAAAAAGTGGATAAACTATGAACTAGCATTAATCTCAGTCTACTTTCTTAAATATCATCTTTAGTTCCAAAATCTCGTAAAATACTAAATAAGGTGGTACGATCCCCACTAGAAAAGAATCTATTTTAAATATGAAAAGAAGGAAGAAATCCTTTTATTATAAAATAGTAGAAAATCAGGGTTCTGATTGGAATCGTACCACTAAATGAGCACAAATGCGTGGAGAGTATGCATCCCATAACCTATACCTAAACAACACAACTATAAGTGTCTAAGAATATATAGACTAGACTACGCCCTTTGTAAGGATAGAATACTCACCTAGAGTCCAATTGGTATCATAACTATTGCCTCGATCCCAACAGTATATAACTAGCATAATAATAATACTATATTCGAGAAACTATGGTTTAATCCACTAAGTCAAATAGCAAGTCTTATACTAAAAGATCCTTAACATAAAACTATGGTAAACATGTTTATAATATAGGGTAAACGGATTTTATAGGCATACAAGTATTTCTTCCTAAGGGTCAGTTTACCCTTTTATTCACAAGCTCATAAATTAGGATAAATCATGATTCTAGTCATAAACATGTCCATATCATACCCATCTAGCATGCAGTGTACACTGTGCATCATCATATGAAAAAAAGTAGATTGTAACCTACCCGATGCCGAACCACGATTCTTGAATCATCCAAAAATTGCTCATCTTTGCTCCACAATCTCAAAACACCACCATGCTATCAAAATAATACTCTACACATCAATAGAAGTAAAATAAGACCTATGTTTCTATATAAAAGGTCGGTTCAGAATTTGGGTCAACAAACAACCTGCGAGGCCAACAAACAGAGTCCAAAATTGAATTTATAACGAGGTCCCTCGAAGGATAAGAAATTTATTCTCAAAAGTTAAGTACAAATAGGGCACAAATTGGGGTCCGAATTGGCCCCCTAAAGTCTAGAGATTTAAAGACCTAATTTCTAAGAATTTACTATAAATAGAACAGAATTTGATGGGAAAAATAATGATAGAAGACCAAGGAGTATTAGGCTAACTTTCTTTAGCTTCAATAGTTCATGTCCCATGCTCTCAAAATAGTGGGAAAAGGTAAAGAAAATGTGGGGAAAATCAAGTTAAGAAGGGAGAAATTAGCACCCCAAGTGTGTCTCTACACTATACATTATCTCATGAAAAAATTAGACCAAAACCTACCTTACCGAAATCCTTAAATCATCCATAAATTGCTCGTCTTTGCTCCACGATCTCAAAACACTTTCATTCAATCAAAACAATACTCTGCACGTCAATAGGAATAAAATAAGACCCATATTTCTTAATAAAAGGATGGTTTGGTATTCGGGTAATGAACGACCTACGGGGCCAACAAACGGACTCCAAAATTAAATCTATCACGAGGTCCCTCGAAGGACAAGAATCTGTTCTCAAAGTTGAGCACAAATAGGGCACAAATTGGGGTCCAAATTAGCCCCCTAATGTCTAGGGATTTAAAGACCTAATTTTTAAGAATTTACAATAAAATAAAACAGAATTTGATGGGAAAAATAGTGAAAAATGACCAAAGAGTATTAGGCTAACTAACATTATCTTCAATAGATGATTCCTCACACTTTCTCATGTCCCATGCTCTCAAAATAGTGTAAAAGAGTTAAGAAAATAAATAGGAAATCGAGTTAAGAAGAGAAAAATTAGCACCCTAATGGCTGCTAAAGCATCACTTGGCACTTAAGCAACTACCACTTAAGCGAAAAAAATCCACTAAACTTGTCGGGCACAAAGATGTAGGCATAGAATCTTTGTCGCTAAAGCTGATAGGGATCGCTTAAGCAGTCCTTGGCCAAACAGCTAAGGATGCTAAATTGACCCAATATCACTAAAGTGACTACCGCTTAAGCATACATTTGGCCGCTTAAGCGGATGCACCAGCAACTTGAGGCATCAGATTTTCTATGTCCAAAATAGATTCTGATCGAGTTATCGGGATTCGTTCGGCACCCCGTGCTCCTAAATAAACTATGCTACCATATCAAAATTGATATTTTAGACTAATTATAATCACTAAAATGTTACTCCAAGATTGTTTTGACTAAATATGGGGCTCATACCTATAGTTTTATTCTCATAAAATCCACCCAATAACCCAAAATGAGTTGAGAAACCTTAGGACCTAAACCAAGGGTCCTCCTAGACTAAAATCAATATTTTGGAGCTGATGGAATTGTCTGAATTCTCATCTGAGGTCATCTACTGGGGGTTTGGTCTGAGACTAATTCCTTAATGATAATAACTCCAAAATAAGAAAATAATCCTAAAACCCAAATGAATTATTCGATAACTGAACCAATAGTTTTGAAAAGTTATAAATGAACTGTAGCCACTGTGGGAAGGGTCAAAATACCAAAAATGCATAAGAATTTAGGAAATGATCTGAAGGGTCATTACATGTGTCCAATTGGCATGCTAAGAAGAGGAAAAAACACTTTACTATATTGGCGTAAAAGGTTCAGAATTAATTATAAGCATGGAAAGGTGAATTCTTATCTTTTTGTGGAAAATCTATTTAGATAAAAAATAATGTATTGCAAAGCCTCCACAATTATTTATTATATGTTATATTATCCCTCCTAAGTGTGTTATTCATGACCTACATAAAGTCTTTACAAGTTTCTTATGAATTTTATGGATAAATGGAGGGACAAAATTTTGGGTTGCATGGTCTGAGATATATTTTCGAAAGATTTAAGAGGATCTTGGATTTAAGTCTTTATTTGACGCCTCAAAGTCCTTTTTGCTAAGTTATGGTGAAATTTTAGAACAAAGAAGTCATTATGGACAATTTCTATATGGATTAAATATTGCATGAGACATTGGCCTCAAATTGTGGAATTCACAAACCTAGAAGTAAATGTTTGAGCCAAGGAATTTTTTCGATAAAGAAATCTAGTGGGAACTAAGATGTGGGAGTGCTAATACATGGTACGATAACTGGACCAAATTGGATGCTTTAGATTATATTTTGTCATGACCCAAACCTGAACTCTGGCCGTGATGGGCTTCTCAGACTACTAAAGGCCTAACAAGATCCCTTAGCATGTCATCATAAGCATAGTCATAATAAATGTGGAATTTGGCCCATAAAATATGAAACTTTAACTAAAATAATAATCCAAAACCTAAGTCTAGAAATTCGGCATAAAAACATTTATCAAACACAGTCTACAAAGCCTCTAGCAATATGAATAACGTCCTAAGACGAGAAATGGACCTGACAATACCATAAACAAAATAGTGAATATTTGAAAAAGTAAACCCAAATGTCATTCAAAAGATGAAAGGCTCACCACTCGTTGTTTGTTGTCCCAGAAGGATCCTAGTGTTGCACATATTCATGAAAGAATGCCTTTGAACCTACATTATGAAATGATGTAGCATCCAAGGATAGTCAGTGACGAGTACTATATATAACCAGGGAGAGGGATAAAACAATTTGTGAAGTGAATCATAAAATACACAATATAATCTCAAAAAGGTAAATCATGAAATAGATGGCTTAAGATATGAAAACATAGTCATTTTTAATTTTTTTCGATGGACTAAGTAGTTTCACTGACTTTAGGTAACCCATCGGCTATATGGGTTTGGTCATTGCCTAACCGGTGGGCCCCAATCTATGTTTTCTCATTAATAAGATGAACATTATTTGGACACATATCATACCGTCCTCATAGAGAAAACGTGTATAAGATTATCCCATTAGGGACAGAACCATCCCCATGTTGGCAAAACATAAGTTTCAGGTGTTACTTCCACCTTCTTGATAAACTTCATAATCCTCTTTAAGCCTAAATTAAAATATTTTTCTCATAAATATTCATCCATCGAGTCTTTTGTTAAGGCATTCTCATTATTTGGTATCGTCATACCAAGACGTGCAAGTCACTCATATCATTCCAACATCATTATCATTAAATATTTTAAACTCTAAAATCCTGGCTTTAAAATCATGAGTATAACTACAATTGAGTTTTCCATAACCATTTCAATATATTCTCAGAATAATATTTGTTCAATGATATAAATGATAAGAAAAATATTTGTATCTCTTAAGCAACTCAAAGTTTCCAAGAAACTTAAAATCATGGCTTAAATATTCATCCATTTATCATTCAAATTTAAAAGAATAAAGAGTCATCATTTTTTAGTAGACATTTCATCTCAATACCGCATATAAAGATTCAAAATTCATTCATAAAGAAATGGGGAATTATATATCAAGCTTTCATCATAAAATTCTCAACTCTAACTTCATATAATCAATCAAAATATACTTAAATAATAGTTAAATATACACTTTATAAAGTAGTTAAAGTAGGGAGTGTTAAACATGTCTTTTCGACGGAGGTAAATTGAGAAAATCTTGACCTTTGGATTCACATATGAAGTTGACTTTTTTCTTGACTTAGAGAGTAATAGAGGAGAGCTATTTTTATTAATTTAAACTGAATGAGACTTAGTGGAAATGTATAAGAGTAATGGGGATAATTTTCATAGCATACAGACCAAAATACCCCTTAAAATAGCTTAAAAATGAAATCTTGTCAGGCAAAATCTGGGGGTGCGGTGCACACTCCAAGGCGTGGCTCCTCCCTCCCATATGGTAAAATCCCATTGTAGGGCTAAGACCTATCGACACAAGGAAATCGTGAGGCATAGTCAGTAGTCTCTTGCATTGTCTTGTGTGATGTGGGGCAAAAGCACAACCTTTTCATGTGTGATGCACGATCCCACTTCATGTCCCAATCTTTTCTAAAGTTCCCAAACTCATCCCATGATGTTTTATACTCATCCTAAGGGTCAGGTAGGTTCATTTCTAAGACAAAAGGAGATGTAATACCATACAGGGTGTTACATTATTACTAGTAGCTACTGTAGTGCAAGATGGTTTTGAAGATGTTAAATATAAAATGTTGGAGGACGGTTGGAAAGAACTACTATTACATCAGTTGATGAAATTATTTTTCATGTAATTGACAAACTAAATGTCTCAAGACATATTGACCTCAAATTGTGGAATGAAAAGGAATTCACAAACCTAGAAGTATATTTTTGATCAAAAAATTTGGTGGGAACTAAGATGTGGGAGTGCTAATACATGGTGTAATAACTGAATCGAATTGGATGCTTTATATTATGTTTACCAGTATCTACTTGAGTACAAGATGGCTTTTGAAAATGTTAAACATCTAATGGTGGAGGATAGTTAGAATAAACCACTATTACTTCAGTTGATGCCTGATGAAATCTACCCCATGTAATTGATAAACTAAAGGTGGAGAAAGATTCGGTAAAATGGGCTAGAGCATAGTGGAGACTAACCAGTTGTGAAAAATTTACTGTTGCAAGTGTATGGAATCCGGTAATATATGAAAAGGAGAAGCACAGATTTTTTTGCAAAAATTTGGATCAAGGAACTCCTTTTTAAGATATCTTTTCTATTATGGAGGGTTTGTAAAAAAAGAATCCCTACTGGATAGATCTTAATAAAGATGAAAATGGTGGGAAAATGTGATATTTTGTTGTTGTAGCAGTTCAAAGGTGGAAACCTTTGAGAATTTTTCTAGTGACTATTTTGACACTAAAAAGATATGGCAGATGTTTAAAAATGTAGCTGATATGACTGGTCCATTTACACAATTGAAATACACCATTTTTAAGTGATGGTAGACTTTTTGCGCCCCAAAATTGAAGCCTATTTACTAAATCATTCTAGATATGGTGGTATGACATGTAATCGAAAAAAAGAGAAATGTGATATATCATAGAGGAAAGATGTATTTTCTTTGTCTGATTTCAGAGATTAATAGAAATAGCCACTTATTTGCTATTACTATCCACCTTTGGCTAAAAGGCTTTTCTAATAGTTGGCCTATGATAGTGCAATACTTTGAAGAGTACACCCCCTAGTAGTAAGTAAAATGATCATATGGAATATGTCCAATAGTGGTGACTTTAAATATAATTCTGATGGAGCATGCAAGGGTAATTCGCGTCCTATTTCTAGTGTTTTTGCATTAGAAATGATATTGGTTATTTAACCTATGTATAAACAAAAGAAGTTGGTGATGGATCAGTCCTAGAAGCAAAAGTTATAGCTTTGAGATGTGGTTTGGAGTACAGTATTTTTCACAATCTTCTTCCTATCATATTATACACAAATTCTTTCACTTTGAAAAAAGTGTTGGATAATATTTGGGAAGTACCTAGGAACATTTCTATGTAGGTTAAAAGAATTAATGCTATATGAAGGAGTGTATCAGGGATGGTAGAGATGGCTCATACATTAAGAGAGGAAAATAGATTGGTGGATTTATTTGCTAACCAAGTTTTCTTTTTTGTAGGTACAAATAATATCATTTATTCTAACTTGTAAGAGGTAAGAAATCCAAAAAAAAACAATAATAATCATGAATAAAAGCCAAATTCCTTACTTATGGACTAAAAATGCCAAAATTGAAATTACAGATTTAGGAAAAAATTAATAAAGAAGAATAAGCAAAAATGCAAATGCAAACAAAGAAGGCTAGGATTATGACTTACAGTGACGCTAACTTATAACAATTGCGAATCTGGAAGAGTGTTTTGTATAAAGTCATAAATTTGTTAAGCGACAAGAACGAACAGTGAAATTGACTTTACAAGTCTAAATCTCTATAAAAATAAAAGTTTATGTATACTAACATCAAAGATCGATATAGTTCATTGAAATTAAGTTGAATAAGCCTTCATTAAGTTAGATTCATGACACTTATGAGAGGTTAAGTGCCCATAGTGACATCTACTTGAGCTTGATTCTTCTTAAATCAGTGTAAATTTGTGGTTGCTTTGAACAACTTTCCTTTACCTTGTTTTCGGCGCGTCTCAACCTGAAAATACATCGGGCATAGATTCTCAGCATGCTAATCAAGATGAGGAGTAAGAGTCACCCTTTAGTTTTCCATTTTATTCAAGATTTTTCTTACTAGGTAGCTGATACTTCTTATTTTTGTCTTTCTTTTTCATGTTTGGGCCACTATTGGGCCTGAACTTTAATGACCCTTCAGGTTATTCTCTGCATCACCACACTTTTTTCCTATTTAAAGCTTTCCTATAGCTTCCCTAATTTTTTTATGACTTGTTGGAGCTGACCATTTGGTTATCAAATGGTTCATTTGGTTTTTAGTGTCAATTTCTTATTTTGAAGTTTTTGCTAACTGAGTCCAATCATCGCATACCAACAATCCAACCATACCAAACCAACACCGAAACAAGGGCCATAAACCAGGCCATAAGCAAAGATGTTCCAAAACATAGTATAATTAATCCCAAAGTGAAATATGATGGAACAACCAACAATATCATCCAATGATGTCAGCCCTCCAGCTTATTCCAATGCCAAGGCTATCACCAATATCGATCCTTCTCATTCCAACCCATTGTAGTACCACAAATCCTCAAAACAAAAGAATAATAAAATTTGGCTGGGATATTTCCCCAACCATGGACAAAACTAATATCATAGAAATATCCATAACATGTAATGGAGCTTTCCAAAAGGATGGAAGCTTACCACTTTAGTCCAAATATTGATCCCCGAGTCAATCACTATGTAGGAAGAGTAGAACGGTTGGTTCCTGCATAGCCTGGGTATACAACCGCCAGTAGATGGGTTAGCGGGTGAACGCTAGCATGAACTTAAGATAAGGATAAAATAATGCCATTTATAAAACCAAGTACAACCATCCATATGCACACAACCATGCATATATATATCTAACCATGCCGGGAAAGGGGGTCGGGTTTATAATGCCTTTAGTAAATCCTAAACCACCCACGGGCTATATAGGTTCACCTTCCCCTACTGAAAGGGCCCCAATGAATAAAGCCACACGTCCCGAGAAGAAAACCTGGGATGATTAGTAAATCCCCCAAAATATAGTGTGACATCATGCACACTATCACCAAGACCAACCTCACATTGGAAAATATGGGTTTCTAGTTTTAGTCCCCCCCAAGACCTCCACCTTTCATGGCTTTGCTATACATCCCTCCATTATTGACCAATTAAAACATTACCAAGAAACCAACCAATACATTTATCATTTATCAACCAAGGCCCTTTAGTGGTGGTATCGTCATACGTGCCATATTTGCAAGTGTTATCCAAATCCAACCATATATAGGTTTAAGGGACTTCCAAGTGTCCTTCTATTACCATACCAAACCACTTGGGGGATTTCATGTACCCCACAAGCATAAACATTTAGCCATTTACCTTTTCAAGATATTTAACCCATGCATAATTCCTTTACTAAGTTTTAAAACAAGTAAGAGTTCCATTAAAAGTACTTAATGCAATGAAAACATTATTATAGAAATTTTGTCAAATATATTGGGGGCATAATATGACCAAAACCAATTCTAATTACCATTAAATCATTCCCATGCAATCGAATTATCCAAAACCACAATTAATGCACATAAAGCATAACTAAAACCATGGAAATCCATAACCAACCATTTAATATCAAATCACCCTAATTCATATTTGAAAATAAAAACTATACAATCAATGAAGTAATGAAAACATTCATAAAAATCATGCTTCTAGTTAGAATTAACAATGAGGGAAGAAACATGCCTTAAACCAAGATAATGATGGAAAGAAGTCCCCAAGACAAGCCCCAAATCAATCCTCTATTTGAAACCTTAGCTTTCCTTGCCCAAAAGATTTTGAGAGAATTATAGAGTATTTTAGAATAGTTTCTAAGTGTTAATAAATGGAATAATAGGGTAAATAACATCCCGAGTAGGTTAGAAGTTGTGGGACCTTATTAGGATAAGTGGAGAAATATCTAGAATACCTCCACTTAAGTTGCACAAAATCCCATCCCAGGGGTACGACTGACCCTCACGAGTCAAACCTTTCAATATGATTGGTACCCTCCACTCGTATCCTAGCCTCAACCTTTGTATCCAACACTATCCATGTCATGATCCAACTTCTCAGGTCATGATGTTGCCTACCATAACCCAGCAGTAGGCAAGCCAGCCCATAGTCCAGAACAACTAGTAAAAGACTACTCAATAATTTAAGTAAAAGAATGCAGAATATATGAAATAAAGATCAGTACATAGAAGAATCCCAAAAACTGGTGGTATCAGTACAAGAGCTTCTAATATAAAAAGACTACAAAAGTGAAATATCATGAGAAAATACACTGATACAACCTTTCTCCGAATTTAAATTAGAGACTAGTCTAATACATAAGAGAGAGGTAAGTAATATTGTGAATGCTAAGAGATCACTCTAAGTCTCTGAACCAGGGCTACTCCACATGATGCACGCATCAATGGTGATAATCCATACTATGATCTATAGGCTGCAAAAGTGTAGTATGAGTACCAAATAAATGGTACTCAATAGGCTACTACCAACTGAGCACCAAAAATAAAGCAGATATATACAACATATAAATGGAATGGAAACTACACCCAAGAGTCCAGAAATCATATGAAAAGTCAATAAGATCATAAGGAACAACTATCTTATTCACGTTCAAGAGTCTAACATAATAAGACTAAGGAAGAATCAGGGTGAACTATCCTATTCCAGCTATATTTAATATACATCAATGGTATATCGTATATTCCAGGTCAATGTACAAATAAAAAGAGAAAAAAAGATATATAGTAATATGCAAGGAGAAGAAATAACTATACAATATGAACAACAAAGGATGGGATATGCGATAGTATCATAGCTTTATATATATATAAAAAAGAACATGAGGTCATCTCAAAGCATAACCTATATCATCATATTCTCATTTTAAGACCTCATTACAATTCTATCAAGATTTAAATACTATCATACTCAAGGTTCCTAATCCATATGGCTAGACATGAAATAATCATGCATAATAATGAAATCATAAGATAAGAGAGGGCGAAGACTTACCTCAAATCCTGATACCGAATCAATGACCAATCTGTCATAAGCTAGCCATAATAATAATCATAACAATGATAATAAAAATATCAATAACAATGTAAATAACCAGCTACTTTGGACAACCAAATACCTAGTCGAGCCTATGTGTACCCTCACCGCCCCAAGCTCAAAAGTTTCAATCAACATACAAAACACAAGGCATATTATTTACCCATATTTATGCAATCGTCCCATACCATCTTATCAATATAGGTGCATACAGGTGAGAAGTAATGCGCTTGTAAGAATGAATACAAAGTACACAATTAATATCACAACTCATCATAATTTTCCTCATCTGGACTATCATCATCGTAATCAACCTCCGGACTTACTGGGTATCAATACATCATCAATAGTATCCTACGGCCTTGTCGGGTATTAACATATCATCAATATATCCCTCCATCCTTTTCGAATATCAACATATCATCAATATATCCTCCGGGCTTGCCGGGTATCAACATATTATCATTATATCCTTCGGCCTTTTTGGGTATCAACATATCATCAATATATTCTCCAGCCTTGTCGGGCATCAATATATCCTCCGGCCTTGCCGAGTATCAACATATCATCAATATATCCTCTGGCCTTACTGGGTATCAACATCATCACAATAGTATCCTTCGACATTATCGGGTATCATCAATATATCCTCCAGCCTTGCTGAGTATCAATATATCATCAATATATCCTCCGGTCTTTCTAAGTATCAACATCATCACAATAGTATCCTCTGGAATTATCGGGTATCAATATATCATCAATATAGTCTCCGGACTTGCCGGGTATCAACATCACCATAATAGTATCTTTTACCCTTATCGGGTATCAAAATCATCATAATAGTCATTGTCGAATAACATGCACTACAATACTCATAAACAAAATCATATTACCTTACAATATCTATCTACTCAATAATTCCCAATTACTCGTGTTTAGCTAACCAACACTTATTATTATAAAATCACTAGTTTGCTAGTGCTCACATAACCTCTAGTTATTAGCCTAAACATTATACTTCACATAATACTTGGTCACAGGATAGCAACTAGTTACTACTTATTTAATAGCCAACATCTAACATCTATCCAAGGTTCATCACTAGACTAAAACTGCCATTTATCCACTATTCATTACTATTAACTAATCATCTTATATCCGTTAATCATTACGAGAAAAAACATTACTACTTGTCACCTAACCATTTTTTATTAACTGACACAATTCAATAACTAACAATCGTTAGTTACCATGTTTCAGCTAAGCAAGATTTATTAACTAATACATTAGATTCACCATCAAGTGTTGTAGTCCACTAATAAACAATTAGTTAACACATAGCTTAACCGTCTAACTAGAAGAACAATCATAAGATCGCATCTCATCTATAATCACATCATTTATAATGGTAAATAATCATTAACGTAACAAATCTATGCATTCCATGGCCAGTATTCAATCAGTGGAATAATAAGCATCATACCACATCCTTCTCCATCCTATATCAGAGAGATATGTATACAAATATATACATATACATATTCATATTCATAAAATATAATATAACGCTCCAAATCTGGTACCCGAAATGTTACATGGTGCTCATGACCTAGAAGGACCACAAGCTAACCCATGACTGATATCTGTAAACTGAGCACTAAATAATAGTAATAATATCATAAATGCAGAAACATGAACTGAAAGGCCATAAGGTTCAATACTAGTACATAACTGAAAAATATGGTATAAAAATACCAAAATAACTGAGATAATTGTCTGAACATATTGTAGTCTGAAAGCCTCTAAATTGTCTAAATAAGGAGTTGATGGGACATATCCCCAACTAACTCTAACTATTGAAATAAATTGAAAACTGAAATAGTAATGTGATCATCATGTCCTCGAAGGATAAGGGCTTACTGCTACTCTTATCGCTGAACTGGGATGTTACTGGTTCTTTGGAGCTTGTTCTTCTAAACCTATGGTATAAGACACCATAGCGCAAATGCGTCAGTACTTTGAATGTACTGGTATGAAAGTGAGGTAGGGTGAATGCAATAGATTCATATGCATGAAAAATACTAACTGACTGACTAACATTAATGTGAGAATACATGCATGCATATGTAATTGTAACTAAGATCATGATAGGACTGAATACTGAGTTCTGACTACTGAGTCTACTGTCATTGACATCTGAGTCACTGATGAGTGAGAAATTGATACTTTATTACTTAATACTGAGGGACTGATTCTATGTTATTGATACATAGATAATTGTGTCTGATAGTTCTGATTATGAAGAACTAGTCTGGTTGACTGTATTTGACAGTCCTGAAGTTGAATGCTAATAATATAAGTTCTGATAACTAATATAACTAGTAACATGAGTGACTGTATCTGACAGTCTTGAATCTGATGGAACTAGCTGAGTTTTGTAATGTATTTGAGTAACTGAATATAAGATCAGTCCTATCTAGCGGGTGATTTCTAAATCTGATAATACCGTTACTTATTAACCATAGTTGAGATCAATCCTGTCTGGTGGGTAATCCTGGAGTCTATTTATAATGATAAGGAGTGACTGTATCTGATAGTCCTAAATCTATACTACTGAGCTGAATTGACTGTATCTGACTGTCCTGATTTTGTAACTGAAATTGTGGGATGTATTCATCTAACCGACATGCCCCATACTAAGCTAGCTGGGGTCCAACCTGTAACCCTAGATGGAAGGGTGTCAGTACCACTCCACTGGTAAAGACAACTGTTGTGGAGTCAGTCCTAATCTAGCGGGTGGCCCCTGGGATCAGTCCTATACATTTAAATGCACTAACGGGTGATCCCTGAGTATGTCAGTCCTATCTAACGGGTGACATCTTATACCTACGCTGGCTACGTAGTTCTAGAACTTAGGGATTACATCTAGGGATCTTAGTCCTATCTAGTGGGTAAGTCCTCATCCCTAGGCTCGCTCAGTGATGAATCCTACTCCCATCTGAAAGACACTGAACTAATTAACTGAACTGAGCTAATTAATTGAACTGAACTGATACTAGTGGTATTGTTTAGAAGAGCTAGACTAAACTAAATTTACTGAGTTCTGTTGACTGACGGAATGTACTGAGTTCTGAGGACTGACTGATAATACTGAAGTTACTGAGATTGACTAGGAATAATGAGGTTATTGAGATTACTGAGTACTGAGATTACTGTGATTTCTGAGATTTCTGGGTTTTACTGAGTCACATGACTGATTGAGTTCTATGGATCATAGCTTGACTGAGAGTATCATGAAAACATGACATAGCTCTAGGCACACAACTAAATTGTCGGGTATAAGTACCCCTAGGACTCGATGGAAAGAAAATGACATAGCATAACTTACGTGAACACATGACCAATAACATAATTCGTAATTCATATATTGAAGCACTTCATCAAACATGTGATATGCATAAACTTGTACAAATATGGGGATTTAATAATGTCATGCTAGTTGGGCACTTTCCCTTCATATCGGCATTTAATCAAACACATGATAGGCATAATATATGTAGACACCATTATTCAACAATTACACATCATGATTCAACATCTAATTTCATCATCCTAGGGTTTAATCGTAGGTTCACATGAATATACATCTATACAAATCAATTCCACATAACATTAATCACCCAACATGGATTTGAATTCAATTAATCATTCTCAACATAAACAAAATAAACCCAACATGAAGTTCAAAAAAAAAATCTAAAATCTTTACTTTAGAAAAGAGATTCTTAGGCTTCAAGGATGAAAAGAGTCCATGAATGAACACTATGCATACCTGGGATGTGATTTCTTGAGGATTGATGGTGAAATCTTCTTGAATTTGAATCCCCAATAGAAACCCTAGCTTGTTCTTGAGAGAAACTTGAGATAAACTAGTATTTTTTGGGTGAAGAATGACTAAATCACGTGTTATTGGGTTCAAATAGGGGTAGGAAATTGACCCTTTTAACCCTTGGATGCGTCTTTAATTTTTGAGAAAATTTCTCGATTTTCATAGTTGGCGTGACGTGCCACTATTGCGCCAAGTCACTGGAAAGTGACAAATGGGAAATTGCACGGTGGCGCGATGTGGAGATATCGTGTTGCCACCTTGTCTGCGACCTAGAAGTTTGGTGCAACGTGCCACTATCGCAGAGCAACACTAGAAATTGACAATTTCCATTTGAGCTATCTCTACGATGCACTGAAGGCTCAGGCGATACACTGTCTCACTAAAAAGACTCTAACTCTTCACCCGGGTGTCGAATTTGGGAGAATTTGGTATCGATGGAAAGTTTATTGAATTTCCCACATGACAAAGAGTGAAAATATTGAAAATGCCACGTGTACAAAAGTGGATTCATCTTTCAAAGAAAACTTCTAACATTCTTGGAAAACTTTTCAAGTTAGGAAAAGTATGGGGTATTACATGTAATCACATCATCTATAATGATAAAAACTTCTCGTCTATTCAATCAACATCATAACATGGCTCCTGGACCATTATTTTACCCAAAATAATCACAATATCATAATCCCGGCCTTAGGCCCATGCACATATCCAGGACTCATATCAATAATCATATTTATAAGTCGTAGTATATCTCTAATCATCTCACATATAGGAGTCATAATATCAATAAGCATGTAATCATCTCTCACATAAGAGGCATCTCACATATAGGAGGCATAATATCAATAAGCAAGTAATCATCTCTCACAAGAGGCATCTCACATATAGGAGTCATAATATAGATAGACATATAATCATCTATGGGATATCTTATATCAAGAGGTCATACATCATGAATACATGGAATATCACTTCTCTAGGCTAATTTACATATCCAAGAGGAACATCATCTATATAGGTCCAACAATCATGACTAAATAATCGACTATTTAATACGATTCAAATGATACCCATATTGCACTATAATGATTCGAGTCTAAAAATAACACCAAAACCCCAAGTGGGTCCTGCATATAGAAAATGAATGTCCAAGACCAATCCAATGTTCACACAGGAATAAGGAATTATAACCCTTAAAGAATGGGTAAAACTAAGCATACTTTGGGCTAAAATCAACCCTTAGATAAATTAGGGTTTTGGGTCCAAACTAAGAAATTCAAGAATGAATTCAAGAAATTCTTACCTTAATCTTGATGATAATCACGATACAAGATGATAATTAAGCTTCCAAGTCACTCCCATGACCAATTTTGAGTTATTACACTTATTTTGGGGCTTCTAGGTCTAAATGGTGAAGGGGAAATGCCCCAAACGCATCTTGGGGCCTTTATATAGCCCCTACAGCTAAAGAGATGCCTCTATCATGGTCATACAAGCCTCAATCGTACTATCCGCGATTGCTACACTCTTGGCCACTATCGCGGAAGCACTAGATGACAGCAAACTAAAAAATAAGTTTTTGACCCTTGAAACTCATCCGAAATCCAAAGAACATAATCCAATAGTGAATTTTGAGTGTAAACCATATTTCAAATACATTGGAATCTTCAAAACTTTCATCAGAGAACGTTTAGGGAAAAATTGGGGTCCACACCTATAGTTTCATCACTTTTAATAAAATTTGCTCGATAGCCCAAAATAAGTGTAGGAGCCTTGAGACCTAAACCAATGGTCTTCCTAGACTAAAATCTATGTAATAAATGTGATGGAAAATTCAGATTATCAATTCGAGGTCATTTCAACCAAATATAGGTCCCACACCCATTCTTTCTAATTTTCAACTCTTTGACCATTGGGTTGAAATGAGTTCGGGTGAATTGGGACCCAAACCAAAGGTCTACCTAGGCTAAAATCAATAGTATGGATCTGTTGGTGCAATTGGAATTTGCATTTGAGATGTTTCACTGAAGTTTTTGATCGGTGGCCATTTTAAACCAGCAAAGACTTCTAAAAAGAGAATTGGCTCTAAAAAACAAACGACCTTCCCGATAACCAAACCGTCAGTCCCAGAAAGTTATAAATGACTTGGGCCAGCTATGGAGAAGATCAAATAGTAAAGATAAGCATAAATATAGAAAATGACCAGCAGGGTCATTATAATCCAGCATATGACTCATCTAACCAAGACGTACCAAAGCATACGATCCATACCTTTCATCCGTACCCTTGGAAGATTTATAACCAAGGAAGATTTAGACATTGTCCACTATACAAGTCCTAAGTATGACTCATACCCTAGCTTACAGCTCATGGTGAGCCACTGTACCCAGATCCAACCTAAGTATCAAAGTCTAAGATTAAGTTAAGGAACCAAACGATCTGTACCCACCAATACGACACATATCCCTAAGTCATATCCTTTCCAATAACAAAAATCCATCCAACCAACAAACACTAGTCAGCATACAACTGGACCATACCATTTGTACCACAACATACGGTTTGTACCCCATAAGTCGTATTGGGTCCAGAGACAAAAATTCTAGGAAATTTTCTAAGGTCAAGAAACCAGGGTGTTTTAGTATAAAACATGCCATTAGTTGGAACTAACAATGAGAGAGGAGTGAATGTCATATATTATGAAGATGATGGCGAGAAGTCATTCACACAAGCACCAAATTTATCTTATAGATAAAACCCTAGCCTTTCTTTACCCAAGAGCCTTAGAGAATTAGAGAGTGTTTCTAAGAATTTAAGATAAGAATAATAGAGTAAATAGTGTCCAATAGTAATATAAGTCATGTGGCCTTAAGTGGTTAAGTGGGAAAATTTCCATATTACCCCCAACTTAAACTGCTTAAAATTCTTTTCTGATGGTACGACTACCCATACAAGTCGTACCCTCCAATACGAGTAGTACCCACCACTCATACCCTAGGCCTCTACGTTTGACCCAACACTATCCAACATATGTCTTACTTATACCAAGTCGTACCCTAACCATATGATTAGTACCCCCAAATCGTATCTTTGGAAGTATAGAACCAAAGAAAGTTTGAACACTGCCTACCATACGAGTAAATAGTATGACTCGTACCCTATATTATGTCTCATAGTGAGCCACTTGTACTTAGATCCAAGTTAAGTTACTAAGTCTTAGAATAAGTAAAGAAAAAAACTAAACAATACGACCCATATCCAACCATACGACTCACATCCTCCAAGTCGTACCCATTCTAGAAACCCATCCAACTCACTAACCAACACTGGTTAGCATACAACAAAGAGCATACCAACCTTACCTTATCATACGACTAGTACCCACAAATTGTATGTAGCCCAAAATCTAAAAATCTAGGAAATTTTCTAAGGGTCCCAAACCCAAGGTGTTTCGGTCTCCCCACTAAGATTATTCCTTCCCGAATGACGGACAAGGTAAGTCAAACACAAGCACGATTCTTTTGTATTATCAAATTTCAATCCAAACCTTAACCAATAAGAAAACAAAGATGCAAGTATCTAATCTAACGCTTAACTAAGTTAGAAAAAATAAATGTGATCAAGAATGCATACCTTTCACAAGAATATCCAGAGTAGAAAATAAATGCATTGGACTTCATGTCCACTTCTACTTTCCATATAGCCTCTCCCACCTTGTGGTTCTACCATAGAATCTTAATTGAGGCCATATTCTTTATCCATAACTGATGAACCTGGCAATCTAATATCACAATTGGGTCCTCTTCATAAGATAGAGAATCTGAGCTACCTAATTCTTCCAAAGAAACCACCGAAGAAGGATCACCAAGACACTTTTTGAGCATAGAGACATGAAATACCGAATAAATAGAGCTCAAAGTAGAAGGCATCTCAAATTCTTATGCCATGTTACCAACTCTCCGCAAAACCATATAAGGACCAACATACCAGGGACTGAGCTTTCCCTTTTTACTAAACTGCATCACTTCTTTCATGGGAGATACCTTTAGGATCACTTTATCCTCAACCTTGAACTCCAAGTGTAATGCCCCGAGATCCCATCTCGTGATGTCACATGGTGATTATGGACCCGAAGGACCACAATCTAACCCTTTACTGATATTTGTACCTGTACACTACATAATATCTGAAATAAATGAGGAAACTGGCCATAAGGTTCAACACATCTATACATACTTAAACTGAAAACTGAGTACTAATACATCAACATCCATCTGAAAAGCCTCTAAACTATCTAAACTATGGAGTTGATGGGATATGTCCTCAACTAACTCCATCAATTGAGAATATAAACAAAATTTGATGCAATAATAGTAAACTAAGATTTGTCCTCGAAGGAAGAGGACCCACTACTACTGCTACTAACTGGGACTGAACTATTGAGAAAACTCTAAATCCTGTGCCTCTGAAACTATGGTGTCCAATAAAACACCATAGCGCAAATGTGTCAGTACAAAAATATACCGAGTATGTAGACGAGGTAAGGCTAAATGCAAGGGCTCATGCATGCACAATATGTAAACTGAATATTCATGAAAACATCGCACGAGAATACATATATGAATGCACAGAACGTGAACACAATTATCGCAACTCTAGATACTGAAACCTAGATACCACTTTATTGCGGACTGAACTCACTACTGACACTGAGATACTAAATCAATGACTCATCTAATACTGGTAACTGAGGATCTAGATGTACTTACATCTATGACTGAATTCTTGGACTTACTACTTTCGACTTACAGGATTAAAGATCAACCCTTTTAACAGATAATTTTGGAAGCTTTATCAATGATAAGAAATATAATTATATTTGAATCTTACAACAAAAATACTCAACAGGAATCTGATATTGTGATCAAGACTGTCTGGCGGCATACCTCTAAATATGATATCAAATAACTGTATGTAAGACCAAGTCTATCTGATGGGATGGTCCATAAATTGATGGAACTATCTGAGTTCCTCACAATGATAGATGATTGTATCTGACAGCCTTGATTTCTGAAGACTGATTTTAAAACTGAGACTGAATCTGACACTAAAACTGTGGGAAGTAGTTACTTAACCGACATGCCCCTACTATCTCTTAGGGGTCCAACCTCTACCCCCAGTTGGAAGGGTGTCAATATCGTGCCACGGGTAAAGACCTTATCTTTATATGACCCTCATCTATAGGTCCTCATACGAGAATGGTGAAGACCTCATCTAACAGGTCAAGCCACCTCATCTACCCTCATCTATCAAGTATAATATCTCTCATCCACCCTCATATAATAGGTGTGATGTCTCAACCTACACTGGCTACGTAGTTATGGAGCACAAGGATCACATCTAAGGATTTCACCCTCCACTAGTAGGTGAGTCCCCATCCTTGAGATCGCTAGGTGCTAGTTTTAACTCCTAACTGAAAGACATTTATCTGATTCTTAACTGAATTTAGATTGAGCTGAATCTAATATTAATCATGTTTCTCAAAGATTTGACTGAATTACGCTGAGATTTCTTAGTTCTGTATCTGACAAAAAGGATATCAAATTATGGTATCTGACTGACGATACAGAGATTACATAGGTAACTGAGATTACTGAGCTTTATTAAGCTTTGCGCTCATCTAAGAATATAGAGTTCTACAGCTCACTGAGTTCTAAGAATCATGGCTCAATTGGAATTATCGAGAAACTGACATGGTCTCTAGACAATAGTTCTATTTTTGGGTATAAATACCCCCAGGACTCGATAATATAAAAGTGAAACCTAATCATTCTTGGATCATCATGATCATCCATTCATCAACACAGGCATTCATTCATCATCATAATCATTCATGCATTATCACAATCATTCATTCATCGTCACCATCACTAATGCATCATCACAATTATTAAAGCATCTTCTCTAAGAAATTAGAAATCATAACATACTTTTCCCCTAAAAAATCCTTAAAGTATCGCATCAAGCATTTTGGAAACATAAACCTCTATTTATCATCATAATCACAAAAGGGTAACTTTAAGCATATTGGGATAATAATCATATAATAACATAGGGGAAACATGCTATTAGATAGAGCTTCATTCAACAAGGTTTTACCTCAACCATTTCATACCTATATTAATTTTAACATGTGTTTGGGTATCACATCGCTTAGGAGACTTCACACTATCATGTCATACCTTACTTGCTAATCACTTGACATGTGTTAAAAACTTAGCATGTAACAAAGAGCCCACAATTAGGGAATTTACAACCATCACATCTCCACTCACTCACTAGGGTCCTTCAACAAACACTAGACATGCACAGGTTCGCACTTATTTGGGGATTCCCTACTAGAATGGAATAATTCATTCACTTAGACATTTTATCAAACACTAGGCATGCATAGACTAGATCATAATTTGTGGCTTCATATTCAACATTTTATCATGGCCCAAATGTTTCTCCTAAGCTTTTATCAAAACTATGGGAGACATGCTCCGCTTAATCAACTAGTTCTACACCCAAAAGTTATGAACACATCAACGACCATGACACATAACCGTATTTTAGAAGTCATTAGATCACTATTTAACTACAATGCTTGATTTCTAGTCTCATAGACATTTTATCGAACACCTCACATGCACAACTTAGGTATTGGAATAATAACCCAACTACTCATCATGAACAACCAAATTTACATATTTCCAACCCGTATAATCTCATAGATTCATACAAACCACATAAATATTCTATCTTGGAAATTAATCAACATCATAAATAAGTACATAATCCATTTACCACTCAAATACCACATACTAAGGCCAAGGATTTATAATCTTGTACACGAACATAAATCATAACTCAATCATAGAATGAACATATATTTTAACTCACACAAATCATTAAAAATTCATAAATATGAAATCTTTAAGATTTAGAAAAGGGTTACTTGAGCTTCTTGGATGAAAGGGGCCCAAGAATCAACATCTACATACCTTGGGTAAACTCTTTCTTGAAATCCTTCGAAAGAATTCTTGATTTTTTCTCTTGATTCTCTCTAAATTTTTGGTGGAAGAAGAGAGAATTTTTTATTTTGGAAACCCTAGTTTTTGGGTGAAAGAAGAGTAAAGAAATGAGGGCTTCAACCCTTAAGTGGGTATTTATAGAGGTTGGGGAAAGAGTGGAAAAGACCAAAATGTCCTTTAAAGAAAAAGTGTTGAAAATTGCTGATCGGGGTCTGTGACGGTCGATCTGACGGTCCGTCAGAGGGACTGACGGTCCACCATGTTGTCCGTCACTCGATTGCCAAAATTGGGACATTCTTCCTCGATGTGATGGTCAAAGTGACGTTCCTTCAAGAATCGAATAGTCCACCAGATCGTCCATCACTCGAGGGTTAGGAATGGTACATTTTGTTTCAACCTTACGGACCCCTTGACGGTCTGTCAACTTTTTGACGGTCCACCACTTTGGCCGTCACTCAGGGGCCAAAAATGGGATGTTCTGTGTTGGCCTGAAGGGACACTTGACGGTTCACCAAGGACTTAGCAGTCCGCTAGGTCGACCGTCAAACCTAGGCGATTCCGATACCGTTTAATAAAACGGACATAACTCCCTCGTCCGACATTGGATTTTGATGAAATTGGTATCGATGGAAAGATTATTCAATGATCTACATGAAAAAAAGTTGAAATTAGATAAATACAACATGATTCAAAGTGTTTCATACTTTGGAAGATATTTTTAAAAATTTTAGACTCGGGTTTTTGCTTTACCAAAAATGCTCTAAGGCTCAAACTAGGAGAGAACTTTGTGGGGTATTACACTAAGTCTCTATGCCTTACATCTGAATAGGACTTTTGGTGACCTTGGAAAGCCTTAAGCCTATCTCAAATGAAACACCCCAAGCCTATCTGGTATCCATAAAGCTACGCAGTGCTCATGATTCCGAAGGACTACAAGTTAACCCATGACTGATATATGTACCTGTATACTGCATAATATAATGAATAATATGGAAACATGAACTGAAGGTCCATAAGGTTCACATAACTGAAGTAAAATATAACATCTAAATGGGGTATGAAAAACCCAAAATAACTAAAATAATTGTCTGAACATAATTGTTTGGAAAGCCTCTAACTGACAAAACTATCTAAGTAAGGAGTTGATGGGACATGTCCCCTGGTAACTCTAACTAATAAACTAGTTGCTGAGATAATAAAATAATGATCATGTACTTATAAGATGAGGACTCACTGCTAACTCTGACAGCTGAGACTGGAATCTACTGATGCTCTGGATCTCGTGTATCTGAACCTATGGTATAAGACACCATAGCATAAATGCGTCAGTACTATGAATGTACTGGTATACATGTGAGGTAGGCTTAATTCATGGGGTTCATATGCATGAACAATACTGGCTAAATGACTAATATGAACGTGAGAATACATGTTTGCATACATAGTAACTATATTTGAAATGTTATAACATGAGTATGCTGATGACTAACATGACTAATGACTTAATTCTTATAACTGATAACATGAGTGACTGTATATGACAGTCCTGAATCTGATGGAACTAGCTGAATTCTGTACTGTATCTTAGTTGACTGTATCTAACAGTCCTGAATTCTGAAAAACTATCTGAGTTCATTTACTGAGACTGATACTGAGACTGTGGGAGGTAGTCATCTAACCGACATGCCCCAAATAATGCATTATAGATTAATTGGGGTCTAATCTATGCCCTGATTTGAAGGGTATCAATACCACGCCACTGGTAAGGGCAAGATGTGAGTGACCCTTATATTACAGGTAACCCTAGTGAGAATGGTGGGAACCCTCATATAGAAGGATAATAACCTCATCTTCCCTTATATAAAAGGCTATGATGTCTCAACCAATGATGGCTACATAGTTTTAGAACACAAGGATTGCTTCTAAGAATCACACCCTCATATAACAGGTGAGTTCCCATCCTTGGGTTCGCCCGGTGCTAATTTTTACTCCTATCTGAATAGACACTAAACATTATTTACAGAACTGAATATGGACTGAGTTACTGACTTCTATTTACTGATGAAATACTATTGATCTATAAAAACTGACTGATGTCATGACATAATGGAGATTTCCTGAGTCATAATACTATCTGAATTTTAAGGATTCATAGCTTGACTGAGAGTATCGTGAAAACACGACATGTCTTTAGGCACACACTAATGTTTCAGGTACAAGTACCCCCAGGACTCGATAGAAAGAAACTGATGAAGCATGACTTTGTAAAGTACAAGACCCACATCAATAATACAGAATTTAATGAGTTATGGATTTCAGGAAGTATAGGGTTATCATACTATCTAACATGGACGAGAATACTGATAATCATATGATACTCTCATATTCTAATATTATGGCCATTCCAACAACATACACATTTCACAATGATAGGCATGGAAACCATTTAAACATAGGAGGATGACAAGCATGTCATATTTAGCTTATGTTTTGAGATATAAAGCATGATTTCTACTTTTTTCAAGCATTTTATCAACTACCTTGCATGGAAAACTTAGGGAATAAGTGAATTCATCAAATTACATATCATAAGCAACTAAATTCATGGATTTTATCTTACATGGTAAAATAATATCATGATAAACACACAAATATTCCATATTTGAAATCAATCAACGTCAACAACATGATTACAAATAATCCACAACATAAATACCATGATTTATAGATAAAACAAGGTTCTTGAGCTTCATGGATAGAAGGAATCCATTAATGAACACAACGCATACCTTAGTTCGGGATGTCATGAAGAATGATGGTGAAACTTTCTTGAAATTGGATCTTCTATGAAAACCCTAGCTTGTTCTTGAGAAAAACTTGAGAGTAGAGAGTGTATTTTGGGTGAGAAGTGGTTGAATCACATGTTAAAGGGATTAAATAGGGGTGAGAATCTAACCCTTTTAACCCTGGATGCGTCATTTAATTTCAGTGAAAATTTCCCGAATTGGACCCTTGGCACGATGCGGAGCTATCGCGCCATGTCACTGGATTTTGACAATTGAGAAATTGATGGATGGCGCGATGCAGATCCATCATATTTCCCCTTCTTTTGCAACCTGGAACTTTGGTGCGACGCGGAGAAAATCGAGCTGAGACACTGGAAAAGGACAATTACCATTTTATCTTGTGGCGCGGCACGCCACTGACCAATATGGCGTTATTTTCTGATGGGAACTTGAAATAGTCATAACTTCTTACCTGGTTATCGGATTTAGGAAAATTTTATATCGATGGAAAGCTTATTGAATTTCTCATATGACTAAAAGTCAAAATCTTAAAAATACCACGTGTACAAAAGTGGATTCATCTTTCAAAGAAATCTCCTAATATTTTTTTAAGATGATTTCAAGCTAGGAAAAGGTATGGGGTATTACATCCTTAAAGAATGTTTGTACTATATTATTGAACTTTTATTGGGACTCTTGCGTGGTTCTATTTTGTAATGTAACTCTAAATGTTTTTGGATGTTTTTTTATGCTTTAAATGGCTTAAATAAGGTAAATGCTTTAAATTCTTAGCATGGTTTGGAATGGTTTAAAGGGTAAAGATTTTGGGGGTCATGGTTGGCTTCTTTTGAAAACCTTACAAGATACATGGAAATCCCTCAAGTAAATGCATTAATGGAATTTATTTAAATAGTTTGGAAAGGTAAAAGGCTAAATGGTTATGCTTGTGGGGAACATAAAATTCCCCCAAGTGGTTTTAATATAGTAAATGAAAGGGCACTTAAAAGTCCCCTTAAACCTATTTATGGTTGGCTATGGCTAATACTTGTGAGTAAGGATTGGTATGACGATACCAATAATAATGGCCTTGGAAAATAAATGGTTAATGGAATTATTTTGTTATTTATAACTCATTTTAATTGGGTAATAATGGTTGAGGTGTAGTTAAGCCATGGAAGGTAGAGGTCCTAGTGGGACCAAAACTGGAAACTTATATTTGTCGATATGAGGTTAGGTCTTGGTGACCGTGTTCATGATGTCACACTTTATATTATGGGATATACTAGTCATACCAAGGGTTACTTCCCTGGTCGTGTGGCTATACGTACTAGGGCCCTTTCATTAGGGGAGCTGAACCCATATAGCCCGTGAGTGGTTTAGGACGGCAAAGCTACATACCCCAGGAAAGGGTCTTAAAGGCATGCTAAACTTGGTTCTATTTTCCCGGTAGGGTTATATATATATATATATATATATATATATATAAATAATGGATAGTTTTACTTGGTTTTAAAAATGGCATTATGTTATCCTTATCCTGAGTGCATGCTAGTGTTCACCCACTAACCCGTCTTTGGGAAGCTATATACCCACGCTATGTAGGAACCATCCATTTTACTTCTCTTTCTTAGTGATCGAATTTGGGGATGGTTGATGTTGGATTGAAATGGTGATCTTTCATATTTCAGCAGGCATATATTTTATGTCATAGTTTACTTTGCTTGTCTCTTGTCTTTTATAGGCTTTACTCTTTGGCTTTGGTCGGGGGCATATCCCGACTAGGTACTCTTTGGTTGGTCTAGAGGCTTTGTCTAGAACTATGAACTTGGGTACGGTATGGATGGTTTATGTTATATATATATATATATATTCATATATTGACTGATTGTGTCTGCATTGGTTTGGGTTGGATAATGGTGGTTTGACTTGGTTGGGTTGATCTCGGATATAGACTTATCCTAGATTCACCACCTTGGTGAATACACTATCTTGTTATATGTTCATACATCAGTCGACTCAAGGTATGTATTTGGTGGTCGGGTTGGGTAATGATGGTAGTTTTAGATCCTTGTGGGGCTTGGGATTTCCCATTATGATAAGGCCCTGATTTGGGTTATGTCAAGTTGGTATCAAAGATTTAGGTTTCGGTATCAGGGGGTGTCCACAAAGTTATGTCAAGTAGAGTCTTACTTATGGGTGTGTCGTGCACCACACTTATAAACAGGAGGCTGCGAGACATTTAGGATTTTTCACTTTCTTGGTTATTCTATTTTTGGCTTATAGAGTCTAATATCTTGAACTCTTCTCCTAATATTCCTTGGTTTACTCTATGGATCATGTCTTTAATATAATTTAAAGTGTGGAAACTTACTTGTTCTAATAAAAAAATAACATGGATGGATCTAGTCTAACTCATAGGGCACAGACCCAGCCAGGGGTCACAACTTTTGGTTTTCCCAGTGGAGTCCAATCCTCATCATCCTATTTTCCTTATAGATTTTGTGGTTGGCTGCATTGTGGTTGTTGCGCGGAAGAAATGAATAAGTATTTTGGTTGTGGTCAGTTGGGTCTTGTGTGATGGGGATGTCCCATAAGGGTTTCTGGTTAGGAAAATAGATTATTGTCTACTACCTTTGGCTCCAGTAGTGGCCAGGATTGTCTCAATGTTCTTACTATTCCTTAGGAGTCTGAGGCATCTTTTGATGCTGACATTGGTATGTTCAGAACTCCTTTCTTTATGGTGTGTATAGTTTACTTGGTTCGGGATCCTCTATCTTTTGTGGCCCCATTTATGGTTATTTATTCTGGATGTGGCCCCAAGGTTATTTTGGAATATTTTCTTCTTCTGTTTCTACCCAGGTAGGTGACTCTTCGGTTGCCAAAAGATTCTATGGGGATGTGTGGCATCTATTGGTAATTAAGGATTCATGGTGGATTTATTTGACTCAGATATGGTGGATTTTGATGTCATTCAGGGTATGGATGGGTTACACTCATGCTTTTTATTAATTAGATTGTAAGACTTATTAGGCTCCCTGGTGAGTCAATTTTTAATGGGATAATAGTTTCATTCCCTATCTAATAAGGGAAAGGTTATATTATATCTTAGAACTCAAAGGTTGGTCTCTAATGAGTGTCCTTATATTTTTTTGGGTTAAATATTTTAACTCGAAAGATTTTCTTTTGTTTGGTTGTGGTGGTGGATGAATTTTCTAGGTCTTTTCTGATGAACCTTATGGTGTCTTTCTAAGGAGGATTTGGTTTGGGGTTGGATTTGTTTCAGAAGTTTGTCCAAATTTCTATTCCTTCTTTATAGAATGGTTTTGGTGGAGTTAAAGGATCTTAAGGATAAATTAAGAGATCTCTTAGATGAAGGTCTCATCACTCTTAATGTTCTTCTGTGGAGTGCTTTGTTCTTGCATGCTTAAGGGGAATGGTTTTCCCTGGAAATAGATAGGTTGTCGGTGGGTGACTAAGGAATTTTGAGTGTACTCCCTATGGAGTGGACCATTCTTATGTATATTCTATAAGGGTACTTTGCTAGTAGCACATGGTGGTTGGTAGATCCTAGGCTTGAATCAAGATGCTTGATTTTGATAAAAGGTAGTATGATAAACTCAGAAATAGTAATACAGGATTTGTGGAGGTAAACTGGTAGGTTGGATGAGGCTGATGGTTTGGTAAATATCAATAGTTGGAGAGTTATACCATATAGGCTAAAAGTTCAGGTTGAACAGAGGGACTGGGGATCTATTCATTCGACAGGTTAGATCATAGAGCTTCCATGTATCCGTGTCCCTATACTTGCATTTTATTATTGGCATGAAATTGATTATTGAATTCATGGTTTTGAATATGGATTTTTGGCATAATAGAGGGTTTTGATATGATTACTTATTTAATTTATTTTCCATGGATTATGATGCATTATTTATGCTTCACAAAAGTTTATGAACGAACATTATGGTATGCATGGGAATGTTAAATGGATTTTGTGGTACTATGGATTCCCCAATTACTTGAGTTTGGTTTTGAAAATTTTATACCCTCAAAATATTTGTGAAATTGCCATTGGATATAATTTTTTTCATATGATTTGACTATTCTTGAATATTTGCATTGCATAGATGGTTAAGGAAACATGGATTAGGTTTCGGTTAGATTCAAATAATTTTTGAAAGGCCTTGGGGGCCATGGTTTGATTTTAAATGGTTTTGATTTAAATTGTAAACCTTGGAGTCAATTTGGTCTAATTGTTTTTGCATGTCTATATTGGGCTCTAGGTAGTATTATGATGAATAAGGTTTTGGGTATGGGAGAACCAAGCATCCCTGGTGTACGTCTTCGATGGTACTCATTAGAGAAGAGAATTGTGTTCATTGGTGTAATGGTATGGAGGTTGGTGGTTAATTGAGAATTCTCTTATAGTGGTGGACTTTATGGAAAGGTCAGGGTTACATGTTCTGATGACACTCTTCTTTCCTGGTTAAGAGAGTACTCTACAAGTGTTGTATGCATTCTTATAGAACTTAGGACTAAGGTTTATATTTTTTATTTGCCTTGTCCCCTAGTTATGAGACTTGAACTTGTGTTAAGTTACTCATGGAATATATGGTTGTGTTTCTTTCGGTGTCTAGTCTTAAGGACTCCTTTTCGATATGGTTTTGTCGGGATGATTCCTCATTATGATCTAGGTGGTTATTGTGAGGTACTTCGTGCCTATGGTTTTGTGTATTGTTTTGGGGGTCTTTGTCTTTCCTTGGGTGCTATGGGTAATTCTTGTAATTCGGTTCCTTAAATGATTTTTTTCTTATGTTAGGAAGGTAGTGGCATTGGAGAGCATGGTGATATTATGAAATGGGTAATGTACTAGTCCCTAAGTAGGGGAGAGTCTAGGATGACTACCAAAGTTATGGTTTTGGAAGGTAAGGTAAAGTTGTTGTCATGGGAAATAGTTAAGAAAGGAATGGGTGGTGAAAATCTTGTAAAGGTTAAAAAGGGTGCTAGATCTTTTGATAGGTAGATCATACCACGGGTATACAAGTCGTAGGAATAAATGTTGTGATTGATGGATATACCAAGAGTTGTTTTGGTTACTTGAGATATAGTTGGGAGGTTTCGGTTATAGTGGTTGGATATGTTTTGTCCCGATCTTTTACGCATGGTTGCCACATTATAATGGTGATGGAAGCGGAGTGATGTTTCATGATAGATGTATGGAGTAGATCCCGGTGGCCTAAGTTAACTCCTTTTAGCATTAGTGTATAGCTATACTCAAACTCTTGTAGTGATGTGTCTCGGTAAGTTCTAAGTTGAATTGGGCTTGCTCTCTAGCAAGAATCCATTCCCTCAGCAATCTATGTGTTGTGTTGGGGTGAGGTGTGGATAGTCATAGGTTGGTTGGTTCCGTTGAGTGGTATGGTATCTCGGGTTCTTTGTACTTTTGGGAAAGTCCAGTGAGGATCTTGGATTGGTAATTTCGCCGGTTGCAAACAAATAATGTATGGCTTTGGTAAAGGTTCCATAGTGGAACTAAAGGTCCGAGAAAGTCATTTGGGATGCGGAAGTTGACATGGAGTTCAAGTATCCACGTTGGCTCTTCCAAAAACTCATGCGTAGGGTATATATTTTTTATCACATCTTGTTTTCTAACTTGGTTAAAGGTGAGCAATGGTTCTTATTGTATCTTTGTTTTCTTACTTAGTTGGAGGTCGGAATGAAAGTGTTGGGGTGTAAATTGTGTTTGGGTTATGTGATGATCTTCTCATCTTGGTTTGTGTTCTTATCCTTTATTTTGGTTGGGGGAAAAGTTTGATCTGTGTTATGGTGTTATGTCATTCTTTTCCTTACCCTTACCCCTCATTCAAGGATAAATAATCCTAGTGGGCGAGAATGAAACACCCTAAATTTGGACCCTTGCAAAATTTCCAATGTTTTAGACTCACTAGGCTTGGTACGACTCAAGGATACCACTCGTACCCTTTGGATATAAGTGATGGTATTCCTTAAGGGTTCACTCGTACCTTAGGCAGTGTGTTTAGCTTGGCAACTACCCAAGATATGACTCTTCTTGGTACGAGTTGTATAGAGGGATACGAGGGGTGTAAGGCCTAGTCGTATGTTGCCTAAGGTGTTGCCTTGTGGAGTCTGCCCTAGGTACGATTGGTAGGTAAAATTAGGGGTGCCACGCGTACCCTTAAGGTAGGACTAGGGAGGTGTGAGTCTTATAGAAAACAATAGGTAGGGTCTTGGTATGGTCTTGGATACAAGTTGGGGTACCACTCATACCCAAGGATACGGATGGTAAGGGGGGAGTCATACCCCTAGACGTGGCTTGTTTTATATTTTAAGTCAAGGTTAGTTTGTACATTTCCTAATCCTAAAACACTTTTTTCCTCATTATATATAGACCTTGGTGGCCTCCCATAACACTTGCTAACTGATTAAAACCCCTCAAATACTCTCAAACACTCTCTTGAAGATTCAGCCTAGGGTTTCTTCATGTATTCTTCAAAGGGCTCAAAGGTCTCATATATAAGGTATGTACTCCTTCCCTCATTGTTATTTCCAACTAAAGTCATGTGTATTGTGTTTTAAACATTGATTTATGAAACGTGAATGGTGGTTTTCAGAAGATACATTGGGGGTCTTGATGCATGTGGTTTCGTATTGGTTTAAACTATGTTTTTACTTGTTCTTGGTAATGGTTTGCTTATGTGGTTATTTTTTTGTTACGGTTTAACAAATGGATCTTGAGTAACCCTAATTATGGTGGTTTATGCACTGATTTTGGTCGTGGTAAAGGTATGCCCTCAACATGTTTGATAAAATGCCTCAAAGAATGTTTTTACTCTATTGTTGAACTTTCATTAAGACTCTTGCATGGTTTTGTTTGGTAATGGAACTCTAAATGGTTTTGGATGGTTTTACACGGTTTAAATGGTTTAAATAAGGTAAATGCTTTAAATTCTTGGCATGGTTAGGAATGGTTTAAGGGTAAAGGTTTTGGTGGTCATGGTTGGCTTATTTTGAAAACATTGCGGGATACATGGAAATCCCTCAATTGAATGCATTAATGGAATTAGTTTAAATATTTTGGAAAGGTAAAAGGCTAAATGGTTATGCTTGTAGGGAACATAAAAGTCCCCTAAGTGGTTTAATATAGTAAATGGAAGGGCACTTGAAAGTCCCGTTAAACCTATATATGGTTGGCTATGGATAATACTTGTAAGTAAGGATTGGTATGACGATACTAATAATAATGACCTTGGAAAATAAATGGTTAATGGAATTGGTTGGTTCTTTATAACTAGTTTTAATTGGCTAATAATGGCGGGAGGTATAGTTAATCTATGGAAGGTAGAGGTCCCGGTGGGACAAAAACTGGAAACTCATATTTTTCAATATGTGATTAGGTCTTGGTGAACATGTGCATGATGTCACACTTTATATTGGGGGATGTATTAGTAATCCCAAGGGTTACTTCTCTGGTCGTGCGGCTACACATCCTAGGTCCCTTTTAGCAGGGGGAACTGAACCCATATAACCCGTAGGTGGTTTAGGATGGAAAAGCTACACATCCAAGGTAACGGTTTTAAAGGCATGCTAAACCCAGTTCTTTTTCCCTGCATGGTTATATATATGTATATGGTCATATGCATTATGGATGGTTTTACTTGGTTTTAAAAATGGCAATATCTTATCCTTATCCTAAGTGCATGCTAGTGTTCACCGACTAACCCGTCTTTTGGCGGCTGTTTATGCATGTTATGCAGGAATTGGCCATTCTACTTCTCCTTCTTAGTGATCGGATTCGGGGACAATCGATGTTGGATTGAAGTGGTGAGCTTCCATATTTTGAAAATAATATATTTTATGTCATGGTTTACTTTACATATCTCTTGTCTTTTATAGGCTTTGGTTTTTGGCTATGGTTAGGGGCATGTCTCGACTAGGTACTCTTGGGTTGGACTAGAGGCTTTGTATGGACAACTGTGGACTTTGGTATGGTATGGATGGTTTATGTTATATATATTTATATATTGGTTGATGGTTTCCGTATTAGCTTGGGTTGGATTATGGTGGTTGGACTTGGTTGGGTTGGTCTCGGATATAGACTTATGCCAGATTCACCACCTTGGTTAGTACTCTATCTTGTAATATGTTCTGTAACACCCCCGAAACTACACCCCGGATGCCGTACGGTGCTTTCGGTCACATGTGACCATAACCTAACCCATGAGTTTGTACTTGCTGTGAGCACTGAATAATATACTGATCGTAAAGACATTTGCGGAAAATAGCTAAAAATTCCATAAGGTTTTAGATGCTAGAAACAACACCGAATAATAATTTTGAATGTCTGAAAACATACTAAAAGTACAAAAAAAGCCACTGACTAACTATCTGAATGTCTGAAAGCCTCTAAAACTTACTGACTGTGGAGTTGATGGGAAAAACCCCTAACTAACTCCAACTGACCATACAACTGAACTGCTAACTCAACTGAATAAAGATAAACTCATCCTCGAAGTATGAGGACTCACCACTGCTGCCAATGCTGACTAACTAATCCTGTCTAGGCCCGATTGGGAAACTGAGCATCCAAACCTATGATATAAGACATCATAGCGCAAGAAACCAGTATGTGATCAGTACTTTGAATGTACAGGTATGCATGATAAGGTTAGGCTAAAATGCATAGGTTTAGGCGCATGAAATAAAAATTGACTGAATAGCATGATATAACTACTATATGATGGCGTGAAAACTGTAAAATCTGAGAATGAATTATTTTGAAATAATCTGTAAACTGAAATACTGAAACTGCAATACTAAGCATATAATGTTTCTAAAATAATCTGTAAAACTAAAATACTGAAATCTGATAACAGATTAACTGATAAACTATGTGATATGGTCAATACAACCTGAACTGAATTCTATACTGAATACTAAAATGAGATTGTTGGAGGTATCATCTAACCGACATGCCTCATTCTAAGCTAATTGGGGTCCAACCTTTGACCAAAGTTAGAAGGGTATCAGTACCGTTCCACGGGTACTAATAATGGTTGTGTAGATCCACTAAGTTGCTGAAGAACTAGGGTATCAAGCCTAAACTGACGGCTGATCCCTGGGCGGAGTCAAGCCTAAACTAACAGGTTACCCATGGGAGGTAGTCAAGCCTAAACTGACGGGTGAATCCTCATAAAAAATGTTGGCTACGTGGTTCTAGAACACAGGAACTGGTACTAACGACTTCACCTAACTGACAGGAAAGTCATCGTCATGCATTCGCTCGATGCGAAATCCTACTTCCAAATGAAAGACACTGATGAATGAACTAAACTGAGCTTAACTGACTAAGATAACTGTCTGAACTGATAATTCTTATGGTTTAACTGAAATCATTCTGAAGATTTTGAAAACTAGGTAAATAGCTAAGTTTCGGGAATTCATAACCCCCAACACTGAATGAAAATAACAATAAAGGCATGTAAAAACTTTAAAACCATAATGGGGAAATCATTCTACAAAATCATTCTCTTTGGTATTTCATCAAACACATGGGGATTAAGACTTTAACATGGGGATGCTTTTAAACATGATGAGATAGCATGATTACATTACCAAAAACCATAATTTGAGGATTTATCCTGAATTGCATGAACATGACATGGGAACTTCAACATCCGTAACATACTATAATTCATTCCACTTGAAAACAATTTGAATCTTTACATCATTATTCCCCCGTGACGCAGTGCAATCGCATTGAGCTGCAGGAAACAAAATCCAAAAATGCCTCAATCCTCTTCTGAAAAATCTGAAACTCACTCGAGACATGCTACTAGCACCCTTAAACATGATTGAACTCAAAAACTTATGTCTCGAGCTCGGGAAGGTCACTTTAAAAATCATCGAAGTTAAGAGACCAAAATAAGGTTAAGTCCCCAACACTTAGCTAAATTTTCAGGCTTTAAGCCTCTTATGCATGCACTATGAGTTGAACTAAAATTAGGTTATCAGTTGACTCAAGGTATGCGTTTGGTGATTGGGTTAGGTAATGGGGGCGATTTCTGGTCCTAGTAGGGGCTTGGGATTGCCCATTACGATAAGGCCCTGGTTCGGGTCCTGTCACCGAATCACCTTCACCTTTTCCATAGCTTGATAAACTAAGTATGGGCTAAATGTATCCACTTCAACAAGCTAGAACCAACCAATAGGATATCTACCCCTCTTACTATATAATGTCTCAAAAGGGGCCATCCCAGTGCTAGAATGATAGCTATTATTGTAAGAAAACTCTTCCAAAGGTAAATTTCAACCCAAATGCCACCATAATCAATCACACACGTACGAATAATGTCCTCCAATGTCTGAATATTCCTTTCTGCTTTTCCATCCATCTGCAGATAAAAAGCAGTGCTCAGACTAACCTTAGTACCGAACCCCTTCTGAAAAGACCGCCAGAAGTGTGATGAAAATTGTGTACCTCAGTCAGAGATAATCGAAATAGGTACCCCATGCATCTTTTGATACGAGCACGATCATAATGATGGATTTTTTTGAGTATTTTAAATGCAACCAGGGAGTGTGCAAATTGAAGCATGAAGAATAGCCTTGGTGTGCACAAAGCCGCCCCAAAACACACTCCACGATCATATTATTGTCTATCTTCTTGTGTTCATCATGTTTTAGTGGCTGTTTTGGTGTATAAATACACCTTGTTTCCTTGTATTCTTGTGTTGTTGTTGTTTGGCCGAAACTAGCTCTCAAAGGGGTCCTCAGATTCCTCTTGATTTATGGATTATTTTGAGCCTTTTCTTGTGTTCCTTGGTCTTATTTTATCATTTGGTATCAAATAATGGTTCGATCTTGTTCCTATAAGATCAATCTTGACCTTGCTTGTTAGAAAATAAAAAAATTATTAAAAAAAAATAAAAATTCCAAAAAATAACAATATATCATTGTTGTTTTCTTTGCCGAAATTATGTTCTTGTGGTTTTCTTAGACAAGATTTTTTCTTGAGTCTAGTTCTAAGAGCCTTTACTTGTCTTGTGTGTTTGTAGTGTTAGTTTTTTCTTCACTAACACTGTGAGTCGATCTTGATTTGAGCTTATATTTGTTGATGTTGTTAACGTGAACTTGGGCCTTGACCGAATTGTTGTTGAACATTGTGTTGTGGTTTTCACCTTGTCCTTGTGTTGTTGTTAAGGATTGGTGTTTTAATAACATTTTGTTGAAATTATTAAAGCCTTGTCCGTATGGTTAACTTTGTTGTTATGGAATTTGGAGTTGGATATTGGTTGTGTTGTTGGTGTTCTTGGAAGTTGTTGTTGTGTTCTTGTTGATTCTTCACCCATTCATCTTTTGTTAAAACAAGAAAATAAAACTTTAGATCTACAAAATATGAAAGACAAGTTGTAGTATTTGTTGGTGAAAGGTCTAGATTCACATCACTCTTGATTAGACAACAACTTTTCAACCACTTTTTCATGATTTAAGGACCCTTGTTTTAAGAAAAAGTACAAAGAAATCCAAGTCTTCCTTTTTGAAATTTGAAAAGGGATTTCAAGACTTATATTTCCCTCCTTAACCAATTCCCACTAATTTCAAATTGTAAAGTGATCAAGACTTCAAATTGGTGAATAAAATGGCGCCAAAATCGTGACCAATAGTGTGGTAGCACGACATCACTTTTACTATTCACACAAAAATTTTAAGCTCAAATTTTGATCTCTTTGTTTCATTTTGTTGTGTCTTTAGTTTAGTTTGTTGATTCCAGTACTAACTTACAAGCTAGTGACCATTTACTAGATTGTGAATTGGTTTTGAAACCGTTCTTCGTATTTACGCCCTTATGTGTTTCTTTTATTCTTTGAAGTCATTGTAAACATTTGGTTCACCTCTCAACACCTCATGAAGTACAAAAAATCATACAACACTTGTGGGATTAAGTGTGAGAAATCCAAGAACAAAGAAATAAAGGGAGAGTGTGAGGACCTTTCTTTTACAACTAACTCATTCGTTGTTTTGTAGTGAAACTTCTTGGCTAAACTCAATTGAGACATATTAGATTGAAGGCAAATCTCAAGATGGATAGGAAGCCAAGATGCAAAAAGAAGGCATTGGACGAGACTTGACATTATTGTGTTCTGGGTTTCTTCTTATTTTGTGGACTGTTTTGGTTTAGTTGTGCCATGAATTTAAGGTCAAATTCCTCTCAAGATGGAGAGAATGATATGGGAACGATCCTGACGATAGACATTTTTGAGTATTTTAAATGCAATCGAGGGAGTGTGCAAATTGAATTGTGAAGGAGGGCCTTGGTGTGCACAAAGCTACCCCAAAACACACTCCATAGGTGCCTATTTTGTGCCATTTTCATTAAAGGGCTCTTTTGTCTTTTTACCTCTTTTTGTAATAAGTCTATAAATAGAACATGATAGGGTTTTAGTTCATTAGTTATTGAATATTAATGAAACAACACTTCTCTTGAGAGAGAGAACCTCCCAAGGCCGAAGGACATGGAAAGCGTGGAATCACTTGTGCATATGTACTGCTTGGAAATGATGGTGCTTATGCGGTGGAATCCCTTTCGTGTCTTCGTAAGAGTGTGGTGTTTCTATTGTAAGCTCTAAGGGTCCTTAGATTTAATATATCTTTGGGTTCTTGGGTCTTATTGTAGTGTATGTCTCACTACATGTCTCTACATTTCATGTCTTAGTTAGTGTAGTTTAGGAAAACCGTTGGTTCTTGTTGTTCATGTATCTTGTAATCGTTTGTTGTTGTTATTATCCTTATCATATTGTTGTCTATCTTCATTTTTTCATCATGTTTTAGTGGCTGTTTTGGTGGATAAATACACCTTGTTTCCTTGTATTCTTGTGTTGTTGTTGTTTGGCCGAAACTAGCTCTCAAAGGGGTCCTGGGATTCCTTTTGATTTGTGGACTGTTTTGAGCCTTTTCTTGTGTTCCTTGGTCTTATTGTATCAAAGAGTGGTAAAAGACCAAACAACCCTTTCAAACCCATGTGAAAAAATATTAAACTCCATCCTAGCGACCTACGTGACAGCCGATGGGGCTTGACCACGGGTCATGGCCTGAGTTGTCATATGGGACTCATTTTGGTTTTTCCTCAGTAGTGTACATGATCTACCTCACGAAACATGGAGCCTTCTCACTACCCATCAGGTCCTCTGATGTTCCTTCGCTGACAACTTGAGAATTCTTTAATAAAATAGTCATAACATTGTAGCCCAATGTTGAATTAAGGAGAAATTGGATACATTAGAAAGATAATATAAATATATATCATTTAGTGAGTATTGGTATAAAAAATTCTTAATAATCTAAGAGTTATGCTTGTTTGAAGTTGACTATAGCATGTTTTTTCATAAGAAATCAATCAGTAAGAAAATTTCAGCTTGGCTATGAGGTAGGATTTACTTGTGACCCAAATACACATATAATTCACTTTTCATACTTCCAAAATATGATGATTGGTTCTACAAGTACTTGATAATTATAATTGTAGCTTACTCAAATTTTTGGGGTGTTACAACACACCTTACAATCCATAAACTTTTTGTTGGGCAGTCTGTGCACTAGTTTCTTTGACATTAGCTTATTGATAATGATTAGCTCACATGCCCCCAACATTTAGAGTTATAGATCATCATCATTTCTAACATCACTTAGTCATTTTAAATCCTTGCCATAAATAAAATTTCCTCATATATATTTTTGCATCTTTTGACAACCAAAATTATTTCACCGATTTTTGCATTTGTGACAATACATGAATCAGACAGGAACTTTACCTCATTTCCTTTGTCACATATTTGGGACACAATCATCAAATTATAATTTAGACTATTCTCATATTAAACATCTTCAATAGCATGAGCAAGAAACTTACCAATCTGACCAACACCAAGAATATTCTCTATCATTCCATCCCCAAATAACACAGTACCTCCTTGAAATGCTTTGAGTGAGAGAAAATCCTTAGTTTTACCAATCATATAACTTGAATATATAATATTCATAAATTACTTTTTATTTTATTAACTGTGTCCTCTTACTTCCACCTGCATGCATAGTGATTTGTTAAATTTGAGAACCCATATGAACTTGGGGCCCTTTAATTGAGTAAAAAAATGGACAAGATTTCCTTTTGCGATGCAATAATGGTCGGTTTTCTCTCTTTATGACCAAGTCCTCTGACGGTTTGAGCAAAATCTAAATTTTCAATTTTTGAATTGAGAAGGACTTGACAATTTTCTTTGTAGGCATCATTTTCCCCACAATAAGTACATTATCAATTATCTGAAATATATGTGTATTTTCTATGAGGATTGTATGAAGAAGTGTCCTTTTTAAATTCAAGACCTTTAAAATTTGATCTTATAATACTTAGCCTAGTAAGAGACTCTGATGTATCATTCCAACAAAGGGATTTATCTAGCTCATTCTAAGTACTATTCAAATTCTTTTCTAGCTCCCTATTTCATCTTAGAGAGGCAGCAAGGTCTAGACTGACTTTTTTTAGCTTCTCTTCAAGACTTTTCAATGACTCAGTTGCCTCCACCTTCTCAGTTATCCTTTTGAATTTATCACTAACCATTTTATTTCCATTTTTAATCTTAGCAACTTTTACTTTAAGCTCTGCATTTTTTGAGAATAAGCATACCTTATCTATTTCAATTTCATTCAGTTCATTAGCTAGAGACTCATTTTCAATTGCATGAATATGAAAGACATCAATCGAGACACTAGATAACAATATTAACTCTTTCTTAGAATAGCTTTACATGTTTTTTTGAATTTCAAAGAAGATTACCTCATTATTTGATTCACTTTAGATTAGGCTATAAAAGCTAGCAAGAATTCAGATTTTGTTGACTCATCTTCAATCACGAACATGGATATGTTATCCCCATCCACTTCTTCATCTAAATTGCTTGAGGAGTCTCCCTAAACTACTAGATCATGCTTAACTATCTTGTTAGTTGCTTCCCATCTTCTTATTCTATCAGAGATATGGTCCCCTCTCTAGGTCCTTTCTGAGTTTTGTTTGCTGAAATTTTTGTAGCCGAACTTGTGAAAAGGACAATCTTTGATATAATGACCATGTTTTCCACAATTGTTAAAAGATCATTGACTTAATTATGAAAAGCTCTACTTCTTAACATATTTTGAGAACTCCTAGTGAGATAGGCCATGTCATATTCATCTTCACTTGAATCATTTTTATTTTCTTTTAGAACCAATCTTCTGTCTTTCTTGGGTTCATTGCTTTCAGAATTCTGTTGACGTTTAAGCTCATATGTCTTCAAATTTCTAATAAGCTCATCCGTTGTCATAGTTTGTAGATCCTTCACCTTCGAGATGGCATTTACTTTGCTTTTTTATGAGGGAGGCAAGATATTTAAGTTCTTCCTAACCAGCTTATGCATCTTGATGTTTTCTCTAAAACACTTAAGTTCATTCACAGCAAATGTGAAACGAGTATGCATGCCATGAGTGGATTCTCTTTCGCGTAGCTTAAACAGGTAGTACTGAGTAGTAAGTATGTCAATCTTTGTTTGCTTCACTTGACTTGTTCCCTCATGAGCATTTAGCAGAGCTTCCCATATTTTGTTTACAGATTCACAATTAGAAACCCGGTAGTACTCATCAGGTCTTATTCCACATACAAGGATCTTCTTATTCTTGTAATTATTCTCAATATTCATCCTGTCACCTATATTATAATCTTTCCTGGATTTGGGAGCGGATAGAGAGACTTTTCCTTCTTTAACAACTTTCATTGGCACAGGAGAATAATCATAAATCACATTCCATTACTCACTATCCTCCGCCATGATGAAATCGTGCGTTCTATTTTTCCACCAACTATAGAATTGCCCATTGAACCATAGGGGTTATGTAGTTGTTTGTCATTTCTCAAGACTAGGTTGAGCTATTATCTTGAACAGGATCCTTCCAGTGTTAACCTTATAGGAAGTACCGTTCTGATACCAAATGATGGTTCATAAGATTCCATCACTGTAACAAGCACCTGATTAGGTACCAGGTCCCTATATAAGGTTATGTAAGAATAATAAGAACACAATAAAAATTTGCAAGAAAGTAAATAACACAAAATATTTATGCGAAAACCTCCTTACTCAAGGGACTAAAATAATGACCTACTACGGTAGAATTTCACCAATGTATCCACTAAACTTCAAGCAAACAAACTGATTACAACTCTTATATAATCTAAGAATTAAACTCTTAATTCCTCTCAACAGCAATAGCTCTATTGCTACACACACTCACAATGACTCTACTCAAACTCAACAAGAAAACTATTCATAAGAATCTCCAAGATTAGATGTGAGTTTACAATTCTAAGATCAATTCAAGAAAAATAATCAACCTAGAAACAATAACATATTTCACTATAAGCAAGAGGTTTCTAAATTACTGAATTCTTGTATCAGATGAGGCTTTTGCTTGAGAATATTTTCTTTTCAAATTTGCAAAAACTTGAACTTCTCTCTTGATGGATGAATATATATATATATATATATATATATATATATATATATATACTAGATTTATTTCACGTGTGTTGCACATGTACATTAAATCATGTAAAAGACAACACTAAAAAATAATAACAAAACTTTTATTATTTTAAGTAAATAATTATATATGAAAGATAAAAAATAGAACTCTATGAATATTTAATACGACTTTTAGGAACACTGCAATTTTTCACAAATTTCTAATAATTAAAAAATATTTTGACAACCAACAATTCTTCTCACTAACAAATGAGTATTATAAGCCTAGTCCTATAAAAAAAATTCTCAAAAAAATAATAATTTATGATGAACAGTTCAAGGACATGATCGATTCGATTACTTCTTTCAATGAAGTAAATTTTGAGATAAATGGAGTTGGATCCTTGTAATTTTTAAGAAATGGGCAATTAATAGCATTGCTGCATGGGATTCTACCAAAGTCAAAAAGTACAAACTTTTATAGTTTTATTTTCAGCAGATGATAGGCCTTGAAGGATCGACCAAAATTTATGCATAATTGCTCGTGAAAGATCGACCAAACTTTATTTATCGAAATAACTTGGACCAAAAATTTTAGAAATAAATATCAAATTAAATTTTGAATAGAACATTCATTTCTGAGTTACTCAAGATAAAGTTACTTAACAATAGTCTTGAAGTTGAGATATTCAAGTTTGAAGAATCTGATAAAATAAATGTTGTAATTGTTGATTCTGTCTTGTTTCTTGGTGGTTAACATGGATAAAAGGGGATGCTCATGGCTGACAATTTGACACCAATCTTTGCAACATAAATAATGATCTAATGACCCATCAATAGTGATCACAGTTCAAACACCATAAGCTCTGTTTGCAGCCATAAAAGGAGGAAGAGGAAGAGAAAAATGAAAACAAATGAGTCCAGTAAGTTGCATTTTCTAAAATAAAAAATCTATAACCTCTATATTCTAAATTCCCCTTGTTTGGGAAATACATTTAACTCTATTTTTACTAATTTCCATATGGTATATTCAAGGTTCAAGTAAAAAAAAAAATTAACTATAGAAACCTTCTATGTCCGCCATTGTAAGTGATCGCGAAAGGCTCAATATACATATTATTAATACATGTCCAACAATACTTGTCCATTTTAGAAAATCAATAGATAATTATCATTTTCTATCCATTTTTCTCTCGCTATTAAATACTATTCATCACTCAATGTATTTTCCAGGTATTAATATATTATATTTAAATGGTGAAATAATAAAATCACCTTAATTATTTATTATTTCTTAATGTGTGTTTCTTGTCAATCCTGGACATGTATTGTTAAACAAAAAGAGTTAATAAATGCATAAAATTCAATATATTGAACAAAATAATTCCAGAACTAAGAAATTTGGTCAGGTTTCTTACTTCCAATCGTGTTCAAACTGCCATAATGGATCAACGACCAAATTTATAGCTATGTTTGATACTATATCATTTAACATTAGAGTTTGGTAAGTTGGATCCCTGCTTACCAAGAATTTTTGGGTGTTTGGATATTGCCACACAAGCTTGACATTAAAAAGGGAAAAAACTTTTGCTTTGTTCACCCTTCTCTCGAACACTAATCCATATTACTCATGATTCTTCCTAGTGTTTGTGTTCTTCTATACATCTGCTTCTTATGTTTGAGAAAAGAGAGCATGTTTGAAGAAAAAAAGAAATAAACATGAAGTCGAATACTATAGAACAAAATTTAAATTAATTAAAAAATTCCAAGAAATTTCTCACACTTAAAAATGCTGTGAAATGTGTATCGGGTTTTCCAAAAACTACTTCTTTGAGGAAACTACTTCTTTGAGGATTTGATGATTGTTTGACATCATTTTTAGAAATTACTAACCAATATCATCGATTGGTACAACATTATCCGCCCTTTTCGACCCATCTATGTTCATCAAAACTTGCTAAAGGAAGCACCAAATCTATGTCCTTGCAAAAGTACTTGATTATTTCCAAAACCTTACTATACATGCTTTTATATAGGTTATTCAATGAAAAATGTATTGTTCTGTTTACTAAAATATTATTATAAATTTAATCAAATCAAAAACTTATACATAATATAACTATATCGTGCGAAAATTAATTAATTACCTTTAAAAGGCGAATTGTGTGTAGCAATATTTTTAAACCTATAATTGAAAAATTTATAAGGTGTGTAAAACTATGTGGAGTAGGTATAGCTTATGCCTTCAAGAATTGTTCAAAAGCACTAACCTTTCGAGTATTCAGCTGACAATGAACTGCAAGATCATCACACAAAACTACTACATATTCCAATACCCCCCCAAAAAAAAGATTTTTGATTGATGAATACATACATATTAACCCTAAAAAATAATTTCTTATTTTACAAATTTTCAAGTTTATATTCTCAAAACTCATGAAATAAATAAAAGAATATATAAAGTACCATGAATTTTTAAAAAATCCTAAAAGTCATTATAAAACCCAAAAAGCTACATAATCAATTTTGAGCTAGTATAATCTACACAAAAGGTTTCCTTCTTTATCAGCTCTTAATAACCATTAATAAAAAATAAATTCAATAATATTAACGCATATATAATTTTAAATTGTTAATAAATGAAACAAGGAAAGACAAAAAGTAAGATGATGATGAATTGGAACAAAATATTAAGGCTGATAAAGAATTAAAATAATATATTTTCTATAAACTATGATCCCAAATATTACATACATAGAATTATAGATTTTTTTATTTGTATAAGATAACATTTTAATTGATTTAGAAGTGTTAAATATTATAATTTATTATATAGATCAAATAATAATATTAAATAATAAGAAAAATAATAGGTGATCTTGAAATCTAAATGCACTGCATAACTTAAAGACATTTATTTAATGTATAAATAAAAAATCAAAGCTTACCAAAGGTCACAAACATAAAGTATAATTTTAGGCGAAGAAAATATGAGTACTGACTTTACTCCTAGTATCATACATACTCTCTTTCAATAACTATTATTTTTAATAAATAATAATCAGGTTTATAACCAAAAAAAATAGAAAAATAAAAACATAGTCACAGATAGCTATATGCATTGAAATATTGGTAGCAAGCGTCTCACTTTTTGACTGACTCGCCATTGACTTTTAAGTGAAATTGAAATATTTTTGTCAGTCTTCTTCATAGTTGAGAAGCTCCTACTTATAACCAATATTCTCCTTGTCTTCTCTCCTATTTTATCTATATTATTACTATTATAAATAAAATGTATATGTCAGATCCAATAACAGAAATATCAATACTATAAAGTCTAAATAAATAAACATGCAAAAAATGTTAAGTTCATGTATAGGGAGAGTAATGTTTTCCCAATAAGCGTCATGTAATATGAAATGAAAGGAATAATTCGTTTTAGAATAAATAACCTTAAATATCCATCCATTCCTCAGCTTAATATTTTTGGTAAAAACCAATTTTATTTTTACAAAATAGATACATCAAGAACTTCAACGACAATATTAACATGCCTAGTGAAATCCCACAAGTGAGGCTTGAGGAGGGTAGAGTGTCCAGAACTTGCCACTACCTCTGGAGGTAAAGAGGATATTTAACCGCATACATCAAGAACCAAGTGTAAAGTATATCAAAATAACATAATTTAACAATTGAGAATAAGAAATCTACCAATATGCTATCTTGAATATCAACAACCTATTAGAAACATGTGCATCTTTCGTTTGCTTCATATACCATGCAACTTATCAAAAACATCAAATACCAAGAAACTTATAAGAGCAAGTGAATCTTTCGATTGCTTCAAATACCAAGCAACTTTCGTGTGTTTGTGTATAAAATCATTCGTGTCTCAATTTTGATGGTTTCATATTGTTGTTGACGAGTGAATATCAAAAGTGCAGTTGTGAATCACTTATCTCCAATAACACACACACCCATATACACAATGTAAGAAAAATAAATTATAAAAAAAAAAAAAGAAATTCAGGCATTGCAAACAGGGATGCAAAATTTTCAACACGTGTTCGTAACTTGGTAACATCTTTATTGTTCTCAAGGCCTTTCAAAAAAGTCTTTGCAAGCTTTCCATGTTCTCTGTATATTATTAATTTGTGATGCCTTTAGGAGGAAATTTGTCGTCGACTCAAACATGCTCTATACAGACTTCTGATGTCATACCAGGGGTTCTTGCAGTTAGAACAAGAAGAATAAATTGCGCAAAAAGTGTTTCAACTCCAAAAAATTTATATTGTGATGACCCATCCAAAGTTCTAAACTTACCTATTGTCACAATTCAAGGGGTCATACTTCCACTTCATCAAAAACCATTACTTTGTTGAGAAAGATGTAACACAACTCGTAGAAAGACAAAAATCAACGGTAAATAACTTCATTATAGATCCAAAAATTATACCACTTGGGAATATACGAATAGTCATGGCGTGATATACCAAATGACTGGTTGGCAGCTATTACGAAGAGCAGTGTTCTTTTAGGTTTTGAACAACTTAGCGTAGACTTTTTTCCATTTTTTATTTTAAGTGTTGAATTCTACAATGATCTTGATCTTGAGTTAATATACAATTGAGTTTTTGTAAAATAATATACTCTACTCTAAATCCTCCATCACATATATTTAAAAATATATTTACATTTTAGAATAAATAACTCAATTCAATCAAACGAAAAAGAAAATACTAGTGATCTTATTAATACACAGTCGAGACTTTTGTATTACAAAATAATAATGTTAGGAGGTGGAGAGGGACATGGTGTAACCTACAAAGGCATAAATATACATCAATCTAAGCATTGGCACTCCGTCACCAAAAAAGGCTTGTGTGTCGTCATGTGGTTTTGAATTCTTTACCGGGCCAACAAATATGGTCCTGTAGTGTTGAGCTGGAGACATCCCTGGGAAGGCCATGGCCATGGTCATCACCATTAGATATGTCGTGGATGTTGCAGCTAGATTATAAATCAATATGGTCAATGCTAATTATTGCTTGGAAAACTCAGTTGAATATCCTTCAAAACAATTGTGTTTTCTGTTCAATAAAAATCCTTTAAGGTGGAGAATTGTTTGACTTGATTCATAAGATGCTTTGTTTTAATCATGTTTTACTATCATTTTTGTTTTTATTGAATTTTTCTGTTTCTTTTTCCAACATGACAATGTAGTTTTATCAATATTGAAGATAAAGAAATGTTGGTATTACGTAAATTTTACATTCAATTGATTGCTTACAAGGATTTTGAGACATTAGAATGGAAGCTTCCCAATAAATAAACTTATATTACGCTAATTCTTATTAGTCATGTTCCAATGCATGTATCAGACACTGGTGAAAACAAAAATAAAAAATTTCACGAGCCCCCCGAAAAATCAAAACTCTTGCACTTTAGCATGTCATAAAATCTTATATTAAAGAACAATGTGGATCAAGGATATATAACCATTAACAATAATACCAATATTTTAAAAAATAAACTTCCCAGCATACAATTTGAGCCATACAGATGTACCAACTATCATTATAATTCAATAGGCATGTACAATATATAAACAATATTCTTGCATACTTATGCTCTAAATTCTTGCATACGTAGACTATCTTGCAGTCATCTTTCAACTTAATTAATATTTGAAGACTTGTTAAGGATAACAACTTCATATTTGACCTGGAACCACTTCATTGTGACGTCCTTTGTGACCCTATGTTGGATCCCACCGACACTTGCCTCTAAAACGTCTGTCAACACGGTATCCTGGGAGTTCTAGGACAACATAAAAATCCATACCCATAGATACCAGTTAAAGGGTCATACTTAATTCCAAGATCAGTGTGATCCTGAATATAAAATCAAAAGCAGCCAGCCAATTTCACTAAAGTTCTTTCTCAATAACTCATACTCCTTGACCATCAATCCACTCTCAAGAAGCTACATAGCTTTTTCCCTCTGACATTAATGTAGAGGGCAATCTTTTCACTATGTCTGATTCGGAAGGACCGCACAGTATACCTTGCTTTGGAGAAAATAGGGTTTTGGCCACTAAGTTGCTCCAAGACCTTAACAGCTCTGGTGAGATGATCTCAACTTTCACAGACAAAAATATTGAGGAAAAGATGCTGGACTTTAATATCCCTCATTGGATTGCTCAATTTCATCTCTGAAGCCATGGCGCTTTGTTGCAGCTGTAGAGCAGGACGGTACACACAGGAAGAGGAAAAAAGTGAGGTCTCCTTATATTTAAGTCATTGATATAAGTAAATAAATTCCAGACGAACAAAATAATTCACCTTAACGAAGACACCTGGATTAGGGCAGTTCTACATCTTTGAAAAATTTAAAGTGCACTTAGGTGGATTGCTACCATCTCTATGAGCAATTACAATAATGAATTCAATCAAAATGTCTATTGTCATTTTGAGAAAGTTTAAAAGCCATGCCTACAATGATGAAAACCGTGTGGAGGCTTCTTTTGACTCAGATATGCATTTCCAAGAGGATTTTTTCTGTGGTACAATCACAAGAATGTTTTCAGGAGGCAAATTCAGACAAAAATTTCAACCTGAAAGAATGAAAATATAATTGCAACAAAAAAAAGTTTACTTTTAAAAAAGAAAGGCATGATAAATAACCATTGACCTTTAACTTATCTCAAATCACATATATAACCTCCAATTTTAGGTGTCAACAAGTAGGTTCTGAAACTTTTATAAAATTGTACAAGACTTTATTCATCTTAGCATATTAAAGAACCTTGATTCATATTATAGCATATGAATAGCTTATTACCACAAACATCTTGGAGTGTGCTTTGATCAAGAGGTATAGGCAAGAGTACTCTTAAAGTTTTTCATCATTAAGTATGAGCCAAAGCACTAAGTTGTTCATTATGACCTCAAGTTCATCGACATAGTCCATGAGACTTTCCCCTTCCTCAAAAGTTTCCACCAGCAGAATGTGCATGAACACGCTTAAGGAAAGAGACGTGTTTCCTTCTCTGAAAATTAGTAGTTAAAATGACTTAGATTATCCACTTTTCTCTCAAGGTAAACTTGAAACTGTAAAACATTACAAAATAAACACTCTTTTCTCAAATCACAAAATTTAATACATTCTAACGTTAACCATTCCTTACGTGACAGTCCAAAGTTCACTAACTTGGATGGAAAGGCTTGCTCATGGAAGTCTATATCACCACAAGCGTTGCAGGCTGCTTTCAAGGTTTTACCAGATGTCCAGAAGCAATTCAACTCCAAGAGAACTGAAGAAGAGGTTGGAATTGTGGTTTCCTTCTGGTGTTCCAAATAAGTATCCTGTAGTTCTTTATTAATTTAATTTGTTTATGAAATATAAAGTAAGAATAAAATGGAGAGAGAAGAGAGAGTGATTATTATTTCTCCTGAAAGGTTTCTTGATGGGTTGAATTACAAAGAAGGAAAGCCCCTTTATTTATAGGAGAAAACTAACCTTGAGGTTTCTAACTTTTCCATAAATGAATATTCACTATATATGGTAAAGTAGATATTCACTATATATGGTAATATATTTATAACACTCCCCCTTGAATGTCTAATTGATAGATAATGTGTCTCGCTAAAATATTACTAGAAGAAATCCAGTGGGAAAAAAATCTAGTGAAGGAACAAAGTACACGTCTTTACCAATACGCATATAGGCTGCCTCATTAAAAACTTTACAAGAAAAACCCAGTAGGACAAAATCTCATAAGGAAAAAAAAGTACAACGCGTATAACTCCCCCTAATGAGAAAATCCTTGAACCTTTGCATCCCGATCTTGTGCATCATCTTCTTAAAAGTTACAATTGGAGAAGACTTGGTGAATAAATCATCAATATTGTCACTTGAACGAATCTTTTGTACGTTAATATCACCATTTTTTTGTAGCTTGTGTGTATAGAAAAACTTTGGTGAAATCTGTTTTTCTCTATCTGCTTGAGTCCTCCCTTAAGTTGTGTTGTGCATACTGCATTGTCCTAATAAAAATCATGGATACTTCATCACATTTCAAACTATATTTTTTATGAATGAGATGTATCGCAGACCTCAACCACAAATACTCTTGGCTTACTTTATGAATAGTTATTATCTCAGCATGGTTCGATAAAGTGGCTACGATAGACTACTTTGTATATCTCCAAGATATGGCAGTACCCCCACATATGAACACATAGCTTATTTGAGATCGAGCTTTATACGGGTCAGATAAGTACACAACATCAGCATAACCAACAAGATCAGGACCGCAATCTTTAGAATAAAATAGGTCCATATCCTTTTAGGTATCGTAATATATGTTTGATCCCATTTCAATGTCTCCTAGTAGGAGCAGAACTATACCTTGCTAACAAATTAACTGCAAAGGCTATATCAGGCCTTGTAGTATTTACAAGATACATTAGTGCATCAATTGCACTAAGATGTGGTACTTCAGGACCAATCATATTCGATATGTTTCTCATTTCATCAAATGATTTATTTCTTTTGAAAACTCTCCAAGAGTTTCAATGGTTTTCAAGTTATAAACTTATGTAATATAAGGGTTATAAATAAGTTTTCCAGAAACTTTTATATGCTTCAAACATTTTGAATCCTTAAAACTTTTCATATAAATTTTTTCAAGTGACAATGTTCAACATTTCATGAGTGACATCTTCAAGTATCGAGACTGCAAATCAAATAAATTTTATACTTACCAATATGCATCCTTTCACGTCACTTGATAAATATTTCTACGTCAGCATGCTTAAATAAACGTATAATTCAGATCCTCGTGATCTTTCACAATATTGAGCCAATATTGTATCAAAGATATTGATGATATATTATTTTGTATTGGTTCATAATGTGACATAACATTTTGAGATCTCATCACATTATTATTTTTAGGTAACTGAGCCTTTCATAAGGTTTCATGAAGTGTTATGTCGTAGGCTCATTCAGAGCATAATGCCTTTTTATTATGATTATTTGCTTTTTTTTCTTTTCAAGAATGAATTTATTTGGACTCGATTTATCCATCACGCTTTATGCATGCATAGACTTTGTCCTTTAGGGATACAAAATTAGAGCACTTGCATCTTAAATATGAGATGCTTTCAATATTTGACTTGAATTATCTTTTGAATGAGGATCTGATGATAATTCCTAACATATTTCATAGTTTCTTATAATCTCCCCCTTATGTTGAGAAAACTAATATATATCCTTTATTTTATTTGAGGAATCGATCTTTGTGCATTATGATATATTTATTAATCATATACCGCACATCAAAACTATTAGATGGATAGTGTGTGATTCCTGACTCAGAACCAACTTTGAGGGAGAATTAATTATAATTTATTGGTTTAATTCATACAAGTACTTTTGTATATAATATTTCAAACCAACACATAAATTTTTATTCTCATTAGCAATGATTCAGCTATTTATCGATGATATTCAATGTCAAACAATATTATCAAGATGAATTGTCTTGATTACACAATCTGAAAATTATGCTCTTAACTCAATTTTACTAAGCAAACAACTTTATGAATGTCAAACTGTAGGTTGACAATAAATATACAAGTGATCATCTTATATCGATGCATCTTAATAGATCATATGACTGGTGAACAAGCATATTCACCTTTTATACTTTCTACATTTGAGGGATCAAATCCCAACATTAGTTTTTCTAACCAACTTATCACGAGAACAAGCAACATAAACAATTCTTGAAGAATCTTCTAGTCTTCAATATATGTTTAATAATCACTATGCATATCTTTGGGATATCACAATCTTTCATGTCAATTTATGAAATTTTATACTAGTAAACTCAAAGTTTACCATGACATGTACTTTTTTCTTCAGTAAATTTCAGTGGAGGAGGTTCTTCTAGAACCAATAGTACCACAACTGATAGTAGCCCAACCAGTTATGTCTTCATAAGAATAGAATATGCTTCCCCAATTTTTGAGATTGACTTACCTATGTTTGTCGAGATCCCAGCATGCTAATGAGTTTCTATATAGTTGAAAAAGAGGTTATGGAATTTGGGGGTTGGTCTGGTCATAAGGAGTGGGGAATTTATTGCTTATCATCTAGACATGACAACAAGGAGGTGGTGGAGAGGTTATCTTGATTCTAAACCCAGCTAGATCTCTATCGGTGACTTGGACTTAGTTTTCCAAGGCTTTTTTGGTGAAGTATATTCCTCGCAGCATGCATGAGCATCTTTAAGATGATTTTTCTACTTTGAGACAGGGTTCTATGTCTATGGTTGAGTATGAGGAAAGATTTCATGAGTTATCTAGGCATGCCAGTATGATTCTACCTACAGAGTGTGAGCAACTTCAATTCTTTGTTAGGGGATTGAGATTACCACTTCGTAGGGCTACACAAAGTTTGGGACTTTATGAAGTTTTTTTCTAATATTGTTGAGAATGTTTATTCTGTAAAGCAGATGGATCATGAGGACCTAGGGGAAAATAATAATAAACCTCGTTGTTACGACAGTTAAAAAGGGAACCACAATAATTAACAATTTATATGTTGAGGGTTCTATAGGTACCCCCAAAAAGTTTTATCAACATCAGGGTTAGCCTAGTCGGCCAATTTAGGCATTGCTTTAGATATCAAATAGGGTCAGATCGATTCTAGTGGTTTTAGTGGTCAGAGTAGCAGTCAGCCACACAGGGGTGTTCAGTGAGGATCATCGAGTCAGGGTGGTCATTTTGGATCCGCCAAACCTTCTACATAGATTAGGGTGCCCAAGCATATATAACTTCATGGTGGTTGGTCACTTCGCCCCTGAGTGTCCTTAATGTGAGATGATTGAGCCTTTGGTTAAGAGTGCATAACCAATTAGATCTATGCTGCTGCTAACTAAGAGTGGTAGATAAGGTTGTAGGTGTGGTCTCTAGTGTTACATAAGTGGTATATAGAGAGGTAGGATAGGGGGTTACATAGGCACCTATTCTAGTGGCGGAAAAGGTCATTATAATGCCCCAAATCTGGTACCTGAAATGCCACACGGTGCTCAGGACCCCGAAGGACCGTAAGATAACCCATGACTGATATCTGTACCTGTACAATGCATAATATACTGTATAATTGTGGAAATAAAGGCTGAAAGGCAATAAGGTTCAAAGATCTGATAAAAAATAACATTTGAAGATATGGTATATCAATACCAAAATAATTGAAATAAGTGTCTGAATATGCCAGTTTGAAAGCCTCTAAACTGTCTGAATAAGGAGTTGATTGGGACATGTCCCCAACTAACTTCAAATACTAAAATAAATTAATTAATTAGATGATAAAGTAATGGTCATGTCCTCAAAGGATGAGGACTCACTACTAACTCTGATTGCTCAGACTGGAATACTACTGATGCTCTGGAACTCGTGCTTCTGAACCTATGGTATAAAACACCATAGCGCAAATGCGTCAGTTTGTTTGATATAATGGTATGCATGAGAGGTAGGATGAATGCAAAGGGTTCACATGCATGAGCTATACTAATTGACTAAATAGCATAAATTTGAGAATACATGCATGAATACATAATAAATATAACTGAGTTCGTGATAACATGATTACTGAATCTGAGTACTGATAACATGAGATACTCATAGATGTATAAATAAAATAACTAATACTGAGAAATTGTATCTGGTAGTCTGTTTTTTGATGGAACTATCTGAATTCCTTCTATTCTAAGCTGACTGTATCTGACAATCCTGAATTTTGTAGAACTATCTGAGTTTTATTACTGAGACTAAATGACTGTATCTGACAGTTCTGATCTATAACTAAAACTGTGTGAAGTATTCATCTAACCGACAGTCCCCAAATAATGCAATATAGCTGAGTTGGGGTCTAATTTGTAACCCCAATTGGAAGGGTGTCAATACCGCGCCACTGGTAAGGACAATCTATGAGTAACCCTCTTATAATAGGTAACTCTAGTGAAAATGGTGGGAGACCTAATATAATAGGTTAAGACACCTCATCTACCCTCATTTAATAGGCTATGATGTCTTAATTTACGCTGGCTACGTAGTTCTTGAATGCAAAGAATTCTTCTAAGAATCACACCCTCATATAACAGGTAGGTTCCCATCCTTGGGTTATCTCGGTGCTGAATTCCTACTCCCATCTTAATAGACACTTAATTAATTATACTGAACTGACTGGAATGAGTTTACTAAGTTCCTTGACTGACGGAGTATCACTGAGATCTGATAACTGACTGAGATTACTGAGTTTTACCGAGTCATGAGACTAACTGAATTCTACTGAGCATGGCTTGACTGAGAATATCTTGAAAATTAACACTGGCTCTAGGAACACAACTAAATTGTCGGGTACACGTACCCCCAGGACTCGATAGCATGCAATTGACAAGACATGACACTTCTTGACATATAAACATAGACAACAATTCATAGTATAATCATTGGGGATTTTCATGAAGTATTCACATGCTATAAGCTTACACATAAATAGGAATGCATGTTAACATGTCATAATTTAATAAGCCTAATTTCATAAGCATTACGTCAGTCCATTACAAATCATAACAATAACGTGGGATTCATATCGAACATAAGGGAGAAACATGGATTCATCAATTTTGGTCACAATTGAGTCAAAGGGCATAATTCCTATTCTCTTAGGCATTTTATCAAACATCTAGCATGCATAACTTAGGGCTTAAGCATGAATATCAACTTAATATATTAAGTTCATTCAGTCAACTCAATTTCATCGATTTCAATCCATACTTTAACAAAATTTCTTGAAAACATATGAAAGCTTCCAACTTGGATGTCGTACAACAACATAAACATGATTATAATCAATACACAACATAAAAATCACAATTTATAATTTTAAATTAGATTCTTGGGCTTTATGAACGAATGGAATCCATGAATTAATACTTGACATACCTGGGTGGATGATTTCTTAAAGATTGGTGGAGGAAAGATTGCGTTCTTGACTTAGGATTAAGCACCTAGGGTTTTTTGTTCTTGGGGATTGATCTTTGAGAGAAACCCAAATTTGGTATTATGGATGAAGAATGAAGTTATGAGCTCTGGTCTAGTATAATTAGCGGTTAAAATGGGTGGGGAAAGATCCAAATACCCTTTTAATAATGACTTAAAAATTGTTGATCAAAAGTGGCGACGGTTTGGGCTACGGTCCATCGCTGGCTCGATGGTCCATCGGTCCTGACCGTCGCACTTGGCTAGAACTTGTACTTTCTTCCTGATCTGCGATGGTTTGGGTGACATTCTGTCGCTAGCTCGACTGTCCGTCGGTCCTGGCCGTCACAGTTGACAAGACGTTGGGTTCACTGTATTAGCTGTGACGGCTTGGGCGACAGTCCGTCGGTCCTAACTATCACTTCTGGGCATTTCCGATAGTTTTCTGTAAAACATTCATAACTTTTTACTCTGATACTGGATTTGGACAAAATAGGTATCGTTGGAAAGTAAATCCAATTTCCCATATGATAAAAAGTTGAAATTTGGGAAATTCTATCTGATTTAAACATTAATCATTTAGGAAGTCATTACTAACTCTTCTGGAGACTAGATTTGACTTCGAAAAAAGTTTAAGGTATTACAATATCTCCCCCATGGGAACATTCATCCTCAAATGGGACTGACTAAGCTGGGATTTCTGATAGACTGATATTACTTGAGGGACGTGAACATCTAAAACATGCTTATATGACTGAAACTTCTGATATACTAAAATTTCATACTGAATATGCATATCTGATGCATGAATACTGACTCATGAATACATGAATGGAATCATTGATAAGCTAAATTTATCAAGCTAAACATGCATATATGATGCATGAGTACACGGTTGAGCTAAAACATGAATGCATGACTGAATATGCAATAGTACTTTAAAATATCGAGATTGTAACTAAAATCTGAACATAAAACTGAATAGGATTAATGGAAGTTATTACCTTAGGTGGAGTCTGAGTTTGCGGAGAAGAGGTAAGGATACTTGGTCCGCATATCTACTTTTCCATCCTAAGTAGCTCCCTCAATGGAAAGCTTCCGCCAAAGAACTTTGACTAGAAGGACTTCTTTGTTCCTCAGTCTGCAAATCTAGTAGTCAAGGATTTCAACTGGAATTTTCTCGTAAGAGAGACTATTTTGTATATCTACGCCCTTAATAGGGACTATGACTATTGGGTCACCTTTGAACTTCTTAAGCAAGGAGACATGAAAGACTGTATACACTGAAGCAAGATCTGAAGGCAACTCGAGCTCATAAGCTACCTTGCCAAAATGACTAAGAATTTTTAAGGGACCAATACATCAGGGACTGAGCTTTCCCTTCTTGCTGAATCTCTTCACTCCCTTCATGGGAGTGATCCTTAGATAGATAATTTCATTATTCTTGAACTCGAGATTCTTTAGTGAACATGCATGAATGGGAACATGAGAACATGACTGAGTCTGTAACGTGTGACATGAACTGAGTATCATAAATTGAACTGAACCATTGCGTACATGGATTACAACTGAGATTGGAGCATGAGGGTCCACCTATTAGTACATACTACTCCAAGATAGGTTCCTTACATGAAGAGTGAATGACATTTTTTAGGTAAAGAAAGTTCAGGGCATTATAGTGTATCTCCCCCTTGGGACACTACATCCCTCGAAGAATGTTTACTTGGTCGAGATACTAAAGAGAGACTGGAATGATGCACAGGGCACCCATGAACAAAATCGTGACTGAATATCCGAGATTAGAGACTGGGTCATGAAACATGAAATGAGCTGAACATGAGACTTCTTGATTGGTCCATCTTAGAATGGTTACATCCATAAGACTTTGAATAGTGCAACTAGGTGGACAAAATGGGAAAATATGTGAACTTCTCCGTTTGACTGTCGGACTAAAGTACTAGTTGTTCAAACTAATTCCTACTGACTGACTCATCTAATGTATTGATTGACTGATGGCTGAGTACTAGGCATGAAAGACTGAACTGTGCTTAGTCTGAATAACCGGACTGAGAATATAAAGGTTTTTATGAATATGAGAAATGGACTAACTGAGTATATGAGATAGATGATCATGAATTCATAAAATACTTGTATTGTATGAGAATGTAAGACCAGGCATATAACATGATTCAGAAACATTCTGTAAGCTAAGGTAGTAAAATACTAATAACATGCGTAACTAATAACTAGATGCTATGGTCAAGCAAACCTGAAATTGGACTGTGGTACTGATATGATTTCTAAACTGAGGATGAGGATGACACTATATGTAAGACTATAGCAGAGATTGCAACTAAATCTGTAATTGAGACTCATACTGGGACTGAATGCTGGTTTCTAATAATTGAGGTTTAGACTGGTACTGAAGTACTAAATTCTGATGGCTAAGTAATTGATAAGTGAAAGCCATGGTCCTGTAGGACTATATGAGTCCTTTACTGAATACCGATTACTGAACTGATGTTGTACTTGAGGCCTGAGGGATAGAACATCAATACCAGAGATTCATCGAGGGATCTAAACTGAGGGTATACACGACATAACCTGAGTGTGGCTGATCACTAGGAGTGGAACATGAGTCATATAGGCTTAGAATACTGTAAATCACGAGATGAGTACATGATTTGTGAGATGCATGACCTAAGTTTAAAGGTTCTGTACTCATGGGACATGATCCATACTATTGAGTAAACTAGAACTCCTTATACTAGAAACTGGAAACGTACATGATTCTATGAAAGGTGCATAAATGTAAGCTGTATTCATGGAACATGATTTGTAAAGTAGAGTAAACTGGACTCCTTATATGTACACATTCTATGAAATGTGCAAAAATATGTACAATGATCATGGAGCTGATAGGTAGGACATGAAAAGATATCATGATACTTGATGAGTTTTGAAGAGCTGTAATACTATTTTGAGACTATCTGCATGATTATGTTCACTGCGGGAATAGATGAGGATCACATCTATGAATACTATGATGAACATGTCAAATTACTGCGTGAACACATGGTTCATTAGGTTCATGAAGACTGCTGGGCTATTAGTAAGACCAAAGGACATGACTAAGAATTCAAAGTGATTGTACCGAGTTTGAAAAGTTGTCCTCGGAATGTCACATTCTCTAAATCTGGGTTGATGATTACCTGATCTGAGGTTTATCTTAGAGAAATAGCTGGCACCCTGAAGTTGGACAAACAAGTCATTGATTCTGGGAAGTGGATACTTGTTCGTAACCCTGACTTTATTGAGCTAACGGTAGTCTATACACATTCTGATAGAGCCATCTCTCTGTCACATGAATAGTACTAGTGTACCCTATGGGGACATACTAGGCCTGATGAATCCCTGAGCTAAGAGATCCTTCAACCGTTCTTTTAGTTCTCTGAGTTTGGCTGGTGCCATTCTGTATGGAGAAATAGATAAAGGCTGAGTATCTGAAAGAAAATCAATGTCAAAGTCTATTTCCCTTTTGGGAGGAACTGCGGTAAAATCTTTGGGCAACACATCTGAATATTCATTCACTACTGAGACTGATTGGAGACTGAGAGTTCCAGAACTAGAATCCTTAACTTGAACAAAATGATAGACAAATCCCTTAGATATCATTTTCCTATCATGAAGGTAGGAAATAAGTTGATCTCTGAAAACTAAAGTACTACCCTTCCACTCTAGGATGATTTCATTTGGGAACTGAAATTGGACAACTCTGTTTCTGTAGTCGACTGTGTCATAGCAGGAATGAAGTGAATACTGAAAACTCTGTTTCTGTAGTCTACATTTGAGTTTATGCTCACTGGCACGACATGAATACTGAAAGAAGGGAAACTATTCCTAAAATATCTTATAGCCTCCTATCCATAAGTGTGGTTTAGACTCTACTAGATACGGCTTTTTAGACTTCCTAGGACACTATTGAACCTTATGCTCTGATACTAAGTTTGTAACATCCCGAATCTGGTACCTGGAATGCCACATATTGTTCATGACCCGAAGGACCGTAAACTAACCCATGACAGATATATGTACCTGTACATTACATAATATATTGTATAAATATAGAAATAAAGGGTGAAAGGCCATAAGGTTCAAAGATCTGATAAAACATAACATCAGAAGATATGGTATATCAATACCAGAATTACTGAAATAACTATCTGAAAATTTTAGTCTGAAAGCCTCTAAACTGTCTGAATAAGGAGTTGATTGGGACATGTCCCCAAATAACTCCAGCTACTAAAATAAATTAATTAATGAGATAATAATCTAATGGTCATGTCCTCGAAGGATGAGGACTCACTGCTAACTCTGATTGCTAAGACTGGAATACTACTGATGCTCTGGAGCTCATGCTTCTGAACCTATGGTATAAAACATCATAGAGAAAATGCGTCAGTACGTTTGAATGTACTGGTATGCATGTTAGGTAAGCTGAATGCAAAGGGTTCAAATGTATGAACTATATTAACTGACTGAATAACATGAAGTGAGAATACATGCATGAATACATAAAAACTATAACTAAGTTCATGATAACATGATTACTAAATCTGAGTACTGATAACATCAGATACTGATATCTGTATAACTAAAATAACTAATACTGAGCGACTATATCTAACAGTCTGGTTTCTGATAGAACTAGCTGAATTCTGTTCTGTTCTGAGTTGACTGTATCTGATAGTCCTGATTCTGTAGAACTATCTGAGTTCTATTACTTAGACTGAATGACTGTATCTGACAGTCCTAATCTGTAACTGAAACTGTGGGAAGTAGTCATCTAACTAACAGTCCCCAAATAATACAATATAGCTGAGTTGGGGTCCAAGCTGTAACCCCAATTGGAAGGGTGTCAATACCACACCACTGGTAAGGACAATCTATGAGTAACCCTCATATAATAGGTAACTCTAGTGAGAACGATGGGAACCCTCATTTAACAGGTTAAGCCACCCCATCTACCCTCATTCAATAGGCTATGATATCTCATCCTACGCTAGCTACATAGTTCAGGAACACACGGATTTCTTCTAAGAATCACAACCTCATATAATAGGTGGGCTCCTATCCTTGTGTTTGCTCGGTGCTGAATTCCTACTCCCATATGATTAGACACTGAATTAATTATACTGAATTGACTAGACTGAGTTTTTTAAGTTTCGTTAACTGACGGAGTATCACTGAGATCTGATAAATGACTGAGATTACTGAGTTTTCCTGAGTCATGAGACTAACTGAATTCTACTGAACATGGTTGACTTAGAGTATCTTGAAAACTGACACTAGTTCTAGGCACACATCAAAATTATCGAGTACACGTGCCCCCAGGACTCGATAGCATGCAATTGACAAGACATGACACTTCTTGATACATGACCATAGACAATAATTCATAGTACAATCATTGGGGATTTTCATGAAGTGTTTGCATGTTATAAGCTTACACATAAATAGGAATACATGTTAACATATAATAATTTCATAAGCCTAGTCTCATGAGCATTATGTCAATCCATTACAAAGTATAACAATAACATGGGAGTCATATCTAACATAAGGGAGAAACATGAATTCATCAATTTTGGTCACAATTGAGTCAAAGGGTATAATTCCTATTCTCTTAGGTATTTTATCAAACATCTAGTGTGCATAACTTAGGGATTAACCATGAACATCAACTTAATACATCAAGTTCCTTCATTCAACTCAATTTTATCTATTTCAATCCATACATTAACAAAATTTTATGTAAACATATAAAAGCTTCCAACTTGGAAGTCGCACAACAATATAAGCATGATTATAATCAATCCACAATAGGAATATCACAATTTATAATTTAAAATTGGATTCTTGGGCTTCATGGATGAAAGAAATCCATGAATGAATACTTTACATACCTGGGTGGATGATTTCTTAAAGATTAGTGGAGGAAAGCTTGAGTTCTTGACTTGGGATTAAGAACCTAGGGATTCTTATTCCTGGGCATTGATCTTTGAGAGAAACCCTAATTTGGTGTTATGGATGAATAATAAAGTTATGAGCTTTGTTCTGGTGTAATTAGGGGTTAAAACGGGTGGAAAATGACCAAAATCCCCTTTTAAAAATGGCTTAAAAATCGTTGATCAAAAGTGGTCATGGTTTAGGTAATAGTCCATCGCTGGATCAATGGTCCGTTGGTCTTGACCGTCACACTTGGCCAGAACCTGAACTTTCTACCTCGTCTGCGATGATTTGGGCGATGGTCTGTCGTTAGCTCGACGGTCCATCGGTCCTGGCCATCGCACCTAACCAGAAGCAGGGTTCACTGCCTTAGCTGCGATGGATTGGGCGATAGTCCATCGGTCCTGACCATCAATTTTGGGCAGTTTTGACAGTTCTCTGTAAAACATCCATAAGTTTTTACTTCGATATCTGATTTGGACGAAATTGGTATCGTCGGAAATTTTACTTCTGATATACTAAAATTGCATAATGAACATGCATATTTAATGCATGAATACTGACTCATGAATACATGAATGGAATCATTTATAAACTAAATTTATAAAGCTAAACATACATATCTGATGCATGAGTACATGGCTGAGCTGATACATGAATGCATGACTGAATATGCAATTTTACTTTAAAATATCAAAATTGTAACTGAAATCTAAACATGAAACTAAATAGGCTTAGTGAAAGCTATTACCTTGGGCTGAGTCTGAGTTTTTGGAGAAGAGGTGAGGATACTTAGTCCGCATATCTGCTTTTGCTTCCCAAGTAGCTCCCTCAACGGACTGCTTTCACCAAAGAACTTTGACTAGAAGGACTTCTTTGTTCCTCAGTCTGCAAATCTGGTAGTCAAGGATTTTGATTGGAATTTCCTCATATGAGAGACTGTTCTGAATATCTATGCCCTTAACAGGAACTACAACTACCGGGTCACCTATGCATTTCTTAAGCAAGGAGACATAAAAGACTGTATGCACTGAAGCTAGATCTGAGGATCTCATAAGCTACCTTGCCGAACCGACTAAGAATTTTAAAGGGACCGACATATCAGAGACTGAGCTTTCCCTTCCTTCCGATTCTCTTCACTCTCTTCATGGGAGAGATACTTAGATGGATAAAGTCATTAATCTTGAACTCGAGATCCTTTAGTGAACACGCATGAACGGGAACATAAGAACATGACTGTGTCTATAATGTGTGACATAGACTGAGTATCATAAACTGAACTGAGCGATTGTGTAAATGGCTTACAACTAAGATTTGAGCTTGAGGGTCCACTTATGAGTACCCACTACTCCAAGATAGGTTCCTTACATGAAGAGGGAATGACATATTTAGGTAATAAAAGTTCAGGGGATTATAGTGTATCTCCCCCTTGGGACACTACGTCCCTCGAAGAATGCTGACTTGGATGAAATACTGAGGAGAAACTGGAATGATGCACAGGGCACCCATGAATGGAATTGCGACTAAATATCTGGGATCTAAGACTGAGTCATGAAACATGAACTGAGATAAACATGCAACTGCTTGATTGGTCCATTTTAGAATGGTTACATCCACAAAACTTTTAATATTGCGAATAGGTAGACAAAATGGGAAAATATGTGAACTTGTCCGTCTAACTATCGGACTGATGTACTGGTTGTTCAAACTAATTCCTATTGACTGAATCATCTGATGTGCTGACTGACTGATGGTTGAGTACAGGCATATAAGACTGAATTATACTTAGTTTGATTAACTAGACTGAGAATATAGAGGTTTTTATGAATATAAGAAAGTGAATAACTGAGTAATATAAGATAGATGATAATGAATTCATGAAATACTTGTATTGTCTGAGAATGTAACACCAGGCATATAACATGATTCAAAAACATTCTATAAGTTGAGGTACTAAAACACTAATAATATGCGTAACTGATAACTACATGCTATGGTCAGGCAAACTTGAAACTGGACTATGGTACTGATCTAATTTCTAAATTGATGCTGAGGCTGACACTATATCAAAGACTGTAGCAGAGACTGCAACTAAATGTATAATTGAGACTTATACTAGGACTGAATGTTGGTTTTTGATAATTGAGGTTTAGACTGGTACTGAAGTACTAAATTCTGATGGCTAAGTAATTGATAACTGAAAGCCATGGTCCTATAGGACTATCTGAGTTCTTTACTGAATATCGATTAGTGAACTGGCACTGCATCTATGTCCTGAGGGATGGAACATCGACACCACATATTTACCGAGAAATCTAAATTGAGGGTATTACATTACATAACCTGAGTTTGGCTGATCACTAGGAGTGGAATATGAGTCATGTAGGATGAGCATACTATAAAGAATGACATAAGTACATGATTCATGATCTGCATGACCTAAGTCTGAAGGTTCTGTATTCATGGGACATGATCCGTACTATTGAGTAAACTAGAACTCCTTATACTAGGAACTGAAAACATATATTATACTATGGAAGGTACGTAAATGTAAGCTGTGTTCATGGAACATGATTTATACCACGGAGTAAATTGGACTCCTTATAGTGGGAACTGAAATCATACATGATTTTCACTAATGTGCACAAATATGTGCGATGATCATGGAGCTGACATGTAGGACATGAACAGATATCATGATACTTAATGGGTTTTAAGGATCTGTAATACTATTCTGAGAGTGTCTGCATGATTATGTTCACTGCGAGAATAGACGAGGATGACATCTATGAAGACTATGATAAACATATCTAAGTACTGCTTGAACACATGGTTCATCAAGTCCATGAAGGCTACTGGGGCATTGTTAAAACCAAAGGAGATGACTAAGAATTCGAAGTAATTTTACCGAGTTGAAAAAACTATCCTTGGAGTGTCACATTCTCTAACTATGGGTTGATGATAGCCTGATCTGAGGTCTCTCTTAGAGAAATAAATGCCACTCTGAAGTTGGCCAAACAATTCATTGATTCTGGAAAGTGGATACTTGATCATAACCATGACTTTATTGAGTTGACAGTAGTCGATACATATTCTGTGAGAGTTGTCTCTCTTTCGCACGAATAGAACTGGTGCAACCTATGGGGACACACTAGGCCTGATAAATCCCTAGTCTAAGAGATCCTTCAACCGTTATTTTAGTTCTCTAAGTTCTTCTGGTGCCATTCTGTATGGAAGAATAGATAAAGGCTGAGTATCTGAAAGAAGATCAATGCCGAAGTCTATTTCCCTTTCGGGAGAAACTCCGAGAATATCTTTGGGAAACACATCTGAATATTCATTCACTACTGAGACTGATTTAATACTGGGAGTTCTGGAACTAGAATCCTTAACTCGAACAAGATGATAGACACATCTCTTAGATATCATTTTCCTAGCATGAGGTAAGAAATAAGCTGACCTCTGAAAACTGAAGTACTACCCTTCAACTCTAGCACGGGTTTATTTGGGAACTAAAACTGGACAACTCTATTTCTGCAGTTGACTATGGCATAGCAGGAATAAAGCCAATCCATGTCGAGAATGATATCAAAATCAGTCATCTCTAATTCGACTAAGTCTACTGAAGTGACTTTCTGAGATACCATAACCAGAAAGTTCCTGTATACCCGTCGGGCTATGATAGTTTTATCCACTAGGGTGGAAACTGAGAAAGGCTCTGCTAGAATTTTGAGACTAACTACGAAATCAACTGCTATATAGGGACTAACAAAGACAAAGAAACTCCTAGATCTATTAAGCGTAAACATATACATAAAAGATCTATAATGTACCAGTAACCATATTAGGAGAATTTTCCTGATCCTATTAGGATTGGAGAGCATAGAGTCTGTTTGGGCGTTGCCCACTGGTAGCACTGGAGGTAGCACCCTGCTATTTCGGGTGACCGGACTGAGATGAAGAACGGTTATGCTGACCTTAAAAACCTGTCTGGGGATAATCTCTGACTCTATGGACTGGCTTGCCATATCTGAAATAGACATTGTTGCCAGCTCTGTAAATACCCTGATGGTTTTAACATATCTGACAAAGGGGATGGGTTCGGGCACTGCTAATACTGCCCTAGGTTTAGGGCCTGGCACCCTATCCGTGTTACCATCTCTAATTTTCAACACTAGAGCACTAGCTGAAGAAGAGGCTAGGACAACAACCTGCTTATTGCTCTGAGTTACCACTGAGTAAGATAAAGTGAGGGAGCCGGTTCAGAATTCATCATGAAAGTCCTTCTCGTCTAGGGAATCTGCTTGAACGGGCGAAGGTACTGACTAATTCCAGTTCTCTTTTTGTTAGCCCTTTTGGGAGACATATTCAGTAAGTGAAATGGAAAAATGGATTAGACTGGAAGTTTACATTTGAGCCTATACTCACTGGCATGACATGAATACTAATAGAAAGGAAACTATTCTTAAAACATCTTATAGCGTCTTGTCCATAAGTGTGGTGTACAACACACCCATACACAAGCCTCTACTAGATGCGGATTTTTAGACTTCCTAGGACACTGTTAAACCTTATGCTCTGATACAAAGTTTGTAACACCCCAAATCTAGTACCCGGAATGCCACACGGTGCTCATGACCTGAAGGACCGTAATCTAACCAATGACTGATATATGCACCTATACACTGCATAATATACTGTATAAATATAGAAATAAAGGTTGAAAGGACATAAGGTTCAAAGATCTGATAAAATATAACATCTGAAGATATGGTATATCAATACCAAAACAACTGAAATAACTATCTGAACATGCTAGTCCGAAAACTCTAAACCATCTGAATAAGAAGTTGATTGGGTCATGTCCCCAACTAACTCCAACTACTAAAATAAATTAATTAATGAGATAATAAAGTAATGGTCATGTCCTCAAAGGATGAGGACTCACTGCTAACTCTGACTGCTGAGACTGGAATACTACTGCTGCTCTGGAGCTCGTGCTTCTGAACCTATGGTATAAAACACCATAACGCAAATGTGTCAGTACATTTGAATGTACTAGTATGCATGTGAGGTAGGCTGAATGCAAAGGGTTCACATGCATTAACTATACTAACTGACTGAACAACATGAACGTGAGAATACATACATGAATACATAATAACTATAACTTAGTTCATGATAACTTGATTACTGAATATGAGTACTGATAACATGAGATACTGATAGCTGTATAACTAAAATAACTAATACTGAATGACTTTATCTAACAGTCTGGTTTCAGATGGAACTAGATAAATTCTGTTCTATTCTGAGTTGACTATATCTGACAGTCCTAAATTCTTAGAACTATATGAGTTCTATTACTTAGACTAAAATACTGTATCTGACAGTCCCGATCTATAACTGAAACTGTGGGAAGTAGTCATCTAACCGACAGTCCCCAAATAACACAATATAGCTGAGTTGGGGTCTAATCTTTAACCCTAATTGGAAGGGTTTCAATACCGCACCACTGGTAAGGACAATCTATGAGTAACCCTCATATAACAGGTAACTCGAGTGAAAATGGTGGGAGCCCTTATATAATAGGTTAAGATATCTCATCTACCCTCATTTAATAGGCTATGAAGTCTCAATTTACGCTAGCTACGTAGTTCTGGAATGCAAGGATTTCTTCTAAGAATCACACCCTCATATAACAGGTGGGTTCCCATCCTTGGGTTCGCTCGGTGCTGAATTCCTACTCCCATCTGAATAGATACTGAATTAATTATACTGAACTGACTAGAATGAGTTTACTGAGTTTTATTAACTGACGGAGTATCACTGAGATCTGATAACTGACTGAGATTACTGAGTTTTACTGAGTCATGAGACTGACTGAATTCTACTGAGAATGGCTTGAATGAGAATATCTTGGAAAATGACACTGGCTCTAGGCACACAACTAAATTGGCGGGTACACGTACCCCCAGGACTCGATAGCATAAAACTGACAAGACATGACACTTCTTGACAAATGACCATAGACAACAATTCATAGTACAATCTTTGAGGATTTTCATGAAGTATTTACATGTTATAAGCTTACACATAAATCGGAATGCAATTTAACATATCATAATTTCATAAGCCTAATATCATGAGCATTACGTCAATCCATTACAAAGCCTAACAATAACATGAGAGTCATATCGAACATAAGGGAGAAACATGGATTGAGCAATTTTGGTCACAATTGAGTCAAAGGGCATAATTCCTATTCTCTTAGGCATTTTATCAAACATCTAGTATGCATAACTTAGGGCTTAAGCATGAACATCAACTTAATACATCAAGTTACTTTATTCAACTTAATTTCATCTATTTCAATTCGTACATTAATAAAATTTCATGAAAATAGATAAAAGCTTCCAACTTGGAAGTCGCACAACAACATAAACATGATTATAATCAATCCACAACATAAACATCACAATTTATAATTTAAAATTTGATTCTTGGACTTCATGGATGAAAGGAATCCATGAATGAACACTTGACATACTTGGGTGGATGATTTCTTAAAGATTGGTGGAGGATATCTTGAGTTCTTGACTTGGGATTAAGAACTTAGGGTTTCTTGTTCTTGGGGGTTGATCTTTGAGAGAAATCCTAATTTTGTGTTGTGGATGAATAATGAAGTTATAAGCTCTGGTCTGGTATAATTAGGGGTTAAAACGGGTGGAAAAAGACCCAAATACCCTTTTAAAAATTGCTGATCGAAAGTGGCGATGGTTTAGGTGACGGTCTGTCACTGGCTCGATGGTCCGTCGGTCCTGACCGTCGCACTTGGCCAGAACTTGAACTTTCTGCCTCGTCTGCCATAGTTTAGCCGATGGTCCACCGCTAGCTCGATGGTACATCATTCCTAGACATCGCACTTGATTAGAAGATGGGTTCACTATCTTAGCTGTGACGGCTTGGGCGACGGTCCGTCGGTCCTGACCATCATTTTTGGGCAGTTCCGATAGTTCTCTGTAAAATGTCCATAACTTTTGACTCCGATAACGGATTTGGACGATATTGGTACCATTGGAAAGCTAATTCAATTTACCGTATGATAAAAATATAGAATTTGGGAAATTTTTTATGATTTAAACATTTTTCATTTAGGAAGTTATCACTAACTCTTCTGGAGACTAGATTTGACTTCAAAAAAAGTTTGGGGTATTACAGTCATTTGTATGCTATACTAGGTAAACTAGAGGCTGAGACTTTAGATGTCATTATCACTTGTATGATTTTCATATGGAATTAACCATCTTCTAATTTGTTTTATCCTGACTCCATATTTTTATATGTTTCTGCTTATTTTACATCGTATCAGGGGTTATGTTGATATACCATATCTGTGACATTGTATGTAGCTACCCCCATGGTTGATTCATAGTAGTAGATCAGATATATAGATTTATTTTTTGTGATATTCGAGAGTTTGATACTCAGATTGATCTTATTGTTCTAGATATGATTGATTTTGATGTGATTCTAGGCATAAATTGGTTATTGCCTTACCATGTGCTCTTAGATTGTTTTGGTAAGACCATTACCTTAGAATTGTCTGGCATACCTCTGATTGTGTGGCAGGGTTCTATTAGATGCATGCCTATAGGGAATATTTCTTATATTCAGGCCTGGAGACTAATTTTGAGAGGTCGTGAGTCATTTCTTGCATATATTTGTGATGCTATTAACGAGAGCTTATCTCTTGAATCCATCCCTATTGTTCATGAGTTTCCTGATATATTTTTGACTGATCTACCTAGCCTTCCTTCTGAATGTCATATATAGTTTATTATTGACCTTGAGCTAGGCACTCGACTTATTTCTAGGGCTCGATATTATATGGATCCTGTTGAGATAAATAAGCTGAATAGTTAGCTTCAAGATTTTTTAGGTAAGCGTTTTTTCAGACAGAGTGTATCACCATAGGGTAATCCAATTATGTTTTTGAAGAAGAAAGAAGGCTCTATGCATATAAGTACTGATTACATATAGTTAAATAAGGTGACCATGGAGAATAAGTATCATTTGCCTTGTATCGATGATTTGTTTGACTAGCTTCAGGGTGAAGTAGTTTTTTCTAAGATAGATTTGAGGCCCGATTACCATAATTTTAGAGTTAGGGCTGCAGACATCCCTATGAAAGCCTTTAGGAATTGTTATGGTCATTATGAGTTCCTAGTGATGTCTTTTGGGCTGACCAATACCCCAACAACTTTTATGGATTTGATGAACCACATATTTAGGCCGTATTTGCACACCTTCATGATAGTATTTATTTATTAAATTTTGGTATATTCGAGGATTAGGAAAAAACATGAGCAATATTTGAGGACTGTTTTCCACACTATGAGAGATCATTAACTTTATTCCAAGTTCTCAAAGTGCTAGTTGTTGCTTGAGTCTTTACCATTCTTGGGCCACGTAGTGTCCAAGAATGGTATTATGGTGTACCTAATGAAGATTAAGGCTATTCGTAGTTGTGCTAGTCCTATGTCGCCTATTGAGGCTCGCTATTTTGTTGGGTTGGTAGGTTACTATAGGTGAGTCCTTGAGGTTTTTTCTTATATTGCACCTTCTATGACTGGATTGACTAGGAAGGAGTTTTGTTTTAATGGTCTACAAGTTATGAGGTGAGCTTTCTGAAGCTCAAGGATTTTCTTACTTCAGCTCATGTTCTTAATTTTCTAGTTGAGGGAGGAGAGGGTTATATTGTCTACTGTGATGCAACTAGTGTTGTTATAGGGTGTGTTCTGATGCAGAGAGGCCATGTTATTACATATGCATAGAGGTAACTGAAGGTGCATGAGCGCAACTACCCCACTCATAACTTGGAGTTGGCAGTGGTAGTATTTGCACTTATGGTTTAGAGGCATTATTTGTATGGGTTTTCTATGAGATCTTTACTGATCCCCATAGTATTCAGTATATTATAACCTAGAAGGACCTTAAATAGAGGTAGTATAGATGGATTGAGCTGCTGAAGGACTATGATATATTTATTCTTTTCCATCCGAGCAAGGTAAATGTCTTAGCGGACACCTTAAGCTGGAAGTCAGTGAGTATGGGTAGCTTAGTCTTTATTTCAGTTTCTTAGCATTTATTTTCTTTGGATATCCATTTCTTAGCTATCTTGATGGTTTGTTTTGATACTTCTGACCCTCAAAGGATCATTGTAAGTATTGAGGCCAGATCTACCTTGTTGGGAAGATTTGAGGTCATCAATATAAGGATACCAGTTTTCATAGCTTTCTAGGGTAGATATTTAGAAGTGAGTCTAGGAGCGCTACATTAGATTCTGAGGATGTTTTGAGGTTTGATAGTCATATTTGTGTTCCAAGGGTTGACAATTTTATTTAGTTGATTCTTTACGAGGCTCATAACTTTAGATACTTTATTCACCATGGACAACTAAGATGTATAGAGATTTAAGGCATCACTATTAGTAGAGTGGTGTATGGAGGGATATAGCAGGGTTTGTGGCTTAATGCCTTTATTGTCAGGCCGAGCACTAGAGGACTGGTTGATTGATTCAATAACTACCCATTCCTGAGTAGAAGTGGGAGTAACTGAGTTACTATGGATTTTATAGGAGAATTTCCTCACACTTCCCATGTTTTGATAACATTTGGGTGATTGTGGATTGATTGAACAAGGCTGCATATTTTATCCTTATTTGAGTTTCGTACAGTGCCGGGAGGTTAACCCATGTTTATATTTAGGAGGTGGTTTGCTTACATAGGGTACCTGTGTCCATTATTTTAGACTGAGGCTCTCAGTTTACTTCTAGCTTCTAGAGGACATTTCAGGAAGAGTTAGGTACTTTGGTTGATCTTAGCACCGCATTTCACCCCTATACTGATGGGCAGTGAGAATGGACTATCTAGGTTTTGGAGGACATGCTCCACCCTTGTACAACGAATTTTAAGGGTCAGTGGGACTAATTTCTACCTTTAGTAGAGTTTGCATATAATAATAGCTTCCATTCCAGTATTCAGATGGACCCATTTGAGTCATTGTATGGTAGGTGATGTCGATCTCCTATTGGTTGGTTTAAGACTTCAGAGGCAAGGCCTCATCGCACAAATTTTCTTTATGAGTCGTTAGATTGATTTTGGGTGATTCAGGATAGGCTACGATCTGCTCAGAGTAGGAAGGAAAGTTATACTGACCATAGACGTCGTCCAATGAGGTTCAAAGTTGGTGACAAAGGTTTTCAACAAGCATCGCTTATGAAAGGTGTGATGAGGTTTGGGAGGAGGGGCAACTTTTCTCTAGGTATATTGGAACTTTTGAGATTCTATAGACAGTTAGGTAGGTAGCATATGTATTCGCATTACCTCCTACCTTTTCAACCATCCATCCAATACTTCATATGTCTATGCTGCGACGGTACATTCTAGAAGAGTTGTATCTTCTTCAATGGGACTAAATTCAGTTGGATGAGAAGTTGGTATTTATGGAGGAACCCGTGTCCATTTTGGCCAGAGATGCAAGAAGGTTGTGCTCCAGGGACATTTAAGTAGTTATTGTCCAGTGGGTCACCGCCCAGTCGAGAAGGCTACCTGGGAGATTGAGCATGATATATGGGCTCGATATCCATACCTATTAGACCCTTCAGGTACTTTCTTATCTTTTTTTTTTGCAGATGAAAGTCCTTTTAGTAGTGTCTATTATAACGACCCTCTCGATAATTTCCCTCATTTTATTATGTTCTCGGTGTTTAGAGATTTCCTATAAGTGTCCCAACATATTTATAACTTACTGGGACTAACAATTCAGTTTCCAGGCAATCCGTGTGAGAATTTTATTAATACCGAATTAGTTGTGAAATATTTAAATTAAATTAGAATTTTGTAAGACGACACAGTTAATCACCTTTCTAAAATATTTTTGATATTGACAAAATTCTTTAGTTATGATATATTTTTTCATAACCCAGACTACCCCTAGTCGTACCGCAGTGTTTAAGTCCATATGTGACCCTAAGCTAATCCATGATCTGGCACAAGCTATAAATCCTAAAAAAAGGTAACAAGATACTGTATGGGAGTCTTTTAAAAACAAATATCTAAATAACCAAAACAATGTTAAAGTTTACTAAAAATCAACACTGAAATACCATACTAACTGTCTGAAAGCCTCTAAACATGATGAGTTGTTGGGATAGGTCCCTAACTAACTCTGACGACTAAAATAACATGAAATAAAGTACCAAAAATCATAATAAGTATTATTACTAGTCCTCGACTAATAAGGACTCACAAATGTTATTGCTGAGTGATACAAAATTGACTATGTGCGATCTGGGAACTAAGCGTCCAAACCTATATTGTGAAATCAATATAGCACAAAAGAGAGTATGCGGTCAGTACTTTGAATGTACTGGTATGCATATAGGAACTAACTGACTTACATATATATACTGGTCATGAATGTATGAACATGTAAAGCGAATGCAAGACCAAGCATAAACATATACTAAAATAATTTGAATATCTAAATAACTGATATATAGACACTGGGTCTGCAAACCTAAACTGATATAATTTGAATACTGGACTAAAACTGTGGGAGCTAACATCTAATCAACATACCCCAATTTGAGATAATCGGAGTCCAACCTGTAACCCTAGTTTGAAGGGTGTCAGTACCTTGGCAAGGGTACTCAATTGGTTGTATGGATCAACTATACTAATGTCCCAACGGACTAGGGTGTCACCCTATGCTAGCAGATGCCCTTAAGAGAGTATCAACCCTATACTGGTAGGAAGACCTCTTATATCCTACGTAGGCTATGTAGTTATGGAACTTAGGGACTTCTACTAAAGGTCTCACCCTAAACTGGTAGGTAAGCCTTCATCCCTAGGTTCGTTTGGTACTAAGTCCTACTCCTAACTGAACTGACACTGATACTGATTAAAGGTTAACATGATTCACAACTGATAAATGCTCAACATAATGAAAATTTGAATATAATAATAATATCATAATCTAAGTGACTTGTAACCTGACATCTGAAACATGTATGAGTATCTAGGTATCATATGTTCATAACCCGCCAGCACTAAAAATGCATTAAGTATGGAATTATTGAAATCATGACATGATAGGGGAATTTCATGATTTGAACTGAAGAATGCTTGAGTCTCGGGTGTTTCGAAAATAGCCTCTTTATCTCATTTCTGATGTAGTGGTATGGACTGCGTAGACTTATCCTCCCCAGACCCCACTTGGCGGGAATATATTGGGTATGTTTTTGTTGTTGTGAACTCAAGAATGGTACAATTTTGTTAATATTGAAGGATATCATTGTTGGTATACCAAAACATGTTTAAACTTACGGAAGGACACACATCATGTCATATTCAAGAGTTAGGTTGAAGAATCGAGGTAGGAAAAAGTCATTATTTCCACCCTAAACTATACTCGAAAAGTATAAGACACATCTAAACTATTAGAGTGACCTACCACACACCTATACTATATAAAAGTGAATTTTTTACACCCTGTAAAGCATTATACCACTTGCATGTGGTGGTGTTTTACAGGCGCCAGCCACGTTAGCTCCACGTCAACATAATACGAAAAAAATAATAAATTTGTTATTTTCTTATTTTTTTTCTTTTTCTTTTTAATTAAAATTTTTATTCTTTTTCTTCAATGTCCAAAACCTCCATCGTTATTAGGTCAATTTTTTTCTTTTTCTTCAATGTCTGAATCCTCCTTGATGTTTTAGCTTCCGCAAGATCAATTTTCGATCACCACTGGTAGATTAATCGCAAGGTTCGATGTTGGTCCCATTTTATAAATCCTAAAGAAAGGTGCAGGCATGTGAAAAATCAAGATGCAGACACTCTTTCAAGTAACTGGCTTTTCCCTCTTTTCCCCTACATCTTGCAACAACTTTATAATAATGTGGAATTTTTATATATTTTCTTCCACATAATAATAGTGTAATAAAACAACAAAGGAAAATGAAAAAAATTCATATTAGTGTGCAGAAGTTGATGCTTTGGGTGTCCCTACTTCTATAGTTTGAAACATCTCTGTCTTTATGCAATGGTAGTACAGATAACCAAACCACATTCTAAAATTAGACCTAAATACAAATTCAGAGATATCCGAGAAAAATTCATTTAGGGATATTCTAAATACCTTGCTATAGTTTCTCCAATCCCATCGGGAAACAACTCAATTCTATGACCCAAAACATGGGTCTCATCGAAAAGAAGACAACAACGATTGGAGCCAACATTGAGGCTAGTGAAGGTGCAGGTGTGAATTTGTGGTGGTTTTTATAACTTTGGATGTAAACAATGGTGATATTGTTATTCTGATGGCAATTTTAGTATTGGATGTTTAATTTTATGGTGGTTGTTTGTGATTTTTGTGACACTAATGGTTGTATTGTGATTTCGATAATGAAATTTATGGTGGATTCTTAAAACTATTGTGGTGAAGATTTGAGTTTGATGATGATGGCACCAATGATGGTGTTTTAATTGTGATTTTGGTGAAGAAAAGCAATTAAAGAAGGTGGGACCCACATATTAAAATAAATAAATAAGAAAATTTAATTTTATTAATATTTTCATAGTTGAACAAATAAAAAAAAAAATTTATTAACATTTTTTCAATTAAAAAAATAATTGATCTAATTGTATATATTAAGAAGAATATTAGGAGTACTTAATGATATAATGACAAATGAAATAGTGACACGTGTATGGAAGCTGCTATTTTAAGATTTTTTTTCTTCCTCTCATGCACCTGAGGAAGGTGAATACACCTTCTCTGCCACCTTACCTTCTAAGGAGGTAATAGTTTCACTTTTTTATAGTCTAGATGTGTAATAGGATACTATGATACTTTAGGTGTGACCTAAACTTTTCATCTATAGTTCGAGGTGGAAACCATGACTTTTCCCAATTAAGGTATTCATACTTTTCATGGTACCATAATTCAAAGTGAAGTTTAAACTTGAGAATTGGGAAAGATTTTGGGACTCAATGGGTGAAAGGAGCCCTTTGATGAACATCCCACATACTTGTAAGTAGAAGATTAAAGAAATCTTCTCAAGAATTGGACTTGCTTGATGAACCCTAGTTGCTTTGTGAGAGAACAGAAAACCTCTTCTTTACGGTTTCTCTATGTGAAATTAAATTAATCATGTAATTGGGGATTTTGGGGCTTTTATACCACCCTTTTGGGAAGCATAAATGATGTGGGTTGGGATTTTAAAAGAGTGGAAAAAGACTTAAAAAAAGTATAAAAATAATGTAGAAAATTGGATTCCCAGTCGTTACGACTCATTTTATGGCTCGTCATGGCTTGTTACGAGTCTTAGTCTGAGTCGTGGTCTGGGACTTTGAGTTTGGGGCCTTCACTGCCTTTAACTACGACTCACTATTGTACGACTCATTGGGACTGACTTCAAGTCGTGAGGTGGAGTCGTAGTCTAAATCTTTACTTATGGATCACTCACAGGTCAGGTTATGAGTCAACATAATGACTCGTAATGTCTGTTTACGAGTCGTATTCTAGAATAGTAACCACTGTTGTTGATTTAGGTTAGTACACTTTGGTGTCTATGAGTCCCTTCATACGACTCGTAGCAACTGTTTATGGGTCGTAAGGAGGAGTCGTAGTCACTGTGCTATAGTTGAAGGATTTAATGAAGTGACTATGACTCACTCATGACGACTCATCATGAGTGATAATAATTCCTTACCTTGAGTCGTAATCATGACAGTGTAATGTCAGGCCCTTAGAAGATTTTCCACAACTTTTTGCCATGACATCGGATTGATGCGAGACTTGAAGCATTGGAAATCTAACTTGGTGACCTATCTTTTGAGGAGTCTAGAGCTTGGAAACATGGGGTATTAAAATATCTAACCTTGGGATCATTCATTCTTGAATGAAACTATCTGAGTTGGAATACACGAAAGACTGAGATCATGCACTGAGTACTCATGCGTTGAACATGACTAAGTACTTGAATCTGAGACACGATGCATGGATTGGACTGAATTTACGAATGCATTCTATGACATGAGGATTCTTGCAAAGTTGAGATGGAAAATAAGAGAATTAATTAATTAAGCTAACCATTACCTCTAGTTGGATGTGAATTCATAAAGAAAAGATAGGGGTACTGGGTTCGCATATCGGCTTCTGCTTACCAAGTACCTCCTTTAACGGACTGATTCCTCCATAAAACATCTACTTAGGCAACTTATTTATTCCTCAACCTACGAATCTGATGGTCAAGGATCTCAACTGGGACTTTTTTATAAGAGAGACTATCTTCAACGCCGACACTCTCTAAAGGAACTGCTAAAGCTGAATCACTAATGTATTTCTTTAACAACGAGAGTTGAAACACTAGATACACTGATGCTAGCTCTGCAGGCAAATCTAACTTATAAGCTACCTTCCCAAAATGGTTCAAAATCCTATATGGTCCAACATAGCGGGGAATGATCTTTTCGTACTTACCAAATCTCTTCACCCTTTTCATGGGTGAAATTTTTAGATATACATAATCACCAACAAGAAATTCAAGATCTTTTCCTCATATCTGTATAGGATTTCCGACGACTTTGGGTTGTCTTCAACCTTTCTCAAATCAACTGAACTTTCTTCATCATCTCATATACTAAATTTGACCCTATCAAAGTGGTCACTCCAACTTCAAAACAACCAATAGGATATCTACACCTCCTACCATATAGATCCTCAAATGGATCTATCTAAATACTAAAGTGATCACTGTTATTATAGGCAAACTTAATCAAAGGTCACTCGTCATCCCAACTACTATTGAAATTGATAACACACGCCATAAACATGTTCTCTAAGGTCTGAATAGTCCAGTCTACCTGACCATCTATCTGGGGATGAAAATCTATACTGAGATAAACTTGGGTACCAAGACCCTTCTGAAAAGCCTTCCAAAAATGGAAGGTAAACTAAGTACCTCTATCTGAAATGATGGTCAAAGGGACCCCATACAACCTTAACAACTCCCTGATATAGAGTCTAGCATAATCTTCATCTTAATATAGAGTATGGAATGTCAAGAAATAAGCTAACTTGGTGATTCTATCCACAATGACCCAAATAGAATCATGATAACGACGTGTACTTGATAACCCTCTAAAAAATCCATATTCACCACTTCCCACTTCCAAGTGGGAATGTTGAACTGTTGAAGTGTACCTTTAGGTCTCTATTGCTCAACCTTGACCTGCTAAAAATTTGAACACATAGCCATGAATTCTGCAATATCTTTCTTAATACCATTCCATAAATAGACTTCCCACAAATTACGGTACATCTTAATGGCTCCTAGATGAATATAATATCATGAACTATGCACTTCTACTAGTATTCACTACCTCAAATTATCCATATTTAGAACAAATAACCTACCCTAACAATGAAGCACACCATCTCCCCCTTGGGAGAAAACCTCAACTTTCTGATCTCGAACTATCTCTTTCAACTTAACTAGAATAGTATCATTATCTTGATTTTCCTTTACCTCAGAAACTAAAGAATATTCTAAGCCATTCTGAACCTATACACTAGCTTCGGTCGAATCAACCAACTGAACACCCAATCTATCCTGCTGATGAACCTCACAAACAAACTCCTTCTTACCATCCTCAATATGGGCCACACTTCCCATAGACAATCTACTAAGGGAATAAGACACAACATTCACCTTACCCAGGTGTTACAACACACTCATATCATAATATTTTCACAATTTAAGCCACCTTCTCTGATGAAGATTTAGGTCTTTTTGTGTGAACACATATTGTAGACTCTTGTGGTCAGTAAACATATCAACATGGACCCTATAAAGGTAATGCCTCAAAATCTCTAAGGTAAAAATGATTTCTTCCATAAGTCAAGTAATTATTCTTATGAGGTTTAAGTTGTATAGAGGCATAGGCAATAACCTTACCTCGCTGTGTCAACACACATCCAATACCGACCCTGGAAGCATTACAATAAGACACAAACCTATTTGAACTCTCTTTTAAAGTCAATAGTGGAGTGGAAGTGAGTTGATTCTTCGACTCCTAAAAACTCTTCTTGAAAGAATCTGACCACTGAAATTTGAATTTTCTCTGAGTCAGCTGGGATATGACAGAGGTGATAGAAGAAAATACCCCAATAAACTATCTATATTAACTGTATAAACCCAAGAAACTCCTAATATCTGATAGAGAGATTGGTCTAGGCTAGTTTCTTACAGCTTCAGTCTTTTGGGGATCAACTCGAATGCCGTCATCAGGAATAATATGATCGAGGAAAGATACTAATTTCAACTAAAATTCACACTTGTCGAACTTAGTGAATAAATAATGATCCTTAAGGGTTCACAAAACAATCCTTAAATGGTCTACATGCTCACCTTCACTTCTAGAGTAGATTAGGTGTCATCTATGAAGACTATGAAGAACATATCCAGGTGATGCTATACTAGGATTTCATCTATAAAGACTATGATGAACTTGTTTAGGTGATTATTGAATACTTTGCTCATCAAGTCCCTAAAATATGGAGGAGCATTCATTTCAAAAGCATTACTGCAAATTTAAAGTGACCATACTGAGTTTCGAAGGCCGTCTTTGGAATGTCATATTCTCTGACTATGAGCTAATGATATCCATATATGAGGTATATTTTAGAGAAATAATTTGCACTCCGAAGTTGGTTTAATAAGTCATCAATCTTAGGGAGAAGATACTTATTCTTGATTGTGACTTTGTTCAACTGACGGTAGTTGATGCACATTCTATGAGAACCATTTTTCTTGAGTAAGAAAAGAACTGGAGCACCCTACGAGGAAAACTAATCCTGATGAATCCCTTATCTAAAAGATCTTTCAACTGCTCTTTCAATTCCTTAAGCTCAATTGTAGCCATTTTGTAAGGTGAAAAAAATAGGTTGGGTATCTAAGAGGAAATCTATTCTGAAGTCAATTTCCCTTTTCGAAGTAACTTCTAGAAGACCTTTGGGAAATATATTTGGAACTCGTTCACTACTGGAACTGATTCAAGACTCAGGATTTTAGAACATGAGTCTTTGACTCAGACAAAATGGTAAATACAACCCTTAGAGATCATTTTCCTATCCTTAAGGTAAGAGACAAATCGACCTGTAAGCACTGAGTTAACACCCCTCCATTCTATGACTGGCTCATTAGGAAACTGCAATTGGACTATCCTATTTTTGTAGTCGACTAAAGCATAAGAAGAGTGGAGCCAATCCATACCGAGAATGACATCGAAATTAACCATCTCTAATTCTACAAGGTCTACAAAGGTAACTTTCTGAGATACTGTGATGGGGCAATTTTTGGATACCCGTCCGCCTAAGATAAAACTACTGATAGGGGAAGAAACTGAGAAGGGCTCTATTAGGATTTTGAGACTAAAGCGAAAATCTACTGCTATGTAGAGAGTCATAAAATAAAGTGAAGATAATAGATTTAATAATGCATAAACATGAATGTGGAAGACTTGTAACGTACCAGTAACCACTTTAGAAGAACTTTCCTGAACCTGATGAGTCTGGTGGACATAGAGTCGATTTTGACATTGCCCAGTGGTTGCATCAGGAGTGGTTCCTTGCTGATTCAGTGATAAGACTCAACTTACCTTTCAATTTAAGTGCAATGTGGTCGTTGTCAATATAATTACCCAACTTTTAGTCGGGATCGAATCCATAGGGAACAACGTAGTTATCGAATCCATATCTTTCTAAAAAAACTTATCTCTCTTCTTCTGCCTTTTCTTCATATTTTCGTTGGAGGCCCAAATCTCCTGTGAGACTTCACTAGCACTGAGTATGCCCTTTCGATCCTAGAAATTGTAGCTCTCTATTTCTGCTGCTCCTCCTAATATCTGTCATTATATGAGTGAGATATATAAAAGTGCCTCCTAGTGCAGGGATCTACCGACCCCTGAGGAAATCATGATACAAGATCCTTGAGGACCTTAATATCCACACCAATATCCTCCAGAGGCTCAGCAGTAGATAGTCTACACGACTCTGATTCCGCAGTTGTCGACTTGCCCAAGTTGATCTTTCTCTTTTTTCTCTGGCCGGGTGCACCCTCACCCTGAATATTTAGTGGGAATATGGGGGTTGGTATCACCCAGGTTTCTATTGGATACTTCTCTACTTTGTACCTCTTGCATAACTCAGTAATAAGAGAAGAAAAGAGAAGAAGTATACCACCCTAACTCTTGAAATTCCTTTATTTTGAAATCATAATCTGGCCTATCATCAGAGCAATGTTGGATAATATATAAGCCACCATATGAGCTTGCATATCTATGATAGTAGTCAGATGTGTTCATGGTGAAACCCGACTGCAGATGATATTCAACCAAATCCTAGCCTCTGCTATAAAATCATTAAGGGAGATCCTTCTTTTGGTGGTAGACCAGAGAACCTCTTTGCCAGGGCATATTATGTTATCTATCTATGTCCTTGGTTCATACCCTATAGCTTAGAACGCAGTCATATCTCTATTTGGAAGCTCATATAAGTCATTGATCTGCTGTGCTCCAAAGTGTACCTCCTTTTGTCTAATTCTCATCACTGGGTTTGAGCGGGAGACTATGCTAAGATTTTCATAGAAATCTCTTCCACAGTGCTAATTTGCAATAAAAAGGTATAGGTCAAAGCATACCCACTTGACTGCAGTAAGCCTATTGAAAAATTCTGGTAATTTCACTAGCACCTTATCCATACAAATACCCCTCTCCGGGAGTAGCTTTGTCTTTGGGAGGTCACTATAGTAAAGGTTGTGACACTATGGATCCATGAAGCATCTATGATCATAATCCTCCATTTGTGGCTGAGTACCTGTAAGCAACACAACCTTTTCTATGATTAGCATTTTCACACCAAACCCATGCTAGCAGTTTTCAAAGTGTACAAATTGTTCAACACACTGTCCCACTATAAAAATTTGTGAATGATTACAGTGAATGAAAGGTATAAAGGGGTGTGGTGGAGTTTAGTCCACCAAAGACCTCTTCTGACATCCTTATTAAGCATTTCAAGACACAACCATCCCAACCCGACATGATGCAAATTGACGAGCTTAAAAAGGATATTATTGAGAGATCTATTGAACTTGATATTTCACACCCAAGAGGTATAAAATAAATAAAAAGATGGCTTCCGAGTATATGGAAAAGGATGAAGGAAAATAGATAAGTCCCAATTTGGGTCATTCTACGACACTAAATCTGGTGTTACTTGGGAGGCAACCTAAGTTGAGGTGTGTTTAATTTTTAGTATTTTAGTTTGTACTTCTCTGGTTTTTGTTTTTGTTGAGTCACAGGTTGTTGGGAAGACTGAGTACCTGAAAACCTGAGCTAAGAATCATGGTGAATACTTAGTGTGGGGTCTCTGGACCCCATTGATATGTAAAGATGCTACTAGCTAGGCCTAGAGGCATCGGGGTGTATTTCTATCTTTTCTTTTAAAGTATACTTTGGGGACAAAGTAAATTTTTTAATGTGGGGTGGGGAAATTCCTATTTTTAGGGGTAATTTTAAAATTTTTATGTTAGGAATAAATAATATATTCTTGTTGGTGCTATATTTTACAGCACGATATAAGTGTTTTATTTTAGACTCCCAGGCTCATGCTTGTTGTCTTAATTTGAATTCATGCAATTGTGTGGTTGAGAGTCTATGATGATCCTCCTAAAATTAAGCATATGCCTCGTGTGTGTAAGGTTGTTTATATATTCCTTGTTGCACTTGATGCTAGAACTTGTCTGGTGTGTGTGCAAAGCGTAATAAAGAGCGTGGGTTTAGGAGATGATATAGGAATTTCTTTGATAGCCATGTTAATACCCTTTCTCTTACCTACCCTTGTACGTAATCCTAGTTAACCCTATTAATACTTTAGCTACTTCTTTTGAAGCCTCATGTGCAACCAATCCCTTATTATATAGACCTTTATTTGATCCAAAGATCCTAAGCACTTTAGTGTAAAATAAATTGAGTTAAGGAGTTGGAAATTCAAGAAGAAAAAGGTAAAATTAATGCCCCTAGTAATAGTTATTGGTGTTCAAGAAAAATTGTTATGTGTGGTGGTTGGGAGTTGTGTAATGTAAAGAAAGAAAAAAATTAGTCAAGTTGAATAAGTTATGAACAGACAATACTCCCACCATAGTGTATGTGAATGAACTTAATAAGATAGGGCAAAACAAAAAATTTGGGTAGATAAAAGGGCATAAGTTGGTTGTTAGAGATTGGTCTTGATTGTATATGGTGATGTATTAAAGCGTTTAGGGATGATGGTTACTATTATTGGTTAGAATAGTTCCTACGCACCCCTTAACTTATATTACAACCCTTAAAGACCTATTTGATCCTGTGCTTTAACATTTTGATATTAGTTAAGTTCTAAACTAAGGGCAAGCTTATGGTTCATCTTGAGTAACATGTGAATTCCTTGTGAGAGTGAGCACAATTTGATTCTTGTATCCATTTTGTAATGAATTGATTTCTCATGAGTAATTATGGGTAACTCTCTTGTTGTAAGGGAACATGTTTGATGACAGTTATATGATTTTTCTGATGTCTATGATTATAAAATTTTCATGGGTTTTCTAACTAGGTGAGTCAATTCCTGAGGCTAGTATGTTTTTGAGTAGTGTTCTTGAACTTTCAATTGTGTACATAATATGCTTAATGTAGAAACTTGCATTCTTTGTAGTCATTGTAGTACTAAATAGAGTGTCTTGAGTGTTGTAGAAGTATAGAGTCACCTCAATGATAATGCTCATCTAACACATCAATTTGAGTGCAAGGCGGTTGTCGTCAATATAGTTACCCAACTTTAGAGTCGGGGTCAAATCCACGATGAATAATATGATTGGCAATCAAGTTACTTTGAAATTATAGATACAAGTTAAATCCAAACCAATGTTACAGGATGGTAAAAATGGGGGAGATAGGTATCTACACTAATGTTTCTTTTTGGGTTTTCCTAGTATAAATTTGGGGCTATGAATAATTAGAGTTTTAACAGGTATGCACAAATCTTGGGATCATGTATTACTAAGGGAGTGATCTGTGGATATTAGCAATCAACATCAATTAAGTAAGTCAAATATGGGTAGGTTTGGTTATAGACTTTGATGCTAGTCTTTCAACAAAACACCAAACTTTCACCCATTGATTCTTTCGAATACCAAATAGGTGTGTTCAATAATTGGTAACCATAACCTCAATCTAGGAATCCATATTTCTAGGATAATATCCATGGTATAGTCAACCTCACATTCACCCTTATGTCTAAGATAGTGAAAATTAAGCAAACTATACACACAATTGTCTATCATTGCTTTGGTCTCCACATCTCTCTTTCAAGGATGATATGGATTCTGAAACTTCACCCAAAACCCTTCTTCCGAAGATGGCATTGGATTTTCTAGAGCATGGAGCTTTCACTCATCATACCTATATGGGTATTTGGGGATTTTACCCATCAAATCCAAACAAAATTAGCATAGAAATGATAAAACCCATAAACATGAACTACTATATAGAAGCTAATCAACATTAACCCACACACACTTTAACCTTTATTCACACATAACCCCAAGAGGGAAATCTAGCTACACATAAGATAAAAAAGCATAGATATACCCTTAATCTCCATTGAAGTGATTTATTAAAGCTTAAGTGAATGTTAATTCTAACATGGCCCTCCTACAAATCAACAATGGAAGTGAGCTAATATTCCACTTAGGAAGTCTCTAATGTATTCTTCACCCAAAAATTATACAATATATTCTTCTCCAAAAATGGAGGCTATCAATTCAAGAGCTAAACCAAAAATTTAGGAAAGATGAAATATCTCCCATGATGCTAGGGTTTGAGTCTTTTTGTCAAAATTCGGATCAACAATGTGTATTTCCAGCTTTTCCCTTGGGTTGATTCCTTCCGCTATGCCGCGATCGCACGGGTCTAGCTGCGAACACGGTTTTGTAATAGCGGGTAACTTCCACAATCATGGTTGAATGACTTTTTCTTGACCAGACCTTGACCACGGTACCTGAGACCTTTCTGCTCCAAGTCTTCAACTGTACTTTTCATGCTCCCTTTTGATCATTTTCAGCTCCAATCCATATCTTTTGATCTCATAAACTCTATGCCTGCAAAGAGTGTATATAGGCTCGATCGGTGCTGAATCCTACTCCCATCTGAAAGACATTGAACTAATTAACTGAACTGAGCTGATTCTAATGGTATTTTTTAGCGGAGCTAAATTGATTTTACTGAGATTCATTGACTGACAGAATGTACTGAGTTTTGAGGAATGACTGAGAGTATTGAAGTTACTGAGATTGACTGGGATAACTGAGGTTGCTGAGATTACTGAGTACTGAGATCACTAAGATTACTGAACTACTGAGATTACTAAGATTTCTGGGTTTTCCTAAGTCATATGACTAACTGAGTTCTATGGATCACATCTTGACTGAGAGTATCTTGAAAACATGACATGGCTCTAGGCACACAGCTAAATTGTCAGGTATAAGTACCCCCAGGACTCGATGGAAAGAAACTGACATAGCATGACTTATATGAACACATGACTAACATAATTCATAATTCATATGTTCAAACACTTCATCAAACATGTGGTATGCATAAACTTTTACAAACATGGGGATTTCATAATATCATGCTAGTTGGACACTTTTCCTTCGTATAGGCATTTAATCAAAAACATGGTAGGCATAAGATATGTAGACAACATTATACAACAATCAAACATCATGATTCATATCAAATTTCATCATCCAAGGGTTTTAATCCTAGGTTTACATGAATATACATCTTTACTAGTCAATTCCACATGAAATTTATCACCAAACATGGATTAAAACTCAATTTATCATTATCAATATGAGCAACACAAACCCAACATAGAATTCATACAAAAATCCATACACTTGAATTTGAAAAGAGATTCTTGGACTTCATGGATGAAAAGAGTCCATGAATGAACACTATGCATACCTGAGATGTGATTTCTTGAGGATTGATGGTGAAACCTTCTTGAATTTGAATCCCCAATAGAAACCCTAGCTTGTTATTGAGATAAACTAGTATATTTTAGATAAAATATAGCTGAACCACGTGTTATAGGGTATATATAGGGGTAGAAAATTAACTCTTTTAATCCTTGACACGTCTTTAAATTTTGAGAAAATTTCCCAATTTTTATCCTTGGCGCGATGCGGAGCTATCGCACCGTGTCTTTGGAAAGTGACAAATGGGAAATTATAGGTGGCGTGATGAGGAGCTATCCCATTGGTACCTTGTCTGTGACCTGGAAGTTTGGAACGATGAACCACTATCGTGAAGAAAAACTGGAAATTGACAATTGCTATTTAAGATATCTCCGCAATGCGCTGAAGACTTAGGTGATACACTGTCTCACTAAAAATGCTCTAACTCTTCACCCGGGAGTTGAATTTTGGCGAATTTGGTATCGATGGAATGCTTATTCGATTTCCCACATGATAAAAGTGAAAATCTTGAAAATACCACGTGCACAAAAGTGGATTCATCTTTCAAAGAAATCTTCTAATATTTTTGGGAAACTTTTCAACTTAGGAAAAGTACAGGGTATTACAATATCACCTTCTCAAGAATATTCATCCTCGAATGAGACTGAGTGAGCGAGACTGAATATAAACTGACATACATAATAAACATGACTGGCTGGAACATGATTTCATGACTGACATGACTGATTGCTAAATATAACATACTGAACATGCATATTTGATGGATGACTAATAAGCTGAATTCCTGCATATCTGATGCATGGCTGATAATTGACTTATGAGTACATGACTGAATATTTTGATGAACTGAATTTCTCGCAATGAGAATGCATATCTAATGCATAATTATATGCCAGAACTGATATATGAATGCATGACTGAATATGCAAGTATACCTAGTACTAAGTTTGTGATGAACACTAAACATGAAACTGAGTAAGACTAAGGAGAAATGTTATCTTAACCAGAAATGCTTATGAACCCAAGATCGTCTTACTAAACATGCATGAGCAGAAATATGAAAACCTAACTGAGTTTGGTCTGATACGTGACATTTGAACTGAACATCATGAACTGAACTGAACCTCTGAATAACTGGCCCACTGCTGAGGTTAGGACTTTGAGGGTCAACCTATGAGTATCCTCTACTATAAATTGGATTCTTTATGTGAAGACAACTTAGTTTAAGGCATGATAACATTCGGGAATAATGGGGTATCTCCCCCTTGGGATACTATGTCCCTCTAAGAATGCTCACCTTACTGAGATACTGGGGTGATGCACAGGGCATCCACGGACTGACTCATGACTGAATAGATAATGCTAAAAGTCTTAAGATAAAATTAGAGTAAGAGGTCTAGCAATGCATATCACGAGTATGAAGGACCTATAACGTACCCGAATCTGTATCGGGGGAATTTTCTTGATCATGGCGAGTATGAAGAGCATAAAACCTGTTTGGACACTAACCACTAGTGGTACTGAAAGTGATGCCCTGCTGGCGTAAATCTTTTCACTTTTGAGACCTTACTCTATATTCCCATAGCCTGTGTATTGGCTTACCACATCCATAACATACCTCACTGCCTTCTCTACATACACCTAGGTGATTCTTACCATACCATTCATAAAGCAGATAGGTAAGACTCATGTTCTCTCTATCCTGGGCCTCAAATCCTAACAACCCATCACGACTATCATTCTCGAGCTTGGGTACTGGTGCACTAGCTGAAGATCGAGCTGGGACTGAAAATTTATGACTATACTGAGAACGGCTACCACCTCCTAACTTAGGCTGAGCAAAACTGAAACTACCTGTCCTTGCCATCTTATTCTGCTTTTTCTTTATCTTAATATTTTGCTCTTATATCTGTTAAGCATGGGTCATAAGTCTGGATAAAGTCATGTCACTGTTTAGCATGGCGGATCTGCACTCATTAACCATGCTATCATTCACCCTTGACATAAACTTACTCATCTTGGCCCTACTGTCTGCAATCACATAAGGGGCATATCTGGATAATTGAGTAAAATTAAGAGAATACTCTTTAACTATAATATTTCCCCGCATGAGGTTGATTAACTCTAGAACCTTGGATTCTCTAAGCTCTAGGGGAAAGAATCTATCAAGGAACGCAGAAATAAACTCTTTCCACTCAACTGACCCTGCATCCTCTGCCCTCACTGACTTCCACTGCTTGAACTAAGTGAGAGCAACATTCTGCAACTAGTATGTAGCTACCTCAGCAATCTCGATACTAGTCACCCCTATGATGTCAGTCACCTTATGAACATGATCTATGAATTCCTGAGGGTCCTCATCTGACTTAGACCCAAGAAAGGATGGAGGGTTTATTCAGGTGAAGACCCGAATCCTGGCTGCAGCTGAATTGGCCACTTGGTTGGTCGAAATGACAGCTGGTTGTTCATTATGAGTAGAAAATGACTGAGCAAGAGTAGTGAATGTGTCCCTAAACTCCGCATAAGAATCATGTTCACCCAAATGTTCTTTGGGGTGAGAGGCTGACTGATTTCTGTTTCTTCTTTTAGGAGGCATGTTCTGTAAAAGAAAGGGAGAAATGGATTAGACTGAGAGTTTAACTTTGATCCTATGCTCACTGGCATGACATGAATACTGAAAGAAGGGAAACTGATCCTAAAACATCTCATAGCCTCCTACACATAATTCTAGTGCACAACACATGCATGTACAAGACTCTACTAGATGCGGCTCTTAAAATTTCCTAGGACACTATTGAACCTTAGGCTCTAAAACCAATTTTGTAATGCCCCGAATTTGGTACCCGAATTTGGTACCCAAAATGCTACACGGTGCCCATAACCTCAAAGGACCACAAGCTAACCCATGACTGATATCTGCAAACTGAGCACTGAATAATAGTAATAATATTGTAAATATGGAAATATGAAATGAAAGGCCATAAGATTAAATACTATTACATAATTGAAAAATATGGTATGAAAATACTAAAATAACTGAGATAATTGTCTAACATGCTATAGTCTGAAAGCCTCTAAACTGTCTGAATAAGGAGTTGATGGGACATTTCCCCAACTAACTACGACTACTGAAATAAACTGAATACTGGATTAGTAATGAAATCATTATGTCCTCAAAATATGAGAACTCACTTCTAACTCTGATCACTGATCTGGGATGCTACTGGTTCTCTGGAGCTCGTGCTTCTAAACCTATGGTATAAGACACCATAGCATAAATACGTTAGTACTTTGAATGTACTGGTATGCAAGTAAGGTAGGCTGAATACAATAGGTTCATCTGCATGAACAATACTAGCTTATTGAATATCATGAACGTGAGAATACATGCATGCATACGTAATTGCAACTAAAATCGTGCTAGGACTGAATCCTGAGTTCAGACTACTGAGTTTTACTAATAACATGGAATTACTGGTATTTGAAGGACTGATACTATGTTACCGATACATGAAAAACTGCGTCGAATAGTTCTGATTATGAAGAACTGGTCTGGTTGACTATATCTGATAGTCCTGAAAATGAATACTGATGACATGAGTTCTGATAACTGATATAACAAAATATATGAGTGACTATATTTGACAGTCCTAAATCTGATGGAACTAGCTGAGTTTCTTACTGTATATGAGTAACTGAATCTGAGATTAGTCCTATATAGTAGGTTATCCCTACATCTGATGATATTGATACTGATTGACAATAGTTAAGATCATTCCTATCTAGTGGGTGATCCCGGGGTCTATTTATAATTATAAGGATGGATTGTAACTGACAATCCTAAATCTATACTACTGAGCTGAATTGACTGTATCTGACAGGCCTGATTCTGTAACTGCAACTGTGGAATGTATTCATCTAACCGACATGACCCATACTAAGCTAACTGGAGTCCAACCTGTAACCCCATTTGAAAGGGTGTCAATACCACGCCACTTTTAAAGACAACTGTGGTGGAGTCAGTCCTAATCAAGCGGGTGACCCCTGGGATCAGTCCTATACATTTAAATGTACTAACGGGTGATCCTTGATTATGTCAGTCCTATCTAATGGGTGACATCTCATTCCTACACTGGCTACGTAGTTTTGGAACTGAGGGATTTCTTCTAGAGATCTCAGTCCTATCTAGCGGGTGAGTCCCCATCCCTAGGCTCGCTCGGTGATGAATCCTACTCCCATCTGAAAGACACTTAACTGATTGACTGAACTGAGCTTATTCTAATGGTATTGTTTTGCGGAGATAAACTAAATTTACTTAGATCCGTTGACTGGCGGAATGTACTAAGTTTTGAGGACTGACTTAGAGTACTTAAGTAACTAAGATTAACTGGGAATACTGAGGTTTCTGAGATAACAGAGTACTGAGATCACTGAGTTTACTGAACTATTGAGATTACTGAGATTTTTGAGATTTCTAGGTTTTCCTAAGCCACATGACTGACTGAGTCCTATGGATCATAGCTTGATTGAGAGTATATTTAAAACATGGCATGGCTCTTGGAAGACAACTAAATTGTCGGGTATAAGTACCCCCAAGACTCGATGGAAAGAAACTGACATAGCATGACTTACATGAACACATGACTAACACAATTCATAATTCATATGATGAAACACTTCATCAAACATATGGTATGCATAAACTTTTACAAACATGGGGATTTCATAATATCATGCTAGTTGGACACTTTTCCTTCGTATAGGCATTTAATCAAACATATGGTAGGCATAAGATATGTAGACAACATTATACAGTAATCAAACATCATAATTCATATCAAATTATATCATCCAAGGGTTTTAATCCTAGGTTTACATGAATATACATCTTTACTAGTCAATTCCACATGAAATTTATCACCAAACATGGATTAAAACTCAATTTGTCATTATCAACATGAGCAACACAAACCCAACATAGAATTCATACAAAAATCCATACACTTGAATTTGAAAAGAGATTCTTGGACTTCATGGATGAAAGGAGTCCATGAATGAACACTATCCATACCTGGGATGTGATTTCTTGAGGATTGATGGTGAAACCTTCTTGAATTTGAATCCCCAATAGAAACCCTAGCTTGTTATTGAGATAAACTAGTATATTTTAGCTAAAATATGGTTGAACCATGTGTTATAAGGTATATATAGGGGTGAAAAATTGACCCTTTTAATCCTGGACGCGTGTTTAATTTTTGAGAAAATTTCCCGATATTCATCCTTGGCGTGATGCGGAGTTATCACACAGTGTCTTTGGAAAGTGACAAATGGGAAATTACAGGTGGCGCGATGTGGAGCTATCGCATTGCCACCTTGTCTGCGACCTGGAAGTTTGGCATGATGCACCACTATCGTGAAGCAACACTGGAAATTGACAATTTCTATTTAAGCTATCTCCGCAACGCGCTGAAGACTCAGGTGATACACTGTCTCACTAAAAAGGCTCTAACTCTTCACCCGGGTGCCGAATTTTTGCGAATTTGGTATCGATGGAATGCTTATTCGATTTCATACATGATAAAAGAGAAAATCTTGAAAATTCCACATGCACAAAAGTGGATTAATCTTTCAAAGAAATCTTCTAACATTCTTGGGAAACTTTTCAACTTGGAAAAAGTACGGGGTATTACAATATCTCCTCCTCGAGAATATTCATCCTCAAATGAGACTGAGTGAGAGAGACTGAATACAAACTAACATACATAATGAACATTACTAGCTGGAACATGATTTCATAACTGACATGACTGATGGCTGAATATAACATACTGAATATGCATATCTGATGGATGACTAATATGTTGAATTCATGCATATCTGATGCATGGATGATAATTGACTTATGAGAACATGAATGAATATTTTGATGAACTAAATTTCTCGTAATGAGAATGCATGTCTAATGCATAATTACATGCCGGAATTGATATATGAATGCATGACTGAATTTGCAAGTGTACTTAGTACCAAGTTTGTGATAAAAACCCAACATGAAATTGAGTAAGACTTAGGAGAAATGTAATCTTAACCAAAAATGCTTATGAACCCAAGATCGTCTTACTAAACATGCATGAGCAGAAATATGAGAACCTAACTGAGTCCGGTCTGATACGTGACATATGAACTGAACAGCACGAACTGAACTGAGCCTCTGAATACCTGGCCCACTGCTGAGGTTGGGACTTTGAGGGTCAACTTATGAGTACCCTCTACTCTAAACTGGATTCTTTATTTGAAGAGAACTTAGTTTAAGGCATGATAATGTTCAGGAATAATCGGGTATCTCCCCCTTAGGACACTATGTCCCTCTATGAATGCTTACCTTACTGAGATACTGGGGTGATGCATAGGGCATCCACGGACTGACTCATGACTGAATAACTCATGCTAAAAAGTTTAAGATAAGATAAGAGCAAGAGGTCTAGCAATGCATATTATGAGTATGAAGGACCTATAACGTACCCAAATCTATACCGGGGGAATTTTCTTGATTATGACGAATCTGAAGAGCATAAAACCTGTTTTGACACTGACCACTAGTGGTACTGAAAGTGACGCCCTGCTGGCGCAAATCTTTTTACTTTTGAGCCCTTACTCTACATTCCCGTAGCCTGTGTCCTGGGTTACAACATCCATAACATACCTCATTGCCTTCTTTACATACACCTAGGTGATTCTTACCATACCATTCACAAAGCGGATAGGTAAGACTCATGTTTTCACTATCCTGGGCCTCAGATCCTGGCAACCCATCACGACTGTCATTCTTGAGCTTGGGCACTGGTGCACTAGCTGAAGATGGAGATGGGACTGAAAATTTATGACTATACTAAGAACGGCTACCACCTTCTGACTTTGGCTGAGCAAAACTGAAACTACCTATCATTGCCCTCTTATTCTGCTTTTTCTTTATCTTAATATTTTGCTCTTATATCTGCTGAGCATGGGTCATAAGTCTGGCTAAAGTCATGTAACTATTTAGCATGGTGGATCTGCACTCATTAACCATGCTATCATTGACCCCTGACATAAACTTACTCATTTTGGCCCTACTGTCTGCAACCACATGAGGGGCATATCTGGATAATTGAGTAAAATTAAGAGAATACTCTTTCACTGTCATATTACCCCGCATGAGGTTGATGAACTCTAGAACCTTGGCTAATCTAAGCTCTAGGGGAATGAATCTATCAAGGAATGCGGAAATAAACTTTTTCCACTCAACTGACCCTACATCGTCTGCCCTCACTAACTTTTACTGCTTTAACCAAGTGTGAGAAACATCCTGCAATTAGTATGCAGCTACCTCAGCACTCTCAATACTAGTCACCCCCATGATGTCAGTCACTTTTTGAACATGATCTAGGAATTCCTGAGGGTCCTCATCTTATATAGACCCAAGAAAAGATGAAGGGTTTATTCGGGTGAAGTCCCAAATCTTGGCTACAGCTGAATTGGCCACTGGGTTGGTCGGAATGACAGCTGGTTGTTCATTATGTGTAGAAACTGACTGAGCAAGAGTAGTTAATGTGGCCCCAAACTCTGCATGAGAATCATGTTCGCCCAAATGTTCTTCGGGCTGAGGGGTTGACTGATTTCCATTTCTTCTTTTAGGAGGCATATTCTGTAAAAAAAGGGAGAAACAGATTAGACTGAGAGTTTAACTTTATGACTATGCTCACTGGCACGACATGAATACTGAAAGAAGGGAAGCTGATCCTAAAACATCTCATAGCTTCCTTCACATAAGTCTAGTGCACAACACACGTATGTACAAGACTCTACAAGATGCGGCTTTTAAAATTTCCTAGGACACTATTGAACCTTAGGCTTTGAAACCAAGTTTGTAACACCCCAAATTTGGTACCCAAAATGTTACACGATGCCCATAACCCCAAAGGACCACAAGCTAACCGATGACTGATATCTACAAACTGAGCACTAAATAATAGTAATAATATCGTAAATGTAGAAACATGAAATGAAAGTCCATAAGGTTCAATACCAGTACATAACTGAAAAATATGGTATAAAAATACCGAAACAACTGAGATAATTGTCTAACATGCTATAGTTTGAAAACCTCTAAACTGTCTGAATAAGGAGTTGATGGGACATTTTCCTTACTAACTCCGACTACTGAAATAAGCTGAAAATTGAATTAGTAATGAAATCATTATGTCCTCAAAAGATGAGGACTCACTGCTAACTCTGATCACTGAACTGGGATGCTACTGGTTCTCTGGAGCTCGTGCTTCTAAACCTATGGTATTAGAATCCATAGCATAAATGCGTCAGTACTTTGAATGTACTAGTATGCAAGTGAGGTAGGCTAAATTCAATAGGTTCATATGCATGAACAATACTAACTTATTGAATATCATGACCGTGACAATACATGCATGCATACGTAACTGCAACTAAGATCGTGCTAGGACTGAATACTGAGTTCAGACTACTGATTTTTACTAATAACATAGAATTACTGGTATTTGAGGGACTGATACTATGTTACTGATACATCAAAAATTGTGTCGGATAGTTATGATTATGAAGAACTGGTCTGGTTGACTATATCTGATAGTCCTGAAGATGAATACTGATGATATGAGTTCTGATAACTGATATAACAAATTAGATGAGTGACTGTATTTGAAAGTCCAAAATCTGATGGAACTATCTGAGTTTCTTACAGTATATGAGTAACTGAATCTGAGATCAGTCATAGCTAGTGGGTTATCCCTATATTTGATGATATTGATACTAATTGACAATAGTTAAGATCATTTCTATCTAGTGGGTGATCCCGGGGGCTATTTATAATGATAAGGATGGACTATATTTGACTATCCTAAATCTATACTACTGAGCTGAATTGACTGTATCTGATAGGCCTGATTCTGTAACTGCAACTTTGGAAAGTATTCATCTAACCGACATGACCCATACTAAGCTAACTGGAGTCCAACCTGTAACCCTAGTTGAAAGAATGTAAGTACCGCGCCACTGGTAAAGACAACTGTGGTGGAGTCAGTCCTAATCAAGCGGGTGACCCCTGGGATCAGTCCTATACATTTAAATGTACTAATGGGTGATCCCTGATTATGTCAGTCCTATCTAATGGGTGACATCTCATTCCTATGATGGCTACATATTTTTGGAACATAGGGATTTTTTCTAGAGATCTCAGTCCTATCTAGCGGGTGAGTCCCCATCCCTAGGATCGCTCGGTGATGAATCCTACTCTCATCTAAAAGACACTGAACTGATTGACTGAACTGATCTAATTCTAATGGTATTGTTTTATGGAGCTTGACTGAGAGTACTGAAGTAACTAAGATTAACTGGGAATACTGAGGTTTTTGAGATTACAGAGTACTGAGATCACTGAGATTACTGAACTATTGAGATTACTGAGATTTTTGAGATTTCTGGGTTTTTCTAATCCACATGACTGACTGAGTTCTATGGATCATAGCTTGATTGAGATTATATTTAAAACATGACATGGCTCTAGGCAGACAACTAAATTTTCGGGTATCAGTACCCCCAAGACTCGATGGAAAGAAACTGGCATATCATGACTTACTTGAACATATGACTAACATAATTCATAATTCATATGTTGAAACACTTCATCAAACATGTGGTATACATAAATTTTTTCAAACATGGGGATTTCATAATATCATGCTAGTTGGACACTTTTCCTTCGTATAGGCATTTAATCAAACATATGGTAGGCATAAGATATGTAGACAACATTATACAATAATCAAACATCGTGATTCATATCAAATTTCATCATCCAAGGGTTTTAATACTAGGTTTACATGAATATACATCTTTACTAGTCAATTCCACATGAAATTTATCACCAAACATGGATTAAAACTCAATTTCTCATTATCAACATGAGCAACACAAACCCAACATAGAATTCATACAAAAATCCATACACTTGAATTTGAAAAGAGATTCTTGGACTTCATGGATGAAAGGAGTCCATGAATGAATACTATGCATACCTGGGATGTGATTTCTTGAGGATTTATGGTGAAACCTTCTCAAATTTGAATCCCCAATAGAAACCCTAGCTTGTTATTGAGATAAACTAGTATATTTTAGCTAAAATATGGCTGAACCACATGTTATAGGGTATATATAGGGATAGAAAATTGACCCTTTTAATCCTGGACGCGTCTTTAATTTCTATGAAAATTTCCCAATTTTCATCCTTGGCGTGATGCGGAACTATCGTACCGTGTCTTTGGAAAATGACAAATGGGAAATTAGAGGTGGCGCGATGCGGAGCTATCGCGTTGTCACCTTGTATGCGACTTGGAAGTAAGTTTGGAATGATGCACCACTATCGTGAGGCAACACTGGAATTGACAATTGCCATTTGAGCTATGTCCACAACGCGCTGAAGACTCAGGTGATACACTGTCTCACTAAAAAGGCTCTAACTCTTCACCCGGGTGTCAAATTTTGGTGAATTTGGTATCGATTGAATGCTTATTCGATTTCCCACATGATAAAAGTGAACATCTTGAAAATACCACGTTCACAAAAGTGGATTTATCTTTCAAAGAAATCTTCTAACATTCTTGGAAAACTTTTCAAGCTAGGAAAAGTATGGGGTATTACACAGGGTGACGTGGTGATTCTTAGGCAAGTGGGATGAGAGATTAGTCAAGAGCCCAATGTACCTACTAGACCTATAACTACATTTTTGAATGCTGTTATTATAAGTATGATCTTAATGTGCCATCAACCTTTACTTTATTTGAACAAGGATCCATTTATTTTTATATGTGTGCTTATTTTACCCCACAATTAGAGTTATCTTGGTTCTTATTATTTGTTCCATTATGTGTATCTACTCCTGTGGTTGAACGTTAGCAGTGGATTGGGTTTATAAATCATGTATTATAACTATTTTGGATGTTGATACTCAGGATAATCATATTGCCTTAGATATGGTAGAGTTTGATATGATTCTGACATGGAATGGTTATCTCACTATCATACGGTCTTAGATTATTTTTGCAAGATCGTTACCCTAGCCATACTCAGTGTAGCCCTAGTTGTGTGGCAAAGAGTTATTAACCATAAGTCGATAGGGATTATTTATTATATTTTGGCTAGGATGCTTATTTTGAGGGGTTACGAGTTTTATCTCGCTTATATTTGTGATATTTGTGTGGAGTGTCATTTGACTCTGTTTCTATAGTTTGTGAGTTTCCTGATATTTTCCCTACTGATCTACCTAGTCTTTCTACTGATCGTGGTATTGAGTTTGTAACTAATCTAGAACTAGGATCCCAACTTATTTCTATTGCACCTTACCGTATGGAACCTGTTGATCTTATGGAGCTGAATTCTTATCTTTTGGACCTTTATAGTAAGGGTTTCATTAGATCGAGTATATATCATCGGGGTCTTCTATGTTTTTCAAGAAGTAAAAGTATAGTTCCATGCGTATGTGTACTAATTATTTGTAGCTTAATAAGTAGAAAATGAAGAATTGATGTCCTGTGCCTTACATTGGTTATTTTTTTGGCAGCTTCAAGAAGTAGCGGTAATCTCTAAGATTATCTTGAGACCGAGTTACCATTTATTAAGAATTTAGGCTGAGGATATCCCAAAGATACCCTTTAGGACCCGTTATGGTCATTATGAGTTTCTAGTGATGCCTTTTAGGTTTACCAATATCCCAACAATATTTATGGACTTGATGAACTATTTGATTAGGATGTATTTAGATTCTTTTGTGACTGTGTTCGCTAATGACATCCTTGTGTATTCGAGAGGTAGACAGGATCATATGCAACATTTGAGGATTGTGCTCTAAACATTGAGAGATCACAGGCTTTTTGTTAAATTCTCTAAATGTGAGTTTTGAATTGAGTTAGTGGCATTTCTTAGTCATATGATGTTTAAGGAAAGGATTATGGAGACCCAACAAAGATTGAGTCTATTCGTAATTCGTCCAGATCTACATATCTGACAGAGGTTCATAACTTCATTTTGTTAGCCGATTACTATAGAAAATTTATTAAGACCTTTACTACTATTGCACCACTGATGACCAGATTGAGTTAGAAGGAGGTTCCATTCCGATGGTCTGAGGATTATGAGTCGAGCTTTAGAAAGCTTAAGAGATTTCTTATTTCAGCTCTTATCTTGGCTCTTTTTGTTAAGGGTGAGGGATTCACCATGTATTGCCATGCTTTTGGTGTTGGTTTAGGTTGTGTGTTAATTCAGTAGGGTTGAGTTATTACTTATGCATCGAGGATAACAAAGGTGCATAAGTAAAACTACCCTACTCATTACATGGAGTTGGCGACAATAGTTCTTTCATTTAAGATTTGGAGATATTATTTTTATAGCATACATTGTGAGATCTTTATGGATCATCATAGTCTTCAACATCTTATGACCTAGAGAGAGCTTAATTCTTGGCAGCATAGATGGATGGAGTTTCTTAAAGATTATGACATCTCTATTATTTATCATCTTTGCAAGACAAATAAGGTAGAGGACACCTTGAGTCGAAAGGTGAAAAGTATGGGTAGGTTGGCTTGTATTTTAGTTTCTCATAGTCCATTGGCATAGGACGTCTGGTCCTGGGAAAACTTGATGATGCAACTTCATATTTTATACCCTAGGAAGATTATTGTAAGTGTTGAGGCGATGTATTAGATATTATAGTAGATTTAGAGTCGTATGTTTTAGTAGATGAGACATTGAATAATCCTTGATCAGGTGTTGAGTAGTGAATCCAAGAGGGATACCATGGATTCTAAGGGAGTTTTGAGATTTAATAGCCTTATTTATGTTTTGAGGGTTGATGACTTGATTCAGTCAATTTTGCATGAGGCTTATATCTTTAGATACTCTATTAACACAAGTACAACTAAGATGTATAGAGATTTAAGGTAACAATTTTGGTGGAGTGGTATGAAGAGAGATGGGGCAGACTTTGTAGCTCCTTCCATACGTGGCAGTAGGTGAAGGCCGAGCCTTAAAGATCTAGTGGCTTGATTCACAGGTTGCCCATTCCTGAGTGGAAGTGTGAGCAGATTACCATGGACATTGTCTATGGTTTTTCCTGCACTTCTAATAATTTTGAAGGTATTTAGGTCATTGTGGATCGATTGACCAAGTCAACATATTTCATTCCTATTCAAATATCATTAAGTGCTGAGAGGTTGGTCCTTATCTATGTTCATTAGATAGTTTGTCTGTATGGTGTGCTTATATTTATTATTTTAGATTTTGGTTCTGTGTTCACCTCTTGCTTTTGGAGAGCTTATCAAAAGGAGTTGAGTACTCGGATGGATCTTAGTACAACCTTCCATCCTTAGATTAATGGGCAGTCAGAGTGGACTATTTAGATTCTCAAGGGTATGCTCCGAGCCTGCGTTATGTATTTCAGAGGTCAGTGGGAGAAACACTAAGCTTTGGCAGAGTTTATGTATAATACTAGCTATCATTCAAGCATTTAGATGGCGCCTTTTGAGGCTTTATATGGTATTCAATGTCGTTCCCTGATTTAGTGGTTTATAATCTATAAGATTAGACCTCGTGGTAATGACTTGTTTTATTAGTCGTTGGATAGAGTCAGAGTGATGCAGGATAGGTTGAGGGGAGCTCAGAGAAGGCAGAAGGCTTATGCAGACCATAGACTTCATGCCTTGAGATTTTGAGTTTATGACTGAGTATTCCACCATTTATCACCCATGATGGGTGTGATAAGGTTTAGTAGGAAATATAAGCCCAGTCCCAGATAAATTAGACTCATTAAGATTCTTCGCACGATTGGTGAGGTAGCTTATGAGTTAGCCTTACCCTCAGATTTTACTACTGTCCATCTAGTTTTCCATGTTTTTATGTTGCAGTGATATATTCCTGATCCATCTCATGTGTATATATGGGACTCAATCCAGTTGGATGAGTTGTTGACCTTCATGGAGGAGTTTGTGCTCATATTGTCTAGTGATGTTAGGCAGTTACACACTAGAGATTTTTAAGTATCTAAGGTTCAATGGAGGAACTTCACAGTAGCGGAGGATAATTTAGAGATCGAGAGTGAGATACGGACCCAGTATCCTCTCCTGTTTGAGGTGTTAGGTACATTCTAATCCTTAAACTTTTACGAGCGATATCATAAAGACCATCCAGGTCATTTTCTATATTTCCACTCATTTTTATTGATTCGAGATTTACTATAGTTACCAAAAGTCATTTATGACTTGCTGGAACTGATAGTTTGGTTATCGGGCAGTTTATTGGTTTTTACATCCAATTTCCCACTTTAAAGTCTTCGTTTGTACAAATTAGGCTATCGAGAAAAAACTTCATTCAAACAACCTCTTATTCCTATTATGACTAATACAACAACTTTAGAACATTGATTTTTTGTTTAGTGAACACTTGGTCTAAGTTCTGAGGCTCTCGCGCTCATTTTGATCTATTGGCCGGAAGTTATGAAAAATGGAAAGTGGGCGTGGGACCTACATTTTGTAGAAACTACCTCGAATGGATTTTTTGAATGCACCATTAAGTATGGAACATCAAATTTAGAGAATATCATTTTTTATTTGCGTATATCAAATTTTGGATGAATATCGAGGGGTTGGGGAGACTTGGAAAATTCAAAGTCCCAGCTGGTGGTGGTGCATCGCGTTTGCGATCAACCGGTAACTTAAGAGACATGGCTTGGCCCACCGGTATCTCATAAGTAATGTGTGTGTCTCATAAGAGAACGCGATACCAGGGTTACTTAAGCGATCATCTGTTGAGGCTGCTAGTGTCACAAAAGTGATACCACCATTGTCTTCTTAAGCGACACCCTTGTACTTGGGAAGGGTATAAAAACCCCAGTTAACCTGATATTTCCCATTTTTCACCCATTCTTAATGGTTTATGACCCTTATTAGGGTGAAACTTGGGAGAATCATTTATGGGTAATTTTGGAGCATTTACAAACTTAAATTACGTGTTTCTTCTTTGAATTCGTGGTAAGCTTCCATCAATATCTTTATATAATCCTTTATTATTTTCCAAAATCCCTAAAATCTTGGTGTCTTCATTGAAGCACCATTAGAACTTGTAATTCATCCATTTTTTTAGGGTAAATATTCTTTGAGAATAGGACAAAAATATATCACGAATTTTCTAATATAGTTGAAAAGTGTAGAAGTAAATGAGGGATTTGTAGGAATAATAGTAATAGTAACGATGCTGGAAAATAAGATTGTTATCAGTATGAGATGATCACTAGGATTGTATTCCCCTAGACTTCTTAATGCTACATACTTATCATGCTCTTCAAACTATCTTCATGACTTGTATGCAAAATCTAACAAGCTATGTATCACTTAACTGTCTCTCAATGTAACAACTCAAATTTTGATGAATTATTTGAAAGGTATGTTTCTATGTTATTTGACCATTTTACCCCTCCTCATAGTTGTGTTATGGTGTTTAAGGGGTGTGGGGATGATTGACACAATTATTGATGCATTTTGGTGTGTTCTATGAGATATTATGGTTTTTAGTGGCTTCGAGATTCTTATAGTTGACATTAGTAAACATTTTTTCATCTCTACATCAGATGGAAAAACAGACTACGCTATAAAATCCAAAATGTCAATTTAAGGGTAGAAACATGGTTGGTGTGGTTTTATGGATTTTAAATCTCATTTCAACCCTTGGTTTGAAAAGTTGTGATTTTGGAATTCAGGGGTGAACTTTCTGAAAATGATATTTTTTTCAAAAATCTTATATTTCCATTGAGTACGGAGAGTCAAATTTGATGAGGCTGCATAGTTCGCTTACAAATCTCGAGAGGCTCGCAAAGAATCGAAATGCACCAAGTCCCCAGTTGGTGCACCCACATTCGCAAACCTAGTGTCGGATTGCAATTGGCCATGTAGGTCAAGTGTCATGATGGCGAAACACTACCCATGATTACAATACCCCTGTTACCAGGTACCACGACCGTGACACCTAGTTTGTGATCACGATGCCTGGGTAAATAAATTCCCATGTTTTACTATTTCCCCTATTTTTTAGACTTGGAGCTTAGGATTTCTTGATTTTGAGAAATTTTGTCCACTTCTGAGCTTGCGTAAGCTCTATAACACCGATTTCAATTAATTCCTTCAATCTTTATCATTTATTTCTTATTTTAAACTTGGATTAATTATGGAATTTGGGGATTTTGGCCCGTAAGGACTAAAAATTGCATTTCTCCAATTACTACTCGTTTTAACTTGGATGAGATTCTAATCATATAATTATCAATATTCTCTTAATTCCATTTTTGAAACAACTTTAATTCATAATTTTTAGATGGATGTCAGGGATTTTTCTCTGGTAATGTTGAGAATGGTTTTTCTTTGTTTTTGACATCCTTTTTAACTCATTTTTTCTTAGTTTTTTCAGTTGTAGACTCCTAAAAATCCGAGGAACATGTTTTTGAAATAAAGTTACTATATTTCCCTTGTTTGAAAACCTATTTTAGGGTTCAACATTGACCACAACTTTAAACTAGGCAATATAGGTATCTTTGGCTTTCTTTTGACATATAAATTCTAAATTTTCATGCCTTAGTGTCTTTTGGGTCCATTCGTGAGGTGTAAGATTGTGGGTTGAAGGCTTTTTTTTCAATTTTTGTCTTTTTAGGTAGGTTATGGATTAATTCCTTTAAGACTGGGTTGGGTAGTTAATTTTGATACAAACGCATGTTAAGGGCGTGACAAATAACCATGAAAAATGGCTATCTTATTATGTTGTGCTCATGTGGGGACCTATATGTGATGTATTTGGTAGTCTTGAGGTAGTATGTGCTATTTGTGACCATGTGGGGTCTTATGTGATGATAGCCTATATGCATGAAAATAATCGTATCTTATTTGATAAAAAGCCTAGTGTGGTACCAATTATGTATTGTAATGTATTCATAACCTATTGGCATATGAATCATGTTGGTTTTCATGGATGGTTGGAAATATTGAATGGAGATTTAGCTTACTTGGTTGGTATATTGGTTATATATGGAAATACTTATTGTGGTTCATTGTGAGTATTACATCCTCATATCATGTATATTCACAAAACATTGGTACCACTGTGGAAATACTAGAAACACTGGTTTTTTCTGACAGAACCCGTTGTGGGTTCAACTTGTAGTCTCGAGTATGCATCAAAGGCAAGCCCCCAAGAAACCTTACACATGCGGGATTGCTTTATGGTGTCCTCCAAATGGGTTCTCCATGCATTCTCTTGTGTCCTCGAGGTGACCAATGTTTAAGTCTTTAGGTGTTGGTCTCCAATTATGTCGTCAAAATCTATGATGGTCGTTTTGATCGTATCAGTGCGGGAGCCAGGGATCAAGACCCTGTGCCTCTTGTTAGTGCTCCGGTTAGGGGTTAGGTCAACCTAGAGGTCATGGGAAGGATATAGTAGTAGCCTCAATTTGATATTAAGCTAGGGATCCATCACCTGATCCTATCACAACTCTAGAGATTGAGAGAGCTCCTGGTATTCCACCACCATAGTGGTAGGTAGGCTAGGGGGAAGCCCAGGCTCTACCAAATTTTATATATCTTTTGGTTCTTAAAGATGCATTGGTATAATTATTGGGGTTAGTTGGTGGTTCGCTAACCGAGGGACCTCAGACAACAACATAGGGTGGTATTGAATTAGAGGCATAGACTAGTGTAGCGGATAATTTTCAAAGTAAGCTATCAAATTTTGAAGATATATGTTTGATTGATTCTAGCACTACACATACGATATTCAAAGACGAGAAATATTTATCTCATCTAAACATGGGAAAGATTAATGTCACTACAATTTCTGGCAGTGCTAATTTGATTGAAGGCTTCAGAAAAGCCATTATAATCTTGTCCAAGGGAACTAAACTCATCATAAATAATGTCATGTTTTCTCCTAAGTGCCGGAGAAACTTGATAAGTTTTAAAGATATCCGTGAAAATGGTTATCATATCAAGACAATTGATGAGATAAATCTTGGATATCTTGGTATCACCAAGAATATCTCTAAGAAAACATGTGTTATTGAAAAGTACCCTGTTTTATCTTCTGGCCTGTATTGGACAAAGATTTATGCAATTGAGGCACATTCTATAGTAAATCAGAAGATTACTGATTCCAATACTTTCGTACTTTGGCATGATTGTCTGGGACATCCAGGATCAATAATGATGAGACGAATCATAAAAAATTGAAATGGGAATCCATTAAAGAACTTGAAGATTCTTTCGAATGGTGAATTTTCATACAATGTTTGTTATCAAGGCAAGCTGATTGTGAGTCCATCGCCAACAAAAGTTGGTATGAATGCCTCGCATTCTTGGAATACAAACATGGGGATATTTGTGGAACTTAGATGTGTGTCTCATGTGTGCCTTTTGTCATCTCGCAACTTAGCATTTGCAAAATTGTTAGCACAAATAATACGATTACGGGCACAATTTCCTGATAATCAAATTAAGTCTATTTTCCTATATAATGCTACAGAATTTTCATCCCAAATATTTAATGACTATTGCTTATCGATTGGGATAAGAGTGGAACATCCTGTACCCCATGTTCACACTCAAAATGGCCTTGCTGAGTCATTAATTAAACGTCTGCAGTTGAGATTAAGACCATTGCTTATGAAAACTAAGTTGCCCACTTCTGTTTGGGGTCATGCAATTTTGCATATTGAAACACTTGTTCATCTTAGACCAAAAATTATCATAAATTTTCTCCGTTGCAATTGGTTTTGGGTCAAGAGACTAATATATATCATCTGAGAATTTTTGGGTGCAGTGTCTATGTGCCTATAGCACCACCAAACTGCAGATTATCGATTTGATGAGATTGTTTTTCCAAAATTAGAGGGAGAAGATAGTGACATCAAAATAGAAATTTTGTAAAAAAAGTCCATCACTATCTCATATTGATCCACATTCTTCTATTTGTGAGCAAGAAGTACAAAAGATTATTCATCTGTAGAAAATTGCAAATCAAATGCCAGACGCATTTACTGATTTGAAAAGGATCACCAAATCACATATTCCTACAGAGAATGTCCCGATTCGAATTGATGTATCTAAAGGACCATCAACTAGTGACATAGCTAATGAATCTAAAGCACGCTTGAAGCGTGGCAGTCCATTAAGTTCTAAGGATCAAAATCCTAGAAAAAGAAAAATAAATGATCAAGATAACACTACGAAATATCTTCATATGGAAGATCAAGATTTGAGCAATGTTGATATTCCTGAAGGAATCAATGAGCCTGAGACTCAAGAAAATGAGGAACTATCCTTAAATTCATGTGATGTTGAAACTAATTTGAATCAATCTGAAATAGTAGTCGATCATCTCTTTGCATACAATATTGCAACGAAAATCATGCAAGATAGAGAGGATCTTGAACATCGATCTGTCATAGAATGTCGACAAAGAAATGACTGGCCAAAATGGCAAGAAACAATTCAACTGAATTGAATTCACTTGCCAAACGTGAAGTTTTTGGACCTATAACTCAAACACCTAATGGTGTTAAGCCTTTTGGCTATAAATGGGTCTTTGTGAAAAAAAGAAATAAGGAAAATAAAATACAAAGGTATAAAGCACGTCTTGTTGCACAAGGATTTTCATAACGGCCTGGTGTCGATTATGATGAGACATATTCACCAGTTATAGACGCAATAACATTGCGTTATCTTATTAGTTTCACTATCCATAAGAGACTTGAAATGTATTTGATGGATGTGGTAGCAATCTATCTATATGGATCACTTGATAATAAGGTATACATGAAAATTTTCGAAGGATTTAAAATGCCGAAAGCATATAGTTAAAAGACCCGGGAAATGTATTCCATTAGATTAAAAAGATCATTGTATGATTTGAAGAAATCTAGATTCATGTCGTATAACCGTCTTAGTGAATATTTATCTAAGAAAGGTTATACGAATGATGAAATTTGCCCATGTGTTTTCATAAAGAAAACAACGTCAGAGTTTGTTATACTTGTTGTCTATGTCGATGAAATAAACCTTATTAGAATGCCAATAGAGCTTCAAATGGAAATTGATTACCTAAAAAAAAATTAAGATGAAAGATCTCGGAAAGACAAACTTATGCCTTGGTTTGAAAATTTCACATTTGACAAACGGTATCTTTGTCCATCAATTTTCTTACACAAAAAAAGGTGTTGAAATGATTCTATATGGATGGAGCACATCCATTAAGTACTCCGATGGTTGTTCGATCATTTGATGTGAATAAGGATCCATTCCGACCTCAAGAAAACAATGAGGAACTCCTTGGTCCCGAAATACCATATCTTAGTGCAATTGGTGCAATAATGTATCTTGCAAATACTACAAGGCCTGATATTACCTTTTCAGTAAATTTTCTAGCAAGGTATATTTTTGCTCCTACTAGGAGACATTGGAATGGGATCAAACACATATTACGGTATCTAAAGGAGACTACCGATATGGGATTATTTTATTTTAAGGATTACAGTTTCGATCTTGTTGGTTATGCTAATGTTTGGTACTTATCTTACCCGTATAAAGCTCGGTCTCAAACAGGCTATGTATTCATATGTGTTGGTACTGTCATATCTTGGAGATCAATAAAGCAATCTATCGTAGCCACTTCATTGAATCACGCTGAGATTGTAGCTATTCATGAAGAAAGCCGAGAGTGTGTGTGGTTGATATCCATAATACATATCATTTGAGAAAAATTTGGCTTGAAATGTGAAAAAGTACCCATAATTTTGTATGAAGATAATGCAGCATGCATAGCACAACTGAAAAGTGGATTCATAAAAGGAGATCGAACAAAGAACATTTCGCCAAAACTCTTCTATACATATGAGCTCTAAAAGAATGCTGATATTGACGTACAATAGATTCGTTCAAGTGAAAATGTGGCTAATTTAATCACCAAGTCTCTTCCAACTGCAACTTCTAAGAAGATGGTGCACAAGATCGGAATGCAAAGATTCAAGGATGTTCTTATTAAGGGGAGTTAATACGCGCTGTGCTGTTTTTCCCTTACGAAGTTTTGTCCCACTAAGTTTTCCTTGTAACGTTTTTAATGAGGCATCCCATATACATATTGGTAGACATTCAAGGGGGAGTGTTATGATATATATCAATTATAGTGAATGTCTATCAAGATCTATTTGATGTCCATCGGGATTTGATGTATTTGTCTTTTAGTGTGAAACTAGGGACAAATTCCCCCTATAAATAGAAGGTCTTTCTTCATTATAAATCATCCCTCAAGAGAAGAAATAGAAATCACTTTCTCTATTCTCTCTACTCTTCTTTTTGTTCTTTATTTTTTTATAACAAGTCTTTTCTTTTTCATTGATTATCCAATTCTTTTTTTTGTTTGATTTTTTTCCTTTGAAATAAAAAGTTGTGATGGTTAATATTTTTACTTTGGGTTCAATTGTAGTATCAATAGGAAATTATATATCAATTAATTAAAATATCAATTGTGTCCTTGAAAGTTTAATACCTACATTAAATTAAAATATCAATTGCCTTATATACATAATAACTAAATATTTAAATATTGGCCAAATAAATATTTATTCTTTAACATTAAACACACGTGCAAAGCATGTACACTTGAATTGTTATATTAAAAGTGTAAAGAACCTTAGAAATGTTGTTTGAACTTTTTGTCCTTCATTAAAAGTCATCGCTTCAGACAAAATTATTTTTTTTTTTACTATTTTCCTATTATTTTTATGATATTAAATATAAACAATAATAAACATATTAAAAACTAAATGGTCATTCTTTCCTTATTGGGGTTAAATTGTTAATTTTATGGTAAAAAAAATTCCAACGTCAAAATAATAGGTCCAAATTGTTATAAATATATTACCATATATAGTGAATGTTTATTTTACCAAATATTGTGAATGTCTACTTTACTATATATAGTGAATGTCTATTTATGGAAAAGTTAGAAACCTCAAGGTTAGTTTTCTCCTATAAATAAAAGGGTTTTCCTTCATTGTAATTCAACCTATCAAGAAACCTCTCAAGAGAAATAATAATCACTCTCTCTTCTCTCTTAATTCTATTCTTATTGTTCTTACTTTATATTTTATAACATGTTATTAGCACGAGACTCTGTCAAACAAGGTGAGATTATATATTTAAAGGTAATTTCAAGGTAAGTAATTCCTTATGTTATTTATCTTTTGCTACGCTAATGATATAATTATTGTTGTATTTGAGGAAAAATAATTGATTTGGAACAACTTATGCTTTAAATTTATTCATGAAGAACAATATTGTTAAATGATATGATGATGAATTTAAATGTCATCTCATTAAGAGGGTAAGAGATCGGGTTAAAAATACTAATGCACTATGATGATAAGATGTTGGCTTCAAGTCCCTTCGAGTTATATCCTAAGAGGCCTTTTTATATGACTAAGAAATTGATTTTGAATCTCAATATACCATATTGATAATATTATGATGGCTAAGACAAAATAATGGGTGTTTGTGAAAAGTCATGAGACATGTCCCATAGTATATGCTCCATTCTCTGAAGTGAATGTGGTAGCAGTTCATAATATACAACTAATTGAATGTACAAATTTAAGCGTGAAGGGACAATATGATAATAATCATCAAAAGTGATAATATTTTTACACGCTTATTATGTCTATAAGATATGTTAGAGAAAAGTTCTTGACATTATATGTATTCCTCGATTTTCTCCTGAAGTAGAAATATCATAAAAGAGGTTATAAGCTATCAAAATTTGATAAGCTTAAGGCACAATTATATTTTATTCCCGATGAATAAGAATTTTGATTGTTATAAGTATAGATCCATTCCCTGGGCGAATGTGATAATATCTAGAAAAACTTATCAAAACAAATGTGCACTTGGTTGTTGTTGTATCACAACTCAACTTCAAAAGAGGTATAATAATTGAGAAGAGTTGTTTTGAAATCTACTTCTAAAGTAGTAACTCTGATATTTATTCATGTTTATATGTTATCCATGACTATGTGCATGAAGTTGTGCTCCCCAAGTGTTTGATAGAATGTCCATATGAATAAAGTGATGAAATCATGACATGTTAGTATATGAACAAGCTTATACCCTACAAGTGTTTGGTAAAATACTTATGTGATTTGACAAGTGAAGGCATGACATATTATTATGTGATCCCATCCATGTACAAGTTAATGCATTACAAGTGTTTGATGGAATGTTTCTATGAATGAATTATGACCAAGTGAACATTGTTATGTTATTAAAGATGATGCTTTGCTTTAATCTTCATGCTATTGAGTCCTGGGGGTATTTAATACCCGATAATATAGCTGTTACTTAGAGACAATGTCAGTTACAAAATAGTATCAGTCATTTCACGATCAATATTACTCTCAATCTGTTACAAAACTCAGTAGAATTCAGTCAGTTATAGTACTTAGGAAAATTCAGTAATCTCAGTATCAGTCCAGTCCAGTTCAGTATGCTCAGTTTAGTGTATTTCAGTTAGGAGTAGGATTCAGCACCGAGCGATCCTAGGGATGGGGGTACACCCATTAGTTAAGACTGGATCCATAGAAGCAATCCCTAAGCTCCAGAACTACGTAGCCAGCGTAGGTTATGAGATGTCACCCATTATATAGGACTGACATACTCAGGTATCACCCGCTCTATTAGGACTGATCTCAGGGGTCACCCGTTAGTTAGGACAGACTCCACAACAGTTGTCTTTACCCATGGAATGGTACTAACAACTTTCAAATTGGGGTTACAGATTGGACCCTAGCTCAGTTATCTTCTCTCATTTGGGGCATGTCGGTTAGATGATTATCTCCCACAGTTTTAATTTCAGTCTTTAATTTAGAACTTAGTTCAGCTCTACAGAATCAGGACTGTCAGACATAGTCAATCAGTATCAGTAATTCAGTCATAAAAATTTTTAGATATCAGTTATACAATATTCAAAAATCACTACTTAGCTTTAGAAAAACTCAGTTATGGTCTACACGTACTCTTATGTTTAGTTACTATATATTATTTAGTCAGTTATTGTTCATGCATATGAACCCTTGCATTCATCCTTACCTCATCTAGCATACTAGTACATTCCCACGTATTGACACATAATTTCTTGCGCTATGATGTTTCATATTATAGGTTTGGATGCTCTGGTTCCTGACCGGGCTTAGCCAGACTCAGCCAGCAGTAGTAGATTTAGCAATAAGTCCTCATCTATCGAGGATATGATTTCATTTCAGTACTTCAGCTTAACAGTATTTTAGTAAATGGAGTTAGTTGGGGGATTGTCCTATCAACTCCACTTTTACACAGATTTAGTTAGAGGCTTTTCAGACTAGATTTTCAGACAATATTTCAGATTCAAATGTTATATTTTATCAGTATTTTAGATGTTTTAACCCTTATGGCATTTCAGCCAATTTTTCCATATTAATATTAGTATTATTATTCAGTGCTCACAGCAGGTACCAGCTCATAGGTTATCTTGTGATCCCTCATGATTGTAAGCACTATGAAATGACTAGAGGGCAATCTCAGGTCATTACACAGAGTAAGTATGACATTAACGAGGCGGGAGCAAAAAAATATGTGTCTAGCAAAATTTTTTCGTTTCCAAATGGTGGACAATAAATTAGTGGTATACCAAGCTCAGGATTTCATAATGATTGTTAGAGAGATGATTTTTGAAGAAGTCAAAATTAGATATAACATTATTGTTTATGGCATAATTGATAAACTTCCACCTTCGTGGAAGGAATTTCAAAAAACTATGCGCCACAAGCAAAAGAAAACTTCTCTTGAGACTTTAATAATGAGAATCTGCATGGAAGAAGAAGCAGGGGGCCAAGATGCACTTTTACAAACAGAAGAGAATATCATCACACCGAAGGTAAATTTAACTTCTTCAAATAATGCTACTCCTAAAACTAAAAAAAATACTACTTTGAAGCCTAAGAAGAAAAAATTCAAGAAAAATAATAGAAGACCTTCTAAGGAAAAAATGGTGAAAACAACGAAGAAAAATAAGGTGACCTATGCTTCAAATAGTATGACCTATAGATTTTTTAATCTTGAAGATAGTGTGATAATAGAATAAGGTGATGTTATTTTTCAAGAAAATAAATTTCCTTTTTGATTCTAAAAATAGTGGGGGTCATAGGACTGAAAAATATTTTGTCAGTACCTAGTTCTTCTACTTCTACTTTGAAAAATAAAGAAAATGATGATTTTGAGTTAAGAAGAAGTAAACGAGCTAGAGTAGAAAAACATTTTGGTCCTGATTATTATGTTTTTACCGTTGGTGATAACCCTCTCACTTTAAAAGAAGCTTTATCTTCACATGATGCTATTTTCTAGAAAGAGGCTGTAAATAATGAAGAAGAATCACTAATTTCTAAAAAAACTTGAAAGCCAGTTGATTTACCAGCGGGTTGTAAAATAATAGGACGTAAATGGGTCTTACGTAAAAGATTAAAATCGAATGGATCTATTGATAAGTATAAAGCTAGGCTAGTGGCTAAAGGTTTTAAACAATTAGAAGGCCTAGAATTTTTTGATACTTTTTATCTGGTAACTAGAATTACATCCATTAGACTTTTAGTAGCTATTGCGGTAAATTTTTATTTACAAATTCATCAATTAGATGTAAAAAATGTTTTTTTAAATGGAGACCTAAATGAGGATATTTACATGGAACAACCTGAATGTTTTGTTGAGGTTGGCCAAGAAAGCAAAGTGTGTAAACTTAATAAATCTCTATATGGCTTAAAACAGGCATCAAAGAAATGGCATGAAAAGTTTTATTCATGCATAATTGATAATGGTTTTAAAAAAATGAGTGTGATAAGTGCATATATCAAAAGTCTTGAAATAATTCGCATATTATTATTTGCCTATATGTTGATGATTTATTGATCTTTGGATCTAACATGAATGCGATTGGTGAAACTAAAAATATTCTTAGAAGCCATTGTGATATGAAAGATCGTGGTGAGGCAAATTATATTCTAGGAATAAAATTATTGGAAAATGTGATGAAATTTTCCTTGACCAGTCATATTATGTTAATAAAATATTAAAAAAATATAATTTCCTTGATTGCAAGCATGTTGTAACGCCATTTGATTCTAGTGTTCACTTATTTTCTATTGAAAGTGAAAGTGATGTTATAAATCAAAAGGAATATGCTAGCATAATTGGAAGTTTGAGATATGTGACTAATTGTACTAGGCCTGATATTGCATATGCAATAGGAGTACTTAGCACGTTTACTAGCAAGCTAGGTAATGAACATTGGCATGCTATAACGAGAGTAATGAGATATTTAATTGGAATGAAAAATTGTGGTTTGTTCTATAAAAAATATCATGTTGTACTTGAAGGCTTTTGTTATGCGGATTGGAACACTTTATTAGGTGATTCTTTATTCACTATTGGTTATGTTTTTACTTTGGGTGGTGGTACTATTTGTTGGAAGTCTAAAAAGCAAACAATTATTGCTAACTCTACCATGGAGGCTGAACTAATTACTTTACCTTTAACTAGTGATGAAGAAATTGGTTGAGAGATTTGTTATTTCAAATACCTTATTTTGAAAAACCAATTCCTTCCATTTTAATTCATTGTAATAGCACCACTGCAATCGGTAGAGATCAAAACCGTTATTACAACGGTAAATCCAGACCTATAAGGAGAAAACACAGTAATGTGAGATCATATTTGACAAATGGTACCATTAATGTTGATTATGTCAAATCTTGTGATAATCATGACGATCTATTGACTAAGACCTTAGCAAGAGAAAAGGTCTAGAGCACATCGAGGGGGATGGGATTGAATCCTATTGAATCTTAAGTCATATTTGAGGAAACCCAACCTGGGTACTATAGATCCTATAACCAAATTCAATAGGAAAAACGAATCAGAGAATGATTTGTTGTGAAAAATGCACTATCTTTTTTTATTCCTCCCTATGGTGTGAGTGCATTAACTTGTAATGATGGTGAGGTTGAGTTACAAAAAAACTTTTAATGATAATTTTTAGCTCGTATGAGTGTGGTTCTAAAATTACAGGAGCACTCTCAACGGATTTCACCTATGTGAGTACGGAGGTAGACTGCTTCCTATGAAAATTAGGCTCATTCTCAATAGACACTCATTAAAATTAGGATAGCACAAGGTCGTAACGTGCTAGTTATAAAGCTCATATCAACACCTTGACTATTATGTGTAAGTAGTAACTTTTTATTTCCCCTAAGCAGTCATAGTTCAAGTCTGAGACCACTACGACTCTGGAGTAAAAATTACTAGTTTACTAAGTGAAGGTACAATGCAGAGCACACCTTCATTATACATGGAAATCTTCCTTTAACTAGTAAACTCTCTTGTTAATATTAAAATGAGTGAGGGATTGATGGTTTTTTAGCATTTTAACATTAATTATATTATATTTTAATGATTTGAGGTTTCGGGTTTGCCTATTACTACATACATTACTTCTTCTGCTACATTGTTTTGTGTAAATTTTCTAAAGAAAAAAATGTAAGGCATTATTATTATTATATTGGAGTTACTTATAACTTTACCACTAAGGCTTTGAAGGCTAATTACTTCAGTGGAGTTACTGACTTAACAAGAGGCATGTACATGCATGCATTATTTATGAGAAAATGCATTTGATTCATGCTTGGTGGTGGATGAACTTAATCACCATTTTTCTTGAAGTTTTTGTAACCACCAATTCTTTATTCTCTATTATCCTACACTTTGACTTATAACTCACTTAACTTTTGTAACCTCTAAGTCATTGATATTACATCTTTACTACCATCATTTATTCTTATATTCATTGCATGGAAGACTTCCTCTCCTATGAATAGAGATGGTCTTGCATGGTTTTGATACACACAAGATATTAGAGAGTTAACAAAAGATAGTAAAAAGAAGAGTTTATTAGTTGAAGGGAGGTGTTTTTTTGTGGAGCTTTTAACTCAACTCTTATCCAGAGTTATTGAGTTGTTCTTTATGAGAAAGGCTATTGTATTTTGGAGGGGACAAGTCAAGAAGATTACTACTGGACTGGTGAAACAATTTGTTGCAGTGTGCTTGTATCTCCTTAAAGAGAGTGAGATATCCGCGCCTCAGCCGAAGAAGAAGAAGACATTCTTTTTTTCTTCTACACTTGTAATTTTCAACTGTAATTTTACCGTAATTTCACCAAATAGTAAATATAAATCTATATTAAATTGAAAAGAACTGCATTGTGTCTTTCTCTTCATATTTTTGTCATGATATATTGGTTATTCAAGAATAAATATATAGTTTAAATTAGATTTATGGGTTTTAGTTTGATTTAAAAGATATAATCTCACAAATGCGATATTTGTGATTTGCGAGATGTTTTAAAATTCAAAGAAGTTAGCATAGAAATGATGGATACCCACGCGATTTATTCATGTTTTTTTCATGAAGAAAAGAAAAAGTTTTAAAAGTATTCTCAGTTCCTCATTTTTGCATTATATAAGAAGAGTAAACATAAATCTATATTAAATTGAAAAGAATTGCACTCTCTCTTTCTTTTCACGTTTTTGTCCTGATATATTGGTTATTAGTTTTGTCCAATAGAAAAGGAACATGAAATATTGTGCTTGACAATCAAGTTTCTTACTTTGTAACTACTTATATGTTGAAGGTTATAAAAACTTTATGTTTCAATTATTAACTAGGATATATATGAATCTATCATTAATATATTATAGAATTTATTCTTTATGTTTTGTTAATTGATATTGATTTTTCATTATGTAGGCTACTTCAATAAGAAAATCCAAAAATGTATCAAATAATTGATTTTATGCATCAGGTAATTGATGTCACTCAAATTACACCTCTCAAAAAGTATAAAGCAGTCGTGGAATCAAATATAGAACTCAACTAGGTTGGAACCGATCCCACGCGAAATATGCTAAAAGTCTGTCAAGAGTTGGCTGATGTAATTAGGAATTATGTAAATAAAAGCGGTTTTTGTAAAAGTAAGTTGTAATAGTAATAGTTGTTGGTTAATTGGATTGTGATCAATATGATACGAGCACTAAGATTGTGCTCTCCATGACTTCATAACTCCACAGGTTGTTTGTGCTTACCAAACTATCTCGATCCCTTGCATGCAAAATCTATCAAGATATGTATCACCTGACTATCCCTCGATTTTGGTTTGGGTGAATTTCACTCACCTCCTCTCGGACTCAGAGTGTCGCATTACTAATCTTCATTTTGTGATCTCAGATTAATTATCCAAATTACAATTCAATCACTTTCTTTTCCAATCTATACCTCTCTCTCTCTAGCAAGTTTAGAATAAATGTGAGTTCCTAACATTCGCCACTATTAAGAATGCAATCAAATTAAAGGAAATATCAATACATGCAAGAACACCGATCTAGAATGACTTCACACTTAACATGCTTCATTAATTCATCATGGTTCCCACAACTCTAGTTATGGGGTTTATCTACCCATGATCGTAAGAACACAAGAAGATTCCATATATGAAAGAATAATTTTGTACTTACAATGAAAAACATGAAAAACTGAATTCTCAAATTGATTAGAAGCCCTAAAAACCAATATCATTGACTCCAAGATCAATAATATATCTCAGAACCACAAAAATGATGTAAGATTATGTAAATAAAATAATAATAAAAAATCAAGGGATGTTATAAAACAAGAAAGAATAAAGAAGAAGAGTAGAGAGAATAGAGAGAGTAATTGTTATTTCTTCTCTTGAGGGATGATTTACAATGAAGGAAGCCCTTCTATTTATAGGGGGAATTTGCCCTAGTTTCTCATTAAAAGACAAATACATCAAATCCTGATACACATCAAATAGATATTGATAGATCTTGATACACATTCACTATAATTTATATATATCATAACACTCCTCTTTGAATGTCTAACAATACGTATATAGGCTTCCTTATTAAAACCTTACAGGGAAAACCCAATGGGACAAAATCTCGTAAGGAAAAAAGAGTACATCGTGTATTAACTCCCCTAATAAGAACATCCTTGAAGCTTTGCATTCCGATCTTATGCACCATCTTCTTGAAAGTTGCAGTTGGAAGAGACTTGGTGAATAAATAAGCCACATTGTCACTTGAACCAATTTGTTGTACGTCAATATCACCATTCTTTTGGAGCTCATGTGTATAGAAGAGCTTTGGTGAAATGTGCTTCGTTATATCTCCTTTTATGAATCCACCTTTCAGTTGTGCTATGCATGTTGCATTATCTTCATATAAAATTGTAGGTACTTTGTCACATTTAAAGCCATATTTTTCTCGAATGAGATGTATTATGGACCTCAACCACATATACTCTCGGCTTGCTTCATGAATAGCTATAATCTCAGCGTGATTCGATGAAGTGGCTACGATAGACTGCTTTGTTGATCTCCAAGATATGGCAGTACCCCCACATATGAATACATAGCCTGTTTGAGACCGAGCTTTATGCGAGTCGGATAAGTATCCAGCATCAGCATAACCAACAAGATCGGAATTGCAATCTTTAGAATAAAATAAGCCCATATCGGTAGTCCCCTTTAGATACCATAATATGTGTTTGATCCCATTCCAATGTCTCCTAGTAGGAGCAGAACTATACCTTGCTAGCAAATTTACTGAAAAGGCAATATCAGGCCTTGTAGTATTTGCAAGATACATTAGTGCACCAATTGCACTAAGATATGGTATTTCAGGACCAAGGAGTTCCTCATTCTTTTCTTGAGGTCAAAATGGATACTTATTCACATCAAGTGATCGAACAACGATCGGAGTACTTAATGGGTGTGCTCCATCCGTATAGAATCATTTCAACACCTTTTCTATATAGGTAGATTGATGGACAAAGATACTGTTTATCAAATGCTAAATTCGTAAACCAAGGCATAACTTTGTCTTTTCGAGATCTTTCATCTCAAACTCATTCTTTAGGAAATCAATTTCCTTTTGAAGCTCTATTGGCATTCCAATAAGGTTTATGTCATCGACATAGACAGCAAGTATAACAAACTCTGACTTTGTTTTCTTTATGAAAACACATGGGCAAATTTCATCATTCGTATAACCTTCTTTAGATAACTATTCACTAAGATGGTTATACCACATGCGTCCAGATTGCTTCAAACCATACAATGATCTTTGCAATTTAATAGAATACATTTCCCGAGGCTTTGAACTAAATGCTTTCGGCATTTTAAATCCTTCGGGAATTTTCATGTATATCTCATTATCAAATGATCCATATAGACAGGCTGTTACCACATTCATCAAATGTATTTCAAGTCTCTCATGGATAGCAATACTAATAATATAACGCAATGTTATTGCATCTATAACTGGTTAATATGTCTCATCATAATCGACACCAGGCCGTTGTGAAAATCCTTGTGCAACAAGGCGTGCTTTATATCTTTGTATTTCATTTTTTTCAATTTTTTTCGCACAAAGAGCCATTTATAGCCAACAGGCTTAACACCATTAGGTTTTTGAGCTATGGATCCAAAAACTTCACGTTTGGCGAGCGAATTCAATTCAGATTGAATTGCTTCTTGCCATTTTGGCCAGTCATTTCTTTGTTGACATTCTGTGATAGATCGAGGTTCAAGATCCTCTCTATCTTGCATGATTTTTGTTGTAACATTATATGCAAAGACATGATCCACTACTATTTCAGATCAATTCAGATTAGTTTCAACATCACTTGAATTTATGGATAGTTCCTCATTTTCTTGAGTCTCAAGATCATTGATTCCTTCAGGGATATCATTATTGCTCAAATCTTGAACTTCCGTATGTGGATCTTTCGTAGTGTCATCTTGACCATTTATTTTTATTTTTCTAGAATTTCGATCCTTAGAATCTAATAGTCTGCCACGCTTCAAGCGTGCTTTAGATTTATTAGCTATGACACTAGTGGATGGTCCTTTAGGGACATCAATTCGAATTGGGATATTCAGGAATATGTGATTTAGTGATTCTTTTCAAATCTATAAATATGTTCGGCATTTGATTTGCAATTCTCTGCAGATGAATAATCTTTTATACTTCTTGCTCACAAATAGAAGCACGTGGATCAAGATGAGATAGTGATTAATTTTTCCACAAAATTTCTCTTTTGATGTCACTATCTTCTCCCTCTAATTTTGGGAAAAGTATCTCATCAAACCGATAATCTGCAAATCGAGCAGTGAACATATATCCCGTTAATGGTTCAAGATAGTGAATAATGGAGGGTGACTCAAACCCAACATAAATTCCTAACCTTCTTTGGGGCCCCATCTTGGTGAGGTTTGGTTGTGCTATAGGCACATATACACCGCACCCAAAAGTTCTCAAGTGATATATATTAGGCTCTTGACCCAAAACCAATTGCAACAGAGAAAATTTATGATAATTTGTCGATCTAGGATGAACAAGTGTTGCATCATGCAAACTTGCATGACCCCAAACAGAAGTGAGCAACTTAGTTTTCATCAGTAATGGTCTTTCTATCAACTGCAAACGTTTAATTAATGACTCAGCAAGGCTATTTTGAGTGTGAACATGGGGTACATGATGTTCCACTCTTATCCCGATCGATAAGCAATAGTCATTAAATGCTTGGGATGAAAATTCTGCAACAATATCAAGGCGAATAGACTTAATTTGATTATCAGGAAATTGAGCCCGCAATCGTATTATTTTTGTCAACAATTTTGCAAATTCCAAGTTGCGAGATGAAAAAAGGCACACATGATACCATCAAGAAGAAGTATCTATTAGGACCATGAAGTATCTAAACGACCCACTTGATGGGTGAATTGGTCCACAAATGTCCTCATGTATGTGTTCCAAGAACGCGGGGGACTCAATCCCAACTTTTGTTGGCGATGGTCTCACAATCAGCTTGCCTTGATAACAAGCATTACATGAAAATTCACCATTCGAAAGAACCTTCAAGTTCTTTAATGGATGCCCATTTGAATTTTCTATTATTCGTCTCATCATTATTGATCCTGGATGTCCCAGATGATCATGCCAAAGTACGAAAGTATTGGAATCAGTAAACTTCCGGTTTACTATGGAATGTGCCTCAATTCTCAAATCTTTGTCCAATACAGGCCCGAAGATAAAGTAGGAAACTTTTCAACAACACATGTCTGCCCAGAGACATTCTTGGTGATACAAAGATATTCAAGATTCATCTCGTCAAATGTCTTGATATGATAACCATTTTCATGGATATCTTTAAAACTCATCAAGTTTATCTGAGACTTGAGAGAGAACATAGCATTATTTATGATGAGTTTAGTTCCCTTGGGCAAGATTATAATGGCTTTTCCGAAGCCTTCAATCAAATCAGCACTACCAAAAATTGTAGTAACATTAATCTTGTCCATGTTTAGATGAGATAAATATTTCTTGTCTTTGAATATCGTATGTGCAGTGGCAGAATCAATCAAACATATATCTTCACAATTTGACATCTTACTTTGAAAATTATCCATATCTTCAAATAAAATGACATACACCAAATAAGATATATATTATTTTTTTTGGTACAAAGTGAAAATCATTAATAAATAGTTAATTACCTTTTAGTTAAGCAATTAGTTACATAAGAATACAATAATATAAGTAACTAAATTATTAATGCCAAATAAGATAGAAAGAACGACGAGTTTCATAACAACAAAATAAATTGCCATTGTCCTTCTTTTACTTTATTGAAATTAGTATATTAAAATAGGAAAAAAAAAAGGAGCAACGAGTTCAAATTAGAATCAGCTAGGCATTATAAAAAAAAAAGGTATGAATGATAGCAATATAATGTATTGTCCATTAATATACTGATTTCAAAAAATGGTGCCAGCATCCTACCTTGCTTTTTATTAATGCATCCTTATAGATAGTATTTTCAATGTAATATTACTATTATATTAGGTCTCATATGAAAACAAAACAATCAATCTTTTTCTCTTCTCTTGAAGCACCTACCAATTAGTTTAATTAAGGTATCGTTCTTCTTCTTTTTGACAATAGACTTGGTGATAAAAAAAAATTATTATAATGATCATATAATAAAGTCTTTCATCATCGAGATACAATAAAATTCAACTTAATTATTTAATGAACTACAATAATACAAAAGCAATCAATACTATTTAAAAACTAATACTCATGCAAACAACTACTTTTACATGATTTTTATTCACTAACAACCAAAAAATATAAAAATTCATTATTTTATGTTTACGGAACCATCACCAATCAAGTGATCAATCTTTCTTTCAGGGTGCTAAAAAAAGTCTGCTACATCCAAACATGTGATGTCAACATTATTTTCAAAGAGAAAGTTAGCCTCGGGATTTCTCTCTTTCTTCTTTAGTGATGCTTGATAAAGATCAACCAAGTGCTTGAGAGCGCGACAATCATGTGAATAATGTCCTTTTTCACCACATCGGAAACAAGTAACTACTTCATGTTTCTCATCTTTTCTCCTTTTGTTTGATGAATGATTAACACCCGGAACAATGTTTCTTTCTTGGTCACTATGACCACGATCACGACAACGTCCACGCCCAGGGCAGTGACCTTTTCCACGCCTAGCATGGTGAGCGTGCATATCATTCACTTTAGGGAACGGTGCAGATCCAGTTGGTCGGTTCTTGTGATTTTTCATCAACAAATCATTAATTTGTTCAGCCACGGGAAGATGAGAACTCAGTTCAGTATACTTCTTGAAACCTTTTTCTCGATATTGTTGTTGTAAGAGCACATTCGAGGCATGAAAAGTGGAGAGCATATTTTCCATTATATCATTATCATTGACTGTCTCTCCACAAAGTTTCAATTGAGAAGAAATTCTGAACATGGCAGAATTGTATTCATGAACAGATTTGTAGTCTTAAAATCTTAGATGCATCCACTCATACCGTGTTTTTGGAAGGATGGCCATCTTTAAGTGGTCAAACCTTTCTTTTAGTCTATTCCACAATACGAGTGGATCCTTAGTAGTAAGGTACTCAATTTTCAGAACTTCGTCAAGATGATGACGCAAGAAAATCATAGCCTTAGCACAATTCTGACTAGATGCTGTATTTTCATTCTTTATGGCATCTCCAAGACCCATAGCATCTAGGTGGATTTCAGCATCCAACACCCATTAAATATAGTTCTTGCCCGAACTTTGAAGGGCAACGAACTCACACTTCGTAAGATTGTTAGCCATATGGAAAAAGGAAGAAATAAAAAAATAATACCTTAGCCTTAACCTTCAAATTTGAGACGGTAGAGTCTCGTGCTGATAATGTGTTATAAAACAAAAAAGAATAAAGAAGAAGAGTAGAGAGAATATAGAGAATAATTGTTATTTCTTCTCTTGAGGAATGATTTACAATGAAGGAAGCCCTTCAATTTAAAGGGGGAATTTTCCCTAGTTTCACACTAAAAGACAAATACATCAAATCCTGATAGACATCAAATAGATCTTGATTGATCTTGATAGGCATTCACTATAATTGATAAATATCATTACAAGGGAGTATTTATAGATATAAAATAAATTCTATCATAAACTGTGTAGGAAAAGTAGGTTGGTAGCATCTACGACTCGTGAGTTGGATCTTGGATCAGACCCACGAGTCATGGCTTCAATAGTGAAAGTAAAAAACTGCAGTCAGTCTTCAGTGCTCGACTCACGCCTTCCATACGTGAGTCATGGGTTGCATCCATGAGTCCTGGGTCCCCTCATAGGAATCAAAATCTTCTTTTCAACTTTCAAACTCAAGTAATGGGCCCATTCACAAGTCGCAGGTCCCACTCATGAGTCGTGGGTCACCAACTCAGGAACTCTTCATTCTTATTTCTCAGCTTTTGCTCCAAAACCTATTTTCGTGCGAAATCAACACAAAAATATATCATATCCAAATTCTTGCATAATTTTTTTATTTTAAGTATCAAAAGTGCCATGAAATCATGGAACATCAACACCCTCAACTTGGAACGTTTGCATGTCCTTAGGAAACTAAAAGACAATAAATAACTACAACTCTTAATTAAGAGAAACCTAAGGCACCTATGATAGTCAATTTATTCAGTTCAGTTCAAACTTTTCAACCCTCTCCTATGCGCAACTTTCAAAATCACCATGTGTATACACATAGCACAATATCATGATATAAAAAGGATCAAGTAATGGCATCAGATTAACGACCAAGCATGAATGCAAATGGCATTACTCGAACAAATAAACAGCTAACGATGCAACCCATGTACCCTCATAATAAATAAGTCTCATACTCTCACATTATCATAATGAATATCAATACAGGCACTACATCAAAGCACTCACACTCACAAAGAAGTTTAAAAAATATGCACGAAATACCATAAGCTTGCCCTTATTTTCTACGCCTTAATTTTTCAAACAATTGGACTGGAATCACTATAAGACTTTTCTCGACTACTAATGTAGGTTTGGGGGAAGATATGGCACATATGGGCAATAGTGACTCAACCCTCCTTGACACTACACTTATATTTTTGGCTCCACCATTTAACCATGCTCACCATTTTTCTCTATTATTTATTTTCAAATTGGGTGTGGTTTTCTTCATACTTTCTATTTATTATTTCTTTTATTTTCTTTTTCTCTTTTTTTTTTTTGCTTTTTTCTCTTCTTTTTTTCTTTTTCTACCATGCCCAAACCTACCTTCTTTTCTTTTCCCAACATCTTCTTCATAGCCGTCTCCAACTATGCAAGTCTATGATAGCCATTCTCAACTTAGGCGATTTTCCTGAGTTGAGATATACAATGTCCAAGGAGGGACCAAGACAAAAACAGGTTCATTGTAATTAAAATGGGATGTTAAATGGGTTAATACAAGAAAATAGACCACTTCAAATTTGGGATTAGCGGATATTTATTTTCATTTGGTCAGTCGTTTAGGCTCAAAATGGACTTATTCAAAATGGTCTATGATGCTATCCAATCCCAACCAACTATCCTACAACGTAAGAAAAACTAATTGGGAAAGTTCTGAATTGCAAACACAAAGTGAACTCAGTAAACACCTCACACTCACATAGTACAGGGTTATATTATCAATAACTACCTATTCGGTTCATGCAATGCTATGCTAAGGTTGTTCTGTCTCTAATACTAATGCCATAAAAAGATCCAACAATTCTCACAATCTTATATCTTCTCAACCCATAGTTCATAACAAAAAAATAAGAGGGTTATTATTTCACGTATCATAAAAACAAAAAATTAACTGCACCAATGTTCCTTATTTTCCTCATAATCAAACACCACAAACATAACATAAAACATAACAAAAACACAATAAAGCACAATATCCTAGACATTTCATCTCTACTATGCTTTCATACTCTGGGGAAAAAAAATAGGACAATAAAAACCCCGAGTGGTGGTACATCCCAACCCCAACTAAAAAATGATGTACTGTCCCTAGTGCATAACTAAAGAAAGAAGTAAAAATATGGGAGTGGGGACATACTTGAAACACTCTAGCATCGAATGTGGTCATGCCCCTAACTGGGGCATCAAGAGGAACGTCGAGCATAGTACCGCAAGATAGGGGTGGCCAATTAGAGAAGGCTAGCCTCTTCATTTCCCGCTCAAAATCATCCAAACTATAACTTTTCTTGATGGTATCTCATCCTCTCTTGCCCCTAATAGTGGGGAGCTCATCATGAACAACAAAAAGATCAAAATCTAATGATGGCGGTGTAGGCACTGGCTACAAAATAGGAAATATGACTGGAGATGATAGAAGTGTGGCTCTTGCTAATGTTTGAAACTAAGACCTTAATGTGGCCACCTCCTCTCTTAAGCTCAATAAATTAGGTACCCGAGCCTCGTGGACTATCTTCCCTATCTGGGTCTCAAAACTATCGATCCTCCCATGAAGCTCTCTAGTAAACAACTCTATAACGGCCATCATCTGGGACTCAACACGTGCCTCTGATGTCTCAATAGTAGTATGCACCCAAGGACGAGTCTAGGTCAGTAACTTTGCCAACATGGTGTCGGTATGATTCTGGAGCTTAGCTAACTCCATCTATCTATCCACCAACTATTGTAGGAACTCTCTGAATATGGTAACCATACTCGAATTAGGAAAGTAAGGGGGTACAATAGATGTAGAAGTTGGGGCTGAAGTGTCGGTGACCCTGTCACGACCTGTATCAGCTAAACCCTCTGTCGGCTGACTACCTGTTTTATGATCACCACCTACTATTGGCCTATTTACTTTCTTGATCGACTCCAAAGGCCTCTCAAAAAGGGCCTCTCTAAATAAGGTAGAATGTTGTTCCTTCTTCTATGCAACTGGGGGTGTCATCTCGAATCAATCACACGTCAGCCAACTGGGTCACCTCACTAGGATGAGCAATACCTGATAACATTGCAACCCATACTGCATCATACAGTCTCTAAATTAAGTAGGGGAATGGTATACTGGTGATCTCTCTGATTCTCTCTCACGAATCTTGTCTCAAATGTAATTGAGAAACGTTTATAACATATCCAACTTTATGCTGGCAACAAGCACAACCCGATCTAAAGTATGTGTGTCATTCGCACTTGTGGGGCACAACTTGTGTCGAACTATGGTCTACCAAAACTTTCCTACAAAGTGGAGGGTAGACTTCTTAATCTTAGCCTTCTCCTCGACCCAAGTCGCATCAACATTTTGCGAAGCAATCTGATGAGCCACCTAACTCAACATATATCTTACTACTCTAGATCCCTTACCTTTATTCGACACCTCATAGACTTTATCCTATAATCAAACTCAATAGTAAATATTAGTATTTCATAATCGATATCTCATAACTCGGGCCAAATAAGAATCTCTGAGTCATTTACTCTGGTAAGTCAACACAAGTACCTCTCAATAAGGTATGGGGGCAATAGAGGTTGGTCCCAAGATCTCTGTCTCGTTGGTTTAATTAGATCTATGAAGGTAGGATATGAAGCATAGAAAACGGGGACTAGCTCTAGGATATAAAATCTGGAAAGCTCACCCATCCATCTATGTCTATATCTATCAAAGGTGGGCACGTATCGTGGCAATCCTTGAATAGTAAGCCTATCACCCAAACTGATACAAAATGAGAAATCAATACCCAAAACCCAAGGCAAGGCTTCTAGAATGAAGCCAAACTACATAAATATGATAATAGTAGAACTACATAACCAAAGACACAACAACAATGGACATAACCAGCCAAATGATAGTTTCCAAAACCAACTATGTGAGAGCCAAAATTGACTCAATCATCCAATCATCCATAAATCCAACGTAATCCATATGCCAATAGAGTAAAATACAAAATAATATGCCATTGATACCATATAAACTTAAATTTAGGAGCTTCCATCAGAAAAGATATAATGAAATATATATATACACAAGGCCAACAACATCATATAAAACCCCACATGATCACACATACCAAGTAATGTCTCAAAACTACCAATTAACAATAATATAGTCCCCCATAGGGGCATAACACAATACAATAGCCATTTTCATGATTGGTACCCGCACCCTTAATATGATTTTATATCCATATTAACTGCCTAGCCCAGTCTGATGAAAGTTAAGCCATAACTACCTCTAATGCTGTAAACGAGTATAAAAAGGCATTCAACACTAAGCTTTCACCTCACGATGACCTGAAACTAACTAAAATACATAAATATAGAATCTATGCATTAGAATAAAACCAACGATTCCCATATTGCCTATTTTTGGGTTGGTGTCAAAAAGGATCTCCGAAATGGGTTTTCGAGAAAAAAAGGTAAAACCAAAAGTTTAGTCCAAAAATATATTTTCCATTATTAAAGGAACTTATAGTATAAAACCCAAGTGAAAACGAGCTGGAATTGGGGGTTTAAATTGAGAAATTTCTAATTTAGGACTTCCGATCCAAAATCCCCAAATTCCACTTTTTTAATCCAAGTTTTTAACAAGGTTTAAATGATAAAAATTTAAGAAAAGAAATTAAAATAGGGGTTTGGAGCTTACCCAAGCTTAGAAATGGAAGAAATTTCCTAAAAACTCAAAACCCAAAGCTCCGAGTCTTGAAAATAGTGAAAATCGCAAAAAAGGGATATTGACCTACCTGGGCATCACTTAAGCAATCACCATCGCTTAAGCGACCAGGTATTGCTTATGCGTGCACGCCTTGTCGCATTAGCGACCAGGCTATCAGTTAAGCGACTTTTGCAAAAGCGAGCCTGATGTCGCTTAAGCAACACATTTGGTGTCAAGCCAAGTCGCTTAAGCAACCAAAGTGTTGCACCAGCCACAGACATGGAGAATTCTAATTATCCGCGACCCCTTGAGATTCATATGAAATCCTAAGAATGTAAATAAACTATGCTAATAGACTAAATTTGATGCTTCGGTGAAACCTAATTTCACAACCTTCCAATTCGAGGGTCAAAATGAGATATAAAAGTTATAAAACCACACTAACCTTGTTACCAACCTAAAATTGATGTTTCAAATCTGTTGGTGTAGTATATTTTTTCATTTAATGCACAAATCAATAAATACTAACCAAAGTCAACTATAAAGCCTTTATAACCACCAAAAGACATAATCTCGCACAAATCTCACCAAAATGCATTAGGAACCGTGCCACTCATCCCTACACTCTAGAAATACCATAAAGCAACCACGGGGATGGGTAACATAGCTAAATCACATAAAAATAAGTATTTCACAAAAATCACCAAAAATTAGGTCACACATCATCCACCACTAAGAATCTAATTCATCCTCAAATAAACGCAAGAGAAATATTTGAATTAGCAAAAAGTTGAGGATGACTACCACACATATTAGACTTAACCTCCCAAGTAGACTCATCTATAGGTCAATGTCTCCACTGAACCTTAACAACTGGAATAACTCTAAAATACAACCATCTTATATCCCTAGCTAAGATGGAGACAAGATCCTTAATGAAAGACAACCTCTTATCTAATTGTACTGAATCCCAGCGAATGACATGAGCCTCATCTAGAATGCAACGTTGAAGTATGGAAACATAAAAATATGGATGAACAACTGATAAATCTAGGAGTAATTCTAACTCATAAGCCACATCCCCAATAGTCCAAAGATTCTCAAAAGGTATAATATACCTGGGGCTATGCTTGTCTCTCTTCCCAAACCTCATCACAAACTTCATGGGTGACACCCGAAGGAAGACTCAATCACCAATACAAAATATCAAGGCATAAAGTGTAGGATCCGTATAGCACTTTTGCCTACTTTGAGTCGCTCAAAGTCTATCCAAAATGACCTAAACTCTATCCAAAGACTCATAAAGCAAGTCCGTACCCAGAGGTCTAATCTCAGAAACCCCAAACCAACTAAATGGAGAGAGACAATGCCTACCATTCAAAGCCTCAAAAGGAGCCATCTCAATAATAGAATGGTAGTTATTATTATATACAAACTCTGCAAAAGCTAGATGTTGTTTCTGCTTGCCACATAGGTCCAGAGCATATCCTCTAAAACTTGAAGAGTATACTCTAACTGACCATCTATTGGTGTTACTACCTAATTTTTAGGTTATGATGAAGCCTACTATAACCCACCAGTGGGAAAGACAATTCGATAATTCGAAACTGCTAGTAATGGACTACTAAAAGAATAAAGGGAAGAATGTGGAATAGATATAATAAAAGACTAACATACATAAGGTAAACCCCAAAACCAGGTGAAATCAGTACAAGGGCATCTAGCATAATAGGATACAATTAAGGTACTAAATGAATAAATAGATACAACCATCTCTGAATACACCATAGAGAGTAGTCTAGTACATAAGAGGGAGGGAAGTAATACTTCAAACGTTAGGAGATTACCCTATGTCTTTAAACGATAGATGTTTCTCATGGCGCACACAATAACAATGATAACCCATACTATGATATTCAGGCTATAGAAGTGTAGTATGGATACCAAATACGTGGTACTCAGTAGGTAGCTACTGACTAAGCTGCAAAGATAATGCAAATACTTATAACATTAAATAGAATGAAAAACTACTCCTAAACATCCAACAACCACATAAGAAATCCAATGATATGGTAAGGATAAACTATCCTATTCATGTCCAAGAAACTAACATAATAGGGCTAAGAAAGTATTAAAGATGACGATCCTAGTCCAACCATACTCAGGAATCTCAATACCATACCATAAATCACTAGCCAATATACAAAATAAGAGAGAAAAATATATATATGAGTATACAAGCCAAGGAATGAATACACAATCTGAATAAATGAAAGGAAGGGATATATGATGCCACAATAATTACATATAGATAGATATACATACATATATATATACATATGAACAAGGTCAACTCAAAGTACAGCCTAAATCATCAGACTAGCAATTTAAGACCTCATAATCATAGCAAGAACTAGTGCGGGTATAATAAAGGTTTATAACTCATATATCTAATCATGAGGTAATCATGCATAATAATATAATCATTAGATAAAAGAGCCAGAAACATACCTCAAATCTCAGTACTGGATCATTAACAAAGTTACCACAAACTAGACATAACAATGATCATAACAATAATAATAATGATAATAGCAACGACAACTTGAGTAATTGTCTAGTTCGGAAAAATAATACCTAACTAGGTCTTTCATGAACCGCGATCGCCCCAGGCTTAGAAGGTTTAATCAACATAAAACACATATAAGCATACTCCTCACACATACCTATGCAACCCCTTATAAGGATGATAGATATAGGCGCATACTGGTGATAGGCGATGTGAATACAAGAGTGAATGCCAAATATAATCCATAATACCAACCATCATGTCATCATAAATATCATAATCATTCTCTGAACTCAAACTGGTAAATATATAGTCAATATCAGGACTTGAACATGTAAATATATAATCAGTATCATAATCATCCTCCAGACTTAAACTGGTAAATATATAATCAATATCCAAACTTGAACCAGTAAATATATAATCAATATTGTAAACATCATCAATCATTGAGCTTTACTCAAAATTCATATGATTAATACCATTCATCTCCTCTATCTCATACTAGAAATATGTGTATCAAGATATATAATAGGTGCACGAACTTAAGCTATGGTTAAAAAGAGTGTAAATCCATAGCTCGGGGAAAACTTTAGGACTAAATCATTATAAAAGTGTAGAAAAGGTTGGAATGTCTCGCGACTGAAGTAAATAATAGTAATGAAATCATGGACTAGAATCTATCTTAGCCAAATCTTCAAAACAACATTCTCAATATCAATGCACATAAGTCATCCATTTAGATGGTACTATTCCCATTATGAAGAAATTCATTTTAAAGTGAAAAGTGGGATTTAACCCCTATTTAGAAAAAATAGTGATAAAATCATACTTTAGTCAGAATCGCATCATTTACCAATTTAATAATCACGAATGTACCAAATTTATTCATGTCATCACCAGTATTCAAACAATGATACCATAAGAATTGATGATGTCCAAACTAAGCCTCCTTTCAAAAGATGATACTATCGCTGTCAAAATATAGTAATCTAATAAAAGTTGGGGTTGAACCCAAGGGAACACGTGGAATCATCGCTATCAATAGTTGTAGTCAATGGGAAGAACTGGAAAAGTAAATGGGGAGATTTTGTGTAGTAATATCGAGCATGTAACTATATTAACTTCGGTTCTAATAAGTCATAGGTGAACTCTAGGATTATGTTCCCCCTGACATCTCAACTCTGTAGGCTTATTGTTCTTTGTTGAACCAACCCGATAGATTGCATATAGAATCGATACATTATGTACCTTTTATAGTCTTTTGGACGAGCAGAAGAATTTCACCCTTTACCTTTTGAATCTCAGGATCTCGCCTTACTAACACTTACCTTGATCCCTTTTAACTATTACCTTTAGAATATTTAGTTATTAGATGAAAATTAACCATCTTACTTAGATATTACCTAGTTGTGTGGATCGACAGTTAAACCTTAAATAACTATTGTCATTATCTTTTCCTAGTCACTACTCCTCTTTTAGAGTAAGTAGCAATAATCTATGTGGGATCCTAACATTTCCAACAGCTAAAATAACTATTATAATGGAGATAATACAATGCATGCATGGGTATCAATTCAGATTAAAAATAGCACTTCCCCTACTTCGTCAATCTGCCAAGGTCTACACAACCCTAGCTATGGGTTTTTATCCAATCATGCTTGAGAAGAAATCAATAACATTCATAATAGAAAGCATAGTTGAAATCACAACGATAAGAAGTATAAAAACCCATACCATAACTAAATTACTCAACATAAGTCAATACAAGAGAATCCCAGCATCAAAATTGAAACTTGGAATCAAAATATGTTTGTGAGTATCAAAAGTGCATAACTCCTACCAAAAAACACATGAAGGATATTTATAGTACATGAGGAAACCCTAAAACCAAAACCCGAATAAAATAGGAGACAACAGGGTCGGTAGGAACTTATGGCCCCTAATTGCGCTATGACCCTGGGTATAGGTTGTACCTGCGGTTAGTAGGATGGGCGCAGGTACAGGGTACACGTACCAAGATGAAAAATCCTATAGGTCAGCTATCGGGATTTTGAACTTCTGGCACTTGCTTTGCCTACTTGCTGTCCACATGTTGACTTAGTAAGTATTGGGAGTAATATTTTTAGCTTTTCTTTGATTCTCGAACATCTTTGATCACGAACAAGTTGAAAAGTGTCTCGAACATCCATAATTGCTCCAAAAGTATCCAATAACACCTTTTTTTATCTTTTTCAGTAACTTAGCATCCAAAAGATGATTTCCTACAAAACATACCCAAAACGCACATATTTAACAAAATAATCTCAGAAAATTGCATATTTTCCTTATTTTAAGCATTGAAAGTGCTATATTTCTATAACATATCAACACCCTCAACTTAGAATATTTGTATGTCCTCATGCAACAAAATGCAACAAAACAAAATGACACTTCACTAGGAGAATCTAAGCAATTCAAGGCAATTAGTCAAACACTTTTAAGCTCAAATCACACCATCCCCCTTCTATCTTACTTTTCAAAACCAACTGTGTATGAATATGAAGCACAATAATATGACACAATGGGATCAAGGTATGGCATTACATTAGCAATAGAAAACTATGTATATGCACAAGTTACACTACATGAAACAAGAAAATAGGTAACAATATGACTCAAGTTCCCTCACAACAAAGATGTCCCAGTCTCTCATATGAAATAATACATGTTAATGCATGGGCGGTCTAGAGAAACCCGCACTCAGAAGGGAAGTTTCAATCAATGTGCATTAAATACCATAGGCTTGCCCTTATTTTCTTTACCTTAGCATTAAGATAGTCATGTTAGGATCACAATAGAACTTTTCTCGACTTGCAATATAAGCTTTGGGGCTGGTATGGTACATATGGACATATCAAGTGACTAATCCTCCTTATCACTACACTAACCTTGGGGTCTCATTTACTAGATAATTTCTTTTTTATTCCACCCTTATTTCTAGCTTTTTATTATTCATTGCACATTCAGGTTGGATGTGGTCTTTTATTCTTTCTTTTTTTCTTTTATTGCCACACCCAACCCTACTAACTATTTCCTTTCCTTTATCTTTCTACATACCTACTTTACACTACGCACCCCTATGATAGCCACCCTAACTTAGGAATTTTACCTTGGTTAAGGTGCACAACGTCCAAGGAATACTAGGGCCAAAATAGGTTTATTGTAATATAAATGGGAAGGTGAATGGTGAAACAAGATAAATAGGTTTATAAGGCTTAAAATAGGGATCAAGGGGTATCATATACAAATGGAAGGTCATTTAGGCTAAAAGTAGACTAAAATAAAAAATGACCTATGATCATTTCCTAACCGACTATCTTTCAACCTAGGCAAGACTAACTAGGAAAGTTTTGAATTCAACACATAAAGAGAACTATGTAGTATCTCACACATATGACACAAAGTCAATATTATCAACTACTACCTATTCAGTTCATGCAATTGTTAGTAAGTGATTATGATGTCCCTAATCCTAATGCCATAACAAAATCCATAATGTTCACACATATTTACATACACACAATTCTAAAACACAAAATTTTGAAGGGGTATAAAAATTAATCAAAACATGACTACTTCCCTAAATACTTAAAAATCTCCTAATTACATTAAACACAGCACAATATGAAACAAAACACAATACAACACAAAATTATACTAGACATACCGGTTCAACAACTATACTACGACCGGTAGAAAAAGAAGCACGATAATAAAATCCATGAGGGTATGCCCACCCCAACTAAAAACTGTGCACTATCTTCAATGCACTAAAATAAAGTAACATAGAGAAAAGTGAGAGCATACCTGGGATTCACTAGGCATCTGTGTACCTTGGGTTGCCTCCTGAGAAGCGCTTGATTTACTGTCATGGCATGACTCAGTTCCTTTGGATACTCAAACTTCACCAAGGTCTATTTCAGCACAAACTCTTACTTCTTCCACGTTTTTCGTGTAGTGTTTCACTCCCTGCTCATTCATTTTAACTGGGATATCTATATTATGCTTGCTCTCAATAGCACCATATGGGAACACCTTAACCACAGTGAATGGTCTAGTCCATTTTTATTTTAGCTTTCCAGGGAACAAGCATAGTCTTGAATTATATAATAAGACCAAATCACCAAGTTTGAATATCCTCTTCTCGATCATTTTGTCATGATACAACTTCATTCATTCCTTGTATATGGCCAAACTCTCATAAATAAAGAGTCAGAATTCATACAACTCATTTACCTTGCTCAACCTTAAGGTCGCTGCATCACACCACTTAAAATTTAGCCTTTTCAATGCCTATAGTGCCTTATGCTCAAGCTCAACCGATAAGTGGCATGCTTTTCCATACACAAACTGATATAGAGAGGCACCTATAGGGGTCTTATAATCTGTCCAATTGGCCCACAATACATAATCTAACTTTCTAGACAAGCCAGTCCTATTAGCATTCACAGTCTTTGCCAAGATGGACTTTATTTCTCTATTTGAGACTTCCACTTTCCCACTTGTCTGAGGATGGTAAGGTATTTCCACCTTATGCCTTACACTATATCTATCAAGCAGGGCTTTAAACAAACAGTTGTAGAAGTTGTACCCACCATCACTAATAATTACATGTGAAGTGCCGAATCATGAAAAGATATTTCTCTTTAAAAAGGCGGTGACGCTTCTACCTTCATTGTCTGGAAGTACAACTTCCTCCACCCATTTTGATACATAATCAACCATTACCAGAATATATCTCATGACATAGAATCTTACAAATGGACCCATGAAATCAATTCCCCATATATCAAACAACTCTAACTCTAAAATAGGTGTCATGGAGAGTTCATGGCACAGAGAAACATTGCCTTGACGTGTACATTGGTCATAGGCTAGTGAAAATCATGAGAATCCTTGCATATCATAGGCCAATAAAACCCACATTGTAGGATTTTATGGTTTGTGTGTACCACTATGATGCACCTCAACTGGTGATGAATGGCAAGCCTCTATAATACTTATCATCTCCACCTCTGGTATACATCTTTGAATTACACCATTGGAACAAACCCTAAATAGATATGGCTCATCCCATAAGAACTTCCTTATGTCATACATAAATTTTTTGTCGCTGCTTGAAGGATAGATCTTCTGGGACAAGATCACTTGCCAAATAGTTGGCAAAATTAGTAAACTAAGTGATAAATCATGAAATGCCGCTAACACTCGCTCATCTGGAAAAGAATCATCAATCTTAAGATTATCCGCTAGTTTTTGTAAGGTCTCATCCTCAAGTCTGCATAAGTGGTTGCAACTTGATTTTCTTTCCCTTTTTGGTCCTTGACTTTAACATCAAACTCTTGTAGCAAGAGAACTCAATGAATCAATATCGATTTGGTATTTTCCTTAGAAATCAAGTACCTTAAGGTTGCATGGTCAGTGTGAACTATAACCTTAGTTCCCAATAAAATAAGACCGAAAAGAAAAAATCACTGCAGTAGCTCCTGCTCTGTAATTGTAAAATTTGTGTGGGGTTTAAAGCTTTGCTGGCTTAATAGATATGATACAAGATCTTCTCTCTTCTTTGGCCTAGGAAATCACCCAAGGAAACTCCACTTGCATCACACATAACCTCAAAAGGTGCAGGCCAGTCGAGAGACACAATAATGGGTTTCAAAATCAACCGCTCCTTCAAGCATTTAAAATCCTTGAAACAAGCATCATCAAACACAAATTTCACCTCCTTGACTAAAAGTCTACATATAGGATTTGCAATTTTAGAGAAGTCCTAGATGAACCTCCTATAAAAACCTGCATGACCCAAAAAGTTCATATGCCTCTAACTAATACTGGTGGTGGAAATTTCTCAATCACCTCAATCTTCACTTTTTACACCTCAATAACATGTTTGGAGATCTTGTACCCTAGAATAATACCTTCTCTCACCATGAAGTGACATTTTTTCCAGTTTAACACCAAATTGCACTCTTTACATCTCTAGAGTGTATTAGCCAGATGAGCCAAACAATCATCAAAAGAATTCCCTACCACTGAAAAGTCATACATGAATACCTCAATTGTGTATTCCACTAAATCAAAGAATATGGACATCATACATCTTTGAAAAGTGGCAGGCGCATTGCATTGTTTGAACAACATCCTCTTGAAAAAGGTAGTCTTTTCTTGATCTTTGGGAGCAATCATGATTTGATTGTACCTCGAGTACCCGTCAAAAAAAATAGTACCAACCCCTGCCTGCTAGTCTGTCCAGCATCTGATCCATGAAAAACATAGGAAAGTGGTCCTTTTATATCCATTTGTTTAGCTTTCTATAATTTATGCAAACTCTCCACCCGATCACTAGCCTCATTATTGCTAATTTATTTTTTATTTGGAATCACTGTGATTCCTTTTTTTGGCATGCATTGAATTTGGATCACCCACTTGCTGTCTTCAATGGGAAAAACCACCCCAATATCTAACTATTTGATTATCTCTTTTTTCACTGCCTCTTGCATAGGAGGATTCAGTCATCTATGGTGCTCAATATTAGGAATGTTCTCTAGTTTAAGCTATTATGTGTGCATAAACCTGGTGGAATCCCCACAATGTCAGCAATGGTCCACCCAATATCTCTATTAAATTTCCATAATACTGATGTCAAAGCATCCACCTGTGGTCCTTCCAAATCTGCTACAATGATCATCGATAAGATTTTGTTGGTTCCCAAGAATACATGTTACAGATTAGATGGGAGGGACTTCAATTCCAATATCGATGGCTTCTCAATAGATGGTTATGCAGGAGGTGTAGTTATGTTCTTCAAGCCAAGATCCAGCTTTTACGGGAATATTTGTTAGAACCTATGCCATGTAGTGCAGGAACTAACTCATCATATTCATTTATCCCATCACTCTCAAAGTTCATGATTACTGATTCTAATGCTTCTACCCCTAATCTCTCCCTATTAGGTACATCTACTGCAAACATATCATCATCCACTGCATCAATCACTACTACCACTCCTATATCACCAGGCTGCTGAACTATCATACATATATTCAACATTATTTGCTTATTATTCTATTTAAAAGTGATATCCTCTAGGTCCATATTAATCAGCACCCAACCATTGTACAATAAGGGTCTACCCAAGATAATTAGAGAGTGGGCATGCACTTCAAAGTCTAAAATCATAAAATCTGCTGAATAAGTGAATGATGCAACCCTTACTTCTACATTATGCGCAATACCCCCTGGCTCCTTTATAGATGAATCAACCATCAACATTATTATAGATGTAGGTTTGAATTTTCCTAACCCTAATACCTTGTATTTCACCAATGTCACTACATTTATTCGTGCTCCATAATCACATAGAGTCTGATTAATGTCATAAGGCCCAATAGAATATGGAATGGTGACTGCTCCTGGGTCTCCCTTATTTTCTACTAATGGTGCTTGAAAATCTGTGCTAAATTGCTTCACTATATCTTGGAGCTCTTCTTCTACCCAATCTCCATCACTCTCAAAATCATCATCACTATAAGTTAGCTTCTCAAACTCAGATTCAAGTGGCTCATCCGCAATAGTATTATCCTTCTTTGGCTCATTAGTAGCAGGCAAAAAGTGCTCATCAGGTGGGGAATCACTCTTTGTGTTAATATCCAAATAATGAACCAGTTTTGGAGGATTCAATACATTGTCACTAGGAAGTGCACCTGGCTGACGATGGGCCAAAGTGGTAAATATTTGCCCATACTACTGCTCCAATTGCTTAATAGCAGTTGAATGTGATTCAACCTTTTGGGTTAATCCTGAAACATCGGCCTTGAGTTATTTAAGGAAATTTTCCTGACACTCTTGACCCTTTATCAGCTTAGCCAACATCTCTTCTCTTCTCGATTCTGGATCTTGTCTACCAGGTGGAATGTATTTGTATCTATCATCATAATTTCAAACTAGATTCCTTTTCCCTTGGGATAAAAAACCCTCAAACTGATGATCTACATACTTTTCCTCCTCCTCTAACTTAGACTCATGCATCCTAGAAGTTTTACTATGTGCCCTTACTGCATTAACTTTTGCAAAATTTATTGTTGTAAATTGTTTGGCCAAGTCACCAATGTCTTGTTTGGCCAAGTCACCAATGTCTTGTTTGGCCAAGTCACCAATGTCTTTTCTTAATATTTAAATATCCTGAACTATAGCATCCTCATATAATCTCAGTTCACTAAAAGCTCCAATGGCATAAATGTAAGAACCTCTCTCAACCTCCCCAGTTTTCTATTTTTGGTTAGTTAATAAGATCTGATCCATAATACTCAAATCCATCTCCCATCGTATTCTAATGAAGGTTCCTTTTGAGATAGTGTCTTCCATTTCTATAGAACTGATAGTCAGGGCTCTATAGAAGATATCCAAAAATCTTGTCCCTGAAATACGATGGTTGGGCACCATGCTAAGCTTCTTCTTAAACTTGAACCATGCCTCATACATAGATTTTGATTGTAGCTGCCTAAGGTTATAAATATCATCCTTGAGCTGCAATACCCTGGATGGAGCAAAGAACCTGTTCAACAATTGTCTGCAAAACTCACTCCATGAGTGATATACCCTCTTGGAAGTTCCCCTATCCATAAAGATGCTTCTCCAGTAAGAGAGAAGGGAAATAAACTCAATCTTAATGTGCCCTGATCTACCCCAAGTATTGTATATAAAGTGCATATCCCCGTAAAATTCTCCAGATACATGGTTGCATCATCTGTAGTCAATCCTACAAAAACACTATTTATGTAAAGAGTTGAATCATAGCACTAGAAATATTGAACATGACATCAGGGGGAAAAAAAGGAGGAATGATAGCTCTAGTATCTATTGTATTAAAATATCCCAGATCTTCTTCATCATCGTCAAACGTCTGAACATACGAATATGCTAGGATCACTTAAGGTTGGCCACCTCTGACTCTATTCTGGTTTCCACCGAGTACTGCTCGACAGTCTGTTGCCTATCTCTGCTCATCTAACTCTACCTCCCAAGCTATGAGTTTAGATTCTTCTACTACCCTCCTCTTATTTTTTGCTTGATCTAAAATCTCCCCACTCTATCGATCAATAATTTCCTGAACTCCTTCAGGAAGAGGGAGAGGCAAATCATCTCTTTTTGGCTCTGTTATCCTACTAAATATTTGTAGGAACCTCTCTAGATTTGGATTCAGTAGGAGTAAGGGATGATGGCAAAACTACACCTCCTCTTAAAAGATGATATGGTTGCTACAAAAATATAGTAACCCAAAATAAGATTGGGTTTGAATCCCAAGGGAATTCATGGAATCATGGCTATCAGCAGTCGTAGTCAATAGGTAAAATTGGAAAAGTAAATGGGGAAATTTTGTGTAGTAATCTCGAGCAAGTAACTATATAAACTTCGGGTTGTAATCAGTCATAGGTGAACACAAGGATTATGTTTCCCCCAGCTTCTCAACTATGTAGGCTTATCATGCTTTATTGAACCAACCTGATACCTTGCATGCAGAATCGATAAGTTATGTACCTTTTACAATCTTTTGGACGAGTAGAAGGATTTCACCTTTTACTTTTTAAGTCTTAGGATGTCGCCTAACTAACCCTTATCTTGATTAAGTTAACTATTACCTTTGAGTCTCTAGTTATTAGATGAAATCTAACCATCTTACTTAGATATTACCTAGTAGCATGGATTGACAGTTAAACCTCAAATTACTATTGTCATTATCTTTTCCCAGTCACTAATCCCCTTTTAGAGTAAGTAGCAATAATCTAGGCGGGATCTTATTGTTTGCAATCTCTAAGATAACTATTATAATAAAGATAGTACAATGCATGCATGTGTATCAGTTCAGATATACAATGGAACTTCCCCTACTTCATCAATCTTCCAAGGCTTACATAACCCTAGCTATGGGTTTTTAGCCGCTCATGCTTGTGAAGAAATCAATAACATTTATAATTGAAAGCATAAATTAAATCAAAATGATAAGAAGTGTAAGAACCCAAAACCGTAACTGAATTAATCAACAGGAGTCAATACAAGAGAATACCAAGATCAAAATCAAATCTTGGAATCAAAATAGGTTTGTGAGTATCAAAAGTACGTAACTCCTACTAAAAAACACATAAAGGGTATTTATAGTACATGAGGAAACCCTAAAACCAAAGCCCAAATAAAATAGGAGAAAATAGGGTCGGTGGCCACTTATGGACCCTACTTGTGCCCTGACCCTAGACGCAGGTAGTTCTTGTAGTCAGCAGAGTGGGCGCAGGTACAGGGCAAAGGTACCCGGATGAAAAAATCCTATAGGTCAGCTCTAGAGATTTCGGACTTCTGGAACTTACTTTTCCTAATTATGGTTCGTAGGTCCTACTTGTGGTCCACATGTTGACGTAGCAAGTGTCTGGAGTCATATTTTTAGTTCTTCTTTGACTCTTAAACATGCTTTGATCATGAAAATGCCGAAAAGTATCCCGAACATCCATAATTGCTCCAAAAAGTAACTAAAAATACCCTTTTCATCTTTTTCACAAACTTAGTATCTAAAACATGATTTTCTACAAAACATACCCAAAACGTATCATATCTAACAAAATAACCTTAGAAACTTGCATATTTTACTCATTTTAAGCATCAAAAGTGCTATATTTCTATAGCACATCAAGCATCAATATATCTATAAGCTACAACCACATCCTTTACAAGGATAAACACTTCCTAAATGTCCAACCGATATCATATCATGACCTTAGGCCCAATAATGTGTCCGAAATAATCACAAAATCATTATCAAGGCCTTAGGCCCACATACATATCCAGAAACTTTATCAATAATCATTTATAAGCTATCTCATTTCTATAAGAGATAGAATATCTATGAGGAATATCATATCTATAAGGCATCTCATATCTATAGGTCATATATCATAATCCGAGAAAATCATCACCATTTACCATGTCACGAAGTACAATTATACTAAAGACTCAATAGTTTCAACTATGCCGAAGATGCATAATTAATTTCACAAAGTCTAAAACAAGTCTTGGCCTAAGGTGGGCCGGAGGAAACCACTTCTAATCCTCGAGTTCCATTTTTAAGCAATTTCTACCCCAAACTAAGCTAAGGTGTGTAAATTGACTTCTAGATGGTACATAAGCCATAATTAGGCCTAAGATAGGGATCCCACCTATAACACAATCAATTAAGTTAACTTCAACTAAATTATGATTTCAAGGTGCTAAAATAGCCTAAATGAGGTTAATCATACTAAACACTCATCATATCTCCAAGCATTCAATAACCAAGACTAAGTCCCGGGGTTCTACCCATAATAAATCTTAATATTCTAAATTACATGCAATATATAAAACACATCTTCTTTTGAAGAAAAGTAGACATAAGCCTACCTCAAAGTTGAACCGCAAACCCTTAAATCATCCACCAAATGTTTGTCTTCACTCTATGATCTGAAATTGCCGCTACATAATCAGAATCGTAATCTATGTATTATTAGGAGTAAAACAAGGTCAATATTTCCGTATAATGAGTCGGGTCAAATTTAGGGTCAAGAATCGACCTGCGGGGCCTGCTAACAAAATTCAAACTTGAACCCGTCATGAGGTCCCTCGAAGTATAAGAAAGTTGTTCTCAAAAGTTGAGCATAAAAGGAACATAAACTGTGTCTCAAATCAACCCTTAAAGTTTAGGAATTCAAAGTCCTAATTTCTAAGAATTTATCAAGAAATTAAAGGAATCTTACCATGAATTCGAAGGGAAATCCTGGAATAATCGGCAACCATTCTCCCAAAATTATCTACAAGATTTAATTCCACTTAATCTCACTCTTTAGGGTTTAACCTCTTAAATAATGGATGAAAAATGGCCAAAATCACAATACTAGGGCCTATTATACCATATCAGGTCCTCGGGTCTTGCTATCGCGGCCCAGGTAATTGCGATCGTAACTTATTGCATCAGAAGAAGATGTTCCAATCTCAACACTCCTTCCTACAATCACAACACTTTCTCTGTGCGATCGGGACCCTTGGATTGCAATTGCAGTTGTACCAAATGATAGTTGAAACATGGAAATTCTTCCAAGTTTCCATCAAGCCCTAAGGATTCATCAAAAATCTCGTCTATGCAAACAAACCATGTAACCACACCAAATTTAGTGTTCCAAATACAATGGCGTACTCGAAGTTTCTATCCGAGATTGTTTCAACAAAACATGGTTCCCACACTCTTGTTTCCAATTTCTCAACTTTTCAACCAACAGGTCGACATGAGCCCGGGGGCCTTAAAACCTGAACTAAGAGTCTACCTAGCCTAAAATCAACATTTTAGAGCTAATGGCTCTGTCAAAATTCTCATCCAAGGAAATCTACCAGGAGTTTTTTTCCAAGACCAACTCTTAAACAACGAAAGCTCCAAAACAGGGAAATAAGCCTAAAATCCAAATAAACTATCCAATCACTTAATCGACAGTTTTGAAAAGTCATAATTACTTATAGCTATTATAGAAAGACCTAAAACACTGAAAATGTATGAAAATCAAGGATATGACCCAGAGGGTTTTACAATAGCTACTACTAAAAGGACTTTCATTCGCAGAAGTCAATGTATAGAAAGATCTCAAAAGCTCAAAAGGATGAGGTACTAGCTTTCCTTCTCTAAGTATGATGACACGACCCAAACTAGGGACTGGTTATGATGAGTATCTCAAGTCCAACAAGGACTGGAGACCACCCCTACCACCCAAACCATTGACCACCTTACACTAATGTCGAATGAATTCCAAATAAGATAAAAGAATCTTGAAATTAAAGATATCATGATCGGTGTATAACCAAACCAAAAACCAAACCACCCTAAGTCAACAGTAGTCCAACAAAGCCTTTGTCAATCCGAATATCAATAAATTATCAAAACATGCCCCTGACTATAGTCAAAAACATTACTGAATAATCTATAACTCAAAAGATAAACATAATCTTAAAATGGAGCCTTCCGAAGCATGTACGCTCACCACTTCAAGTTGACTCTTGATTAATCCATGATCACTGAGCAGAAGAAGTATAAGTATGGTCAAATCCTACATAGCATGGTGATGCGACATTCAAAAATGGTTAGCTGGGTGAATGCTAGCATGTAACTTAGAGATAACGATAAAATAATGTTATCAATTTAAACCAAGTCAACAAATCCACATAACCATATGCAAATATATATATATATTTTATGTCGGGATAGGGAACATGACTTAACATGTGTTTCAAAACCTTATCCTGGATTGTGTAGCTTAACCATCATATAATAGTACCTACAGGCTATATGGGCCCCAACTCTTACCCCCTGGTCGGGTGCAAGTGCGTGTTGCCGCACGAACTGTAGAATAATCTCATATATAAGTACACTGGGGACTCGAACCTCCCAAATATACTAAGGTGATTTAAGCACCCAACCATGTAATCATTTATTGGGGACTCAAACTTCCCTAATCATGAAAAATTAATGAGGGGGACTCGAACCTTCTTAGTCACTTTGACCCCCGCATCGGGAAATACAGTTTCTAGTATCGGTCACCCGGACATCCACTTTTATGACTCAACTACACAACCCTAATTAAAGCCTAATTAAAGTAAGTATCTCACATTACTATTCATCTAACCACATTCCGTATTAATGCATACATTATTGGTATCGTCATACCAACTACACTTGAAAGATAACAACATGCCAAAACAATTCCTATTAATGTGGAGAAAACAACTCCCTTTGTACATTAATACAAGGTGGGGGGACACTGACTCCCTTTGTTCATTAAATCATACCATTGAATTTCAAATATATCTTTGTATCATTCAATAGTTCAAGACTAGTTCAATTTTACGAATTATCACCTTTCTCATGACTCAAAACTAATTTCATATTATGGGGTTGGGGTCGTAATCACTTCAAAAATTACAAGTTTGCGGGAAATCACAATTCCCTAGTTTGTTCACCATACCTATGCACCCACATGTTCATAACCATATTTAAAGCATGAATAATTATAATTAAACCATGAGAAAATACTGTTCAATAATAAGCATTCAAAAACCTCCAACCCTTATTTAAAAAAAATCATAAATATATCATGATCAATACTTTAAATCACATGCTTTTTAAAAATTAACAATGAGGGAAGAGTAACATGCCTTAAACAGTAAGATGTATGATGAGAAATCACCCTTGAAAACCCTAATTGATCAACCTCTTTAAAACCTTAAGTGTTCTTGACCTTGAGGAATTTGAGAGTGTTGAGAAGTTACTTTGATGTGTTTCTAAGTGATAATGATACCCTAAAGAGGTTATAAGATGTGGGTTTCAAGTTGGGTAAGAGGGGAAATGTCTAGAATGCCCTTAACTTAAAAGCTGAAAAAGTGCCACCTTTGACTACGGGTCAACCCTTGACTTGTAACCACTCCTTATGACTCTTCACCACGAGTCGTAACCAAAGTAGTACCACCAAGGTAACATACACTACTGACCTTATGAATTAGCCACAGGAATTGTAATAGGACTCTACGACTCATAGGGTCCAGATGTAGTTAACATAGAACCTAAATTGGGACTTACACTGGACCCCCTACGATTATACCTAATGACTCATAACATATCCTTATGGATCTTACTGAGACACTCATACTCAGAGTAGAATATGGCCACAAAATTATTGATTTGGTTATGACTTGACCCAACGATACGTCAGGACACCCTATAACTCATAGGGTCCAGTCGTAACTAGGGCGGTAAGCTCAAAGCTTAAGAAATTTTCAAAGGCCAAAATTTGGGGTGTTTCAATTCTCTCCCACTAGGATCATTCATCCTCGATTGATGGATTAAGGTAATTGCTAGCATGATTTGACTCCATATACCTTTACTCTTACCTTTAACAAAGACAGGAAATAAAGATGACAAGGAAATCACTTTTTTCTTTAACAAAGTTAGAAAACAAAGATGTTAAGAATAACACATACCTTAAGCATGATTATCCGAAGAGGGAAAAAAATGGATACTTGGACTTCATGTCCTCTTAGGCTTCCCAAGTGGCCTCTTAAACCTTGTGGTTCCTCCATAAAACATTTACCAAAGCCATATCCTTTGTTTGTAGCCAACGAACTTGATGATCCAAGATTTTAATCAGGACTTCCTCATAATATAAAGAATCCAAAATATCCATCTCCTCTAAAATAACCATCAAAGGATCACCCACGCACTTCCTTAACATCGAAACATAAAACACTGGATGAATGGAGCTCAACCTAGAAGGAAACTCCAATTCATATGCAATATTACCAACCCTCTTCAACACAAAGTATGGGACAACATACTAGGGACTGAGCTTCCCTTTCTTCCCAAATTACATCACCCCCTTCATGGGGGACAGCTTCAAGAACACCCAATTGTCTACCTCAAATTCTAATTCCCTATACCTCACAGTCGTATAGGACTTTTGGTGACTTTGGACAGCCTTAAGTCTATCCTGAATCACCTTTACTTTCTCCATCGCATGGTGAACCAAATTCGGGCTAAACATCTCAGCCTCACAAACTTTAAACCACCCAATAGCAGACCTACACCTTCTACCATATAACATCTCAAATGGAGCTATCTCAATACTAGAGTGGTAGATATTATTATACGCAAACTCTATAAGATGCAAATGATCAACCCAACTACCAACATAGTCAATCAACCAAGCTGGAAGAATATATTCCAATGTCTGAATAGTTCTTTCCACTTGCCCATCTGACTATGGGTAAAAAGCAGTACTAAGGCTCACCTTAGTTCCTAAACCTCTTTGAAATGAATGCCAAAAGTGTAATAATAACTGAGTACCACGATCTAATATGATAGAAATAGGCGTCCTATGCAACTTCACAATCTCGTGGAGGAACAACTTTACATAATCTTCTACCGAATAATTAGTCCACGCTGGCAAGAAGTGGGTAAACTTAGTCATCCCATCCACGATGACCCAAATCGAATCAAACTGATTCTGAGAACGAGAAACACCAGTAATGAAATTCATATTAATTACTTTCCACTTCCACACAGGAAACTCAATTTCTTGATACAATCCTTAGAGTTGTAAGTGTTTAACTTACACTTGTTGACACACCATGCATTAAGCCACAAAGCTGGCCATATATCGCTTCATATTATTCCACCAATAAATCTTCTTAAGATCATCATACATCTTTTTTAAACTAGGATGAATGACACAAGGTGACTCATGACACTTATCCAAGATCCTCTCTCGCAACCTATCTATATCAGGAACACATAATGTGCCTTAGTACCTCAAGATACTATTTCCACCAATCTCAAAAGTTATAACCTTTTGCTGACCTACATCTCCCTTTATCTTCATTAAGATAGGATCCAGTACCTGCTTCTCCTTTATTTTAGTACCAAGAGATGATTGTGCCACCTTCTCTACAAACACACCCCCATCCTTAGAGTCCAAGAGACAAACTCCAAGGTTAGCCAAATAGTAAATATCATTCACTAACTCCCGTTTATACTCATCAACATGAGTTAGAATCCCTATGGATAACCTATTAAGATCATCAAAAACCACATTATCTTTACCTGGGTAGTAGTAGAGACTCATGTCATAGGTTTTCTATAACTCAAGTCACCTTCTTTGCTTGAGATTTAACTCCTTCTGGGTGAACACATATTGAAATCTCTTATGATTAGAAAAGATATCAACATGGACTTCATATAAATAGTATTAGTAGATCTTCAATACAAACACCATAACCAGTATCTCCAAGTCATGAGTTGGATAATTCCTCTCATGAAATTTTAACTGTCTAGAAGCATAGGCCATCAACCTACTATGCTACATTAATACACAACCAAATCCCACTTGGGACATACCATAATAGAAAACAAAACCATCAATGCCTTCAGGTAGAGTCAAAACTAGAGTTGAAGTCAACTTATCTTTCAGCTTTTTGAAACTATCCTCACAAGCGTCAGACCACAAGAATTTCACCTTTTACTAGGTCAACTTAGTCAATGGGGAAACTATAGTTGAGAAACTCTCCACAAATATACTATATTAACTCGCTAAACCCAAGAAGTTTCAAATATCGGTTGGAGTTATGGTCCTGGACACTTTTTAACCACAAAAACTTTTTTCAGATCCACCATGATCCCTTCACTAGAAATGACATCATCAAAAAATGTAATAGATTTTAGCCAAAACTCACACTTCAAAAACTTATCATTTAAATGTTGATCTTTCAAAGTTTGAAATACAATATAGAGATAGTCGGCATGATTTGCTTCACTCCTAGAGTACACCAGAATATCATCAATGAATACTATGATTGAAACACCCTGAGTTTGGAACCTTAGAATATCTCTCCATTATTCGCTTTTGGACATCATATGACTTAGGGTACTAGTTGTATGATATGGTACAGTTTGATGGGTTATGGTTGTATGGTAACTAGTGTATGTTGGTTGGTTTATATCCAAGGTACGTTTGGGTCATAATATTCATACCTTAAGGGACTAATGGTAAGATGTCAATCATATGATGCCATAAGTATAGTTTAGGTGATTCTATTCCGCCTATGGTATGATTTTATGGTACTAATTGTAGGATTGGGTGTAATTTAGATTGGGTGGTTGTATGTTGGATAGTATTGGGGTCTAAGAGGAGGTCTAGGGTACGAGTTAATGGTACTACTTATACCCTAAGGTACGGTTGGGTGGGGTGGTCGTACCATCCTGTAGGAATTTTAAGCAGTTTAAGTTGGGGGTAATCTGGACATTTTCCCTCTTAACGTCTTAAGGCCCCATGACTTATAACACTATTGGGACATCTTTTAACCTATTTGCAATCACCTTAACTCTCTTAAAACACTCTCAAATTCTCTCAAGGCTCTTAGGTTAAAGAAGGCTAAGTTTTTCTTCAAGGTGGTCAAGTTAGGACTTACTAGGGTGATTTCTCTCCATCATCATCGTAATATAAGGCATATTACTCCTCCCTCATTATTAGTTCCAACTAAATACATATTTTATTAATTGTTTCCATGGCATAAATATTGTATGGTTTTGGGTTTTCAAATATATGTTGGGTTTTCAAATATATGTTGGGTTTTTTGTTACAATGGTTGGTTATGTTTTTCCCATGTGTTTTTATGGTTTTCATATTATTATGGAGGTTTTAATATTTGGTTACATGGGAATGGTTAACTTTTACCTGGTTTTAGCTTTGGAAACACTATGTCCCCAACTTTTTTGATAAAATGACAATGAGAAGTTTTTTGTTAAATTGTTGGACTTTATTGAACTATGCATAGTATAACTTGGTAATGGAACCCTAAATTATATAAATGGTTTAAATGGTTTGGAATAGTTAAATGGTAAGGTCTTAGTTGTTATGGTTGGTCTAATTCAAAGCCTTATGGGGTACAAAGAAATCCCCCAAGAAAACTTAATAATAAACATCCTGTAGGGTACATGGGATTCCCCCAAGTTAACTTAATAATATAATCTATGGGTACATAAGAATACCTTGTTATTACAAAGGATAGCTAAGGACATTGCTTGAAAGAAATGGTTGATATGATGATACCACTACTTATAGCTTTACTTAATAATAATTAGAATGGTGGTTTGGTTGTGTGGTAATGGTTTTAATTTGGTAATAATGGCAAGGTGTGATAGATAACCATGATGGTGTTAGTTCAATACACGGACACTGGAAACTCATATTTGCCAACATGAGATTGGCTATGGAAATAATATATGATACTTATGGGGTACACTAGAATCCCCTAAGTATACTTGTACATATGTATCATAGAGAGAGAAGGGTATGCAAGAATCCTCTACTCTTATGATATCTCCGACTCATACGACTATACACATCAAGGATTTTTTAGAGGGTTACACTAGATCCATATAGTTCGTGGGTGGTTCTAGGACAGTTAAGATACACATACCAGGTTAATGATTTTAAAGATATGCTAAACCTGGTTCCCTTTCCCAGCATGGTTATATATGTATGTATGTTTGTAAATACATATGGTTGGTTTACTTGGTTTTAAAGGATGACATTATTTATTCGTTATCCTGAGTGCATGCTAGAGTTCACTCACTAACTCATTTTTGGGCGGTTGTAACCCCCACGATGTATGAACCGACCTTTCTACTCCTTCTACTTAGTGATCGGATTCGGGATCATCTTGATTAGATTAAATTTGTGAGATTCCATATTTTTAAAGGCTCTATTTCATATCATGGATGTTTTTACATATTTTGGTCATTATATAGACTATGATTTTGGCTATGGTCAAGGGCATATCTCAATTGGATATTGTTTTACTTTCGGTTAGGGGCTTTGTAGGACTACTATAGGTTGGTATGGGTGGTGTCAGTAGTGGTGTCACCCTTGGAATTGGTATTGGTATTATGGATAATACCGTTTGACTATATTTATGATTGTTCCATTCTATTATGTTATGGCCTCGTACTTGGTTATTATTTTGGTTATTGGTTGGGCATTAGATGGTTAGACTTGCTTGAGTTAGTCATGGTTATGGACCTATTCCAGATTCTAAGATTGTACAAAATTCTATCTTGTTATATGTTCAAAATTTATTCGACTCAGGGTATGTGTTCGATGGTTGGGTTGGGTAACTGGAGTGGTCCTCAATCCTGGTTGGACTTGAGATTCCTATTATGACAGGGCCCCATCTTAGGTCATGTCAAGTTGTATCAAAGATTTAGGTTCATGGTCTATTGGGAGTCCACAAAGCCATGTCGAGTAGTATCTATTTTAATATTATGTAGCACCCCACACTCATAAGAGAGAGGTGACAAGACATTTAGGAATATTTCTCTTTCTTTGTGTTCTATTTTCAAGATTGGAGTATATGTCATACAATATTCTCTAATTCTTGTTTGTTTGCCTTTCATATCTTACCTTACCAATTTGATGCACATGAAAACTTGTCTGTCCTAACTGGGGATAATGTTGATGGAACACACTCTACTCATGGGAGCCATACTCAGTCTAGGGGTCCAGTCCCTAATTTCTTGGGAGTTCCAAAGGTTCTTTCTCAGGCTCCTCAGGCAGACGTGATGATTGCAGAGTTTCGTGAGTTGATTCATGTGATTGATCAGTTAGTAGCTTCTCAAGATGAAATACTTTTCCATGAGAATGGGTGCATTGTTATGGGAATTTGAATGGGAAACATGGGTTTTCCCAAATAGATGACTTTTTGGCTTGGTAATGGCATTAACCCCAACCCACTTTGTAAATTTATTTTTTGAACATGGATAATTGCGTAATTCAAATTATTTATGAACCCATTGCATTGCATTAATGGATAATTGGTTAAAAGAGAATTGAAAGACCCTTTGTAGCCATGGTTTGGATTTTAAAATTGAACTTGGGAGTCAAATGGTTGCATGGGTTGGTTTGGTATGATTATATGATCTTGCAAGCATAATTGGTATAATGATACAAAGTGGTAAATGCCTTAATAGAATACTCCTAGTTAATGGATGGGTTTATGTGAAAATTATTTTAAATTAGGCTTTAAGGGAATTGTTTAGCTCACCGTGAAGTTGTATTCCTGGGGGGACTAACACTGAAAACCACATTTACTGACGTAGGATCTATATCACCGTGTGCTGGTGTAATACCCCATAATATTCTTATCTCAGTTCAGCTATTAGTTGCATTCAAAAGAGGCTTTAAACCTGAATATTTCACTAAGTGTTAGGGACTTAGTCATTTGTAAGGCCTCTTAACTTCAAGGAGTTTTAAATTGGTATTCCCGACCATGAGGTTTTGGTTTTTGAGTTAATTCATGTTCAAAGGTGTAAGAATAATGTCTCGAGAAAGTTTTGGATTTTTTGGATGAAGATTGGGTCTTGTTTGGATCACAATTCCAACAACTCACCACAACAGCGTCATGTCACAGAGTTTATAGCAATGAAGCCCTCATTGTGTTGTGGTGACCATACGAACCGTATTCCAATTATGAATTTAAATGTCTGAGGGGAAATTATGTCATTTCCCCTTAACACAATTATTAAATTCATGACTTAAAGCTTCAATTAAGGCATTATTTTCCTATCTTCTCCAATTTTCTCTGAAAAAAACCCTACTCATCCCCCAATATCATCAATTTTATTACTTTTTCTCTAAGGAAACCAAGAATTCAAGTTCCCTAATCCAAGAACATTCAAGAAAGCATCAAGATTGGTGTTTCTCTTTTAAGCTTAAGAGTTTATGGTATGTGTGATGTTCATGCATGGGATCTTTTAAATCATGGAATCCAAGAATCCTTTTCGATTTTAAATTATGAGTTTTTACATGATTATCTTGAACTATCCTCATGAATACTTTGTTATTTCAACTTTAAGTTAAGATTATGAATGTTTTCAAGTGGAATGGATTATAGTATATTTTGAATGTTGTAGTTCCCATATCATTATCATGTAAGTCGGAATAAATCCTCAAATTATGATTTGGTCATGTACTCATGCTATCTCCTGATGTTTAAAACAACCCCATGTTAAAGTCTTGATCTCCATGTGTTTGATGAAATGCCTAAGTGATGGGTTTTGAATGATCATCTCCTATTATGGATTTCAAAGCTTTTAGATATCCTTATTTTTATTTCTATTTAGTGTTGGTGGGTTATGAACACCCAATACCTAGTTTACAAAAATTCAGTATCTTTATAATGATTTTAGATGAACTATGAGCATGGATATTCAGTCAAGTTATTTATCATCAGTTATTTGCTCAATTAAGCGTAGTTAAGTCTAGTAATCAGTGTCAGTTAAGTTAGGGAGTAGGATTTAGCACAGATCAAACCTAGGGGGGTTCACTCGCCATCTAGGACTGGATCCTTAGAAGCAGTCTCTAAGTTCTAGAACTATGTAGCTAGCATAGGATTATGAGATGTCACCCACTAGTTTAGGACTGACATTTACTGAGATGTCACTCGCCAATTTAGGACTGACATTTGCTTAGGGGTCACCTGCTAGTTTAGGTCTAAATCCCTCGTCCTTTGGGACACCAATTGGGTGGATCCACACAACCATGTGTTAGTATCCGTGGTATGATATTGACACCTTTCCAACTGGGGTACAGGTTGGACCTCGATTAGCATAGATTGGGCCATGTCGGTTAGATGATACCTCCCACATTCTCAGTTTAGTATTTAGTACATAATCCAGTTCAGGTTTACTTGACCATAGCATACAAATTTCCAGTCATTCAGTTATCAGGTTTCAGTAATTCAGTTTACAGATTATTTTATAAGTATTATATATTTGGTCTTGCATTCTCAGTATTTCAGTTTTCATGCATGCATACTCAGTTATCTCATGCTATTCAGTCAGTCATTATTTTATGCACAGTTAACCCTTGCATTACAGCCTAAACTCATCTCATATACCAGTACATTCAAAGTACGAACCATATACTTTTCTTCGTGCTATAATGTCTTATATCATAGGTTCGGACACACAGTTTCCTTACCATGCTTACATAGTTTAGCTTATCAATAACAAAAGTCGTTGTGAGTTCTACTCTATCGAGGACATAATTTTTTTTATTTCAGTTTATCTAAGTAGTTTAGTATTTCCAAATCCAGCCTTAGGTAATTGTTACTCATAAGTTGACTCTCTTGTCTCTAACTCAGCCTTATAACAATTCTCATGTCATTGTGTGTATAAATCAGTTTAGCTCATGTATCATGTTTCAGACTCAGTCATGTAATCATGTTCTCAATTATGCATGTCTAGTAAATGATCTCAGTTCCCCAATTTTCTCATCTTAATTAGTCTCATTCGAGGATAAATGTTCCCAAGGGTGATATATTATAATACCCCATATTATTCTTAGCTTAGTTCAGCTCCTAGTTGCATGCAAAAGGTGTTTAAAAAAATTTCACTAAGTGTTGGGGACTAAGTCATTTTAAGGCCTCTTAACTTCAAGGATTTTTAAATTGGTATTCCCTACCCCGAGGTGTTAGGTTTTGAGTTAATTAATGTTCAGGGGGATAAGAAGCATATCTCGAGTATGTTTTGGATTTTTCAGATGAGGATTGGGTTTTGTTTGGATCACTATCCCAGCAGCTCACCGTGACAATGTCGCGTCACGGTGGTTATAGTGATGAAACCCTCATCACATTATGGTGACCATACGATACACATTCCATTTACGAATTTAAATATCTAAGGGACAATTATGTCCTTTCCTCTTAACCTAATTCTGAAACTCATGACTTAAAGATTTAGTTAGGGCATTATTTGCCCATCTTCTCCAATTTTCTCTCAAAAAAAACCCTACTCATCCCCCAAAATCATCAATTTCATTACTTTCTCTCCAAGTAAATTAAGAATTCAAGTTTCCTAATCCAATAACATTTAAGAAAGCATCAATATTGGTATTTCTCTTTCAAGTTTAAGGGTTTAAGGTATGTGTGATGTTCATTCATTGGCCCTTTTCACCCATGGAGTCCAAGAATCCTTTGCGATTACAAATTATGAGTTTTTACATGATTATGTTGAACTATCTTCATGAATACTTTGGTATTTCAACTTCAAGTTAAGATTATGAATGTTTTCAAGTGGAATGGATTATAGTATGTTTCGAATGTTCTAGTTCCCATATCATTCTCATGCGAGTCAGAATAAATCCTCAAATTATGATTTTTTATGTACTCATGCTATCTCCTCATGTTTGAAAAATCCCCATGTTAAAGTCTTGATCTCCATGTGTTTGATAGAATGCCTCAGTGATGGATTTTGAATGATGATTTCCCATTATGGTTTTCAAAGCTTTTAGATATCCTTATTGTTTTTTCCATTCAGTGCTGGTGGGTAATAAACACCCGATACCTAGTTGTTTACATCAATTCAGTATCTTCAAAATAATTTTAGATGAACTATGGGCATTACCATTCAGTTAAGTTATTTATGATCAAATGTTTGCTCAGTTAATCTTATTTCAGTCCAGTAATTAGTGTCAGTTTAGAAGGGAGTAGGATTTAGCATCGAGAAAACTTAGGTATGGGGGATCACCCGTCAGCTAGGACTGGGTCCTTAGAAGAAGTCCCTATGTTCTCAAACTATATTGCCAGCGTAGGATTTTGAGATGTCACCCGCTAGTTTAGGACTAATATACTATAAGATATCACCCGCTAGTTTAGGACTGAAATTCTCTTAGAGGTCACCCACCAACTTAGGAATGACTACCTAGTCCTTTGGGACACCAGTTGAGTGGATACACACAACCATGTATTAGTACCCGTGGCAGGTACTGACACTCCTCCAACTAGGGTATAGAATTCAGTTTAGGCTTGCTTGACCATAGAATATAGACTTCCAGTCATTCAGTTATTAGATTTCTGTAATTCAGTTTACAAATTATTTCAGAAGCATTATATGCTTGGTCTTGCATTCTCAGGATTTTAGTTTTAATGCATGCATACTCAGTTATCTCATGCTATTCAGCCAGTTATTATTTCAATTATAGTTAACCCTCACATAGAAGCTGAACCTCATCTCATATACCAGTACCTTCATAGTACTGACCGCATACTTTTCTTCACGCTATAATGTCTTACATCATATGTTCGAATGCCTAGTTTCCCAACCGTGCTTAGACAATTCAGCTTATCAGCAGTTGCAGTCATGGTGAGTCCTTATCTATCGAGGACATAATTGTTTTATTTTAGTTTATCTCAGTAGTTTAGTATTTATATTATGTCAGAGATACTTAGGGGTTTATCCCATCAACTCCACAGTCTGTTAGTTAGAGGCTTTTCAAACATTCAGATAGTTCGTCGTTTTATCAGTTTTTTTAGTTTGTCTTCAGACAATTCAAATCTATGATTTAGCATGATTCAGTATTTAAACCTTATGGCATTGAAAGTTGATTTTCATAGATGTGAATTTTGTTTCTTTATTCAGTGCTCATAATATGTACCAGCTCATGGATTAGCTTGTGGTCACTTATAACCATAAGCACTATTGTCGCAACTAAGGGGAAGCCTTGAGTCATGAAAAAACTAGGTATCAGAACCTAAGGTTTTACAGTGTCCTTGGAAGTCTAAGAATCTGGGTTGAGAAGAGTCTTTTGTATAGGTGTGAAGTGTGCCACACTTATGGACAAGAGGCTACAATACATTTGCTAAAAGTTTCCATTCTTTCAGTGTTTATGTCATGTGAAAGAGCATGAGATCTATTTAAACTCTCTTCTTGACTCATCTTTCATTTTGTTTATAGATAATGCCTCCCAAAAGAAACAATGGAAGAAGGTACGGGAAGCAACCCGCACATCTGCATGTTCAAGAAGATCCCCTGAATGAGCATGTCTATCATGCCAATTCAGAGTTTCTTTGACTACCTTAGATCATTCAATAGTTTCATAGAACAATTATTATGTGTTAACCTATCTAGGATTATGTTCATGCTCAACCGAGAGAGGAGAATAAATGTAGAAAGAAAGAGAGAAAGATTAAGAGTGCTAGAACAGGTAGTTTTAAGCCAAGTTTAGAGGGAGGTAACCATTCCTAGTTCTTCTAAAAATTCTTAGCCCTATCTCCTTCTTCATCTAGTGCACCTGTGACAATATTCAGGAATGATAGTCGGGATAGAGAGCTAGGCTCTAGGCCCCAGAGTAGCATGAGTAGTGGTCATACTAATTTTCTCTGTAGGATGTATGGTAGGAATTATTAGGTTGTGTGTAAGACTGGTAGTGGTGTATGTATTGGATGTTGCAAGCCAGGCCATAAAGTCAGAGCATGCCCATAGGTGTGTCAGCATAGTCAACACAGTCATTCCCAAGTTACAGCCGGTCTCCCCACTCAGCAAGGTGCTACTTCTAGTGCCACTAGTGGGCAACGTTAGAATTTCCTTTAGGCACTCCAGTCCCAACATAATTAGGAAAGTTCTTTTGATGTGGTTACGGGTATGTTACAGGTCTTTTATCTTTATGTTTATGTTTTATTTAGATACGGAGCTTCACTTTCTTTTGTAACCCTCTATATAACCATCGATTTTGGTGTTAGTCCCAAAACCTTAGTAGAACCTTACTCAGTGTCTACCCCCGTGGGTACGTCTATCATTTCCAGATAGGTATAAAATACTACTCGATTACAGTATCTCAGAAAATCACTTTAGTAGATCTTGTAGAGTTATAGATGACTAATTTTGATGTCGTTCTCATCATAGATTGGATCCTCTCATGTTATCCCTTGTTTGACTTTAGAAATAGAGCCGTCCATTTTTAGTTTCCCAATGAACTAGTTATTGATTGGAAAGGTAGTATCTTAGTGCTTAGGGGTCAGATCGTTTCATATCTTAGAGAAAGAAATATGATATCTAAGGGATATGCTTTCAGATCCATTCTCAGAATCCTATGATAGCATATAATCTAGATTTAAAATCATGAACATAGAAGTTTAGCATTAGTAAAGTGGGGATATGTTATCTGCATTTAGTATATTTTGTATCCATGGGGTTAGTTGTATGATAGGTGAACTAGAAGGCTTGAAATAGTGTATGCAAGAATTTATGTTTATTGATTCAAAATTAAGTATAATGATGTTGGTGTGATTTAGAGATGTGATATTAGTAGGCTATAAATCAAGTTAGCATAGTTCAATAAAGGTTTGGGGATATCCATATTAAGTGTTAGAATCTAAGTTTTAATCTTTGAAGATTGAGCTAATAAAAAGTAGTATTGAAATTCTTGATAGTGTGAACTCATGGTATGGTGATACTCATGAATATTCTAAGTTAGTCAGTCTTTAAGTTATTATGTGATGACTATTAGGGCTATAGAAGGTTAAGATTTGTATCTCAAAAGGGTGTATCAGCAGCGGGTTTTGCACTTTCAAGTGTAGTCATTCAGGGTGAATTTATTACTAAAGAGTATTATCATATTTTGAACTTTAGAGTAAAGCAGTTGCAGTTCAGTTTAGAGTTTTCAAAATGGTCCTGCAGACTTAGAGTGATGTCTTATAACTAAGGGGGAGAAGATAGAATGAGTAACCAAGTCAGGCTCTCAGATTCCTATAGTGATACCAGTATGTTGTAGAATAGTAGTAAGGGGGAATGATGCCCAACCCATTCTTATTTTATTATTTGTACTTCAGTTATTACAATATATACTCATGCCTTACATGTTATTTCCATGATCATAGCTCTAATTAACGCACCTTCCATAGAATCATGTACGCTTCTAATTCTTAGTATAAGGAGTTCCAGTTTGCTCATCTGTATGAATCATATTCCATGAAATTTATGAACTCCAAACTCAGGTCATGTAGCTCATGTCTCATGTACTAATGCTTTACAGTAAGTTTAGTTCCAGTACTCATGCTACACTCTTAATGATCAGCGAAATTCATGCTATGTTATGTATATCCTTAGTTTTTATCTCTATAATGAATCCGGGTTGTGGATAAGATATTTCCCAGGCCTCAGTCAAGTATCCAATTTATGAATAGTATTCTTCCAATCTTCAGGTCCTCATGGTCTAACCTTTTAGTCACCTCTCCTTATGAAATGGTAGTGGTGATGAACAATTGTTTGGAACAATTGTTTGGATGGGAGAGAGTAAATATTTCATGTTGGGAAAAGATTGTTGTATGCTTGTTTGATCTGAGGTTATAATAGTGGAGTAAGATTGAGTCCAAGTTTAGATATATGTCATGGCTAGTTGGAATTTTCTGTGTGATTTTCTTAAGATTATCGTATAGAAGTTATTAATGATAGAAGTACGAGAGAGTACATAAAGATGCTTTGATGGGTTGTTTGCCTAGAATTTCATGTGTGGTTTTGATGATAGGATTAAATGTCATGTTGGTATATATAAGTGGATAGGTGCATTGTTCGTTAGTGCATTCCTAGTAAGTGGTTGAATTTAGTTGTTGAAGTGGTAAGAAGAATTACTCTTGAGATGAGAAGTTGTGAAAAAGCAGGGTGTATTGAATTTATGATTCTGACAAGTATTATAGTGTTATGGGTGTACTTTATAGATTCGAGTTGGCTTGAACGTAGTGAGAGAATTTAGTTCAGCTCAGACTTTAGTAGATAGAGTTATCAATGCCCCTGTGAATATTTTCAGTTGCCTCAAGTAAAGTGTGATATTAAAGTGGAATGTATAGTTTAGGGAGTATTTGAGGAGTATGTCTAAGCTTGAGAGTAGCGGTTGCATTGTCTAAGTCATAGGCATTATAGTTTATGTTTCATAGGCCTATGTTTCATGTTACAGAGTTAGAGACATATTAAGATTCCTTACTCATATATCTTATACAGATCATGCCCAAGTTCTTTGCTTACTACTGTTATATAACTTCTTAGAAAGAGTGTTGAAGAAATACTCCAATTGAGTATAAGCTTTTAGTTTAATTCAATCGATATAGCAAGCAATTCAGTTTAGCTGTAACACAGATAAGTTCCTAGGGTTTTTCCATCTTTCGATCTAGTCTTACAATTTGAAGTTTCATGAGTATGGCTATTCCAGGAGATAGTTTGTTTGCATCCATGAAAATTGTAAATTCAGTTCAGTTTATGAATCATGATTCAGATTCAGATATTCAGTCTTGATTTAGATCATAAGTACCTAGTACATTATCTCAGTCCTTCCTTAGTATTTTAGCCAAGTCAGTATTTTTCGGAGGATGAACTATCCCAAGGGGGAGATGTTATAATGCCCTGATTTTTCATATTTTACACCTCTCAACATTACTTCATGAAACAAAATCCAGCCTGAGGTAATGGTTACTCATAAGTTGACTCTCTCATTTCTAACTCAGCCTTATAATAATTCTCTTGTCATTGCGTGCATTCACAAAATCAATTCAACTCATGTATCATGTTTCAGACTAAGTCATGTGATCAGGTTCTAAGTTATGCATGTTCAGTATATGATCTCAGTTCCCTAGTTTTCACAGCTTAATCAGTAGCATTCAAGGAAGAATGTTCCCAAAGGAATGATATTGTAATAACCCGTATTATTCTTAGCTCAGTTTATCTCCTAGTTGCATGCAAAAGAGGTTTAAAACCTGAAAATTTCACTAAGTGTTAGGGACTTAGTTATTTTTTAGGACTCTTAACTTTGAGGATTTTAAAATTAGTATTCCCAACCTCGAGGTGTTAGTTTTTAACTTAATTCATGTTCAGGGGTGTAAGAAGCATGTCTCGGGAAAGTTTTGGATTTTTTGAACGAGGATTGGGTCTTGTTTGGATCACTATTCTAGTAGCTCACTTCAACAACATCGTGTTGTGGTGATTATAGTGATATAGCCATCATCACATCACGGTGACCATATAATCGGCATTCAAGTAACGAATTTAAATGTCTGAGGGGAAATTATGTCCTTTCCTTTCAACCCAATTCATAAATTCATGACTTAAAGCTTCAGTTAGGGCATTATGTGCCCATCTTCTCAAATTTTCTCTCAAAAAGAAACCCTACTCATCCCCTAAGATCATCAATTTCACTATTTTCTCAGTAAGGAAACCAAGAATTCAAGTTCCCCAATCCAAGAACATTTAAGAGAGCATCAAAATTGGTGTTTCTCTTTCAAGTTAAAGGGTTTAAGGTATGTGTGATGGTCATCCATAGGCCCTTTTCACCCATGGAGTGCAAGAATCCTTTTCGATTTTAAATTATGAATTTTTACCTGATTATGTTGAACTATCTTCATGAATACTCTGTTATTTCAACTTTAAGTTAAGATTATGAATGTTTTCAAGTAGAATGGATTATAGTATGTTTTGAATGTTGTAGTTCCCATATCATTCTCATGCGAGTCAGAATAAATCCTCAAATTATGATTTTGTCATGTACCCATGCTATCTCCTCATGTTTAAAACCATCCCCTTATTAAAGTCTTGTTCTCCATGTGTTTGATCAAATGCCTCAGTGATGGGTTTTTAATGATGATTTACCATTATGGTTTTTAAAGATTTTAGATATCCTTAGTGTTATTTCCATTCAGTGATGGTGTGTTATGAACACCTGATACCTAGTTGTTTACTTAAATTTAATATTTTTAGAATGATTTCAGATGAACTATGAGCATTGCTATTCAGTCAAGTTATTTATGATCAGTTGATTTGTCAGTTAAGTTTAGTTAAGCCCAGTAATCAGTGTCAGTTCAGTTGGGCGTAGGATTTAGCACCTAGGGAACCTAGTTATGGGGGATCACCCGCCATCTAGGACTTGGTCCTTAAAAGCAGTACCTAAGTTCTAGAACTACGTAGCCACAGTAGGATTATGAGATGTCACTCGCTAGTTTAGGACTGACACACTCTGAGACATCACCTGCCAGTTTAGGATAGACATTCTCTTAGGGGTCACCCGCTAGTTTAGGATTGACTCCCTAGTCCTTTGGGACACAAGTTGAGTGGACCCACATAACCATGTATTATTATCTATGGCACGGTACTAACACTCTTCCAACTAGGGTATAGGTTGGACCCTGATTAGCACAAATTGGGGCATGTTGGTTAGATGATACCTCCTATAGTCTCAGTTTAGTATTCAGTACAGAATTTAGTTTAGGCTTGATTGACCATAGCATGAATACTTCCAGTCATTCAGTTATCATATTTTAGTAATTCAGTTTACAGATTATTTCAAAAGCACTATATGTTTGGTCTTGCATTCTCAAGATTTTAGTTTTCATACGTGTATACTCAGTTATCTCATGCTATTTAGCCAGTCATTATTTCCCTCATAGTTAACCCTTGCATTTTAGCTGAACCTTATCTCATATACCAGTACATTCAAATTACTAAACACATACTTTTCTTCACACTATAATGTCTTATATCATAGGTTCAGACACACAGTTTCCTGACCGCGCTTAGACAGTTCAACTTATTAGTAGCAGCAGTCGTGGTGACTCCTCATCTATTGAGGAAATAATTGTTTTATTTTAGTTTATCTCAATAGTTTAGTATTTACATTCTGTCAGAGTTAGTTGGGGGTTTGTCCCATCAACTCCACAGTCAGTTAGTTAGAGGCTTTTCAGACATTCAGATAGTTAGTCGTTTAATCAGTTTTTTATTATGTCTTCAAACATTTCAAAACTATGATTTTTCATGTTTCAGTATTTAAACCTTATGGCATTGACAGTTTATTTCCGCACATGTTCATTTTTGTTACTTTATTCAGTGCTCACAATATGTATCAGCTCATGGGTTAACTTGTGGTAACTTATGATCATAAGCATTGTTGTCGTGACTAGGGGGTAGCCTTGGGTCATTAAAAAAACATAGTATAAGAGGCTAAGGTTTTACACTGTCCTAGGTAGTGTAAAAAGCTCCGTTGAGTAGAGTCTTGTGCATGGGTGTGAAGCGCGCGACACTTATGGACAAGAGGCTACAAAATGTTTAGGAAAAGTTTCCATTATTTCAGTGTTCATGTCATATGAAAGAGCATGATCTCTATTTAAACTCTCTTCCTAAATCATCCTTAATTTTATTTATAGACAATGACTCCCAAAGGAAATAATGGAAGAAGGAACAAGAGGCAACCCATACATCTGCCTGTTGAGGAAGATCCCTTGAATGAGCAGGTCTATCATGACAAATTCAAGGCTGCTTTCACTACCTTACCTCTTTAGCAGTTGCATAGAAAAATCGGCAGGCTATTGTTCTAGCTAGGCATATAGTTTATGCTTAGCAGAGTGAGGAGAAGAAATATAGGGAGAAAGAGAGAAAGAGTAAGAAAGCTAGAACAGGTAGTTTTAAGACAAGTCCAGAGGGTGGTAACCGTTCCCAATTATGCCAAAAATTCTCATCCCCAACTCCTTCTTCAACTAATGCACCAGTGCCAATGTTTAGGAATGACAGTTGGGATAGAGAGCTAGGATTTATGCCCTAGAGTAGCAAGAATAGTTGTCGTACTAATCTTGTCCATGGGAGGTTTAGTAGGAATCATCAGGGTGTGTGTAAGGATGGTAGTGGTGTGTCTTTTGGATGTGGAAATCCAAGCCACAAAGTCAGAGTATGCCCACAGGTAGGTCAGCATAGACTACGCAGTCATTCCCAAGTTTCATCCGGTCACCTGACTCAGCAAGGTGCCACTTCTAGTGTCACCAGTAGGCAGCATCATAATAGGTTTTAGGCACTCCAGTTCTGACATAATCAGAAAAGTTCTCTTGATGTGGTTACGGGTACGTTACAAGTCTTTCATCTTCATGTTTATGTTTTATTTAGATTTGGAGCTTCACCTTCTTATGTAACCCCCTATATAACCTTCGATTTTGGTGTCAGTCTTGAATCCTTAGCAAAGCCTTACTTAGTATCTATCCCCGTGGGTAAGTCTATCTTAGGTAGATGGGTATACAGAAATAGCCCGGTTACAGTATCTAAGAAAATCACTTTAGTAGATCTTGTAGAGTCATAGATGAATGATTTTGATGTCATTCTCATCATGTATTGGCTTCTCTCATGTTATTCCTTAATTGACTGTAGAAATAGAGTTGTTCGTTTTTAGTTTCCTAATGAACCAGTTATTGATTAGAAGGGTAGTATCTTAGTGGTTAGGGGTCAGATCATTTCATATCTTATAGAAAGAAAGATAATACCTAAGGGATATGCTTGCATATCCCTTCATAGAATCCTATGACAGCATATGATCTAGAGTTAGAAGCATGAACCCAGATGTTTAGCAGTAGTAAAATAGGGATAATGTTATTTCCATTTTGTAGATTTTGTATCCATGGGGTTAGTTTTATGATAGGTGAACCAGAAGGATTGAAATAGTGTATGCAAGAATTTATGTTTATAGATTCAAAATTAAGTATGATGATGTGGGTGTGATTTAGAGATATGATTTTAGTAGGCTATGAAGGAAATTTGCATGGTTCAATTAAGGTTTGGGGACATCCATATTAAGTATTAGAATCTAAGTTTGAATCATTGGAGATTGAGTTAATAAAAAGTAGTGTTGAAATTCTTGATAATGTGAACACATGGTATGGTGATACTGATGAAGATTCTACGTTAGTCAGTGTTTAAGTTATTATGTGATGACATTGGGGCTATAGAAGGTTAAGAGTTGTATCTCAGAAGGGAGTAATAGCAGTGGATTTTGCACTTTTAAGTGTAGTCTTTCAGGGTGAATTTGTTACCGATGAGTATTGTTATATTCCAAATTTTAGAGTAAAGCAGTTGCAGTTTAGTTTAGAGTTTACCAAAAGGGTCCTACAAACTTAGAGTGATAGATTATAGCTATTGGGGAGATGATAGAATGAGTAACAAAGTCTGGCTCTAAGATTCCAGTAGTGATACCAGTACGTTGTAGAATAGTAGTAAGGTTGGATGATGCCCAACCCATTCTTATTTCAGTTATTGAGATATATACTCATGCATTATATGTTAGTTCCCTAATCATATCTCAAATTCACGCACCTTTAATAGAATCATGTACACTTCTAGTTCTTAATATAAGGAGTTCTAATTTTCTCATCTATACGAATCATATTCCATGAAATTTATGAACTCCAAACTCAGGTCATGTAGCTCATGGCTCATGTACTAATGCTTTACAGTATGTTTAGTTCCAATACTCTTGCTACACTCTTAATGATCAACAAAATTTAGATTATTTCATGTATATCCTCAGTTTTTATCTCTATAATGAATCCAAGTCATGGATACTCTATTTCTCAGGCCTCAGTTAAGCATGCAATTTATGCATAGTATTCTTCCATGCTTCAGGTCCTCATGCTCTAACCTTTTAGTGACCTTTTCTTATAAAATGATAGTGGTGATGAATAATTTTTTGGATGGGAGAGAGTAAATGCTTCATGTTGGGGAAATATTGTTGTATGCTATTTGATTTGAGGTTATAAGTGTGGAGTAAGATTGAGGCCAAATTTTGATATATGTCATGGCTAGTTGAAATTTTGTGTGTGATTTTCTTAAGAATAACACATAGAAGTTTTTAATGATAAAAGTACTAGAGAGTACGGAAAAGATGCTTTGATGGGTTATATTCCTAGAAGTTCATGTGTGGTTATGATAATAGGATTGAACATCATGTATGTGTATCTAAGTGGATAGGTGCATTATACGTTAGTGCATTCCTAGTAAGAGGTTGAATTTAGTTATTGAAGTGGTAAGAAAAATTACTCTTAAGATGAGAATTTATGAAAAATCAGGGTGTATTGAATTCATGATTCTGACTTGTATTATAGTGTTATGGGTGCACTTTGTAAATTCAAGTATACTTGAACATAGTGAGAGAATTTAGTTCAGCTCAAACTTCAGTAGATAGAGTTATCAGTGCATGTGTGAATATTTTCAGTAGCCTCAAGTAAAGTGTGGTATTAAATTAGAATGTATAGTTAAGGGAGTATTTGAGGAGTATGTCTAATCTTGAGCGTAGCAGTTGCATTGTCCAAGGCATAGCAATTCTAGTTTATGTTTCATAGGCCTATATTCTATGTTACAGAGTTTGAGCCATATTAAAAGTCCTTACTCATATATCTTATTCAGATTATGCACATGTTCTTTGCTTCCTACTGTTATTATAACTTCTAAGAAAGAGTCTTGAAGAAATACACAAGTTGAGTATAAGATTTCAGTATAATTTAGTCTGTATAGCCACCAATTCATTTTAGTAGTTAGACAGACAAGTTCCTAGGATTTTTACATCTTTCGATATAGTCTTACTATCTAAAGTTTCATGAGTATGTCCATTCCAGGAGATAGTTTGTTCGTATCCATGTAAATTGTGAATTAAGTTCAGTTTATGCATCATGATTCAAATTTAGATATTTAATCATGATTTAGATCATATGTACCTTGTATATTATCTCAGTCATTCCTTAGTATTTCAGCCAAGTCAGTATCATTAGGGGGATGAACTATCCCATGGGGAGATGTTGTAATGCCCCGAGATTTCATGTCTTAAACCTCTCAACATTACTTCATGAAACCAAATCCAGCTTAAGGTAATGGTTACTCACAAGTTGAATCTCCTATTTCTAACTCAGTCTTATAACAATTCTCATGTCATTGCGTACATTTACGAAATCAGTTCAGCTCATGTATCATGTTTCATACTCAGTCGTGTAATCATGTTCTCAATTATGCATGTTCAGTTTATGGTCTCAGTTCCCTAATTTTCTCAACTTAATCAGTCTCATTCGAGGATGAATGTTCTCAAGGGGGAGATATTGTAATACCCCATATTATTCTTAGCTCAGTTCAACTCATAATTGCATGCAAAAGAGGCTTAAAACATAAAAATTTGATTAAGTGTTGGGGACTTAGTCATTTTTAAGGCCTCTTAACTTTGAGGATATTTAAATTCATATTCCCGACCCCGAGGTGTTAGTTTTTTAGTTAATTCATGTTCAGAGGTGTAAGAAGCATGCCTCGGGAAAATTTTAAATTTTTTGGATGAGGATTGGGTCTTGTTTGGATCACTATCCCAGAAGCTCACCACGACAGCGTCGCGTCGTCGTGGTTATAGTGATGAAGCCCCCATCACATCGTGGTGACCATAGTATCCGCATTCCAGTTATGAATTTAAATGCTTAAGGGGAAATTATGTCCTTTCCCCTCAACCGACTTCGTAAATTCACAACTTAAGGCTTCAATTAGGGCATTATTTTGCCCATCTTCTCCAATTTTCTCTCAAAAAGAAACCCTACTCATCCCCCAAGATCATCAATTTCATTACTTTCTCTCTAAGAAAACTAAGAATTCAAGTTCCCTAATCCAAGAACATTCAAGAAAGCATCAAGATTAGTGTTTCTATTTCAAGCTTAAGGGTTTAAGGTATGTGTAATGTTCATCCATGGGCCCTTTTCACCCATGGAGTCCTAGAATCCTTTTCGATTTTAAATTATGAGTTTCTACATGATTATGTTGAACTATCTTCATGAATTCTTTGTTATTTCAACTTCAAGTTAAGATTATGAATGTTTTCAAGTGGAAAGGATTAGAGTATGTTTTGAATGTTGTAGTTCCCATATCATTATCATGCGAGTTAAAATAAATCCTCAAATTATGATTTTTTCATGTACTCATGCTATCTCCTCATGTTTAAAAACATCCCCATGTTAAATTCTTGATCTCCATGTGTTTGATGAAATGCCTCAGTGGTCGGTTTTGAATGATGATTTCCCATTATTGATTTCAAAGATTTTAGATATCCTTATTTTTATTTCCATTCAGTGTCGGTGGGTTATGAACATCTGATACCTAGTTATTTATATTAATTCAGTATCTTCAAAATGATTTTAAATGAACTATGAGCATTGCCATTCATTCAAGTTATTTATGATCAATTGTTTTCTCAGTTAAGCTTAGTTTAGTCTAGTAATCAATGTCAGTTCAGTTGGGAGTAGAATTTAGCACCGAGAAAACCTAGGTATGGGGGCTTACCCGCCAGCTAGGAATGGGTCCTTAGAATCAGTCCCTAAGTTCTACAACTACTTATCCAACATATGATTATGAGATGTCACCGGCAAGTTTAGGATTGACATTCTTTGAGATGTCACCCACCATTTTAGGACTGACATTCTCTTAGGGGTCACCCGCAAGTTAAGGACTGACTCCCTAATCCTTCAGGACACCAGTTGAGTGGATCCACACAGCCATGTATTAGAACCCGTGGCACGGTGCTAACACCCTTCCAACTGGGTACAGGTTGGACCCCAATTAGCTCAAATTAAAGAATGTTAGTTTGATGTTACCTCCTACAGTCTCATTTTAGTATTCAGTATAGAATTTAGTTCAGGTTTTCTTGACCATGGCATAAAGACTTCCAGTCATTCAGTTATCAGATTTCAGTAATTTAGTTTATAGGTTATTTCTGAAGCATTATATGTTTGATCTTGCATTCTCATTATTTCTGTTTTCATGCATGCATGCTCAGTTATCTAATGCTATTAAGACAATCATTATTTCACGCACAATTAACCCTTACATTACAATCGAACCTCATCTCATATACCTGTACATTCAAAGTACTGACCACATACTTTTCTTTGCGCTATGATGTCTTATATCATAGGTTCGGATGCATAGTTTCTTGACCACACTTAGACAGTTCAACTTATTAGAAATAGACATCATGGTGAATCCTCATCTATTAAGGACATTATTGTTTTATTTTAGTTTATCTCAGCAGTTTAATATTTACATTTTGATGGAGTTAGTTAGGGGCTTGTCACATCAACTCCACAGTCAGTCAGTCAGAGGCTTTTCAGATATTCAGATAGTTAGTCATTTTATCAGCCTTTTTAGTATGTCTTTAGATATTTCAAATCTATGATTTAATTGTGTTTCATTATTTAAACCTTATGGCTTTGACAATTAACTTTTGCACATGTGTATTTTGTTACTTTATTAAGTGCTAACAATATGTACTAGATCATGGGTTAGCTTGTAGTCACTTATGACCGTAAGCACCATTGTCATGACTAGGGGGTAGCCTCGGGTCATGAAAAAACTTGGTATAAGAGCCTAAGGTTATAAAGTGTCCTGTGGAGTCTAAAAATTCACATTGAGTAAAGTCTTGTGCATGGATGTGAAGCGCACCACTATTATGGACAAAAGGTTAAAAGACGTTTAGGAAAAGTTTTTGTTCTTTCAGTGTTCATGTCATGCGAAAGAGAATGACATCTATTTAAACTCTCATTTGGACTCTTTCTTTATTTTTTTTATAGACAATGCCTCCCAAAAGAAATAACGGAAGAAGGAACTAGAAGCAACCCACATATCTGTCAGTTGAGGAAGATCCCATGAATTAGCAGGTCTATCATGATGAATTCAAAGCTACTTTCAATACCTTAGCTCATTTAGTAGATGAACAGAATAATCATTAGGTTGTTGTCCTATCAAGGCTTATGGTTCATGCTCAGCAGAGTAAGGAGGAGAAACATAGGAAGAAAAAGAGAAAGAGAAAGAAGGCTAGAATAGGTAGTTTTAAGCCAAGGTTAGAGTGTTGTAACCATTCCCAATTCTTTAAAAAATTCTCATCCCCAGCTCCTTATTCATCTAGTGCACCAGTGCCAATGTTCAGGAAAGACAATCAGGATAGAGAGCTAGGCTCTAGTCCCCAGAGTAGCATGAACAGTAGTCATACTAATCCGCTCTATGGGAGGTGTGGTAGGAATCATTAGGGTGTGTGTAAGGCTGGTAGTGGTGTGTGTTTTGGATATGGAAAACCAGGCTACAAAGTCAGAGAATGCTCTCAAATGGCCCAGTATAGTCAACACAGTAATTCCTAAGTTCCAGGAAGTCACCCAACTCAGCAAGGTTCCACTTCTATTGCCACCAGTGGGTAGCATTAGAATAGATTTTAGGTACTCCAGTCCCGATGTGATCAGGAAAGTTCTCCTAATGTGGTTACTGGTAAGTAAAATGGGGATAGTGTTATCTACATTTAGCAGATTTTGTATCTATGGGGTTAGTTGCATGATAGTGAACCATAAATCTTGAAATAGTGTATGCGAGAATTTATGTTTATTGATTCAAAATTAAGTATGATGATGTTGGTGAGATTTAGAGATGTGATATTAGTAGGCTATGAAGGAATTTAGCATGGTTCAATAAAGGTTTGTGGATATCTATATTAAGTGTTAGAATCTAAGTTTGAATTTTTTAAGATTGAGCTAATAAAAAGTAGTTTGAAATTCTTGATAGTGTGAACACATGGTATGGTGATACTAACACATGGTATGGTTATACTCATGAAGATTCTAAGTTAGTCAGTGTTTAAATTATTATGTGATGACTATTGGAGTTATAGAAAATTAAGAGTTGTATCTTAGAAGGGAGTATTAGCTGCGGGTTTTGCACTTCTAAATGTAGTCTTTCAGGGTGAATTTGTTACTGATGAGTATTGTCATATTCCAAACTTTAGAGTAAAGCAGTTGCAGTTCAGTTTAGAAATTATTAAAAGGGTCCTGCAGACTTAAAGTGATAGCTTTTAGCTAAGGAGGAGACAATAGAATGAGTAACTAAGTCAGGCTCTCAAATTCCAGTAGTGATACCAGTACATTGTAGAATAGTAGTAAGGGAGGATGGTGCCTAACCCATTCTAATTTAGGTATTTTTACTTTATTTATCACGATATATACTCATACCTTACATGTCAGTTCCCTGATCATAGCTTAAATTCACGCACCTTCCATAGAATCATGTACGCTTCCAGTTCTTAGTATAAGGAGTTCTAGTTTGCTGATCTCTACGAATCATATTCCATGAAATGTATGAACTCCAAACTCAGGTCATATAGCTCATGACTCATGTACTAATGCTTTATAGTATGTTCAGCTCCAGTAATCATGCTACACTCTTAATAATCAGCGACATTTTGATTATGTCATATATATCCTCAGTTTTTATCTCTATAATGAATCAATGTCGCGGATACTCTATTTCTCAGGCCTCAGTTAAGCGTTCAATTTATGCATAGAATTCTTACTTGCTTTAGGTCCTCATGGATTTGTTAAAGTGGTAAGAAGAAATACTCTTGAGATGAGAAGTTATGAAAAAGTAGGGTGTATTGAATTCATGATTTCGACTAGTATTACAGTGTTATAGGTGAACTTTGTAGATTTGAGTAGGCTTGAACATAGTGAGAGAATTCAGTTCAGCTCAGACTTTAGTAGATAGAGTTATTTGTGCTCATGTGAATATTTTTAGTAGGCTCAAGTGAAGTGCGGTATTGAAGCGAAATGTATAGTTGAGGGAGTATTTACAGAGTATGTCTATGTTTGATCTTGAGAGTAGCAGTTTCATTTTCTAAGGCATAGAAATACCTGTTTATGTTTCATAGTCCTATGTTCCATGTTATAGAGTTAGAGCCATATTAAGAGTCCTTACTCATATATCTTATTTAGATCATGCCCAAGTTCTTTGCTTCCTACTGTTATGATAAATTTTTAGAAAGAGTGTTAAAGAAATACTTCAATTGAGTATAAGCTTTAAATATAATTCAATCCGTATAGCCAGCAATTCAGCTTAGCAGTCAGACAGACAAGTTCCTAGGGTTTTTCCATCTTTCGATCTAGTCTTATTATCTTAAGTTTCATGCGTATGGCCATTCTAGGAGATAGTTTGTTTACATCCATGTAAATTATGAATTCAGTTCAGTTTATGTATTATGATTCAAATTCAAATATTTAGTCATGATTCAGTTCATAAGTACCTCGTACATTATCTCAAACTTTCCTTAAAAGTCAGTATCATTCAGGGGACTAACTATCCCAAGGGGGAGATATTGAAATGCCCCGAGTTTTCATGACTTAAACCTCTCAACTTTACTTTATAAAACCAAATCCATCCTAAGGTAATTGTTACACACAAGTTGATTTCCTCATTTCTAACTCAACCTTATAACAATTCTCATGTTGTTGTAGGCATTCACAAAATCAGTTCAGCTCATGTATCAACTAAATTCTTCCAAATTTTTTTTGTATGTCTTCATATATTTCAAATCTATGATTTAATCGTATTTCGTTATTTAAACCTTATGGCGTTGACAGTTTATTTCCATACATGTGAATTTTGTTACTTTATTTAGTGTTAATAGTATGTACTAGCTCATGGGTTAGCTTGTGGTCACTTGTGACCATAAGAACCATTGTAGTGACTATGGGGTAGCCTTGGGTCGTGCCAGCTTGATTCACATATTATATTTTGGAATGACTAGAGCCTTGGTGTCATTATCCTTTGTTTCGAATTCCTTAGTTCATGCAGCTAACACGCACTGGGGCCCTTTCAACAGGGAGAGCTGAACCCATATAGCCCGTGGGTGCCTTTAGGATAGAGCAAGCTACACAGTTTGGGTTAATGTTTTAAACTTTCATGTTCATGACCCTTGTCCCTATCCCGACATCCTTTATATGTATATAAGAATGTGTGCATATAGTTTTTGACTGGTTTTTGGCATTTGCATTATTTTATCACTTTTCCTGAGTTACATGTTAGTTCTTATCCCACTGACCATCCTTAGATTCTACATTATTTCATGATGTAGGGTTAAAAGGGTTTTTTGTTGCTCATGTGCAGTATTAGGTGGCTGAGTAATCCTGTGGATTTACTGTGAAGTGGTGAGCTTCTATCTTTCGGAAGGCCTGGTCATTTCACTAGTTTCATTAATATTCTAGTATTTTGGATTTCCTTTTTGGTCATAGTTGGGGGCATGTACCGAATCAGTTGGTATTCCGGTTTCAGATGTTTTGGTGGACAAATGTGGGTTGGATTGTTGGATTTTATTCTTAAAACTTTAACTTGACTTATTTATCTATTATTGCTATCTCGATTTTCTTTTGCTTTATTATTATTTTTATGCTCTTAGGGTTAGGCTATGAGGGTGGTCTATGGTCCATGGTGGGCTTGAGATACCCATCACGACTAGGCCCTATTTTGGGTCATGAAAACCCTTAAGTGAGGAATGTAATTTCTTGATTTTGGCACAACAAATTCAAGGATATAAACATATTATTACTCCCTCTTACATTCTTTCGTGAACTCAGATGGCTCGATTAATATCTTATTATCTAAATATAATGTAAAAAAATTCCTTAGAATGAGGTTCAGTATGTCCATACTCATAGACTGCATTTTTATTTACATCCTCACATAACTCTAGTGTTCTCTTCGGAATCGTGACTACATCCACAAAAGTATGATCAAGTGTTGACTCCTCCAATTTTAGCTCCTCAATTTGGCTTATAAGAATTTTTTCAACTTCACACAACTAACTAAATTGTTGGGCGTTACACGCATCAACATTTCCTTTCAAGTCTTCTTCAATGTTGTGAATATTCAAGACAAACCTATCAACCTTTTGACTGAACTCCTCTTTTACTTTGCGAGGGGTGTCAATGTTTCAAGATGCTCTCATAATGCTCCCATAATATATCTATCATGCTCCTGCAATAATGCATTATATCAAAAGGGTAAGGATCAATAAAGGAAGAGTCCTCATCACTCCATACTTTCTGTTGAAAATATGTCATATTTAAAAGAGTATAAAATAATAAAAAAATAAAAACTCAAAATATTCAAAAACTCTAATCAACCAATCCATAACCGTAGTCCCTAACAAGTATGCTAAAATTTTGATGTCTCCCAAAATACACCTCCTTAAAAGTATAAACAGCCCTTGTTAAAATATAGTAATCAAACTAGATTAATATCTAACCCACAGGGAATACGTGGAACTATATCTCAAACTTGTTGAAATAAATGGGCAGTACAGAAAGGTAAATGAGAGGATTTTCTAGAATAGTAAAAAGTAACAAGAATTGGATTATCTTGGTTGTATGATCTATGACAAAGACTATGCTTGTCTTATCCCTTGATTCTAACTCCGTATATTTATCGTGCATTGTCGAACTATTCCAATACCTTGCATGTAGAATCTGACAAGTTATGTATCCCTAACTGTCTTGTGAACTCATTGAAAAATTTCACTCTTTACCTTGTGAGTCTCATAGTGTTGCATTACTAACCCATTCTCTTGATCCCAGTTTAAATAGTACCTTGTAAGTCATAAGTTATTAGATGAACATAATTATCTTAAGTAGATGACGACGATCAGTTTATATAGATAATTAACTTCAAATCACTGTTGTGGTCTTCTTTTCCCAATAGCTACCTCTCTTTTGAAGTAAGTACTGAATACAGGCGATCTCTTAACATTGGCCACCGATAAGAAATAAATTAAATTGATGAAAACCACAAGAAATACAAAAATCTTTATCTAGAATGACTTGGAATTTCCTCTACTTCGTTCATTCGCTAGGGTTCCTACAACCCTAGATAAGGGAATTATCCGTTCATAGTTGCGATACAATTCATGGAATTTATAGAAAAAAATTAGAATTAATCTCACAATAATGAAAGAATTAAAACCCAAAGTCTCAGATCAATTATTCAACCAAAAACCAAGAACAAGAGAATTTCAAGATTAAAAGTTAATCTCTAAATCAGTAGATGTTTTTAAGAGTATAAAGTGTGTAAACTTTTCCCAAGAGGGAATTACATAGCATAAACTAACTAAAAAGTCAAAAGGATATTTATAGATTACATGGAAACCCTAAAACTCAAAACCAGAACAATCCAGGAAAATTGAGTCAGAGGTCACCTATGGGTCGTAGGTGACATGTACGCCCAGCAGGTACTAGGCCATAGGTGATGAGTAGTGCAAATACCACTCATTTGCACTCTACTTCCATGCACACTACTGTGATTTGAATGTATAAATAAGACAACTTTTCTATTAAATGCACTATTTTCCAAATTTTCCAGGCATACAGGTTATGGCAAAGAAAATGCAGATACAAGATGAAAAGGGTCAAGAAAGAAGAGAGAAAGTGCAGCTAGTAGACCTGGAGCAGAACACGGCCTCAGTTACCGCGATCGCAATCAGAGAACCGCGATCACAGCCAGTCTAGTCAGGTCAAAGGACCGCAATTGCAGTGATCTTAATGCGTTTATGGTTTTCATGATCGTACATAAGCTGCCGTGATTGCGAACTAGCGAGATTATGCCTAAGGGAAATCATGTCATTTTTGCCAACTAACCCCAACATCCCATAGAAGGCTCAAAACCCATTCATAGCCATGACCATTATTCCACAAGTCTACCACTCATCCTTAGTTTAGAGTTTTGTAATTTCTTGGAGGTTGGAGCTTAAATTTACACTAATTTAAGGCAAGATTTAATTAGAGGAGATCGAAAGGGTATACTTGGATTTGCATATTAAAGATTCATTTGAGTCTAAAGTGTGGTTGGTCCTCTCTTTATTTTTCTTATGAATAACCTTGATGGACATCTTGATATATTTGTTTTCATTATCCTTATGATGTGCTAGATCTGCCTCTTAGGGTTATGCTTAATTAGGGTGCAATTGTGTGTAGGTTTTGATGTATTTGTGTAGATTCTAGTTGGTTGATGATGGGTTCTACTATTGCTTGGTTAAAGTGGTTGGAATATATGGGTGAAAGCCCCAAATACCCAAATGGGTTTGATGGGTGAAAATCTCAAGCTCCTGAAAGCTCAAACCATCCTTAAAAAAAGGGTTTGGGTGAACTTTTGGAACCCACATCATCCTTGAATAAGGGGTGTGGGAACCAAGGCAATAGTACATAATTTATGGGCATAGTTTTCTAATTCTCACCAAATTAGTCATAAGGGTGATTACGAGGTTGACTATATCATGGGTATCATCCTAGAAATAGGGATACCCAATTGAGGTAATAGGTGACTTTAATTGATAGACTCATTAGGTACTCGAAAGGGTATATCCTTGAGACTTTGTTGATAAACTAGCCTCAAGTACTTTCAACCTAGCCTACCATATCATCACGATTAGGTTTTGCACTGAGTTATCACATTCCCATTCATAACTCGCCCCTAGGATAGCATAATCCTAAGATTCACACCTAATTGATAACACTCTAATTATTCTTAGTCTCGAATTAGTCCCTTAGAAGCTCAAGAATTACCTTCACATTCAAAAACATTGAAAACCCCCAAACCATCTTGTACCATAGTTTGAACTTAGTGAGCAACTATTATTTCAAACTTACTCAATCTCCACTCACATTGTTCCTCGTAGATTTGACCCCGACTCTTAGTTAGGTAAATATATTAACGACAATCGCCTTGCACTAAAATTGACGTGTAAGTTGAGCATTATAAAAATGGTGCCATTGTCAGGGCGCAATTTGGCGTATTGACTTAGTTTAAAATTTTAGCTTACTTTCTTTGGTTCAAGCTTGTAAATGTTTGTTTGTGATTTTCTTTTATTTCTTATGTTAGGTAGAATTTTTTTTGTTTTTTTATTTTTACCATGGCATCTGGGAATGAAAATGAGTCCGGTGGTTGGAGATCCTATTGTGACAACTTATGTCCATATTGTAATGAACCCTACTTTTTGTAAGATGGTAGATATGCTCCTTGGAGAGAGATGTGTGCACCATTTTAGGGAGTATGGTTTGTATCTATGTGGTGGTCGAGATAGACATTGGAATGATTGTCCAAATTCCCCCTACCCCCATTATACTAACCCTATTGCTAGTTCGTCTTATGATTTTGACAGGTCTTATTATCAAGAAAAGGAAGAACGAAACATCAAAAATAGTGGTGTAGAAGAAATGCTTTAAATTATCTTGGATCGGATGGAATCAACGAGGGATAATATACATCTCATGCATTAATTCATGGCGGCATATAATGAGATCGCAAGGATAGAAAAAGTGCTTGTGGAGGCTAATCTTTTAGATACCTTGAGTGGCCCCACTCTTTAAAATGAGATCAATGTTGATGAATCCTCTTTGATTTCCCAACCTACTGAGCCAAACATAAGCGAAGATACAAAAGTCAGGGAGAAGGTACTAGAGTCAAAAGGAAAAAGCAAGCCAATCTCTTATGACAACTCTAGTCCATTTTGGGGCAAAGATGCTAATGAGGATGCAACTCTAGAACTAAGGGATAGACCTCATTCAAACCATTTTTCAACATTGTACTTAGAGGATGTGATGAAAGTCCATCTACCTAAGAAAATAGAGGATCATGGGGATAAGGAGCAGCGCCCCTACATTTTGGCGTTTGATATTCCAAAAGAGAATATGGGAGCCCCATACTTGAGGGCTAATGAGCACAACTTCCAATGTTTAACTAGTGGACTATTGATGTTCCCACCATTACCCAAGGAGCTAAACCAAAAATTTGATGTGAAATTAGGTAAAAGATTCAAGTCTTCAAAGTAGCGTGATCGAACATGCATCATTGCACCCCTATTTTTTCCCAAAGATCCTTGAAGATGGAATGACAAAAATTTGGGCAAAAGATTCAAATCCTTTAAGTGAAGACATAAATGAGGATTAAAGAGGTGTCGTGTCACAATGTTAAACCAAGCACTTTATGGGAGGCAACCCATCATTTTCATGTTTACATTATTTATTTTTTAATAAGTGACATAATTTTGATTTTTTATAGGTGCGTTGGACAGAATTAGAAGCCAAAAATAGGGAAGAACCAAGCTTAGAAGTGTAGCAGCCATGCAGAAAAATAGGGAAAAATAGAGGAGCAAATAGACTCAGTTATCACAATCATAGACTGAGGGCCATGATCACGGTACCCGCGATCGCATCAACCATGCCGCGATCACACCACTATGCCAACTTTCAACATGGTTATAAATGCGGTTTTAGGGAGCCCTTTGACCTTTCTTATGTTTTTGTGTTATGTAGTGAGGTCACTACAATTCTTTTATTGGGGGTATATGGCCCTTCCCTTGTGTGAACACACGTTGGCTTTCAATACTTGAATTTAGTACACATGAAGCATGGAAATTTCGTGAATTGATTGTTTTCATTTTTAGTTATCTATTTCTTTTAACAATGATGTTAGGTGAGCCTTTCCCTATGATAGATTGAGTGACGACATTCTTAAGGAAAACACATTGTTATTGGGTCTTGAACGACAGATGCAGGGGAAGTCTGAGTACCCGTAGCTTTAAGGCTATAAATTCAAGGAAAGTCTGAGTACCTGTGGTATTGTGGATTTGGGACTGCACTAATATCATTGGCAAAGTCTGAGTAGCCATATGGTTGGTTTGCCCATATGAAGCCAAAATGTGAGAATGAGACTTGGGTTTTTTCCATGGTTATAAAATTGTACATGGTGCAAATGCAAAGGAAACACCCCCCTCCACCCAAAATTTTTCAAAGATCAAGGGCATGGATGTGACCGATATTGTAACAATTCTTTTTCTCTTTTTGTGACTCCAAATTTTTTACTTGTAAAAATTGGTAGATATTTTTTTCGTATTTAGCGAGATGGGAAATTAAGACTCCTTGGAAAATTTGCATGCCATGTGTGGTGATATTATTTGTCTAAATCTCATGTATACTTGTACCATCTAGAACTTTCCCCATTAGTCTCTCACAGCTAATTTTGATTGTACTTGGCTGGGGAGATGAACTTAGGCCATTTTTGTGACATTGGAAGACCACTTTAGCCTAAAAAGCCTGCCTTTGCATAGATGTTATACCTAGTCACTCACTTTGATCCTTTATATATTTCTTTGGAAAACAATTGCAAGCCGTGAGCCTTTCAATTCTTATCCCTCTTTTGAAACCTATCTCCCTTGGACTTAAAAATACAAATTGAGGCTAAAAGCCTAAATTGGGGTGGTGAAGATTGGAAGAGGTTAACTTTGGTAAACAACAATGTAAGTTGTTTCCTAAGAGGTAAATATTGAGTACAAATGAATAGGAAAAAGAAGATTCCCAAAAAAGGAAAGAAAAGCATAAAATGTACAAGGCAAAGAGGTGAAAAGAAGAATCTCTCCAAAAGATGGGTGAATCAAGGTAGTAAAAGTAGGCACATATTTAAAGAGTGAAAACAAAAGAAGTTTCCCATGGTTAAAAGTTGGATGAAAAAGTATAATGTAGATGTTCAAGGAGGGTATAGTCACTTTGTTCCAAAATAATATCCTACCCTACCCTAAACCTACATTACAAGCTCAATAAGCCCTTAGAAATCTCCAACAAAGTGTATTCATTATAGTGGCGATTGAAAATAGTTGCAATCCTGTGGGATAGTACTTATTAGCATTGAGAGTTCTTGAGAGAGAGAGAGTGCTTTACACTTAAATTCCTTGTTGCATATTTGATAACCTGCAGTGTGGAATTTTCTTTTTTGTGAGGAGGCATGTAAACAAGTTGAGGTGGGCGACTTTGTCATCTCCCAAAAAATGAGGCAAAAAGGGTGTCATGTAGTAGAGGTCAAAGAGAAGTCACTTCTAGAGTATAGGTAAATGTTGCATTGTAGCTTTTTAAAGTCTTTTGCACCCTTGAAAATTGCACTTTAAGTTGAGAGATGTCGTGGGAATAGCTTTGCTCATGTGTGAAGAGGTTTTTGTGGTAGTAATCAAGTTAAAGTCAATGTGATCATTAGGTGATATAATTTGGGCATACATTTGCAATTGTCTCATGGTAAGAAGTAGAGTTGCTTGAGGACAAGCAAAGTTTTAAGTTGGGAGTATTGATGAGTGGTGAATTTACCACTCATTGCACTCCACTTCTATGCACACTACTATGATTTGAATGTCTAATTGAGACAACTTTTCTATTAAATGCACTATTTTCCATATTTTGCAGGCATGCAGGTTACGAGAAGTAAAAATACAGATACAAGCTAAAAAGGGTCAAGAGGGGAGAGAAGAAATGCATCTAGTAGACCTGGAACAAAACACGGTCTCAGTTACCGCAATCCAAGTCAGAGGACCGCGATCACAACCAATCTAGTTAGGTCAAAGGACCGTGATCGCAGTGATACTAACGCATTTGCGGTTGCCGCAATCACGCACAAGCTTTGTGATCACGGACTAACGGGATTATGCCCAAGGGCAATCATGTTATTTTGGCCAGCCGACCCCAACATCCAATTTAAGGCTCAAAACCCATTCATAGCCATGATCATTATTCCACAAGTCTACCACCCATGCTTAGTTTAGGGTTTTGTAATTTCTTGGAGCTTGGCGCTTAAATTTAGACTAATTTGAGACAAGATTTAATTAGAGTAGCTCTAAAGTATAGATTTGTCTTTTCCTATTGAAGATTTATTTGAGTCTAAATATTGGTTGGTCCTATTTTTATTTTTCTTATGAATAACTTTGATGGACATCTTGGTATATTTTTTTCATTATCCTTATGATGTGCTAGATCTACCTCTTGGGGTTACGCTTGATTAGGGTGCAATTGTTTGTGGGTTGTCATGTATTTGTGTAGATTTTAGTTATTTGATGATGGGTTCTACTATTGCTTGGTTAAAGTGGTTGGGGTTTATGGGTAAAAGCTCCAAATACCCAAATGGGTTTGATGGGTGAAAATCCCAACCTCTTGAAAGCTCAAACCATCCTTGAAAGAGGGGTTTGGGTGAACTTTTTGAACCCACATCATCCTTGAATAAAGGATGTGAGAACCAAGGCAATAGTAGACAATTTATGGGATATTTTGACAATTCTAACCATCATAGACATAAGGGTGATTATGAGGTTTACTATGCCATGGGTACATCGTAGAAACAAAAATACCCAAATGAGGTACTGGGTGTCTTTAACTGAGACACTCATTAGGTACTCAAAAGGTTTAATGAGTGATATCCTTGAGACTTTTTTGACAAAGTGTCCTCAAATACTTTCAACCTAGCCTACCATATCATCACGATTAGGTTTTTCACCAAGTTATCACCTTTCCATGCATAACTCGCCCCTAGGATAGCGAAATCCCAAGATCCGCGCCTAATTGATTACACTCTAATTATTCATAGTCTTGAATTATTCCCTTAGAAGATTAAGAATTACCTTCACAATACAAAACATGGAAAACCCCTAAACCATCGTTTACCATAGGTTTGAACTTTGTGAGCAACATTATTTTGAACTTACTCAATCGCCACTCACATTATTTCTCTTAGATTAGACCCCAACTCTTAGTTAGGTAAATATATTAACGACAATCGCCTTATATTAAAATCAACGTGTAAGTTGAGTGTTATTAATAGATGCTGCCCAATTTTTTCCTCTCTGAAATTCACTTTCTAACACCTATGCCAGGCCACCTATGCCCAGTAGGTGTCTGGCCGTAGGTGACAGGGTCAAAACTTCTACTTCTGATTCTCTATACTTGCTTTTTCTAAAAGTTATAGTCTCACTTACTCCATATAGGTGGCACTTACTCAAATTAAGAGCCCAAGCAGGTAGTCTATTTTCAATTTTTAATTATTTTTTTCCTAGTTAGCTGCCAATACTTAGTTTCCTATAAAATCACTCCCAAACAAATCAAATCCAATAAAATAGCCTTAAGTACATGCATTTCTCGTAGTTTTAAGCATAAAAAATGCTATGAAATCATAACACATCAAGACCCCAGACTTAGATGCTTGCATGTCCTTAGGCAACAAAAAAATAATAAACAACACAACGATGCTTATGTAATGACCATTCAGGTCATTGTCCATATTCTTTCTTATTTCTACAAATAGAACTTCTCCATAGCTACCCCAAGTCATTAGTGACTTGCCAAAATTGATAGATCGGTTACCTGGCAGTTCATTTAGTTCCTTAAACCACATTCTCAATTTGAAGTCTTCATTGGTCCTAATTGACCACTAAGTAAAAACTTGAGTAATCGACCCTAAATTCAAAATCCAACTTCAGTAAAGCATCCAGAATGTCGAAAACTATGTGATTAGATATCATATTTGTTAAAATGGACCCCAGATGTATCTCGAGTCATTGGCCAAAGCTTAGAACTAAGTTCCAAGCTTCATCCTTGCCTTGCATAGACCTAGATGTCGCGATCGTAGAGGCTAGGGTGCGACCACAGTGCAGTGACCACGACTAGGTAGAGGGCACGACCGTGCTACTCGAGGCTGGGTAAAACCTATTTAAAGGCTATTTTGTCTGAAAATTTTGCCCTTTTATGCCTCTTTCTGGAACTCTAAAACCTTAATGGAGTGTGAAATCATCTAAGTGAGTCTTGTGGATTGAATTGGATCTTATACAACTTGTGAAATTGAATTTTGGTACAATGTAAGGAAAAATTTCTTCTAGTTTGGTATAGATTTCATTATTTCATGACTCAAAACCCCTAAATTATTTAGGCTTAATTGTAGCCCCAAATTTTATTGTTTGACACAAATTGCTTGAGGTTTATAACTCCATAAAGATAGTTGAACAATGGGTTGGTCTTGGAAAGTGTTTTTCCAAAGGTGAAACCCACTTGGGGGTTTGGTGTCCTTTTGAACCTATGGCACAATGGTGCCATAATGGGTATGGTTATTCTTATTGTAATTCTTAGATTGTGTTGTGATAGCTTGGCTTATAAAAGGGGAAGTTTCAAGAAGAGAAAAGGAAAAGCTTGTTGGTTTGTGAGTTGCTTGGACTCAAGGTAGGTTAGGCATAGTTGTAGTTAGATTGTGCTTGATTGTACTAAATTGTTGATATCTTGTGATATTGGAAGGGGTTTAGAACATAAATGGTTGAATGGTGATATTGGGGATTATTGGATTATTATAGGTTATTCAACTTGCAAGGTGTGATGCTTGACCCTTAGCCTAGAACCTTGGATAGTCCTACTTGTGATATCATGACTAGTATGAGAATATGGTAGTTTCTCTAATCGATGGGGGTGATGTTGGTCACTAACCATAAGGGTATGTTGACATATAAATTTCTTAGTTAGTAAACGACCTTGGTGATTGGGTTGGCTTAGAAAGGATACTTAAAGAAGATTCCCCTATAGGCTTAGTAAGGATTGATAATCCCTTATGGTATGATTTAGATAGCTTAACCTAATTTCGGGTAGAAGTTAGTCTTGTAATAGTAAACCTTGGCATTCCTGGGATTTAGGAGTGGGACTTGACCCACCTTAAGTTTGAACTATGAAATCCCTTAGAGACCTAGATACTTGATAAATTTCTAAGTTACTTTGTTGAGATATTGATGGTTAAACTCGGTTATCAAAGTATACATGTGGTCAATGGTTGGATAATGTATATACTTGATTAATTATCTCTTAGTCATGATTTAGATAGCCTTGAAAAGGGGAAGAATGTGCATATCATATGAATGCTCATGCTTATACTCATATTATATGGTGATGCTTAATAGAAAAATAGAATGATATATGTTATCATACATCCCTATTACTCTATTAATATCATGGACTTGTAAATGTTTATTGATTTGGCTATGTATATGTATGTATGTTGTTGTCTAGGGCTATGTGTAATGGTATTATAATGCCTGGTAAAATTTGGAGGATATGTTGATGTTATGATGATACCCGATGAATCTGGAAGATGTAATGATGTTATGATGTTACTCGGTGAAATCCGAAGGATATGTTGATATTATTATGATGCCCGGTGAAATACGAAGGATATGTTGATATTATGATGATGCCCGATGAAATTCGGAGGATATGTTAATATTATGATGATGCCCGGTGAATCCAGAAAAGGTAAAGATGTTATGATAATGACCGGTGAATCCAGAAAAGGTAAAGATGTTATGATGCCGTTTGGGGAAAATTTACTTAAATTCTTGAATACATAGTAAGGTTAGACCATGTGGGGCCTAACCACATATTTATGTGGGACATGATGTTTTCCTTGGTAGATTATTTTTCATTCCTTGCCCCTTTTTCACTAAATAAGAGGTGTGGCCCTTATGGACTATATTGGTAACTAGAGGTAATTTATGCCTATCATCGGGTTTAGGCTAATTGGTATGTGTAATCTTATGTAGAACATAAGGCTCACCAAGTCAATCTACTTGACTTGAATTAATAGTTAAGTTATGAATTTTTGCCTAATAAAGTGGATTATGTGATAACTAGTTATTTCTAATAAATGATTATGACTTGTAGGCTAGAAGCCTAGTTAACTAGTTGGTGGACCTTACTTGCTTAAAATATGGGAACTAGTCCTTAAATTTGTAATATCTTAATGATAATAGACTTAGTATTGCATGATAAATCATTAGGTCAACTTCTAATATATGATGTTGAGGTGGTTTAATTGGTGACTTATACAATGGAAATGTTGGTTAGCGAATGGCCTCGGGATAGATGAATAACGAATAGTTTGGGTAACTTGTTGTCATTCCTTAATTGATGACTAGTAACTATAAGACTTGTAGTCTAGTGGCTTATGGAAATGGATGTTAACTTCTATAGAATAAAACATGGAGTTTATAAATGAGCTATAAATTTAGTGACTATATAACTATGTTATAACAATATTGTCCTCATTGTGATTAAATTATGGTATAGGATATTGGATGTGGTTCTCGGTAATAAGACATGGCAGGGTTGTGCTACATTCGGCTTCAAAAAGTATGGAGTAGTTGTGCTTTATTGCATTTTTGGTTGATTTTGTGATGTAGTCTCCGGTGGTATGGAATGTCGTGATGAGTTCTTTGTATTGTATTCTTTTGGTGTACTCTCCGATGGTTGGGATGCTATTACGAGTTCTTGGTTGTGCTATTTTACGTATAATTCCTAGCAGTATGGGATGTCATGGTAAGTATTGTGTTTTATACTTTAGTGATGTGTATGTGTTGAATATGAAATGACATGATTGATATTAGGTATGTGACTTTACGTTTCTAAAATGATACTCATTTGATATGATGATTATGAAGTTTATATAGATAGTATATCGTGTTATTGCCTTAGTAGTATAGATATTGTTACAGTGATACTGGAAAAGATTCATGTTTGATCCTATACCTTGACTTTAAATTATTGTCTTACTTTATATCGTCTTTATATTACAATTTAGCTCAGTCGGCCGATGATTCCCATTGACTACCCATGTTTTGGTACTCATACTACACTTTTGTACCATTTTGGTGCAGACCCAGGTAGTAGTTTCCGTCATTTAGTCGTATTCATGCCGCATTGAACATTCAGAGACAGGGTGATCTTTTGAATTTTGCGTTTCCCTCTTTCCCCTTTATTTTTATTTATATTTTGTCTTTGAGACAAATATATGAGATTATTTAAGACATCTCTGACTTTGAGTTGTAAATTTTATTGTTAAGTCCAGACTCTCTTGTAATAACACTATCAGATCTTGGGATTGGTATTTTAATATCGGTTGTCTTTAGTTGTGAAATGTTTTTGTTTATATTGTGTTCACATATAGAGTCTGTGTTGGACGTATTCTACCAAGGTAACCCATTGCATTAGCTTCGAATTACGGTTTTGGCTTACCTACTAGTGGAATATGGTAGGTGCCATCATGACTCGAAAATTAGGTCATGACAATTTGGTATTAGAGCCTAGGTTTCACCAATATTATTGGTACAAGAGCAAGTGTCTAATAGAGTCCTATGGATCGGAACATTGACGTCTGTTTTCTATCTTCGGGAGGCTATGAAACATTCTTAGCAGTCTTTTAATTATTTCACTCATATCGTGATAAGAGTCTAAGTTGGTTTGTAGGATATTTTGTTGACTATACTCTTTTGTAGATGCCCATGACAAGTGTATCAGTGATATGTGAGGAAGGTCTCAATACCCAAACTCGTGATATATTCCCAATTAGGGATCAGGGTATAGCTCCACAGGGTCGTATTCTTGCACTTGAGCCAGAGACTCTCCCACCAATGCCAGCGGTGGGCCAGGAACCAGCCTTGGCTCCACCAGGATTCATCCCCTCTTCTTTGCTTAGGGATATTTTGGTTCAGATGTTGGGTATTATTGATAGTTTATAGTCTACTAAGGCAGAAGTGCAGCCTTCAGCTGCAGCTCCTAGAGTTGAGGTTCCTCCTATTCTGGCTGTTGTTCAGCCTGCATTTGTTCAGCCAATTATAACTTATCCTGCTATGTCTACTGAGGAGCAGAAAATGCTGGGTGGATTCTTGAGATTGGCTCTACCTAGGTTTTCTTGTTCTTCTAGAGAGGATGCATTCGAGTTTTTGACTTCTTTTGAGGATAGGCTTCATGGTCTAGGCCTTTTTGAGACTCGTTGTGTGGACTACACAATATTTTAGTTGGACTTGTCTGCTAGACATTGGTGGAAGGGTTTTATGAGTTCTAGACTAGTTAGATCTTCCCTTCTCTCTTAGGCTCAATTCTCTGAGATGTTCTTAGAGAAGTTTATGCCATATAGCCTCAAATATCTTTGAGAGATCAGTTCTCTAGATTGGAGTAGGTTTCTATGATAGTCGCTGAGTATGAGGCTCATATCTATGAGTTGGATAGACATGCAACTTTTATCTTGGATACTGAGTATGAAAGAGTTTGTTTCTTTGTCAGAGGATTTAGACCTACTATTTGGATGGCTACTTAGAGTTTGGTTATTGTTGGTATGACCTTTGTTGGGGTTGCTGATCATGCTAGAGTGATGGAGGATATGCAGTGTGAGGTTCGTGATAAGAGGCCCATGTTTCAGGGAAAATTAGGTACGAGCCATAGTAGTTCCCAATTCAGAGGTGGTATTCCCTATGCTGGACATCCTCCACGTCTATATTTTCATCCTTAGAGTTAGATCAGTCGATCAGTTAAAGCATCTCTTCAGGCCATTGATGAGGATCAGTTTATTTCTAGTGAGTGCCCTAGTAAGGACAGTGATCAGTCTATGAGAGGTTCATCTGTGGGCCATGCTAGGCGTGGTAGCTATTTTGGATCATTTGGATTAATGAATTCTAGATCTTCTTGTGAGTCTTGTTTTTCTTATAGGCTTTCTGGTCATTTTTCTAAAAAGTGCCCTAGTCGTGCGGCGATAGTCATTTCAGTCCAGGGAGCTACTCCCATTTGGAAAGATCATCACTCAGGTAGAGGTAGTTTGCGAGGTCGTAAAGGTAGTTACCAGGGTGCTTGAGGTGGTACTCAGGCAGGCAAAGAAAGTAGTTATTTAGGTGCCCATCCAGGTGGCGGGCATGTTCAGTTTTATGTAGTACCTACTAGGCCCGAGGCTAAGACTTCGGATGGTGTAGTCACAGGTGAAATTTTGGTATGCCGCAAGTCAGCTCTTTCCTTATTTGATCCTGGATCCACTTATTCTTATATATATGTTTATTATGCACCACGGTTGGAGTTGTCCATTGATTTATTGTATATGTCTTTCCATGTATCCACTCCTGTAGGTGATTCTTTAGTAGTGGATTAGGTATTTAGATTATGTTCTATGACAGTTAGTGATGTTGATACTTATGCTAAACTTTTTATTCTGGATATGTTTGATTTTGATGTGATTCTGGGCATGGACTGGTTATCCCACTATCATGTGGTCATGGATTGTTTTACTAAGACCGTTACCTTAGCCATTCCCAACATACACTCAGTAGTGTGGTAGAGAGGGATTATCCATGAGCCGATAAGGATTATTTCTTATATTTGTGCTAGACGACTTATATCGAGGGGTTGCAAGTCTTATCTCGCCTATGTATGTGATACCCGTGTAGAAAGTCTGATGCTTGACTCTAATCCTATTGTGTGTGAGTTTCCTAATATATTTTTGATGATCTTCTTGGTATACTTCATGACCGCGAGATTGAGTTTGCTAGTGACCTTGAGCCCGGCACCCGACCTATTTCGATGGCACCTTATCATATGGCTCCAGCAAAGCGTAAAAAGCTGAACTCTTAGCTCTAGGATCTTCTTGGCAAGGGGTTCATTATACCGAGTGTGTCCTTGTGGGGAGCCCCTATTTTGTTTGTAAAGAAGAAATATGGTTTGATGCGGATGTGTATTAATTATAGGCAGCTTAATAAGGTGACGATGAAAACTGTTATCCTATACCTCACATTGATGATTTATTCGACCAACTTCTGGGTGTAGCTATATTCTCTAAGATAGATTTGATGTCTGGTTATCATCAGTTGAGGATTCGGGCTGAGGATATCCTGAAGACAGCCTTTAGGACCCGTTTTGGTCACTATGAGTGTTTGGTGATATCTTTTGATCTAACTAATTCTCCAGCCACATTTATGGACTTGATGAACCATGTATTCAGACCTTATCTAGAATTCTTTTGTTATTGTGTTCATTATTGATATTCTTGTGTATTTAAGGAGTAGTGAGAAACATGCACAATATTTTAGGATTGTTCTCTCCAGGTTTTGCGAGAGCATGTGCTTTTTGCCAAGTTCTCCAAGTGCGAGTTAAGGCTTAAGTTAGTGTCTTTTCTTGGACACGTGGTATCCAAGGTGGGTATTATAGTAGACCCGGCTAAGATTTTTTCTATTCGTGATTGGGCTAGGCCTACGTTTCCCACTGAGGTTCGTAGTTTTATTGGGCTGGATGGTTATTATAGATATTTTGTTGAGAGTTTTTCTACCTTATCAGCCCCTATAACTAGATTGACCTATAAGGAAGTTTCCTTCCAATGGTCCGAAAAGTGTGAGTTGAGCTTTGAAAGGCTCAAGGATTGTCTCACTTTAGCCCCGATGTTAGCTCTTCCAGTTGAGGGACAGGGATTCACTGTGTTTTATGATACTTCTGGTATTTGTCTTGGTTGTGTTTTGATGCAGCAGGGTCATGTTTTTGCCTATTCTTCTAGACAGCTTAAGGTGCATGAGCATAACTACCCCACTCATGATTTGGAGTTGGTGGTGGTAGTTTTCGCACTTAAGATTTGGAGTCATTACTTGTATGGTATGCATTGTGATATTTTCTTCGATCATCATAGTCTTCTGCATCTTATGACCCAGCGGAAGATTAATGCTCGCCAGCATAGGTGGATGGAATTGCTAAAGGACTACGATATATCTATCTTGTATAAATTGGGTAAGGTAAATATTGTGGAGGATGCCTTGAGTCGCAAGGCAGTAAGTATGGGTAGTTTGGCTTGTATTTCTGTTTCTCAGAGGCCCTTGGCATGGGACATCCAGTCCTTAAACAATTTGATAGTTTTCCTTGATATTTCATATCTCGTGATGATTTTAGCTTGTGTGGAGGCGAGGTCTTCCCTGTTTGTGCAAATTTGTGACCGTTAGATTGAGGATAGTAAGTTGTGCCTTCTTTGTAATCGGGTAGTAAGTGGTCTTTCTGGGAGACACACCATGGATTCTAAGGGTATATTGAGATTTTAGGGTCGTATTTGTGTACCCCAACTTGATGACTTGATTTAGTCGATTTTGCATGAGCCTCAGAGTTCTAGATATTCTATTCATCCCAGTACAGCTAAGACGTATAGAGATTTGAGACATTATCTGGTGGGACGATATGAAGAGGGATATGGTAGACTTTATATCTCGTTGTCTATATTGTCAGCAGGTTAAGGCCGAGCATCAGTATCCAAGTGGATTTATAGAGAGGTTGCCCATTCCTGAGATAGAAATAGGAAAGGATTACCATGGACTTCATTAGGGTTTGTCTCATACTTCCCGTGGTCACCATGGTATTTGGGTTATTATGGATTGTTTAACCAAGTCGACACATTTCATTCCTATTTAAATAACCTTTAGTGCCGAGATATAGCCTAGATTTATGTTTGGAAGGTAGTTCGTTTGCATGGGATCCCTGAGTCTATCATATCAGATCGCAGTTCTGTGTTTACTTCGAGGTTTTAGAGAGCATTTCAAGAAGAGTTGGGGTACTCGAGTGGATTTGAGTACAAACTTTCATCCACAAATGGATGGTCAGTCTGAGCGGACTATTTAGGTGCTTGAGGCTATGCTCTGATCTTTGGTTATGGACTTTGGAGGTCAGTGGGACCAACACTTACCATTGATAGAGTTTTCCTACAACAACAGTTATCATTCGAGTATTGAGATGGCGCCTTATGAGGCTTTATATGAAAGGCAGTATCATTCCCTAATAGGATGGTTTGAGACCTCTGAGGTTAGATCCTATGGTACAGATTTACTTTAGTACTCATTGGATCGATTCAGGGTCATTCAAGATAGGCTGAGAGTAACCCAGTGTAGGTAGAATGCCTATGCTGACCGTAGACTCTGTGCCTTGAGATTTAAAGTTGGTGATCGCATGTTCCTTCGTGTTTCACCTATAAGAGGTGTGATGAGATTTGGAAGGAAGAATAAGCTTAACCCTCGCTATATTGGTTCTTTTGAGATTCTCCGAGTAGTTGGCGAGGTGGTGTATGAGTTGGATTTACCTTCAGACTTTGTTGATGTAAATCTGGTTTTCCATATCTCCATGTTGTAGAAATATATTACTGATCCGTCTCATGTACTTATATGGGATTCGGTCCAGTTAGATGATCAGTTGACCTTAGTGGAGGAGCCCGTGCTTATTTTGGCTAGTGATGTAAGGCGACTGCGTACTAGAGAGTTTTCAATCGTCAAGGTTTAGTAGAGGCATCGCCCAGTTGAGAAGGCTACTTAGGAGATCGAGAGTGAGATGCGGGCCCAGTATCCTTACTTGTTCGAGACTTCAGGTAATTTATTATCTTTAACTTTGTGGGAGGAAAGTTCCTTAGTAGTGGATGTTGTAATGATGCTTCAGGTTATTGTCTGTATTCTTACTTATTTCCTCCGATAGAGCTTCTCCATAGCCACTCTAGTCATTAGTGACTTACCTGAACCGATAGATTGGTTACCTGGCGGTTCGTTTGGTTCCTAGAACCACTTTCTCAATTTGAAGTCTTCATTGGTCCTAATTGACCACTAAGTGAAAACTTTAGTAATCAACCCTAAATGTGAAATTTGACTTTGCCAACGCATCCAAAACGTCGAAAACTATGTGCTTACATATCTTATTTATTCAAAACGGACCCAAGATGTATCTCGAGATATTGGCCAAAGCTTGGAACCAAGTTCCAAGCTTCAGCCATGCCTTTCTTAGAATGAGATGCCGCAACCATGGAGGCTAGGGTGCGACCACGGTGCCTTAACTACGGCTAGGTGGAGGGAACGACTGCACTACCCGAGGCTGGGTGGAACCTATTTAATGGCTACTTTGTATGAAAATTTAACCCATTTCTACCTCCTTCTTGAACTCTAAAACCCTAATAGAGTTTGAAATCTTCAAAGTAAGTCTTATGGGTTAAATTGGAGCTTAAACAACTTGTGAAATTGAATCTTGCTACAATCTAAGGTAAAATTTCTTCTAGTTTGGTATTGATCTCATGATTTCTTGACTCAAAACCCCTAAATTATTGAGGCTAAATTATAGCCCCAAAATTGATTGATTGACTTAAATTGCTTGAGGGCTATAACTCCCTAACTATAGTTGAACAATGGGTTTATCTTGGGAACTCTTTTTCCAAAGGTGAAACCCACTTGGGGGTTTGGTTTCCTTTTGAACCCATGGCATAATGGTGCCATAATGGGTATGGTTATTCTTATTGTAATGCTTACATTATGTTGTGATAGCTTGGCTTGTGGAAGAGGAAGCTTCAAGAAAAGGAAAGGAAAAGCTTATTGGTTCGTGAGTTGCTTGGACTCAAGGTAGGTTAGGCTTACTTGTAGTTAGATTGAGCTTGATTGTAGTATAATTATTGATATCTTGTGAGATTGGGAGGGGTTTAGACGATAAATTCTTGAATGGTGATATTGGGGATTAGTGGATTCTTATAGGTTATTTAACTTACAAGGTGTGATGCTTGACCCTAATTCTAGAACCTTGGATAGTCCTACTTGTAATCTCATGACTAGTATGAGAATATGTTAGTTTCTCTAATAGGTGCGGGTGATGTTATTCGCTAACCTTAAGGGTATGTTGACATATAAATTGCTTAGTTACGAAATGACCTTGGTGATTGGGTTGACTTAGAAAGGATACTTGAAGAAGATTTCCCCTATAGGCTTAGTAAGGATTACCGATAAGCCCGTATGGTATGATTTAGATAACTTAGACTAATTCTGGGTTGAAGTTAGTCTTGTAATAGTAAACCTTGGCATTCTTGTGATTTAGGAGTGGGACATGACTTGCCTTATGCTTGAACTATGAAATCCCTAAGGGGCCTAGATACTTGATAAATTACTAAGTTACTTTGTTGAGATATTGATGGTTAAACTCGATTTTCAAAGTATACATATGGTCAACGGTTGGATAATGTATATACTCGATTAATTATATCTTAGTCATGATTTGGATAGCCTTGAAAAGGGTAAGAATGTGTATATCATATGAATGCTCATACTTATGCTTATACTCATATTGTGTGGTGATGCTTAGTAGTAAAATAGGATGATATATGTTATTTTACATCCCTATTACTCTATTATCATGGACTTGTATATGCTTATTGATTTTTCTAAGTATGTGTATGTATGTGGTTATCTTAGGCAATGTGTAATGGTATGTTGATGCTCGGTGAAATTCGGAGTATATGTTTATGTTATTATGATACTCGATGAATCTAGAAGAGGTAATGATGTTATGATGTTGCCCAGTGAAATCCGGAGGATATGTTGATATTATGATGATGCTTAGTGAAATTCAGAGGATATGTTGATATTATGATGATGCTCGGTGAATCCGAAGGATATGTTGATGCTATAATGATGACCAGTAAATCCAGAAAAGGTAAAGATGTTATGATGTCATGTGGGGAAAATTTATTTAAATGATTGAATATATAGTGAGGTTAGACCGTGTGGGGCCTAACCACTTATGTACGTGGACATGATGTTTTCCTTGGTAGATTGTTGTTCATACCTTTCCTCTTTTTCACTAAATAAGAGGTGTGTCCCTTGTTGACTCTAATTGGTAAGTAGAGGTAATTTATGCCTATCATTGGGTTAAGGCTAATTGGTATGTGTAATCTTGTGTAGTGCCAAAGTCTCACTAAGTAGATCTACTTGACTTGAATTAATGGTTAAGTTATGAAATTTCACCTAATAAAGTGGATTATGTGATAACTAGTTATTTCTAATAAATGATTATGACTTGTAGGCTAGAAGCCTAGTGAACTAGTTGGTGGACCTTTGCTTAAAATATGGGAACTAATCCTTAAAGTTGTAATATGCTTAATGGTAATAGACTTAGTATTCCATGATGAATCATTAGGTCATCTTCTAATATGTGATGTTGAGGTGGTTTAATTGGTGACTTATACAATGGAAATTCTAGTTAGAGAATGGCCTTGGGATAGATGAATAACAAATAGTATGGGTAACTTATAGGCGTTCCTTAGTTGATGACTAGTAACTATAAGACTTGTAGTCTAGTTGCTTATGGAAATGGAGGTTAACTCTATAGACTAAACCATGGAGTTTATCAATGAGCTGGAGATTTAGTGACTATATAACTATGCCATAACATTATTGGTTTCGTTGTGATTAAATTACGGTATGGATATTGGATGTGGTTCTCGGTAATAAGCCATGGTGGAGTTGTGCTACCTGCAGCTTCAGAAAGTGTGAAGTAGTTGTGCTTTATTTTATTATTGGTTGATCTTGTGGTGTACTCTCCGGTGGTATGGGATACTGTGATGATTTATTTGTATTGTATTTTTTTGGTCTACTCTCCGATGGCATGGGACGCCATAATGAGTTCTTGGTTGTGTTTTTTTGCGTGTACTTCCCAGCGGCATGGGACGTCATGGTAAGTTTTGTGTCTTATACTTTAGTGATGTGTATGTGTTGAATATGAAATAACATGATTGATTTTGGGTATGTTACTTTACGCTTCCAAAATGATACTCATTTGATATGATGATTATGATGTCTATTGATATAGTATATCGTGTTATTGCCTTAATAATATAGATATTGTTACAGTGATATTGGAGAAGATTTAGGTTCAATCCTATACCTTGACTTTAAGTTATTGTCTTACTTTATATCATCTTTATATTATAATTTAGCTCATTCGGCCAATGATTCCTACTGTGTACCCATGTTTTGGAACTCATACTACACTTCTATACCTTTTTGGTGCAGACCCAAGTTCTAGTTTCCGTCACTGAGTCGGATTCGTACCGCGTTGATCATTCGGAGATAGGGTGAGCTCTTGGAGTTCGAGTTGCCCTCCTTCCCCTCTATCCTTATTTGTCTTCGAGACAAATATATGGGATTATTTAAGATATCTTTGACTTTGAGTTGTAAATTCTATTGTTAAGTCTTGACGCTCTTGTACTAACACTACAAGTCTTGGGATTGGTATTTTAATATCAGTTGTCTTTAGTTGTGGAATGTTATAATTTATATTGTGTTCACATATAGGGTCCATGTTGGATGTATTCTACCAAGGTAATCCATTGCATTAGCTCCTGGTTACGGTATCGGCTTACCTACCAATACGATATGGTAGGTGCCATCATGACTCGAAAATCGGGTTGTGACAACTTAACCAGGAAAAACTTAAGATACCTATGGTAGTCAATCATCACTCTTTAACCTCAAAATATTATCCTCTCCAATTCTAACACTTTAAAACCAGCTATGTCAATAAAATACTGACATACTGGGAACTTTTTAGTCGTCCAAATGCATCAACTCGTTAAAATTTGCAATTTCAATTGTAATTGAAATAGGGAACTTTAATTGCAATTAAAAATGCATCAACTCGATGTTAAGTCATTCAAATACATCAACTTTTAAGTCGTCCTAAGCATTAATGTTAAGATTTTCATTCTAGGAACTTTTAAGTCATCCAAATGAATTTCCTTCATTTTCTTCTCTATCAAATCTTCAAGATCAACTAAATTCATCTTAAGATTTTCATATTTTTTTTATAAATCCTTGATTTAGTTTACTAATCATGAAAGAATAAATTTTGATCCTTCATCAATTTGTTCCTTGTCTCGCCATCAAACTTGTAATTTGTGGTTTGAAATTCAAAATTTACAGTAGAAAACCCAATACTATAACTTCAATTTAGTATTAAAACTCAAATTAATACCTCATAGTGAGGACAAAACCAAAATCTTTCTCTTGAATTGCGGTCTGACTAAGAAGTCTGCATATACAACAAAATGTCGTGTTTGCATTGCACTTCCGTATTGAGCATTGAATTTATTCATACACAACTTATTCAAGTTAGAATTTGCCATTCCTAACCCTAAGATTTCATACAAAGAAATTGGGGGGGAAATTATAAAATCTAAACTTGAAAATTTGAATTCAAAAGAACCAAAGATCATAATTTACCCAAAAATAACTTACCTTTCCAAACTAGGAAGAAATCTTAAGCTTCAAACCTCTTTGAAAATGTTTTGAAGTCGCACATATTAAGGAAGACTAGTTAAGGCTTTCTTTTTTGATTTCACGCTCTTAAGAAAGTCTTTTCACTCTTGTCCACCTCAGCATAAAAGGTGGAACTAATTATGAAAAAAAAAACCTTCAGGGGGGTAATAGGACCTTTTTAAAGGAAATGTGTGTAATTGAAATTCTGGTGATAGTATACAGGGTAGTTATGACTTTTGCCTAAAAAATTCTTCATGATACATATATATTCAGTAAATCTTATCATTCATAGTCTATGATGATTAATATTTCTATGAATTAAAAAATATTTTTCAGGTTAGGGTATCATCGAACTACATCTACAGTTTGTATGAAGAAGGAAGAATATACATAGTTTGGTTGGGTAATAGAACATATAACTTGAGGCAGATTTCAGTTTAAGAAGATACCTTGTGTGCATGCTATTACTATGTTGAAATGAAAACATATAAAGGAATGAAGTCATACTATTTTGATTACTATAAAGAGAAAACATTAGTCAAGAGTTATGAAATACCACTTTGTTCAATGTCCGACAAACTAGATTGGCATATACCAACAGAGGTATTGAAAGATGTGGTTATATGTAACGCCCCAAATCTGGTACCCGGAATGCTACATGGTGCTTATGACCCCAAAGGACTACAAGCTAACCCATGACTAATATCTGTACTTGTATACTGCATATTATACCATAAAATGCGGAAACATGAACTGAATGGCCATAAGGTTCAAAACTGAATGAATATCTGATAAACAATGTCTGAAAATGGTATAACAATACCAAAAAAAATCTGAAATAACTGTCTAACATGTTATAGTCTGAAAGCCTCTAAACAGTTTGAATAAGGGGTTGATGGGATTTGGACAAAATTGGTATCATTGGAAACTAATTCATTTCTCTACATGACAAAAAGTCAAATTTAAGAAAATTCTATATGGTTTAAATACCAATCACTTGGGAAGTCACTTCTCAATCTTTTAGGTCCGGAATTACACTTTGCTTGACACTCTCTAAGGCTCAGACTACGAGGGAACTTTGCGGGGTCTTACAATATCTTCCCCTTGGAAACATTCGTCCTCGAATTTTGCTAGTTAGACTAGGAACACAGGAAAACAGAGTACACATAGCTGAAGCAAGTTGCTAAAACGGGTTCAAAATCTCTCTAAACTCTCGAATGCCTCAGAAATTGCAAGAACTCATGCAAGAACAGATACATATAGATGAACTTTAGATTAAAAGGGCTGAATTAAGGAAGAATAATACCTTCGAATCAATCTGAACTCGCGGAAAAGAGGTACGGGTACTTGGCTCGCATATCTGCTTCTGCCTCCCAAGTAGCGCCCTCCACAGACTGGTTCTGCCACAAAACTTTGACCAAGGGAACCTCTTTGTTACTCAGTCTACGGATCTAAAAATCTAGAATCTCCACAAGAATCTCATCAAAGGAAAAACTGTTCTAAATATCAGCACTCTCTGAAGGATTTACTACAACGGAATCACCAATATGCTTCTTAAGCATGGAGACATGAAAAATAGGATGAACGGCTGACAACTCTGCGGGCAACTCAACCTCATAATCTACTTCACCAACATGGATCAAGACTCCATACGGACCAACATAATAGGGACTAAGTTTTCCCTTTTTACCAAACCTTTTCACCCCTTTCATGGGTGAAATATTCAAGTATACCATATCACCCACTTCAATGTCAAGATCTCTTCTCCTCACATCGGCATAAGACTTTGATGACTCTGAGCTGTCTTTAACCTCTCTCTAATCAACTTAACTTTCTCCATAGCTTCAAATACTGCATTAGGCCCAATCACGGCAGCTTCACCTACTTCAAACCAACCTATGGGTGATCTACATCTTCTATCATACAAGGCCTCAAATGGTGCCGTCCCGATGCTAGCATGATAACTATTGTTATAGGCAAATTCTATCAATGGAAAATGCTCATCCGAACTACCTTTGAAATCAAAAGCACACTCCCTTAACATGTCCTCTAGAGTCAGGATGGTCCTCTCAGCCTGACCATTTGTCTGCGGATGAAAAGTGGAACTCAAAAGAACTTGGGTACCAAGGCCCTGCTGAAACGCCCTCCAAAATTGAGAAGTTAATTGAGTACCCCTATCCGAAATGATAGACGAGGGAACTCCATGTAGCCTGACTAACTCCCAGATATATAATCTCGCATAATCCTCAGTTGTATAAGATGTATGCATGGGCAAGAAGTGCGCGGACTTAGTCATCCTGTCTACAACAACCCAAATATAATCATGATGATGACGCGAAAGAGGTAACCTAGTCACGAAGTCCATATTCACTATCTCCCACTTCCAAGAGGGTATACCAAACTCTTGCATCACACCACCAGGTCTTTGGTGCTCTACCTTAACCTGTTGGCACGTTGCACACTTTGCTACGAACTCGGCTATATCCTTATTCATACCATTCCACCAATAGATTTCCCGCAAGTCGAGGTACATCTTAGTAGTGTCAGAATGAATAGAATACCGCAAGCCATGCGCTTCAGCCATAATTCTCTGCCTCATATCTTCAACAAACGGAACACATAATCTACCCTGCAATCTCAACACTCTATCTCCCCCTTGGGAGAAAACCTCCAGCATTTGGTCCTTAACTGACTCTTTCAACCTGACCAAACTAAGATCTCGTTCTTTCTTCTCCTTCACTTCCGACACTAAAGAGGATTCGGAACTACTCTGCACCAACGTACTCCCTTCAGATAAATCAAGAAACCTAACACCTAATCTAGCCAGACAATGCAAATCAAGCTAACTCTTTCTTACCTTCCTCTACATGAGCAACATTACCCATACACAATCTTCTAAGGGCATCTGCCACTACATTGGCCTTGTCCATGTGATACAACACATTCATATCATAGTCTTTTAACAACTCTAACCACCTCTTCTACCTAAGATTCAACTCCCTCTGAGTAAACGCATACTGCGGGCTCTTATGATCAGTAAACACATCAACATGGACACCATAAAGATAATGTCTCCAGATTTTCAAAGCAAAGACCACAACAGCTAACTCAAGATCATGGGTTGGGTAATTCTTCTCATGCGGCTTTAACTGTCTAGAGGCATAGGTTATAACCTTACCTCTTTTTGTCAACACACAACCCAAACCAATTCTAAAGGCATCACAATACACCACAAAATCATTTGTACCATCAGGCAAAGTCAACACAGGGGCTGAAGTTAGTCGAGTCTTCAACTCCTGAAAACTCTTCTCACAGGAATCTGACCACTGGAACTTAACTTTATTTTGAGTCAATCGGGTCATGGGAGATGCAATAGAAGAGAAACCTTCAACAAAATAATGGTAGTAGCCTTCTAGACCCAAGAAACTTCTAATGTCAGATGGGGAGATAGATCTAGGCCAATTTTCTATCGTTTTTGTCTTTTGGGGATCAACTCCAATACCTTCAGCTGAAATAACATGACGTAGAAAGGCTATAGACCTTAGCCAAAATTCACACTTACTAAATTTGGTAAACAACTGGTGATATCTAAGAGTTTGCAAGACAATTTTAAGGTGATTCGCATGGTCACTCTCATTACAGGAGTACAAAAGGATGTCATCTATGAACACTATGACAAACATATCAAGATATTGCTTGAACACTCGATTCATGAGGTCCATAAAAGATGTTGGGTCATTGGTTAGCCCAAAATACATGAATAGAAAATCAAAGTGACCATAGCGGGTTCGGAAGGCTGTCTTTGGAATATCACATTCGCTCACTTTAAGTTGATGATAGCCGGATCTAAGGTTTATCTTGAAGAAATAACTTGCACCTTGAAACTGATCAAACAGGTCATCAATTCTTGAAAGAGGATACTTATTTTTGAATGTGACCTTGTTAAGCTGGGGATAGTCAATGCACATACGCAAAGAACCATCTTTCTTTCGCATGAATAAGACAGAAGTGCCCCAAGGAGAAATACTGGGCCTAATGAAACCTTTGTCTAAAATATCTTTGAGTTTCTCTTTCAACAGCTCTGCAGGTGTCATATGGTATGGCAGAATTAAAATGGGATGAGTGTCGGGAAGAAGGTCAATCCCGAATTCTATCTCCCTGGAAGAAGGTCAATCCCGAATTCTATCTCTCTATAGGGAGGTAGCCTTGGGAGATCCTCCGAAAAAATATTTGAAAACTAGTTAACAATACCGAATGACTGAATAGTTGGAGCCTCGAACTTAGTGGCTTTGACTCTAACTAGGTGATAGATGCAACCCTTGGATATTAGCTTTCTGTCTTAGAGATAGGAGATAAAATGACACTTGGGAGATACCGAACTCCCTAACCACTAAAAAAATTGGCTCATCAGGGAACTGAAACTTGACCACACGGGTACGACAGTCTATGGATGCATAACAAGAATGAAGCCAATCCATTCCCAGAATAAGGTCAAAATCCATCATGTCTAACACTATCAAATCCGCAAGTATGACTCTATGAAGAACAGTAACTGGACAATTTCTATAAACTTTTTTAGCAACAACTGACTTCCCTACTGGTGTAGAAACTAGGAAGGGCTCGGAAATCTTTTCAGGACTCATTTTGAAATTCATATCTACAAGTGGGGTCACATAAGAGAAACTTAACCCGGGGTCCAACAACACATAGACATCTAAGCAAAAGACACAGAGCATACCGGTAACAACATCAGGAGATTCCTCCTACTCCTAATGGGATGGTAAGGCATAGAATCTATTCTAGAGCTGACCGCCAGTAGTGCTAGATGAAGCGCCTTGAGCAGGAGCGGGATGGGGTACAGATGTTGGTGCACTAGCAACCTGTGCCTGAGGTCGGGCATCTCTGTTCCACTGTCTAGCATGAGGATAATCTCTAAGTCTGTGGCCCTGCTTTCCACAACCAAAACAGCCCCTCAAATCTAAAAAACACTTACTGGGATGATCCCAACCACACTTAGCATAAGGAGGATAACGGGGCCTGTTATCAACACTATTCTGCGGCCTAGACATAAAAGACCTGCTCACTTTCTCCTGCCTGCCTATGGGCATAGGAGCACTAGCTAATGAAGACGCTGGTATAGACGGACGTCTCTAAAACTGAGTATGGTTCCCTCCATAGAACCTAGGCTGGCTAAACTCATGTTGCTCAGATCTAGCCTTCTTGTTACCCCTCACTCTATCTCTTTGTCTAATTTTATCTACCTTTATCTGTTGGTCATGCATCATCAACCTAGCCAGATCTATATCCCTATACAGCATCGCAGTCTTACACTCGTTCAGCACCAAACCAGAAACACCTGTCACAAACTTGCTCATACAAGCTCAGGTGTCAGAAATCAAATCAGGAGCATACTTGGCCAACTGGTTGAACTTCAAGTTGTACTCCTTAAAAGTCATGGAGCCCTGCCTCAAGTTCATAAACTCCTCAATCTTCACCTCCCTCATCTCAAGAGGAAAGAACTTTTCCAAGAATGTATCTTGGAACACTTGCCAAGTCATAGGAGCAGCATTATCACCTCTACTCTTCCTCCACGATACAACCCAGTCATAATTTATGTCCTTCAACCTATAAGACACCAACTCAATACATTCTTCCTCAGAAACATGCATTACCTGTGTGATCTTTCTCACCTCCTCAAGGTACAACTATGGGTCCTCATCTTCCTTAGACCCATAAAACTCAGGTGGATTCATCCGCATAAAATTATGAATCCTAGCCGCAGCTACATCACCTCCCTGCTGATTAGTAACTGCAGCCAAGTTATTGGCCCAAACATTGGTGGTGACTTCTTGGGCTAACTCCTAAAAGGCCGCCACAAAATCAGCGTGAGACACAGTCTCATTCAAAGGATCAATAAGTGGGGGTTGCTCATCATCATTTCTGCAGGCATTTACTCTTCGAAGAGGCATTTTCTGAAATAGGAGAGTATGAATTATTTGATGAGAGGGACAACTGTAGGCACAATGGAATCTGAAAGAAAGAAATATTTTTTTTCTAAAACGTATTGTAGCCTCTTTCTCATAGATGTGGTTCGCTAAACACCGATGATCAAGAATCTACTTAACGCGGCTTGTCAGACTCCCTAGGATTCCTTAAAAACCTTAGGCTTTGATACCAAGTTTATAACGACCCAAAATTGTCTCCTGGGACATCACACGGTGCTTAAGGCTACAAGTAGCCCCAAGCTAACCCTTTGAGCCTGTTTCTACTAATAACACTCATTTTAAGATGAAATAATTCAAACACTAGCATAGTCATATCATATGAAAGGAAATACGGAGAAAATGCTCGGTCCAAACGACCAAGCAATGCCGAAAAACCTCAACATAATCATAATCTGATAACTAGTCTGACAAAGTCTCTACTAATCTGTGAACTAGAAAGCCGTTGGGATAGGTCCCCAACTAAGCTGAAATGAACTGGAAGTAAAAACATAGTCTCTCAAATGTAGAAATGTCTGAAGATAGGCCCTCGAACCATGAGGACTCACCACTGTAGGAATGTAGACGAAGGTACTCGAAAGTCACTGACGAGGCTGGGACTGAGCACCTGAACCTACATTATAAGACAATGTAGCACATAAACGTATACGTGGATCTGCACTTAGGAATGTACTGAGTATGTAGAGGTGCATGCATTTATATAAAACAACATCAATACTTTTAATCAAATCATGCATGCAATAAGTAATGACTCACACGGATCGAATAAGTATAAAATGTAAAGCTCATGAATTATGTAGAATGGAGCATGTAACACGAATCTCGTGAGTCATCATAGTTTAACTTTGAAATCGGTAATCTTCTCTTATTCTCATTACCCATAGACTAAAGGAAACATTAAACAATACTTTCAACTCATTCATATGTCTCATGGAGATTAAAACTTTTTTAATGTTCAAGAACTCATGTTTGAATTCAAGTACTTGGAATTCGGACTCATATAACTTTGAAAAATACTTGAAGGCATTTTATTCGCTTTAGGAAAATATCTAGTTTCAAGCTTTAAGGAAAAATACTTATATCAAGGGAAAATACTTTAGTCTTAGGGAGCAAATCTGCAACTTTACTATTAGGAAAATAACTTGTATCAAGGGAGGTTCTCTTAACCAACATAAACCATGCGAGTTACATGGAGTCCAACGTTTTGTCCTCCTAAGGAAGAGACCCCACATTGGGGAGGAGTATCATACTCTTACCAGGGAGTATAACCTCAATTCAGTGATCACTTATCTCGACCTCGGGCCCAATATCTCGGCCTTAGGCCCAAAAATCATCTCGGCCTCAGGCCCAACCTACGGTGAAACGTAGTTCTGGGGTAAGAAATCATAGTAACTTACCCAACTCAGTTCTAAATACTACTCCCCTTAGATTATCTCGCTCATATCATGAAAATCCATTTTAGAATAATATCATGGTTCGATAAGAACCCAATAATCAAATCTGTAATCTCACGTAGTGAAGTGAATTTCAAAACTCCATGACCATTAGGTCAAAACATTTCTCAATAATCTTAGAATACTCAAATCATGGTGCTTATATCATAAGATTTCATAAAATTGCAAATCTCAAGTAGGGCTCAATAACCCATAATTCATTCTCAAGTTAAAAGTCATCAAAAGTATAATAGATAGAATATAGATTCATAACTCATGTAGAAATCAGGAAATTCAGAAATTTGTCACAAAATCTCAACATACTCATATACTTTAATATCTCAAACATTTCAACTATTAACTTCTCAAGGATTAAAATCATGGGGTATAGGCCCAGCTGCAATTTCTCAAGAAAATATGTGAAAATTGTGCCATTAGACTCTCAATTCATGGGAAACATCAAAGTATTACAATAAATAATAATGGTGAAAAACCCTAATTCAAATTAATGTAAAATCTAATAGATTGCAGAAAATCATAGTTTAAATAAGCCTTTGGGCATAAGGATGAAAGAATTATCCTTGTTCAAAACCCCACATACCTTGGATTATGATATTGGATGAACAATCTTGTTCTAAACTCTTCTTCTCACTCTTGAGAGAAGGTTCTTGCAACCTTTGAACTTGGGGAACTCAAATCTCAACTCAATTTGTAGAATCCATTGTGAGTTCTTGGATTTCTTGGAGAAGGGTTTTAGATTTGCTCTTGAGGGAGAAACCCTAGACTTTGCATGTTTTGGGAGATAATGAGGCTATAAAGTTCATTTGGAATATATATATCTAAGGGTTAAAAGGGAAAAGACCCAAAATCCCTTTTTAAAAAAGACTTAAAAATACTGAACGGGGGCTGCGATGATCGAAGCGACGGTTTGTCGTAAGTCCGATAGTCCGTTGGGTCATTCGTCGTACGATGACCGAAAATGGGACATAATGACTTGATGCGATGGTCGGATCGATGGTTCATCACAGGTCCGACGGTCTATCGGATCGTCCGTCGCTCGATGGCCAAGATAAGAACACACTGCCTTAGTAGCGATGGTCTCAGCAACGGTCCGTCTTCCTGGCCATCATACTTTGGCTAGGAAAGGGAGTTCCTACCTTGGTTACAATGGTTCGAGTGATGGTCCGTCGCAAACTTGATGGTCCATCGGAATGTCCATCGTACCTGGGTGGTTTCGATAAGTCTCTGTAAAATGGCCATAACTTCTCACCCCGATGCCGGATTTGGACAAAATTGGTATCATTAGAAAGCTAATTCAATTCTCTACATGGAAAAAATTCAAATTTAAGAAAATTATATATAATTTAAATACAAATCACTTGGGAAGTCACTTCCCAATCTTTTAGGGCCGGACTTACACTTTGCTTAACACGCTATAATGCTCAGACTATGAGGGAACTTTGGGGGGTCTTACAGTTTTGGTGTGTCTTAAGAACTCCTTTCACTCTTCATTTGCACACTACTTTGGGTGGATTCAACATACACTCATATATATCCATCTTTGTGATCATACCCATATCATCCTCTCCATCTTAAAAGGAGTTTGTCCATAAATTCAAGGCTTCATAACTGCAAACTCTCCTCCTCTAATAATCTCTTCATTTCATTTACCGAAGTTAGGATGCTTAACCAAGGACTTTGTGAGATCATCAAGCATGTCTTGAACTTGTACACAAGAAGATTGGATACTAGGCAAAGTGGTAGTACTTCGGTTAGTGAATAACAAGGGGCAAATATCTTTTTCCTCTTCATCTTCCCGTCCACTACTCGTGGCATCTTCTTCTAAAACCTCACTAAGCATGACTCCTTTCCATAAAACTAGGCACTCCACACACACCTTCATGCGGCCAAATATCTTCCCCATCATCATTAATTTGCACCTCGATTTTTTGCTTTCCATCTTGAACTTTTTCATCATTCTCATCCAACTCAAGTACCACCTCCTCACCAAGATAATACAATTTTACCTCCCTAAGGATCACATTTCTCCAGTTTAGGCATTCTCTAGCCTTGTGACCCCACCCTTGACATTTAAAATATTGAAATCCCTTAGGACGAGAAGTAGGATTCGGTTTACCTTTATTTCTTGGAGGATACCTTTGGGATCCTTGCTTTCAGGGGGCAGCCTTGTCCTCATCTTGAGTTTCATTGAATGATTCATCCTTGTGCCTGGGACAATCCGAAATATATTGGTGACCCTTAGATTTGTAAGCCGAGATCTCTCTTTCAACCTCCAATGTCGCTTGGAAGATGCCATCGATAGTGTCAAACTTGAGGAGGGTCATGCGTGAAGATATGTATCTATTCAATACACCTTGAATCATATAATTACATGGCACACTTGTTCTCCTCGATGGTCAAACTTCCTTATCAATTATGAAAACTCATCAGAGTATGCCCTGACACTTTTGTTTCCTTGCCTCAAGTTGTACAACATGGAAAGAAGTTCATGTCTATAGCCTTCGGGTAGGTACCTTCACCACATAAGGTACCTCAATATAAACCATGGAGGTGTCTGCTCCTCAACCAACACATTCCCAAATCTCTTTACATACTCCCACTAAGTATTTGTATACCCCTCAAAGTGAGCTATCACATAACAACTCTTCTTCTCTTCGGCTGACTATTTACTTGGAATATTTTTTCACAAGAGGACTCGCAATCAAGATAAGCCTCGGGATCACTATCACCCTTGAAGATTGGAAGGCTAACTTTGATTAAATTGATGCCCACTTCTCAGTTTTAGTAGCCAACCCTCACCTCTCGCCCTAGATCACCAAGTATACCTATTACATCTTCTTCCCTCAAGTTAACATCACCATAAGATCCATATCCCTCATGTTGTTCCCCCTATCATATCCTTCCTACATGGATGGGTCAATTTGTATTAAGTGGATTTGGTGGAAAGTAAGGTCTTATGTTCAATGGAGTTTAGATTTGGATTGGAAGGCTCGGGTTTGGTGGTGGAATTTGTTTCTAAATCCTTTATGTTGGACTTGGTGAAATAGAGGGTCGATTGGTCTTTTATGGTCTCGGTTTTGGGAGGCATTTGGTGGTTGCCTCGGTGGATTGAACATTTGATGCAAAGTTTTGGGGGTAATGGTTGCCAAAGTATTTTGAAGATTAGAAGGTCAGAAACTTCTTTGGCTTTCTACACGTTCCAATCTCCCACTCATGGTAGACATTTCCCCTTTCAATGATGACATATCCCCCTTCATCAAAGTCATGTCCGTTTGTACCTTTTCCATGTTTCGTTTTATAGCCCCAAGAGATGCCATGATAGTACTAAGTGTATTATTGTCCACGGTTTGAGATGTGTATTCCTCCATTGCAATGTTCCTACAAAAACAGCAAACAAGTTAGTTTAAATAGCCTCACCATACTCACTTTGATTACCTCCCTCGTAGCTTCACAAGTGTTGTAAGCTGGCGAAGGAACCCGTGAGGAGTTGAGGATTGATCCTACTCTTTTCCGAAATATATTTTGGTTTGAAACTCAAACAAATCTTGTAGAACTTGAGCCAAGAACTAACAACGATTCAAAAAGACAAAAGTACACATCAAACACTAACATGAACAAAACGAACTCCTAACTAACAACCTAGTATTAGATTACTAGCTTGTCAATTAGTATTATAACTAACTAATGAAACTAAGGAACAATAAAATGAAACTAAGAATGTAAAATTTGAGCTTAAAATTTGATGTGTGAACAATAAATAGGTGATGTGGCAATCCACTATTGGTTGCGGTTTTTTTATCAAATTTTTATTTTCCAATTTCAAGTCCTTTGGCAAATTTACAATTTGTGATGAGTGGGATTTGTTTGAAAGAGGAAAAATACAAGTCTTGGAGCTCTTTTCAAATTCAAATACAAATTCTTGACTTGACTTGTACTTTTTCCTCAAAACATTCAAAAGTGGTTGAGAAGTGATTGACAAGTCTTTGAGTGGTTGAAAGTCTTTCAAGACTAACAAGTACTTAAACCTTTTTCCTTTACCTTTTAGGATCCAACATTCACTTTATGTTCTAACAATATATAAAGGAGGTGAAGAACTTCAAGAAAACAATAAAAACCACACCAAGAACAACAACAACAATCTTCCAAGAACAACAACAATTCCACATGACCAACTCCCAAATCCATAACAACAATGTCTTCAAACACAGACAAGACTACTGCAACTTCAACAAAATGTTCTTAGGAAACCAATTTATAACAACATCACACGGCAAAGCTTAGAACAACAACAATACACGGTCAAAAGTGGATCCACAACAATAATGTCACCCACACGGCCAAAGCTCTAGGTTCACTACAACAACATCAACAAATACAAGCTCAAACTTAGATATAGACTCAATTGTGTTAGTAAAGAATAAAATTAACACTAGAAACACTCAAGACAAGTAAAAATCTTGGCCAAGACACAACAAGAATACAATTTCGGCCAGGTAAAAAAAATGGACAGATTTGCTTCTTTTTGGATTTTTTAGTTTTCAACACCCTTTTTTCTGATTTTCAAGTGAGCTAACCCAAGATTGATACCATAAGAATGAAATCAACCACAAACTCTGATACCTAATGAAACAAACCACCAATGGAATGCACCAAAAACAGCCAACCAAACTAGATTAACAACAACCAAATCCGAGAGAGAGAAGACACAAGCTCAGAGCCGAGAAAACACAACAATGGCAAGCTATTAACGTGTATAACTACACTAAAACAGAAACAACATGTGATGAACAAGATGAACAAAAAAAATAATTTTTGAATTCAACAAAGGACACAAAACAGTCCACAACACAACAACAACAAGATGTCAACAACAAAATATAAAGATAGATGGTGTAACATAGATTATTACAAGCACTAAGAACTAAGGTGTGTATCAAACACCAAAACACTTAAAACATGTAATAACAAAACCTACATTCTTATGTGGACACAAGAGGGACGTCAATCTCCCAAGAACCTACGTTTCTAAGCCAAGAACGCAACAAAAGTGAATCCACACTTTGGTTTCCCTACTTTCGGTTTGGTGGTCTTCTCTCTTTGAGAGGAATGTTTCAAGTGTTATACAACCTACAATATCATTGAACAATTAATGACTAAAACCCTAAAATGTTCAATATATAGTATATTACAAATAGAAGACAAAATGACCAAAAGACCCCTTAAGGGAGAGGCATCCTTCAAGTGCAAACATAGAGGCTATTTTGGTGTGTATTAAGGCCTTTTTTCACACTTCATTTCCACACACCTTTGGCCAGATTCAACACACACTCACATACGTCCATCGTCGTGATCATGCCTATATCACTAACCTTCTAATCATATAATAATAAAAAGGGGGACTCAAACCTTCCAATCATCTACACAATCCGCTTTTAAGCCCAATTAAAATATTTAACAAACCTTTCCAATTTATTGAACTGATTATGTATTCAGGCATCCCATTGGTATCATCATACCAACCCTACTTGCATATTCGTTCTCATGCCATAATATATTAACCATCACATGAGGGAAATTCATGACCCCTTAGGTTCAATTAATATTCACACGGGGAATTCACATACCCCAACATTCAATAAAATCATACTAGGGTTCATTAACCTTTTATGCCAATGCATTTGTCCAAGTGAGCAAGTCAAAACATATGGCAAAGCCATGTATCATTATAAATTTCACATTTAGGTTGAGGGAACTTAATTTCCAAAACCATGTTAAAGAAAAATTCATCACAATCAGGAAAAACATAACCCTTTTGATTATTCACCTATCTCATGCACCCCACAAGTTTAAAACTATGAATAATGCATATAAACCCTAGGAAATCAATTTAAGAACCATTCATGTCAAAGCCCTCAACCATATCAAAACCCTTATTTCAAATACACATCATTAACCATGTAAATTCATGCATTAGATAAAACAAGTTTAAGGTTAAAGTCACATGCCTAAAATACCCAAGGTTATGGAGAGAATTCAACCCTTGAAACTCTACTTGACCCACTTCTTGGAAACCCTAAGTATTGATGCTTGAGAGGATTTGAGAGAGAAGAGAGTGTATTTAATGTGTATTATGGATGAAAATAGGGTTCCAAGTATGTTTATAGGCCATGGGTTGTTATTGGAATAACAGGAAAATGTCTAAAATACCCTCATTAAAAAGCTAGAAAATAAGCCTCCAATCGTTACGGGTGACCTAATGACTCATAGGGTCACCCTACGATTCGTTTCCCCTTAATCTTAGTATGGACAGTGTCCCAGTACACCAATACTGGTCCAGTTATGGAAAGGACCTTATGACTCGTAACGAGTCCATACGACTCATTACATCCTAGTCGTACTCATGACAAAATACTTTGGGCATCATACTTGTTTCCTTATGGAAGGTACTATATGAGTCGTTTAGAGTCCTTACGACCTGTAACATGGTAGTCGTAGTCAAAACAGTGACTTAGATAAATCTCACTAGGCACGTTACAACTAGATCCTATGATCCGTAATGGGTCGCTAGACTAGTAAGGAGAGTCGTAGTCAAGGAAAAAAGTTCAAAGCTTAGAATATTCCAGGCACCATCACTTGGGATATTTTATTCTCCCCCCTTAGGATCACTCATCCTCAAATGATGGGTCAAGGTATTCATTAACATAATTTAACACAGAAACACACCCATCTTACCTTTAACAAAGACAAAAAATAAAGATATCAAGAAGATTACAATTTTTTTAACATAGTCATAAAACAAAGATGTTAAGAATAATACATACTTTAAGCATGATTATCCGAAAGGGGGAATAAGAATGGATACTTGGACTTTATGTCCTCTTTAGCTTCCCAAGTGGCCTCTTCAAGCTTATGGTTCCTCCACAGAACCTTTAACGAAGCCACATCCTTAGTTCGTAACTGACGGACTTGCCGATCCAAGATCTCCACCGGGACTTCATCATACAACAAGGAACCCAAAACACCCATACTTTCCAACGGAACCACCAAGTAAGGATCACCCATGAACTTCTTCAACATTGAGACATGAAAGACCGAATGAATAGAAACCAAATTCGAAGGCAATTCTAATTCAAAAACCACATTTCCTACTCGCCTCAAATATGATATGTACCAATATAATAGGGAATGAGTTTTCCCTTCTTTCCAAACTGCATCACTCCCTTCATGGGAGACACCTTCAAGAACATCAAATCGCAAATTTTAAATTCCAACTCTCTTTGCCTCCCGTCCGCATAGGACTTTTGGTGGTTTTAAACCTATACCAAATCACCTTCACCTTCTCCATATCTTGGTGAACTAAGTCGGGACCATACAACCTATTCTCACCAACCTCAAACTTCCCAATAAGAGACCTACATCTTCTACTATACAAAGTTTTGAAAGGAGCCATCACAATACTCGAGTAATAACTATCATTATACCCAAACTCAATAAGGGGAAAATGATTAAACCAACTACGACCAAAGTCGATCACATAGGATCTAAGCATATCCTTCAGTGTCTGAATGGTTCTCTCCGCTTACCCATCCACTTGCGGGTGTAAAGTGGTACTAAGGCTCACCTTAGTCCCTAAACCTCTCTGAAGTGAGTGCCCAAAATGTGATGAGAACTGAGAACCTCAACCAGAGATAATAGAAATAGATAAACTATGCAACTTCACGATCTCTTCAATAACCAACTTTGCATAGTCCTCAGCAGAATAATTAGTTCTCACTGATAAGAAGTGAGCAGACTTAGTCATCCTATCCACGATGACCTAAATAGAATCAAACTAATTTTGAGACCGCAGAATACCGGTAATAAAATCCATATTAATTATTTCCCATTTCCACACAGTCAGCTCAATTTCTTGAAATAATCCACTGGGCCTCAAGTGCTCCACCTTCACTTTCTGACACACCATGCACTTAGCCACAAAATTGGCCAAATCTTTCTTCATGTTATTCCACCAATATATATCCTTAAGATTATAATACATCTTGGTTGAACCAAAATAAAACATATAACGTGACTCATGAGCTTCGACCAAAATTCTTCCTTGTAACCCATCAATCTTAGGAACACACAACCTTCCTTGGTACCTCAAGATACCATCATCACCAATCTAGAATGCCATCACTTTCTGCCTGCCCACATCCTCTTTGATTTTCATCAAGATAGGGTCTAACACTTGCTTCTCCGTTACCTCAGCACGAAGAAATAATTTCGCTCTTTTGCACCAATACATCACCATCCTCAAAATCTAAGAGAGGAACTCCAAGATTATCCAAATGATGAATAGCCTTCACCAAATCCTACTTCTCCTCATCCACACGAGATAAGCTCCCCATGGACAACCTGCGAAGAGCATCCGCAACCACGTTAGATTTACCTAGCTGATAGTGGAGACTCATGTCATAGTTCTTTAGAAACTCAAGCCATCTCTTTTGACTAAGATATAGATCTTTCTAAGTAATCACGTATTACAGGATCTTATGATCAGAATAAATATCAAAATGGATCCCATACAAATAATGTCACCAGATCTTCAATGCAAACACCATAACTAATAATTCCAAATCATGAGTTGGATAATTTTTCTCATGAACCTTCAAATCTCTAGAAACATATGCCATAATTCTCATATGATTCATCAAGACACAACCAAGTCCCACCCTAGACGCATCACAATAGACAAACGAAGCCACCAGTGCCCTCGGGCAGAGTCAAAACTGGAGCAGAAGTCAACATGTCTTTCAGTTTCTCAAAACTCCCCTCACAAGCATTAGACCAGAGAAATTTTACCTTCTTCTGGATCAACTTAGTCAATGGAGCTGAAATAGATCAGAATCCTCCATAAACCTTCTATAATAACCGGCTAAATCCAAGAAGATCCAAACATTAGTTGGAGTTGTGGGTCTAGGCCACTTCTTAACCATCGCTACCTTCTATGAATCCACCATGATCCCTTCACCAGATACAACATGACCCAGAAAACTAACAACATTCAACAAAAATTCACACTCCAAAAACTTAGCATACAAATAATAATTCTTTAGGGACTACAACACAATACAGAGGTGATCAGCATAATCCACCTTACTATTTGAATAAACCAGAATACCATTGATAAACACAATGATGAACAATTATACAAATTGATGAAATACCCAATTCATGAGATCCATAAATGTCGTCGGGGCATTGGTCAACCTAAAAGACATGACCAAGAACTCGAAATGACCATAATGAGTACGAAAGGCAATCTTAGGGATATCCTCCTCCCTAATCTTTAACTGATAATAGTCCGATCAATCTTGGAGAAATATTTTACACCCTGAAGCTGGTCAAACAAGTCAAATATCCTAGGAAGAGGGTACTTATTCTTTATCGTTACCTTATTCAACTGTTGATAATCAATGCACATCTGAAGGTAATCATTCTTCTTATGCACGAAAAGAATAGGAGAACCCCACAAAGACATTCTAGGGTGAATAAAACCCTTATCAAGGAGATCTTTCAACTATTTCTTAAGCTCCTTCAAGTCAGTCGGAGCCATCCTATAGGGAGGGATCGAGATAGGATAAATGTTTAAAAGAAGATCAATCCCAAAATTAATTTGCCTATCGGGAGGAACACCAGGAAGATCATCAGGGAAGACCTCAAAAAATTCACTAACCTTAGGTACAGACTGTAAGGAAGGACCCTCCGAGTTAAAATCTTCAACCCAGACCAAATGATAAAGACGCTCTTTGGAAATCAATTTTCGGGATCTAAGATATGATATGAACCTCCCCTTAGGAACTAGGGAACTCTCTTCCCACTCAAGAACCATCTCATTTGAAAATATGAAAATGACCTTACGGGTCCGACAGTCTAAAGAGGCTAGCACGAGAGCAACCAATCTATTCTTAAGATGATATCAAAATTAACCATATCTAATTTAATCAAATCCACCAAAGTTTCCCTACCACAAACCTATACCACACAACCACTATATACTTTTATAGCAATCACAGAATCACCTACTATGGTAGAAACAGAAAAAGGTCTAAAATATACTCGGGATTAAAACCAAAATACACAGCCACAAATGGGGTCACATAAGAAAGAGTAGACCCTATATCAAGTAAGAAATACATATCATGAGAGAGGCATTTCAACATACCAGTGAATACATCAGGAGATTCCTCAAACTCCTGAAGGGTAGTAAGAGCATAGAGATAATTCTGACTAGTGCCAGAGCTAAAAGTGGTACCCTTTGGCACAGAAGCAAATGAAATAGTAATAGGAACCTTGTTTACCCTAGAAGCAACCTTTGAAGGACAATCATATTGCATATGACCAATCAGACCACAACCAAAACACCGGTTCCTTCTCTTCTCACACTGACCATGATGCATCTATCCACAGAATATACAAGGAATATATGATAGTGTTGACGAGGCCCTACTAGCCTGAGATTAGGCACCCTGTGCCCTAGAACCATCATCACTCTGAAAACGTCGATCACCAGACTACTTTGGACAAGAAGAACTATTAGTTGAATAGGAGTTAGGACTTCCCCAATTCTTCTTATGAGACCATTTCCCACTATCTCTACCACTGTGCTTCTGGTCTTTATTCTTCTCTGAATGTCTAAATCTCTTACTTTGTCCTTTTTCTATCTCAGCTTGCTTCTTTTTTCCCTATTCAGCATGTTACATATACACCACAAGTCTAGATATACCCATATCTTTATTCAACAAGGCAACCTTGCTCTCTAGAATTAAATCACGGGATAACCCAGAAGCAAATATCCTCATTCTATCCCTCATGCTAGACACTAACTCAGAAGCATATCATGACAACTGATGGAATTTTAAGGAATACTTCTTTATCATCATCATCCCTTGCTTCTAATTTACTACCTTCTCCATTTTTGCCTTCCTCAACTCCTGAGGAAAGAAGCGGTCAAGAAAAGCACAAAAAAAATCATCCCACAAGGTAGACTTAGAATTATCACCCCTAAGCTACTACCAATCTTTATACCATTGGTACGCTATATCCTTCAATTAATAGGCAGTGGATTCCACACCGTCAACATCAATAGCATGCAACACTCAAAAGATATTTTCTATTTTATCTATGAACCCTTGAGGATCCTTTTCAACCTTAGTTCTAGTGAAACTCAGAGGGTGCAACCTCATAAACCAGACAACTCTAGTGGCCTCTAAAGAACTCACAACAATACCAGTAGTACCCGACTATTGTGACTGAGATGTCACCAACTAGTCAATAAATGAATAAAGCAACAAAACTCAACATTGGTAATATCTCCCTGAAGTGACTGATTATGAGTGTCACTCTTAGGAATAGGGCCAGTAAAGATCAGTGGGAATCCACGGGGGAAATCATAAGCAGCAACCCTAGACCGGGTATGTACCCCAGAAGTAGGACGAGCACTGTCCACATTATCCTCAAACAGAATAGAAAAGTTTTCACAAATATAAGATCTTCTTGGAGGCATGATCCGAAAGGCAAGCAAATAGGAATTATAGAAATTTAAAACCTTAGACTCTATAGCCCAAAAATAAGACAACAAGAAAGAGAAAGATTCCTAATGCCTCGTAGCCTATCCCTTATAAGTATGGAATGCTATACACCCATAAAAGAGATTTTACATGACACAACTGTGTGGACCCCCAATTAACAATGAGTATGATGCCAATTTTGTCATGACCTAAGTGAGGGCCTAGCCGTGAACGACATCTCAATTCTACTGACGACTGAAGACCACCCCCATTTCTTAGTCAACAAATCATAACACACACTAACATAGATTAAAATATGAACATACAAGAAAGAGTATTATAAGTTCAAATATTCTAAGTTATATTAATAACAACCAACTGAAACTAACAACCAATACCAGCTACCAACACAAAACTTAAGTCCACAATTTTAAAAAACCTCTATCAAAATAGAATACCAATAAAGTATCGAGACATACTCTGACCATTTCCAAAATCAAGTTCTGAAACAAAGTCAAAAACATAAGAATCCAAAACTTGAAATGAAATCTTCCAAAGGATGAAAGATTAACACTTCAAGTCAACTAACGAACTATCCATGAACACCTAATTACTGCACAGAAAAGGCAGAAGAATTTTTAGAACCTACATGACGTGGGGATACATCATCCAAAGATAGTTAGCGGTTGTAGAGCTAGCATGTAATTCAGGGATAAGGGATAAAATATTACTATGGGTAATAATTGAAAACCAGTCAAATACAAATATATTATATATATCACATGCCGGGTAGGGAACAAGGCTTAGCATGAACTTTTAAAACTTTATCCTGGATCGTGTAGCATAGCCATCATAATCAAAGAACCTATGATCTATATGGGCGCAGCTCTCCCTCGGTTGGAAGGGCCCCAGTGCATATAGTTGCACGAACCAGAGAATAATCATATGTCATATGCCTGATGGAGGACTCGAACCTCCCAACCTAAATCAAAGGTGACTTAAATACCAGTTATATAACATGGGGGCTCGAACCTCCCAATCATATAATAATAATAAGGGAAACTCAAATCTCTCGATCATCTAGACCCTCGTGTCGGCTAGTGCGGTTTTTGGTGTCGGTCTCTCAGGACCTCCACTTTCATGGCCCAGATACACTACCCACTTTTAAGCCAAATACCATTATATTGGGGAAATTCATGACCCCTTAGGTTCAATTAATATTCACATGGGGAATTCACATACCCAAATGTTTAATAAAATCATATCAAGGTTCATTAACATTTTATGCCAATGCACTAATTCAAGTGAGCAAGTCAAAAGATGTGATAAAGCCATGTATCATTATCAATTTCACATTTAGGTTAAGGGAACTCAATTTCCAAAACCACATGTCAAAGAAAAATTCAGCACAATTAGGGAAAACATAACCCATTTGATTATTCACTAATCCCATGGACCCCGCAAGTTTAAAACCATTAACAAAGCATGAATAATGCCTAATAAACTAGGGGAAATCAATTTAACAACCATTCATGTCAAAACCCTCAACCATATCAAAACCCTTATTTCAAATTCACATAATTAACCATGTAAATTCATGCATTAGATAAAATGATTTTAAGGTTAGAGTCACATGCATGAAATATCTAAGGTTATGGAGAGAATTCAACCCTTAAAGCTCTACTTGATCCACTTATTGGAAACCCTAAGTATTGATGCTTGAGAGAATTTGAGAGAGAAGAGAGTGTATTTGATGTGTATTATGAATGAAAATAGGTTCACAAGTATGTTTATAGGTCATGGGTTATTATTAGAATAAGAGGGAAATTTCTAAAATACCTTTATTAAAAAAATATAAAATAAGCCATCAGTCGTTACGGAGTGACCTTAAGACTCGTAGGGTCACCCTACGACTCGTTTCCCCTGAATCATAGTCTGGACAGTGTCCCAGACCACCAATACTATTTCGATTATAAAAAGGACCTTACGACTCATGAGGAGTCCATACGACTCGTTACATCCTAGTCGTACTCAGGACAGAATACTTTAGGCATCACACATGTTTCCTTATGGAAAGGACTATATGATTCATTTAGAGTCCTTACAACCTATAACATAGTAGTCGTAGTCAAAATACTGACTTAGAAAAATCTCACTGGCACGTTACGACTAGGTCCTATGACCCATAATTTCTCTCTACGACTTACAAGGAGAGTCATAGTCAGAGCAAAAATCTCATACCTTAGAATTTTCTAGGGACCATCACTTAGGGTGTTTCACACGTATACCTCATCAACCAAATATCATAAAAGACCTATCGGAATGCATAGGCCTTCAATAATTTCACAAATGAATTGCTCTCGTGATGTAACATTCATTGAACAAACATTTTCCTCTTGAGAAATCAAAACAACATATGTTGGCATCTGATGTTAATGAGTGTGTGTGTCAGAGATACTTTTTTGAACAAATAATTAGTGGTGGTATGTCTGTATTCATTGATGGTGTCCAACTTTGCTCTCCTCTGAAGAAGTAGAATATCACATCGATATTTTTAAATGAATATTGAAATTTATTATAACATTTGATACATATATGTAATAAATAATGCAGATGCGGATAAACTGATACATATATATCCCTCGTAATTGTGACTGAAAAGATGACATATAAAGTATAGTCCTCGTGCTAAATTTTCAGGCACATTATAGATTTGAAAGATATTGGCATATATAGGAGAATCTTAACTACACTTGAATAAAATAATATGATTATGTGATACATATAATACTATTTTCACATAATGGTGATACTTAGTATACCTCTAGAAAATTCGGTAAATATATAGTATTCAACACACTTAAATAAATTTAAGTTTTTTTCATAGGAAAGAATTTTTATTAGGTGATACATATGGTAGACCATACCTCATCATTCCAACATGTATTTGATTGTGACACACGATAAAATAATTTTTTTCTCTGAATGTGAAATCACGAAATCAGGCTTCGATTTTAGGTCAACATATTTGTCCATGTAGTGCTCACCTTTTTCTTTCCTGTATACATATTATTCTTTCACTAAGTATTTAGATAAATAAATATGTATATGGTTCTTTGAAAGATGATGCAATTGTTCTTACCTACTAGTACGTGTTTTAAGCAGGGCAATTGATATCCAAAGAGAGAACTTTGAGAACAACTCTTCCAGATGTGGTCCATAAATGTTGTAACCTTCAAACGAATACTTCAAATTTTTATTAGACTAGATGACTTCTTTATCTTTTGATCCAAAATAAAAAACATTGATGTATGGAGACTAAAAAACTTTATAAGGCTGCCTAATCTTTTGGGCTGGTGTCTTGATGATATCTGAAATCACAGTCTTGTATAGAGGGACCTATGACATAGATGCAACAGCACTATCACTCATATAAAATTGACTATCAGTGTTGGCTTACGGATTAAATACGTCAATGGTTGTAATAGCACTATCACTGATGAAGAATTGACTATTAGTGCTGCCTTGGGGATTGGTTGCAGTCAATGGTGCAACAACCAAAACAATCTCTTTATCTAATTCTACATCTATATTATGCAACTTTTCTTCTTGCACATTGTCTATACACCCAATATCAACATTCTGTTTGACCTATATAAACTATTTATTTTGTGTGAGATTAAATTTTGTGACATATATAAACCAGGCCAAAGGCATTGATAGACACTCAAACTTGTTGCCAAAATTCACTTAAACCCCTTAACTAAGGCCTGTACCTATCAGACCCCTAAACTCCCCGAATTTTGATCCAATTAGGCCTTTTTTTGTCAATCAGCTAAAAGCTGAGGTGTGTGCAACACACACGTGATGACGTGGAAAAATAAACTAATTAAAAAAATACGTGGCAAAAATAAATTATACGTGGAATTTCTAATTTTTTCTATTTTTCTATTTAATAATAATTTTTAATTAAAATAAAAAATAAAAAAGCACCCCCACCCCAGTAGTCATCTTCTTCATCACAACCCCTCCCCCATCCCTACCCCCTCATCACACCCACCTACCCACAAATGACAACAGATCTACCCCACCCCTACCTCGCCCTTCCTTCTCCATTAATTTTCCTTCATCATCCTAATTCCTAAGTCTCCATTGAAGACGAAATCAATGGTGACCAAAAGAACAAAGAGAAAAAAGCACCCACCCCTCAGTGTTGTCTTCCCACCCACCCCCACCCCCTCCCCAATAACAACAACTAAACAATCATTCTACTACCTCAAATTCCTTGATCACCATCCAAGAAAAGAAAAAAATTAATCAAAAATAGCAGCATGGAAATCCATATCTTGGTTCAAAGACGCAGAGTTTCAATGAAACAAGTAAAGAAAGATTGTTACTGCCAAGAAAAGACTATTCAGACTTGGGGTAAGTGGTGATTGTTGTTTTAATGGAAGTGACAACTTTCTCCAAAGGTTCTGTTATGGATTTTATGAGTATTGGAAGAATGTTAAAGAAGTTGCAATTAAAGCGGTTCAAATGGGTCGTAATGATCCTATTTTAAGGAACCAATACTGTATATCGATAAAAACTTCATTTGTGTTATTCTTATTATCTTCGTCGTGTTTGAATTCAGCATAGGTGAGTGATTTTTTTTTAATTGGAGTAGGGTAAGGATAAGGGGAATCGAGATGATAAAGGGGGGAGAGTGAAGAAGATGATGAATTAGATGGGGGAGGGGTGAAGAAGACGGTGAATTGGAGAGGGTATTGGGGGGGAAGAGGTGAAGAAGACGATGAATCGGGGGGTGGGGTGGTTTTCCTTTTTCTAAAAAAGATTAAAAAATTAGAATAATTAAAAAATATATTAATAAAATAATTTAAATATAATTTTTTAATTAAAAAAAATAAAATATTATTTTTTTATACTATTCACGCGCTCAAGGAGAGTGTAACTGCCAAATCAATATTTTATGCCTGATAGGTATCAATTTTAGCACTTGAGGAGTCTAATAGGTACAGGCCTTAGTTAAGGAGTTTAAGTGAATTTTCAGGACAAATTTGAGGTCCTATTGATGAGTTTGGGTATAAACTATGTATCATAATGATACATTTGGAAAGCTAGTCCATCACATAAAAAGTTAAGATTGGTTTGTGACTAATATATAGCAAAGACACATGTATACTATCAAATCCACATATTTTGAGCCATAAAATGAACAATTTGAACACTTTCAATAATGAAAAAACATGTTTAAATTATTAATGTCCAAAAGTTAAAATTTATACTTCTAGAAGTGACATGCAAATACTTCTACTAAAGATAACAACTAATAATAGTTGGAGCAATTAGAAAATATCGACCTTATACATTACTCCTAAGAGGGTCTAAAATTATACACAAGTAAGTTCATATATGTAACAAGTGAATGTGTTATTCATATTACCTTTACTCGTTTGTCACCTCGTCCTTCATCGCCATATCCTTTACTTGATTTCCTCACATACACTACAAGATTGTCATTTTTAGCATTTGTGTTGTAAGTATTGTGAGAATGAGGATCATGTTTTTAATCCAGGCTATTTTTTCACTTTCCTGGACTCGAGAGTGACAAACCTGAAAGAAAACAATTCAGAACAAGACAATAATATTTTGGTACTACTGAGAAATTTTTAATACCTTGTTATCTGAAATAGAATGTTCTTTCACAACTTTCACTATGCCTGTGTAATGGTCTGTCATCAATGCTCGAAGCTCGATGAATTTCATGTCAACCTGCAATGCAGATAAACATTTATTAGTATATAATTATGTATGCTTGACTTGGGATGTCTGATAAAACATGGTTAATCCTCACATATTTATATAAGCGTAATATACATACATATAAATATATCATTTGATATATATATTTACACAAGTATAATATATAGAGATATATGTATCATATTGATACATTAATTTATGGAAGCATAATGTATAAATAAATATGTATCATATTGATACATATTCATTGATTCCTTTTATATATTCATAAATATTTTTAAACTTATGTAAGTCTTAACATAAGAATTTATCTCATCAAAGTCTGACATGGAAAGTGACTGCTTTTTCTTTAAAGCGGTTGCATCAGGTGAATTCTTTTCTTGAAAGTATACGTAGTTGTGTCTTTTTCCAATGAAATAGAAGGCTCCAAATGAGTTCTTGATGAGTTTGATGGTTGTTTCTCTTTGGACAATGGCAATGATTATTTTTTTCCTTTGATACACTAGAGCTTAATTTTTTTGACATAACATTAAAATTTTTATTTCTTTGCAAAAGGTTGTGAAGACAAACCGACATCACTCATTATCCTCTTTAATAGGTCTACAGGTGTTGGAGTATTAAAATTATTAAATGCATCTTGAATTTCAATTGGAGTAGACTTTGCAGCTTTCTCTTGTACAAATATTGTTTGATATATTTTAGTATCAGGATCAATTGGACCAAACATAAGTGGATTAGAAAAATCAAGTTGATTCAATTCTTGTGGCTAGGAGGATATATTCTTGTATACAAGCTGCAATAAATACAACACAAAATAACAAAATAACCAGCGAGAACTACTTAAAACTTAAAAGTTGGTATACACATTGTCACTGAAAACTTGAAAAATATAAATACTTAATAGATGTCTATTATAGTTGGATATGTAGGGGCACTATCTTACTAAATATGTTTTCCATCAAATCCTCGTATCTTGACTTTGGTTTAACCACTTTCCAATTGACTATCCTTGAGATTAAATTATTCTGACGAACGGCTATTGATTTATCAACTTCTGAACAACATTCATACCACCAAATCTAAAGCTCATATGACATGCCATTCAAATGATAATACTTGTGCAACTCATTCATGGATTGGCTAAATGAACTCATCAATTTTGAAAATGTCAATTTACCCCATGAAAATTGACTATAACTTCCATCCTAAACTATGTGAGATATTGACTTTATCTAATTGTGTGAACATAAAAGTGTGAATAAAGTATAAATTTTCAATCTTGATAGCATCTTTTAAATTTCTTCCCTATTGTCTATTCAAAAAATAGCTAACCAACTCGTTTCTTTTGACACTTGTTTTAGTATTAGAAAAATATCTTTTTTGTAATCTACAGGAGGGAAGATGAGAATAGTTGAATTCATCTTCGTTTCTAGAGCATTTCAATTTGGTATGATGGCAAACTCATACAATGAAAAACAAAGGATGGTATTGTTGACTAATATCCTTAACTAATCATGACATGGGTGTTGAACCTCTAAGGTTATCAGACATCTTGTTACGAATTCTTGAATGTTACAATTGAGCAAGTCTAGGCATGACCCTAAACAGGTGCTTTAGAACATTCTGATCCCTTCATCTTTTAGAATTTCTTGAAGTTTTGAAACTATATTGAGGTTGTGTGGACTCCCATATCTTATGTTGTGGATAGGCCAATTTTTTACAACCAAACTAAAATCCTACCAAAGAGACACATATTGAAAAATAGAAGTTAAACAATAATTTATATATATATATATATATATATGTATGTATGTATGTATATATATATATATATTGATACATATGTTAAACGTATCAAATATTTTTAAATGAATCAAAATATGAATCACTATAAAAAAATATCTGATATATGTATCACCATTATTCTAACAACAAATGTTTCACTCATATCCATCACCAATACACGGACAATAAATATATCACCATTATAGAACAAAAATATATCAAGAAATTAACGACATTATATATGTATTAAGCACTACAATCAAAAATTTATGTATCACCTATATGTATCAATGCCGAATTCGATACCTGATTTTGTGGAGAATTAGGGATCTGCTCCAATTCATCATGATCTTCCATGTGCATGTCCGATTCTTGATTTATTGCAACATACTCTTCTCTAAGCTTCTTCATTTTTTCTGGATCATTGTGGTGTTTTGACATATATTCACGAAAATACCAAAAGAATTAACACAATAAAGATTAAAGCAAATGAAAATACTGATATGTGTTATTAAGTATTTACATAAAATCTACTTAAATAATTAACTCACCTTTAGAAAATAACTGAAAAATACTTATATTGTAAAGTAGTACATTGTTGACGGTTTGAAGAAGTTGCAGTATTGGAGATGAAAGTTCTCTCAACTGATGATAAGTTGGCAAAATTTCAGGGGAGGAAAATTTTGAGGAAAAAAAATCGAGCTTAGGCGTTAATGATGGAGATAAAAACAGCTTGAGTTATCAGTGTATATGTATTAAGAGTAAACTATTAAATCTGAAATTTTAAGTAATTGTTTAAAAGGTAAGGAATTTTATGTATTACTGTCTCTTAAATTTGTGGTTTTGTCTAATTTTTCCTAAATATTTATTTCAATTTTGTTGTATATTTTTATGAACTTAAGAGAACTTTATTTTGCTCTTTCAATATTAACCCTATTATTAAATTACCAAACAAAATGTATATACTCAAATTTATATTATTAAAGCATTATTAATAAGGCTAATTTGGTAAAATAAATCCTTAATAAATATTTCCTTAAGGAGAGTGTCAAATCAATAAAGGTCAACTATTTTAAAACGGAAGAAGTATTAGTATTAGTACCTACATGATGGGAGGTCATTATTTAATTCTAAAACAAAACCATTTGCCTAACTACGTGTACTTGATTATTGGTGGTTCTCGTATCCAAAATTTATTACTTAAAAGTTAAAAAAACATGTTAAACTTACCACCATACATGATATAATATGCATCTTCTTGGTTTAGTTGACATTTCTCCTACTTATTACTAACATAACAAAACATGATTGTCTAATGTGAATTAAATAGATAACTTGAAGAAAGACTATATAAACAAAATTACACCTTATAAGTGGGCATGTTTGGTTGATATAGTTGGTAATTGGCTAAAAAGTCAACTTAAATGCGCATTTAAAAAATTATCAAATAAATACATAATATATGTATAATTATTGTATATAAAGTAGTGACCGTTCATATTTTTAGCCAAGAAGTCATAAAGATAAGAGCCATTTTATGTTACCTGATAAAATACCTGCTGATGTTATTGCCAAAGTGAAGGGTCTTACTGGTTGAAGGAAAGCTCTATCACTTATCTCGGATGTCCATTATATATACTGGAGGCAAAAGAGAGTTATTTTTCCAATATGACATCTAGAATTCTCAACAAGATTCGAGGTTGGCAAATCGAACTTCTCAGTTAAGGAGGTAGAATCACCTTTATCGAGTCAGTATTACAGTCTCTTCATATTCATATTCTCTCAGCTATGTCTACAAAGTGGAAGCTGAAAAACACATTTAGTAGAGAATTAATTCTGACACATGTTATTTTTGCTGGGATGATTGGATGAGTATAGGTGCCTTGGCAAATGACAGATGTTATGAATCTAAGCCTGGCAATATTACAGTAGATAAGTTCCTGATAAATGGCAAATGGAATGAAATTATGGTGAGAAAACATGCTCATCCTGCTTTGATCCTTAAGATTCTTGTTACTCCTATTAAATATCAAGCTAACATGCCTCATCAACCTATATGGAAACTCAATTCTACTGGATGATTTACTTGCTCCTCTGCTTGGGGACCTGGTGAGAAAGAAAAGTAACCATGCTCTCAGTACTAATATCTGGAGTAGCTATATTTCATTTAAGGTGTCATTTCTAATCTGGAGAATTCTTAGGAACACTTCCTACTAATAATAAGAACACTACTTTTGGACAACAATCTGCAGCTTAGTGTTTTTGTAATGCTCCTGGTATGGATTCAAATGATCATATATTTTTTTCAAGCACTCTAGCCAATATTGTTTGGCAGCTCTTTTCTGACAGTTTGGATATATAATATTTCTTTACCTTTGCGTAATTTGTTGACGAGAAGGTGGTGTATCAAACCTCATAATGAGGTCCACAAAATCCTATTGCAAGCAGTACCAATATTCTTATGCTGGAACTTGCCAAAAAATAGTTGCTCTTGCAAGTATGGAGGAAAGAAATACGGTGGTACTAAAGTCAGACTGACCACTGAGAAAAACATTCACATTTTACATTTAACTACATTTCCTTATATTACTTGGTCAATAGACTGGAATAGTGTGATCAAACAAATGAAGAAATATCAAGCTGAAGTGAAAATAACACAGGTTTGCTGGACTGAACCTATTTTCACTCAGGTTAATCTCAACAGAGATGGCAGTGCTTTGACTAATCCAGGACAAATAGGGGCTGGATATATTTTGAGAGACCATACGAGTAACTTGATTTATGCATTTGTTGCTCCACTGGAAACTGGTACTAATAACCAGGCAGAGCTACATGCAGCTAGTATAGGGATCATATGATGTATTTAGCATGGGCATAAGAAGGTGATATTGGAGGTGGATTTTGAGTTACTTGTCAAATGGTTGAAAGTTGATATGCAACCACCTTGGAGTATTTATCGGTATATTGTTGAATTATAGGATTTAGTGTTATTATCGGAGTCATTCCAATGCCAACACATTTATAGAGAAGCTAATTTTACTGCAGATATTTTATCTAAACACAGTCATCAAGTAGACACTCTACAACATTACTACTCTGTGCCAACTACCTACTGAAGCTAAAGGTTACTTTAGAATGGACAAACAAGGTATGGTTAACTTTAGAAGCATGAAAGGAAGAAGAATCAAGATACCATCATAGTTCCCGTAGCATGATCAGCCCTTGATATAGTGGGTTCTTTTCTATATGAGAGGGAGTTGATGTTCCCTTCGTAGGAGCATTGATTCTAGTATCACCTTTGTTTTGGGAGGTAAAGGTTTATGTCCCCTCCTTGTACCTTTTAGTGTGATTAATAAAATTCTAATTTTGGAAAAAAACCTTTTTGTCTTCTTTCTTAAAAACGCATGTCCGTATAGTCGAGACTTAAAGGATTTCATTCTCATTGCTATATTCTTAATATATCATTTTGTGGTTTTCTCTCCAATTCTTTCAACATCTTAGTAATATTCACAAGCATAACCTCATCCTACATTCAACATGTCACGTTATCTTATGTACTATTGAAACACCTTGGCTTTTGACCCTTAGAAATTTCCTGAGTTTGATCTTTCTGATCATCATACGATTCATGCTTACTTGTCGTATGATGTAGGTACGATTTAAGGGTCTTGGTCGTATGTTAATGAAACACCTTGATTTTTGGACCTTAGAAAGTTTTTTGGAATTCTGATCTTTGAACCCAATACAACTCGAGGGTACGAGCCGTATGTTGGGGTACGGATGATATGGTTTAGTCATATGCTAACTAGTGTGGGTTGGTGGGATGAATTTTGGTTACTGGAATGGGTACGACTTAGGGGTACGAGTCGTAGTGGTGGTGACGGATCATTTTGTTCCTTAACTTAATCTTAGACGTAGTTACTTAGGTTGGATTTGAGTACGAGTGGATCACCATGAGTCGTAAGACAGGGTACGAGTCGTACCCAGGACTCGTATGGTGGACAGTGTCTAAATCTTCCTTGGGTTTAAATCTGCCGGGGGTACAGATGAAGGGTATAGCTAATACGTTTCGGATACAACTTTATTTGATGAGTCGTATGCTAGATAGTGTGGGATCCCAAGGTTGAGGCTAGGGTACGAGTGGAGGGTACCACTCGTATTGGAAGGGTAGGACTCGTGAGGGTCAATCGTACCCTTGTGATGGGATTTTTGTGCAACTTAAGTGGGGGTATTCTGGACATTTTCCCACTTATCCTAATAAGATTCCACAACTTCTAACATACTTGGAAGGTTATTTACCCTATTATTCCATTCATTAACACTTAGAAACTCTTCTAAACACTCTAAAATTCTCTCAAAAACTTTTGGGCAAGGGAAGCAAGGGTTTCAACTAGAGGATTGATTTGGGGCTTATCTTGGGTATTTTTTTTCCATCATCATCTTGGTTTAAAACATATTATCTTCCCTCATTGTTAATTCTATTTAAAGGCTTGGTTTTCTGAATGTTTTCATGATTTTGTTGATTGTATGATTTTGATTTTCAAAAATATGATTTGGGGGTTTCGATATTAAATGGTTGGTTATGGTTTCCCATAGTTTTAATTATGCTTTTATATGCATTAGTAGTGGTTTTGGATAATTGGATTGCATGGGAATAGTTTAATGGTAATTGGAATTGGTTGTGGTCATATTATGCCCCCAATGTGATTGACAAAATGCTTATAAAAATATGTCCATTGCATTGACTACTTTTAATGGAACTCTTGCTTGTTTTAAAACTCTGTAAAGGAATTATACATGGTTTAAATGGCATGGAATGGTAAATTTCTAATGGATATGCTTGTGGGTATATAGAATCCCCCAAGTGGTTTAATATATGTAATACCCTGTACTTCTACCTAGCTTAAAATCGTCCCAGAAATGTTAAAGACTTGTTTCAAAGATGAATCCACTTTTATACATATGGTATTTTCAAGATTTTCACTTTTTATCATGTGGCAATTGAATAAGCTTTCCATCGATACCAAATTCGCCCAAATCCGACACCCGTGTGAAGAGTTAGAGCCATTTTAGTAAAACAGTGTGCCATCTGAGCCATAAACGCGTCGCAGAGCCAGCTAAAATGGAAATCATCAAAATCCAGTGAGCCTCCATGATTATGGCGCATCACGCCAAGGCTCAAATTCAGAGTTGTCAAATTCCAGTGACACGACGCAATAACGCTGCGTCGCGCCAAGGGTCCAGGTCAGAAAATTTTCACAGAATTAAAATACGCGTCTAAGGGTTAAAAGGGTCAATTTCTCTCCCCTATATATACCCAATAACACGTGATTCATCCATAATTCACCCAAAATATATTGTTTCTCTAAGTTTCTCTCAAAAACAAGCTAGGATTTTCAATTGGGGATTCAAATCCAAGACTCAAATTCAAGAATCTCTCCGTCAATCTTCGTAGAATCAAGAACTAAGGTATGCACAATGTTCATTCATGGATTCCTTTCATCCATGAAGCTCAAGAATCAAGTTTTAAATCTTATATTGTGAATATTTTGTTGTGGGTTAATTATGTTCATGTGATTATGGTTGTATGATTCCCAAGTTGGAATCTTTATGTGTTGTTCATGAACCTATGCTAGTATGTGGTCTGAAACATGTGAAATTGAGTTGAAATATGGAGTTTTGTTGTATTAATTTGATGGTCATGCCTATGCCCTAAATCATGCATCCTAGGTGTTTGATAAAATGCCTAAGAGAATAGAAAGTATGTATTATAACTTAATTGTGACCCAAGTGATAAGTTTATGCTTTACCCTATTACTAAGAATGAATTCTATGATATTGTATGAATTATGAATGGTTGAGGGAATGTCCATGGGATTAGGTTGATGAAAGTATGACATGTTTATATGCAATTCCATTCATGTACAAGACTATGATAACCATATGCTTCATGAAATCTCCAAATTAATGTATTATGAATTGTTGATATTGGTTATGTGTTCAAGAAGTGTCATGTCCTATCAGTTTCATGCTATCAGTCCTGGGGGTACTTGTATCCGACAATTTAGTTGTGTGCCTAGAGCTAGTGTCATGTTTTCACGATACTCTCAGTCAAGTCATGATCCTTAGAATTCAGTCAGTCTCATGACTCAGGAAAACTCAGTAAATTCAGTATCATGTAGTCCTACTCAGTAATCTCAGTGACCTCAGTGGTCTCAGTAACATCAGTACTCAGTAATCTCGGTAACCTCAGTATTCCCATAAATCTCAGTAACTTCAGTACTCTTCGTCAGTCCTCAGATCTCAGTAGTATTTCATCAGTCAACGAAACTCAGTGAACTCAGTTTAGCTTTGCTAAACAATACCATTAATATCAGTTTAGTTCAGTTAATCAGTTCAGTGTCTATTCAGTTGGGAGTGGGATTCAGCATTGAGTAAACCCAAGGATGGGGACTCACCTGTTATTCAGTGGAGGGTGTGATCCTTAGAAACAATCCTTGTGTTCTAGAACTATGTAGTCAGTGTAGGTTGAGATGCACCCTACGCGTTTAGGGATTTATACATCTCATTTGAGTTTCCTACTAGGAGGGGTTGACAGAAGAGCTCCCTGTCAGAGAGGGTATACTCACAGCTTGTCTTTACCCATGGCACGATACTGACACCCTTCCAGTTGGGGTTACAGGTTGGACCCCACCATTTTATTCGATGCATGTCGGTTAGATGATTACCTCCCACAGTCTCAGTTCCAGATCCAGTTTCAGTAACAGAACTCAATTTAGCTCTACAGAAATCCAGGACTGTCAGATATAGTCAAATCAGTACAGTGCGGAACCCATCTAGTTCTATCAGTATCAGGACTGTTAGATATATCCATACTAGCAATGAGTCCTCATCATTCGAGGATAGCATGATTATTTATTACTTTATTATTTCAGTAGTTCAGAGTTAGTTGGGGACATGTCCCATCAACTCCATACTTTTCAGACAGTTTAGAGGCTTTCAGAATACAACATGTTTCAGATAGTTTATCTCAATTTTGGGTATTGTAATACCCCACTACAGACATTATATTATATTTAGCATTAGTTTATTTTTTAACCTTATGGCCTTACAGCTTATATTCCGCATATTTACAATGTATTATTCAGTGCTCAGTTACAGATATCAGTCATGGGTTAGCTTGTGATCCTTCAGGATCATGAGGATTGTGTAGTGTTTCGGGTACCATATTCGGGGTGTTACAATAAGGTAAATGGAAAGGCACTTGAAAGTCCCCTTAAACCTCTATATAGTTAATTATGGATAGTACTTTCAAGTAAGGATTGGTATGATGATACCAATATTAATGGCCTTGGTTAATAAATGGACAATGGTTTGTTTATTTGGAAATTTGTTTTAATTTGGCAATAATGGTAGGATGTGTAGCAAAGTCGTGGAAGGTGGAGGTTCCGAGGAGACCAAAACTTAAAACTCATATTTGCCGATATGATGTTTGTATTGGTTATCGTATGCATAATGTCACACTATATTTAGGGGGATGTACTAGTCATCCCAAGGTTTTCTTTGTTGGTCGTGCGGCTACACGCACTGGGGCCCTTTTAATAGGGGGAGCTAAACCCAGATTGCCTATGGGTGGTTTAGGACAGCAAAGCTACCCAACTCAGGCAAAGGTTTTAAAGGCATTCTAAACCCGATCCCTTTTCTCAAAATGGTTATATATATATATGTATGGTTTTGTGCATATGGATGGTTTTACTTAGTTTTATAAATGACATTATTTTATCATTATCTTGAGATCATGCTAGCGTTCACCCGCTAACTTTTTTATTGGCAACTATATACCCATGCTATATAGGAACCGGTTGTTCTACTCCTCTTATATAATGATTGACTTGGGGACCATATTTGGACTCAAGTGGTGAGCTTCCGTCCTTTTGAAAGGTTCTATTTCATGTTATGGATATTTCTAGTCACTTTGGTTTATTTTTGGATATTAGTTGTGGATATAGTTAGGGACATGTGCTAATCAGATTTTATTACTCTTTTGGTTAGAGGCTTTGTGGTACTTCTATGGATTAGAATGGGCGAGATTGGTATTAGTGTTGGCCTTGGCATTGGAATAAGTCGATGGGCTAACATCATTGGATGATATTGTTGGTTGTTTCATCCTATCTTATTTTGTGATTAATTATATTTATTTTTGAAGGTCTTTGGTTATGGCTTGGTTTATGGCCTTTGTTTTGGTATGGTTTGGTATGGTTGGATTATTAGTATGGGTTGGTTGGACTCGGTTTGGTCGGTCATGGTTGTGATCTTATCCCAGAGTCTTCATATGAGCTATTGCACTATCTTTCTACTTGATCAAAATTCATCCAACTCAAGGAAGACAACTAGAGGTTGGGTTGGGTAACGGGGGTGGCCTCTGGTCTCGGACAAACTTAGGATGCCTACTGCGATAGAGCTCCTAGTCGGGTCACATTAAGTTGGTATCAGAGCCTAGGTTCATAGTTAGTTGGGAGTCCACAAAGCCGTGTCGAGTAGAGTCTATTTTATGGGTGTATAGTGCGCCACACTTATAAGGGAGAGGTATAAGGCATTTAGGAATATTTCACTCTCTTGGTATTCTATTTTAAAACATGGAGTGTAAGTCTGTGAATCTTCTCTGATCCTTGTTTATTTGTCTTTCAGATTATGCCTCGTAGATCTGGAACACAAAGAAATTCTTCTATCTTATCTGGGGGTAGTGCTGAAGGGGTGCATCCTACTTCTGGGGTTTGCCTTCGATATCATGGTCCTATCCCTGATAGTTCTGGAGTTCTACCGGTTGCTACTAGTCCTTTTTAAGGCGAGGTAACTAATGCGGAATTCCGTCAGTCTATTCATCTTATTGCTGAGATGATCGTTGCTCAGGCTGAGCGGGGTGCAACTGGTGCTTTGTCTTCTAGGGCCACAAGGGTTGGACAATTAATAAAGATGGGTCTTCCTACTTTTTCTGGAGTGAAAGTGGAGAAGGATCCACAGGGATTTTAGATAAAATGGAAAAGATATTTTGGGTGATGTAGGCTACTAAAGTGGAAGGGGTAAACTTTGTAGCTTATCAGCTCAAAGAGATTGCATATCAGTGGTATGAAGAGTGGGACAGGGATAGGGGTGATGTGGAAGAATAAGTCTTGTGGGATACTTTTTCTAAGGCCTTCTTAGATCGGTTCTTTCCCCAAGAGTTGAGGGAAACAAAGATGAAGAAGTTTGTAAACCTCAAGCAGGGAAGGATATCTGTCAAGTAATATGCCTTGAAGTTTCATCAATTGCCAAGGTATGCTTCTGACCTAGTGGCTGACATGTGGGCAAGAATGAGAAAGTTCGCTTCTGGGTTAAATTGGGATTTGATTTTGGAGAGCAAGACTACCTTGCTGAATAAAAATATAGACATCTCTAGGTTGACTATTTATATGCATCAAGTGAAGGATGAAAAGAGAAAATAAGAGGAGTTTGGGGATAAACAGGGTAGGAGGAAAAGATTTTGTGACCAGGGAGTGCTCAATCTCAAGATGGTCGAGATGGTGGTAAATGGTAGAAAAAGAAATGGGGGTGTTCTGGTTCCTACTCTTCTTCTAGTGCTCCTTACCAGTCTGGTGACATGCATCATCATGGTGGTGACAATTTTCGAGCACAGGGTGCCTAATATCAGGCAAAGAGAGGTCATTCAGTTTCTTTTTACCCTCCTTTTCGGTTCTGTAGTCGTTCTTATATGGGTTATTGTGATGAAAGAAGTGACAAATGCTTTAAGTATGGCCAGGCTGGCCATCAACTCAGGGATTATCTGGGTAATAAGGTTACTATAAGGGAAAATAAGATTAATGTGGCTTCATCTTATACTCCTACACCTAGTGGTGTGGCATCTACTTCTGTTACTGCTCCTGGTTCTAGTGTTGGTCGGAACAGATTGTATATTTTAGCATCCTGATAGGAATCTGAGCCATCGCCTGATGTCGTTATTAGTACGTTACAATTTTTATCTCGTGATGTATATTGTTGCTTGATCCGGGGTCCACTCTCTTCTATGTAACTTTTTATGTCGCTGAATCTTTTGGTTTCAATCTAGAAGTTATTTTGAATCCTTTTTCTATTTCTACCCCAGTAGGTAACTCAGTTATTGCTAAGACAACCTTTAGGGAGGGTGGTATCAGTTAGTAGCAAACAAACCTTGGTGGATTTGTTTGAGTTGGGTTTGATGGATTTTGATGTTATTTAGGGGATGGATTGGTTACATTCTTATTACGCGTCCTTAGATTGTCGGACCCATAGGGTTATCTTTAGGTTCCCTGGTGAACCGGTTATAAATTGGAGGGTGGTTCTTTATCTCCTAGGGGAGATTTATTTCTTATCTTAGAGCTCGGAGGTTAATCTATAAAGGTTGTCTTTATCACTTGGTGCTGGTTAAAGATTCTAACTCGAAAGGTCCTTCTTTCCAGTCAGTTCCAGTGGTTAATGAGTTTCCAGAGGTCTTTTCGTATGCTGTTCCTCTGGATAGGGAAATAAAGTTTAGTAATGACTTAGTTCCGAACACTCGTCCAATTTCTATTCCTCCATATAGAATGACTCCGACTGAGTTGAGGGAACTCAAGGAGCAACTTAAGGATCTTCTGGATAAGGGCTTTATTTATCCAAGTGTATCTCTAAGGGGTGCACTGGTGTAGTTTGTGCGCAAGAAGAATGGTTCCCTTCGGATATGCATTGTTTATGGGCAGCTGAATAAGGTGATGGTCAATAACAAGCATTCTCTTCCAAGGATAGATGATTTGTTCGACCAATTAAAAAGTATTAATTTTTTTTCTAAGATAGATCTTTGGTTTGGGCACCATCATCTAAAGATTAGGAAGGTGGAAATCCCTAAGTCAACTTTCGTACTCGGTATGGACACTTTGTATTTTTGGTGATGTCATTTGGGTTGACTAATAATCTGGCGTCATTTATGGATTTGATGAATAAGGTTTTTCATTAGCATTTGAATTTTTTCATTATTTTGTTTATTGTTGGCATTCTGTTTTTTTTTTTTGAAAAGTGAGGTGGATCATGCCAATCACCTTCATGTGGTGTTGCAGACCTTAAGTGAACAACAATTGTATGTCAAGTTCTCCAAGTGTGAGTTTTGGTTGAACTCTGTACTTTCTTGGGTCATATTATTTCCTGTGAGAGGATCATGGTGGATCTGCAAAAGGTTGTTGTGGTGAAGAGATATCCTAGATCCACGACTCCATCCAATATTTGGAGCTTCTTGGGTTTAGCTGGGTATTATAAGAGGTTTATGGAAAGCTTTTCATCTATAGTTGCTCCTTTGACTAAGTTAACTCAAAAGAAGGTTAAGTTTTCTTGGTCAGATGCTTATGAGTGGAGTTTTGAGAAGTTGAAGGATAAGTTAACTTCAGCTCCAATTCTGACTTTTCTGGAAGGCAATGATGAGTTTGTGGTTTATTGTGATGCATCTCGAGTAGGTCTTGGTTGTATGTTGATGAAGCACGGGAAGGTGATTGCCTATGCTTCTAGTCAGTTGAAGGTGCATTGGAGGAAATATCCTACTCATGATTTGGAGTTGTTGGCGGTTGTGTTTGCTTTAAAAATATGGTGGAATTATTTGTATGGTGTGCATGTGGATATCTTTTCTGATCATAAGGGTCTAGAATACTTGTTCACTCAAAAGGAGATTAATCTTAGGCAGAAGAGATGGCTCGAGCTTCTCAAGGACTATGATATGAGTCTCCACTATCACTCAGGTAAAGCTAACATGGTTGTTAATGCTCTTATAAGGTTATCCATGAGGAGTTTGGCTCATGTGGAGGAAGGAGAGGGGGAATTGGTGAAGGATATTCACCGCTTGGCTAATCTTAGAGTTCGCCTCTTGGACTCCAAAGATGGTGGTGTGATGGTGCAAGAGGTGGTTCGATAATCTCTTGGTGCAGATATTAGGGAGAAACAAGTGCTAGATCCTATCTTAAAGAAAATCAAGAGTGATGTTAGTAGGCAAAAGGTAGTGGTGTTTGATATCGGTGGTGATGGTACTTTATAGTACCAAGGGAGGTTGTCTTTTCCTCATGTCAACGGTTTGTGACAAAGGATTTTAGCTGAGGCGCATGAATCCCTCTATGTTGTTCATCCCAGCTCAACTAAGATGTATCATAATCTCAAGAAGATCTATTGGTGGAATGGCATGGAGAGGGATGTGGCTAATTTTGTGATTAAGTGCATGGTGTGTCAATAGGTTAAGCCTGAGCACATGAGGCCAGGAGGGTTGTATTAAGAAATTAATTTTCCCTAATGGAAGTGGGAGGTGATTAATATGGACATTGTTAACGATCTTCCTCGGTCTCAAAATTAATATCATTCAATTTGGGTTATCATGGATAGGATGACTAAGTCTGCACATTTTTTGCCAGTGCGGACTACCTTCTAGGTGGAAGATTATATGAAGTTGTATCTTCAGGAGATTGTGAATCTTCATGGGGTGACTTTTTTTATTATTTCTGATCGTGGCATGTAGTTTATATCTCACTTTTGGCAATCTTTCCAGAAAGGTTTCGGGACTAAGGTTAGTTTGAGTATTGCTTTCAACCCACGGATGGATGGGCAAGTGGAGAGAACTATTCAGACACTGGAGGATATGCTTCAGGCTTGTGTGATTGATTATGATGGCAATTGGGTTTAGCATCTACCTTTGGTGGAGTTTTCTTACAGCAATAGCTATCATTCTAGTAATGGTATGGCCCCTTTTGAGTCATTGTATGATAGGATGTGTAGATCTCCTATTGGGTTGTTTTATCTTGGTGATGCATACATGTTTGATCCTGACTTGGTTTACCTGGCTATGGAGAAGGTGAAGGTGATTCAAGAGAGGCTTAAGGCTGCCCAAAGTTGCCAAAAGTCCTATGCAGATTTTAGGTGTAGAGACTTAGAGTTTAAGGTTGGGGATATGGTTTTCCTCAAAGTATCTCCCATGAAGGGAGTAGTGCAGTTTGGCAAAAAGGGGAAGCTCTGTCCTTGGTATGTGGGTCCTTATGAGATTTTGCAGAGAGTTGGAAATATTACTTATGAGTTGGAGTAGCCTACTAGCTTAAGCTTGGTTCATCCGGTCTTTCATGTTTTCATAATGAGGAAGTGCATTGGTGATCCTTCTTCAATTGTTCCTTTGGAAGGATTGGGTATCTCAGACTCTCTATCTTATGAAGAGATCTCGATTGAGATCTTAGATAGGCAGGTTTGTTGATTGCGGACCAAGGATGTGTCTTTGGTTAAAGTTCTTTGGCAGAACCATAAGGTTGAAGAAGTTACATGGGAAGCGGAAGAGGAAATGAAGTCCAAATATCCGTATTTATTTTATGCTACTGGGATTCGTGCGGAAGGTATGTGTCTTAAACACATCTTTATTTTCAGAGTTTGTTAAAGGAAAGATTAATATCTTTGTCTCTTTGTATTCAAACTTTGTTAAAGATTGGGGATATATTTGATAATGTAAATGACTTGTGAATGTGGTTACCCCTACCTTATCTATCATTCGGGGACGAATATTTCTAGTGGGGGAGACTAAAACACCTTAATTTTTGGACTTTAGAAAATTTCCTAGAATTCTGATCTCTAGACCCAATATAAATCGAGTTTATGAGCCATATGTTGTGGTACGGATGGTATGGTCCAGTCGTATGCTGACAATTGTTGGTTGGTAGGATGAATTTTGGTTACTAGAATAGGTACGACTTAGGGGTACGCGTCGTATTGATGGTCACGAATCCTTTAGTTCTAAATTAATCATTGACTTAGTTACTTAGGTTGGATATGAGTATGAGTGACTTACCATGATCCATAATCCAAGGTATGAGTCATACCCAGGACTAGCACGGTGGACAGTGTCTAAATCCTTCTTGCGTTTAAATCTTCCAGGGGTAGGGATGAAGGGTCTGGATTGTATGCTTTGGATACGACTTGATTTTATGAGTTGTATACTGGACAGTGTGGGATCCCAAGGTTGAGGCTAGGGTATGAGTGGAGGGTACCACTCGTATTGGAAGGGTACGACTCGTGAGGGTCAGTCGTACCCCTATGACGGGATTTTTGTGCAACTTAAGTGGGGTATTCTAGATATTTCCCCACTTATCCTAATAATATCCCACAACTTCTAACTTTCTTGGAAGGTTATTTACCTTATTATTCCATTCATTAACACTTAGAAACTCTTCTAAACACTCTCAAATTCTCTCAAAGCTTTTGGGCAAAGGAAGCTAGGGTTTCAACTAGAGGATTTATTTAGAGATTGTATTGGTGATTTCTTTCCATCATCATCTTGGTATAAGGCATGTTTTCTTCCCTCATTGTTAATTCTATCTAAAGGCATGGTTTTATGAATGTTTTCATGATTTCATTGATTGTATGATTTTGGTTTTCAAATATGATTTGGGGATTTTGATATAAAATGGTTGTTTATGTTTTCCCATGGTTTTAATTATGCTTTTATATGCATTAATGGTGGTTTTGGATAATTGGATTGCATGGGAATGGATTAATGGTAATTGGAATTGGTTTTGGTCATATTATGCCCCAAATGTGTTTGACAAAATGCTTGTGAAGATATGTCCATTGTATTGACTAATTTTAATGGAACTCTTGCTTTTTTTAAAATTTGGTAAAGGAATTATGCATGGTTTAAATGGCTTGGAATGGTAAATTTCTAATGGGCATGCTTATGGGGCGCATGGAATCCCCCAAGTGGTTTATTATGGTAAATGGAAGGATACTTGAAAGTCCCTCTAAACCTCTATATGGTTGGCTATGGATAATACTTGCAAGTAAGGATTGTTATGACGATATAAATATTAATGGCCTTGGTTAATAAATGGATAATGGTTTGGTTATTTGGAATTTTTTTTAATTAAAAAATAATGGCAGGATGTGTAGCAAAGTCGTGGAAGGTGGAGGTCCTGGGGGGACTAAAACTGGAAACTCATATTTTCCGATATGAGGTTGGTCTTGTTGACCATGTGCATGATGTCACACTATATTTTAGGGGATGTACTAGTCATCTGATGTGTGAGCTAATGCTAAGACATTTAAGGCTTTTAACTAAGAATAATTGCAAAGTCTTAAGCAACTTTTGTCATTTTTGATTGTTTTATGTTTGATTTTGCAGTAGAAGCTATGATTTAAGAGAACCAACAAGGATGGAAGTAAAGGAGTTGAAATCTGAAGTAATTCAAAGAGAAGTGTGGTTGACGACATTTCTGATAAGTCGTCAGCCCTGTGGTAAGTTATCAGCTGCATCGTCAGCCTTAGATAAAGAATGGACCTCAGCTCAAAGTTGTGACAATATTTCATGATAATCTGTCAAGGAGTTGATAGGTCATCAAAATTTTCATCAATCTAAGGCAGAACATAGGAGCTGAGGTAGATAAGTGACGACATTCGTGATAAGGCATCAAAGATCTGATAGAGTTCGTTGTCAGCCTAAGGCAGCGAATTTCAAAATCAAAGAGGAGCTGACGACATTTGTGATAAGTCGTCAGCCTCCTGATAAGGTGTCACGAATGGTGTCACCTATTCGAGAAATTGTTGCACTCTATGATTTTGTTTGCATAATTAGGGTGAACTATTTAAAGCATTGTTTAGGGTTTTCTAGGGAGTTCTGAACATCTTTTGGAGACACATATTTTGATATTTTCTCTCTCTAGTTACTTGACTTGAACAAGCAATTACTTTGAAGAGATTATCGTCATTATTTTGGGATTACTATTGTGATCTAATATGAGAATCTCTAGTTTCTATTCATCTTTTTATCTTTCAAATCATGAATATAACTAGTTGTTTCAATTATTACATCATAAGCGGCTAAATTCCTTTAACTCGAATTATGGGATCTATGGGTTAGGTCTTGGTAAGTTACTAAGTGTTCAATATTCTAAAGGTAATAGGACTCCTTGAAAATTTTGAGGTTTTAATTATTGTCTATTGGTTTCAAACGATAGATAGCACTTGCTTTGATTTGCTTGAGATAAGAAATCAACTATAGTAGGAAGTGAATTATTGACAGGGACTTGGAAGTTACCAACCTTCCTCTTAATAATTGACACTGTAAAAAGGTTAATTAACTGAGGTGAAGTCTGGTCAGTGAATATAAATTCCTTAAGTCCGAGAGAATTAGGTAATTAAATGCTTAAGTAGGTCGAGAAACATTTAGGCATAACTTCGATAAAGACAATCTGTTGTTCCTACCTATCGTGAGAATCTTGAATCACTATTAGCATCTGTCAAGTACTAAAACCCATATTGAACATAATTCTAGTTTTTCATAAACTCTTGATTACAAGCACTGAAACTAAAGTGACCAAAAATTATTTGTTGATCATCAAAAACCACCATTTTATCTTTTTGTATCATTTGTTTAAATTTAACTTGTAGCTTTAGTTTCAAACTAGTTTAATCTCCACTCACACTATTCCCTATGGATTCAACCCCGACTCCAAAGTTGGGTAAATATATTGACGACGACCGCCTTGCACTAAATTAATGTGTAAGCTGAGCGTTATCATCATCCCAAGGTTTTCTTCCCTGGTCATGCGTCTTCACACACTAGGGCCCTTTCAACACGGGGAGCTGAACCCATATAGCCCGTAGGTGGTTTAGGACATCAAATCTACCCAGTCCAGGTAAAGGTTTTAAAGGCATGCTAAACCTGGTCCCTTTTCCCGGCATAGTTATATATATATTTATGGTTGTGTGCTTATGGATGGTTTTACTTAGTCTTATATATGGAATTATTTTATCATTATCCTGAGATCATGCTAGCGTTCACTCACTAACCCGTCTACTGGCGGCCGTATACCCATCCTATGCAGGAATCGACCGTTCTAATCCTCCAACATAGTATTGATTCGGGGATAATATTTGGACTGAAGTGGTAAGCTTCCATCTGTTCAAAAGGCTTTATTTCTTGTTATGAATATTTCTAGACACTTTGGTTTATTTTTGGATACTAGTTTTGGCAATGGTTGGGGGCATGTCCAAACCGGATTTTGTTACTCTTTTGGTTAGAGTCTTTGTGGTACTTCTATGCGTTGGAATGAGCGGTATCAAAATTGGTGTTGGACTTGGCATTGGAATAAGTCGGTGGGCTGACATCATTGGACGATATTGTTGGTTATTCCATCCTATCTTGTTTTAGGATTAATTAAATTTTTTTTGGAATGTCTTTGGTTATGTCCTGATTTATGGCCCTTATTTTGGTATGGTTTGGTATGGTTGGATTGTTGGTATGGGATGGTTGGACGCAGTTGGGTCATTCATGGTTTTGATCTAATCCCAGAGTCTTTATGTGAGATATTGAACTATCATGCTGCTTGCTCGAAATTCAGCCAACTCAGGGTAGGCGGCTGGAGGCTTGGTTGTGTAACGAGGTGGTCTCCGATCCCGAACAAACTTGGGACACCTATTACGATAAGGCCCCCTGTCAGGTCATGTCAGTTAATCAGTGCGGTTTTGGTTGTTTACTGTCCAAGGTATGTCTAGACTCCATCGAGTCGTATGGAGATGGTACGATATAGGAGAGCCACTCGTATGTTTCTTAGTATGTCAAGCCCTTGGTAGGCTGCCTAGGGTACAGTTCTAGGGTACTAATCGTATGTTGTGGATACTAGTTAGTATATGAAGTCGTATGTTGGATAGCATTGGAGTCTAAAATTCTGTCAAGGGTACGAATAGTGGGTACAACTCGTATGTTGTGTGTATGAATTAGGGGGAGTCGTACCCTCCTGCGCATATTTTTCAACTTTTAAGCTGAGGGTATTCCAAATATTTCCCACCGCAAAAACCTTAAGACCCCACTTCTTAAAATATATAGTAACCTCTCATAACACACTTTGAAAGATCAAAACACTCCTAAAACTCTCTCTAAACTCTCTCAAGAAGATTGGGCTAGAGTTTTCTTTAAGTGTTCATCTAGAGGCTCAAGAATCAAGTTCTTTGTGTGAATCTTCGTGAAGAAGGCATGTGAATCTTCCCTCATTGTTAGTTCATGAAAATCATGTGTTTAAAGCTTTGTTTATGATTCATTAATGGTGGTTTTGAAAACCAACGTTGAGGGTTTTGTTGAAAATTATTGAGTATGGCTTACTCTTGGTTTAAATTGTGTTTATATATGTTTTAATGATGATTTTTCACATGTGGGTGCTTGGTAATTGTTGTTTAACAATTGGGTCATAGGTAACCCTATATTTGATGGTTTTTACTTTGGTTTTGGTCTTGGTAATGGTATGTCCTCAACATGTTTGTGAAAATATCTAAGAGAATGAACTAGTCACATGTTAAATGGTGTTTTGAACAAAGACATTGGCCTAATGAATATGAATGGTTGGTGAATGGTTTTGTGAAGGTCTTGTTGGCTAGGTAATGATTTAAATGGTAAGCTTGGTGGTTTAATTGGCCAAAACGGTTTGAGTCCCTAAATATTAAATTGAGTTATGTCTTTACTTGATAATGGGTTTGAGTCCTTAAACTTTGAATTGAATTAGTGTCTTTGATAGACATTGGGTTCGAGCCCCAATGTCAAAGGAAAGATTAGTTGATTGATAATAGTAATGGCATATTGTGCGCTTGCAAGTGGTGTTGGTATGAAGATACCAATGAAGTGTCTTTGGTAAGTAATTGGCTTAATGGTTGTGTATGTGAAATGATGGTTTTAAGTTGGGATTTAAAGTGGGATGTGTAGAAGAACCATGAAAGTGGAGTACAAAAGACTGACACTGGAAGCCGCGCTAGCTGGTGTGGGTGTGTTTATGACCGGGCGGTTTGAGTCCCATAAAGGCATATACAATTGCAGATATCCTTTGGTTTGAGCAGCTACATGCACTAGGGACCTTCCAGCTAGGGAAGAGCTAGGCCCATATAGCCCGTGGGTGCCTTGTTATTTGATAGTTATGCTACACAACCCAAATTAATGTTTTTAAAGTTCATGCTAATATTTTTCCCTATCCTGGCATGGTATATATGTATATATATTGCATTGGTTATGTGCATTGGTTGATTGCTTTTGCACTGATGGCAGTATTTTATATTTATCCTTAAGTTACATGCTAGAGCTCCAACCGGTAACCGTCTTTGGATGATGTATCCTCACAGATGCAGGGACTAGTCATACTATCACACCTCCTTCTCAGTGACTTGGATTTGGGGATAACTTGAGTTAACTTGAAATGGTGAGCTTCCATACTTCCGAAGGCTCCATTTCTTGCTTGTAGTTTCTTATGTCTTTATTAGTTTAGACTTGGGTATTGGTTTTGTCTATGGTCGGGGGCATGTCCCGACTGGATATTTTTTTTTTGTTTTATAAGCTTTGTATGGATAAACTGTGGACTTGGGTATGTTATGGAATGGATATGGATTTGGTTATTGTTTTGTGGTTGTTGGTTTGGTTGGGACGATTGACTTAGTTGGATTGGTCTTGATAATAAACCTATCCCAAAGTCTTTTACATTCTAAATGATCTCCATCTTGCTATATGTCAAAAATCTTTCGACTCAGGGTATATGTTTTTTGGTTTGATTGGGTATGGGGGTTATCTCCAGTCCTTGTTGGACTCGAAATTCCCATTATGACAAGGTTTATTTTCTTTATTTATCATATTTAGTTGTACATGCTTGGTTTAAAGCATGTTTATTTTTCATAGTTGGTTGTTTGTTTACCCTTGTTATCATTATTTTAAGGATTCGCGACCCTTAGAATACATATATTGTCTACCTAGTGATCTCGGTTTGACATGACCCAACCGGGGGCCTTGTTGTAATGGACATCCCAAGTCCAACCAGGACCGGGGACCACCCCTACTACCCAACCAAACTACCATTGGCATAACTTGAGTCACCTGAATACCGAACACATATGAAGATAGCATAAATGGACAAGGACTGACTTTGGGATAGGTCCATTCGTAGTCCAACCCTATCAAGTCATCCCAACACACCAAACCATCCAACCTAACCAAACCAATACTGAAACAAGGGACATAAACCAGGCCAAAACCAAATAAGTTCCAATCTCAAATGAAATACGATGGAATAGTTAGAAATTATGTTCGATGATGTTAGTACAATTCCAATGTCAATATTAAGGATGACACTAATATTGATCCCTCATATTCCAACCCATAGCAGTACCACAAAGCCTCTAACCAAAAGAGTAAGAATATTCAATTGGGACTTCCCCTAACCATAGCCAAAACCAATACCCAAAAATAAATCAAAATGTCTAAGAGTATCCATAACATAAAATTGAGCTTTTCTGAAAGATGGAAGCTCACCACTTCAATCCAACAGATGTCCCTAAGTCAATCACTATACAAGAGGAATAGAATGGTCGGTTCCTGTATAGCTTCGGTATACAACCGCCTGAAAATGGGTTAGCGAGTGATAGATGGCATGAATTCAGGATAAGGATAAAATAATACTATTTTTAAAACCAAGTAAGACCATCCATCTGCACACAACCATATATATGTATATATATATATATATATATATATTACCATGCTGGGAAAGGGAATCGGGTTTAGCTTGCCATTAAAACTTTTACCTGGGTTGTGTAGCTTTGCCATCCTAAACCACCCACGGGCTATATGGGTTCATCTCCCCCTGATGAAAGGAACCCAGTGTGTAAAGCCGCACGACTAGGGAAGAAAACCATTGATGACTAGTACATCCCTCAAATATAAAGTATGGCATCATGCACACGGTCACCAAGACCAAACCTCACATCGGCAAATATGAGTTTCCTATTTTGGTTCCCTCGGGACCTCTAACTTCCATAGTTTTGCTACACACCCAGAAATTATTGCCCAATTAAAACCATTACAAAGCAACCAACCAATTCTTTAACCATTTATTAACCAAGGCCATTAATAGTGGTATCATCATACTATCAATAACTTGCATGTTTTGTTTATAGCCAACCATATATAGGTTTAAGGGATTCCATGTACCCTTCATGATTTCCAATTAACCAAAACCATGGCCACCAGTTCCATTACCAAGTTTAAACCATGCATAAGTTCCATTGAAAAAACAATATTATAGTGAAAACATTGTTAAAGGGGTTTTATCAAACACATTGGGGACATAGTATTTCAAAAACCCAAGTCCACTACCAAAGAACCATTCCCATGCAACCAATTATCCAAAACCACCATTGCATATGAAAGCATAATTAAAACATAGGAAAACCGTAACCAAGCATTTATAACCAAAACCCCCAAATAATAGTTGAAAACCCAAAATCATACAACAATGAAATCATAAAAACATTGTATAAAATCATACCTTTAATTGGAACTACCAATGAGGAATGAGAGAATGCCTTAATTGACAAAGTAGACCGAGAGAATCCACCAACAAGGTCCCCAAATTAGTCCTCTAGTTGAAACCTAAGCTTTCTTGACCAAAAGCTTTTAAGACAATTATAGAGTGTTTAGGAAGAGTTTCTAAGTGTTAATGAATATAATAATAGGGTAAATAGCCTCCCAAGAGAGTTAGAAGTCATGGTACCTTATTCGGATAAGTGGAGAAATGTCCATAATACCCCCACTTAAGTTGCACAAAAATCCCATCACAGGGTACGACTAATGCTCACGAGTCATACCCTTCGATATGAGTGGTACCCACCACTCGTATCCTAAGCCTCAACCCTTGGACCCAATACTGTCTAGTGTATGAATCATCCTACCCATGTCGTATTGATAGCATACAATCCATACCCTTCACCCGTATCTCTGGAAAGATAGAATCACAGAAGGTTTGAACGTTGTCCACCATACGAGTCCTGGGTACAATTCGTACCCTGGCTTATGGATCCTGGTGAGACACTCATACTAAAATCCAACTTAAGTCACCAAGTCTAAGGTTAAGTGAAGGAACTAAACAATGCGTATCAAACCATATGACTCATACCACCAAGTTGTACCCATTCCAGTGACCAAAATCTATCCCACCAATCAACACTGGTCAACATATGACTAGACCATACCGTTCGTACCCTAACATACAGCTTATACCCATGAGTCGTATTGAGTCTGGAGACCAGAATTCCAGGAAGTTTTCTAAGGTCCAAAAACTAGAGTGTTTCAGTCTCCCCCACTAGGAAAATTCATCCCCGAATAATGGATAGGGTAGGGGTATCCACACCCATGAGTCATTTGCATTATCAAATATATTTCCAATCCTTAACAAAGTTTGAAAACATAAATGCAAGGATATTAATCTTTACTTTAACAAACTTAGAAAATAAAGATGTGTTGAAGACACATACCTTCCGCACGAATCCCAATAGCAAAAAATAGATGTGGATACTTGGACTTCATGTCCTCCTCCTCTTCCTACGTAGCTTCTCACCTTATGGTTCCACCATAGAACCTTAACCGAAGCTACATCCTTGATCCGCAACCGACAAACCTGCCTATCTAAACTCTCAATCGAGACCTCTTTATAAGAAAGAGAGTCTGAGATACCTAACACCTCAAATGGCACAATCGAAGAAGGATCACAAAGACACTTCTTCAACATAGAGACATAAAATACCGGATGCACCAAACCCAAGATAGAAGGTAACTCCAACACGTAAGCAACATTACTAACCCTCCCCAAAATCTTATAAGGACCAACATACCAAGGACTGAGCTTTCTTTTCTTACCAAACTATTCTACTCCCTTCATGGGGTATACCTTAAGGAAAAACTTATCCCTAACCTCAAACTCCAAGTCTCTATGCCTAACATCCGCATAGGACTTTTGGCGACTTTGGGCAGCCTTAAGCCTATCCGGAATCACCTTTACCTTCTTCATAGCCTGGTAAACCAAGTCGGGACCAAACATATCTTCCTGCCCAAGCTCAAACCAACCAATAGGAGATCTTCATCTCCTAGCATAAAATATCTTAAAATGAGCCATACTGATACTAGAATGATAGCAATTGTTGTAAGCAAACTCTACCAAAGGTAGATGCTGAACCCAACTGCCACCATAATCAATCACACAAGCTTAAAACATATCCTCCAATGTCTGAATAGTTCTCTTTGATTGCCCATCCATTTGCAGAAGAAAACCAATATTCATACTCTCCATAGTCCCCAAACATTTTTGAGAAGACTGCCAGAAGTGAGACGAAAACTGTGTTCCACAATCTGAAATAATCAAAAAAGGTACTCTATAAAGCTTCACAATCTCCTGAATATATAACTTTACATAATCCTCCCCCAAAAAGGTAGTTCTCACTAGTAAGAAGTGAGCAGACTTTGTCATCCTATCCACGATGACCCAAATAGAATCACATTGATTTTGAGACCGAGGATGACCAGTAATGAAATCCATACTGATTACCTCCTATTTTTATTCAAGAAAAACAATTTCTTAATACAACCCACTAGGTCTCATGTGTTCAATCTTAACTTGTTGACACACTAAACACTTGGCCACAAAATCAGCCACATCCTTCTTCATACCGTTCCACCAATACATCTCTTTGAGATCATGATACATCTTTGTGGAACCAGTATGAACAACATAGTATGACTCATGCGCCTCAGCCAAAATTCTTTGTCGTAAACCATTGACATCAGGAATACACAACCTTTCTTGGTACCGTAAAGTACTGTCACCACTAATCTCAAACACCATCACCTTTTGGCCACCAACATCACCCTTGATTTTTACCAAGACAGGATCTAACACTTGATTTTCCTTGATCTCTGCACCAAGAGACGATTGAACCACTTCTTGTACAATTACACCTCCATCCTTAGAGTCCAAGAGGTGAACTCCAATATTAGCCAAGCAGTGAATATCCTTCACCAATTCCTATTTTTATTGCTCTACATTAGCCAAACTTCCCATGGACAACCTTCTAAGAGCATCAACAACCACGTTAGCCTTACCTGGGTAACAGTGAAGACTCATATCATTGTCCTTGAGAAGCTCCAACCCTCTCCTCTGCCTGAGATTGATCTCATTCTGAGTAAATACATACTGTAGACTCTTATGATCAGAAAAGATATTCACGTTTACACCATAAAAATAATGCCGCTATATTTTCAAGGGAAAAACCACCACCAACAGCTCTAAATCATGAGTAGGATAATTTCTCTTATGTACCTTCAACTGCCTGGAAGCATAGGCAATCACTTTCCCATGCTGCATCAACACACAACTATGACCTACCCAAGATGCATCACAATAGACCATAAACCCATCATTGCCTTCCAACAATGGTAGAATTGGAGCTGAAGTCAGCTTATCTTTCAACTTCTCAAAACTCCCCTTACAAGCATCTAACTAAGAAAACTTAACCTTTTTCTGAGTCAACTTAGTCAAAGAAGTAGCTTCGATGAAAAGCCTTCCACAAAATGCCTATTGTACCCATCCAAGCCCAAAAAGATCTAGATATCAGTTGGAGTCGTGGGTTTAGGAAACCCTTTAACCACAACCACCTTTTGCGGATCCACTATGATCCCCTCGCTAGAAATTATATGACCAAGAAAACTCACAGCGTTCAACCAAAACTCACACTTAGAGAACTTGGCATACAATTATTGTTCCTTCAAGGTCTGCAATACCACACGAAGGTAATTATCATGATCTATCTCACTTTTCGAATAAACCAAAATGTCGTCAATAAACACAATGACAAAGAGATCCAAAAACTACCTGAAAATAATGTTCCTCAAGTCCATAAATACCTCCAGGGCAATAGTCAATCCAAACAACATCACCAAGAATTCAAAGTGCCCATACCGAGTACGAAAAATCATCTTAGGGATATCTTCCCCCGTAATCTTAAGCTGATGACACCCAGATCGAAGATCTATTTTAGAAAAAAACTTGGCACCTTGAAACTTATCAAATAGTTTATCTATCCTTGGGAGTGGATACTTGTTCTTGACCATCACCTTATTCAATTGCCTATAATCAATGTACATTAGAAGAGACCCATATTTTTTGCACTCGAACAACATCGATGCACCCCACGGGGATACACTAGGATGAATAAACCCCTTATCCAGAAGATCCTTACATTGATTCTTGAGTTCTGTCAACTCAGTTGGAGCTACTCTATAAGGAGGAATAGATATTAGACGAGTGTTCAGATTCAAATCAATACCAAACTTTATTTTCCTATTCGAAGGAACACCAGGAAGATCATCTGGAAAGACCTTAGGAAACTTATTTACCACCGGGACTAATTGTAAAGAAGGACCTTCCAAGTTAGAATCTTTAACCCTGACCAAGTGATAAAAATAACCTTTAGAAATTAACCTTTGAGCTCTAAGATAAGAAATAACCCTCTCCCTAGAAGCTAGGGAACTACCCTCCCACTCTATTACTGGTTCACCAGGGAACCTAAAGACAACCTTATGGGGTTCGATGATCCAAGAATGCATAACATGAGTGTAACTAATCCATCCCCAGAATAACATCAAAATCCACCATATCAAGTTCAAAAAAATCTACCAAAATCTGGCTACCACCAACAGATACCACACACTCCCTATAGACTCTCTTAGCAATAACTGAGTCACTTACTAGGGTAGAAATAAAAAAAGGATCCAAAATAACCTCAAGATCAAAACCAACACATACAGCCACAAACGAGGTCACATAAGAAAGAGTGGACCCCGAATCAAGCAGACAATACACTTCACGAGAAAAGAGTTATAATGTACCAGTAACGACATCAGGTGATGACTCAGATTCTTGTCGGGATGCCAAAGCATACAACCTGTTTTGGCTAACACTAGAATCAGGAGTAGTAACAGAAGTAGTCGTGGTACCACCAAGTGCAGGAGCAGAAGATAAAGCCACCGGTACCTTATTTTCTCCCTAAGAAACCTTATTAATCGGAAAATCCCTGAGCCAATGGCCTGCCTGGCCACACTTGAAGCAATTGTCCCTTTTTTCATCATAATAACCCCAATGAGGACAACCATAAAACTGATAAGAAGGGCATGATAAAACTGGCTGACCCCTACTCGGTTGATATTGGGCAACTTATGCCCAGAAATTATCACTACCTTGATGACGCCTATCACCTAAATGCTTCGGGTAAGGGACCTTAGTAGTAGAGAAGGAACCAGAACTCCCCCACTTCTTTATCTTTCATTTGCCGCGATCTCGACCACCCTGATACTGAGTACCTTCCTGATCAGAAAACCTGCTCTTGTTACCCTACTAATCTCCGAACTCTACCTATTTCATCTTCTATACATGTTGCATATAAACAGTCAACCTAGAAATATCCATATCTTCAATCAGCAAGGCAGTCTTGATTTCCAAGATCGAATCCCAATTCAACCTAGAAGAAAACTTTCTCATCCTTGCTCTCATGTCAGTGATAACGCTCAACTTACACGTAAATTTAGTGTAAGGCAGTCATCGTTAATATATTTACCCCACTTTGGAGTCGGGGTCGAATTCACAAGAGAACAATGTGAGTGACGATTAAACTAATTTGAAACTAAAGCTATAAGTTGAATTCAAAAAAAATGATACAAAAAGATAAAATGAGGGTTTTTAGGGATCAAACAAATGTTAAGGTTGAACTTGCTTCAGAACTCAAAGCCAAAATTTCAATAGTTCAAATCAATGATAAGGAAAAACTAGGATTGTGATCACTATGATTACTAATCCCCATTAAATAATAACTGTAGCATTGGGTTTTCATGACTTGTGGGAAATACCAGATTATTAGTTTCGACAGTCCATCTATGTGTTTCTCAACCTACCTAGATGTTGAACTCCCTAATTCCCTCGAACATAGGGAAATATTCTATTCATACTGATTTATCTCAAGTTGATCAATCTTGTAACAAAATTAATCATTAGATGAGAACTTAACTTTCCCAAATCCTCGTTGATAATTCGCTACCTTTAGTTTATTTCTCAGTTCGAGCAAATCAACATAAAGACGAATCTATTGTTTGCAACCAATAAATAACAATCATAACAAAAAAATTATCAAGATGTCCCCATAATCACTCAAACCCTAATCAACTATTAAATCCTTGGAGGAATAATCATAGATCCCACAACCCTAGTTGTGGGTTTTAGTGCCACATGAAAAAAAAAAGATAGAAATAATTTTATTCATCATTCAAAGTAATTAAACTTACAATAAATGAAGTCTGAAGTTGATTCTCTTCTAAGTTCAAGAGAAAATTCCCACAACCAAATCAAAGAGTTGAAAATTGAATTCTAAGTTAAGAGCCCCCAAAGAGAGATAAACCAGCCTTTGGAATGAGTCCCAGCAATTTCAAGATGATGAATGAAATCCTAAAAGATATTTTTTATATACTTCAAACTAATTATGGAAACAAAATCACAGCTTTTTTCTCAGACAGATGATGTCGTGGGTGATAGCTTATCAGGAGTCTGACGACTTATTAGGAATGTCGTTAGCTCCTCTTTACTTTTGACAATCTCTGCCTTAGGTTGACGATAAGGTGTGAAGGCTTATCATACCTTTGATGACTTATCATGGATGTCATCACATCTTCACTTCAATTTCTCAAGCACTGCCCAAGACTGACGATGAGCCTGACGGCTTATCACAACTCTGACAGCCTATCACAGGTTGTCGTAACTTCTTCCAGCTGAATCTCCTTCTCTGTCTAAGGCTAACGATGAGTCTGATAACTTATCAAGGTGTTGACGACTTATCAGATAAGTCATCAACTATACTTCCCTTCTTATTTTTCTCAAAAATCAACTCTTTTACCTCCGTTGTTGCTGGTTCTCTTGCATCTTGACTGTTACTGCAATATCAAGGAGAAAATAATCAAAAACAACAAAAGTTGCTTAAGTTTTGCAATCATTCTCAGTTAAAAGCCTCAAATATGTTTGAATCTTCTCACACATCAGTACCTTCAACTTAAAACAATTGCTTGTCCTCAAGCAACTAAAGCACAACCAAGAGGATACAAATTACATTCGGCAGTCTACCATCTATATTATCTCAAAATATCTTCACCATCTCCAAGGTCAATTGATTTAAAAAAAACTGGGTATATTATTGAAAAACAATAATGCGATACACATGAATCAAGATATGGCATCAATTCAGCAACAACAACCATGCATGTACAGAGATTACACTATCCAAACAAGTTAGCAACTAGCAACGTGACCAGTATGCCCTCACTACAAAGTAGTCCCAATTTACTTTTATCAAACATCACATATGTAACCATGGGGACAATCAAAAGACGCTCACTCTCAGAATGAAGTTCTAATCAATGTATGCCAAATACCATAGGCTTGCCCTTATTTACATTACCAAGATTTTCAGATAGGTCAGCTAGGATCACTATAGGTCTTCTATTTGTCTTGTAATGTAGGCTAGGGGCTGGTATAATACTCGATGATATTTAAAGTAACTAAGCCTCCTTGATACCACACTAGCTTCTGGGATCTCACTTATTAACCTTTTTTCTATTATTCTCTTTTCTTGATCACATATATTAAGGATGGGTGCAGTCTTTCTGACAATAATTTCTTCTTTTCCACAACTTATCTTTTCTTATTCTTTTTCCACCACACCCAGCTTTTTATTCTTTTCTTTTATTCTATTTTTCTTCATACTCATTTTACATCATGCACCCTTATGGTATCCACCCTCAACTTAGGCTATTTGCCTAAGTCAAAGTGCATAATGTCCAAGGAGGACCAGGGCCAAAATAGGTTCATTGTGATACAAATGGGAAGGTGATAGGTATAATAAAAAGAATAGGCATTCAGGCTCAAAATCAGGATCAAGGGATATTATTTACACATGAAAAGTCATTTAGACTAAAAGTAGACTAATATCAATAACGACCTATGATCCTTTAGTAACCTCTATCCTACAACCAATGCAAGATCAATCGGTCAAGTTTTGGATTTAACACACAACAGGAACTAGGTAGTATCTCACACACACATGGCACAAAGGTACATCACAAACTACTACCTATTCGGTTCATGCAATTATTTAGTAATGGTTATCATGTCCCTAGTACTAATGCCATAACAAAATGCACAGTGGTCACACATAAATGCATATCACACAGTTATAAAATAGACCATTGGAGAGGTGTTCAAAAATCAACAAAAACATGTTAACTACCTCAGGTACTTGTATTTCTCCTAGTCAACTACAATATGTTACAACAAATCACAATACGCCTAAATATGTCAGCTCTACTAGGAACAAGACTCCAGGAAAAAGAGGCACGGCAACAAAAAGCCCAAGAGGATATCAATACCCACAAGTAGCCCCACCCTCAACTTAAAATCATATGATGTCCCCAATGCGTCAAACCAAAACAAGAGAGTTAGAAATATACATGTGGTACCATGGGTGCGAAGATCTGATGTCAATCACATAATACGAATACAAATAACAAAATACCTTGAGTTGCCTCCCATGTAGTGCCTAATTTAATGTTGCGACATGACTAGGTTATCTTGACTACTCAAAATTCATCAAGATACCTTAAAATTGCTTTATCCTTTATCCCTCCACTTAGACGATTTGAATTGTTGGCCCATCTTTCGATCTTTACATCTTTTAGATGCGTTGGGGAAATGTGAGAGCATGATAAGGAAAGTTCTATCACGCCACTTCAAAGACTTGAACCACTTTCCCAATTTTGCACCGAACTTTCGTATAGGCTTATTTGGCTACAGTTAGAATCTTAAAAAGACACTAAATGGACATCAATCTTTAAGATTATTGGCCTTCAAGATTGGGGTTGTATTATACCCTTTCGATAGGACAAACTCCAAAATATAAAAAATTTTCTCCTCATTTCCAAAATTCATCATTTTCTTGGGTGATTCGACTTTCATCATATCCACCAAGCATAATATTGAAAAGTGATTCGAGTGAGGTATTCTCCCTAATTTCAGAGTTGCATCCTTCTCAACCTTTTCACCCCGAATTGGTCTAGAGTCTTTAAAAGAGATTGGCATGGTTTCTTATTTTACCTCTAGCACTATTTCCTTAATCTTGGCATCATCTCTCATGGTTGGTTCGGTTGGTTAGGGAATCACCGAGGGTTGCTCATCATCAAGCTCAACATTAATATAGGGTTCTTGTTCCTCATCTTCAAACTCTTTCATTATTTTAAATGATTCCACAGACAAGATATCATCTAAACATAATATAAAAGAATGCTTTGAATGATTGACCTCTATATCTATCTCCTCATGAATGATTGTCTTTATGACTTGACGCATATCATATACAATATTATTATTTTTCCTGGAGATCAAACATTCGTTGAAACATAACTTCAATGCCACTCTTACCGGTGCTTTGTTTTTCTTTTTCTTGACCATAAGACCTATCAAACTCATAAGAAGAACTAAAATTTGGGTTAGCACAATAGGGGGAGGGGGAATTTGGGCAATCACTCCAATGTCCATCTCGACCACCACATAAAAAATAATTATACTCCCGATAGGATGGAGATGGTGCACACATCTCTCTCCAGAGAGCATATCTACAATCTTTCAAAAAGTGAGGTCCATCACAATATGGACATAACTCATCAAGATAAGATTTCCAACCACCAAGCTTATGTTCATTCCACGATGCCATAGTAATAAGTAAACTAAAATAAAAATTTACCTAACACCAGAAAAAAAAACTAAAAAAAAATATTTACAAATTTGAATTCAAGCAAGTAGGCTAAAATACCAAACCAACTCAATACGCCAAATTGTTCCCCGGCAATGACGCCATTTTTTAATAACGCTCAACTTACACGTCAATTTAGTGCAAGGTGGTCGTCGTCAATATATTTACACAACTTTGGAGTCGGGGTCGAATCCACAGGGGAAACAATGTGAGTGGCGATTAAAATAATTTTAAACTAATGCTATAAGTTGTATTCAAACAAATGATACAAAAAGATAAAATGGTGGTTTTCAATGTCAAACAAATATTAAGGTTGTAACTTGCTTCAAAACTCAAAGCCAAAATTTCAATAGTTCAAATCAATGACAAAGAAAAACTAGGGTTGTGATCACTATGATTACTAATCCCCATTAAATAATAATTGTAGCATTGGGTTCTTATGACTTGCGAGAAATACCAGATTATCAGTTTCGATAGTCCATCTAAGTGTTTCTCAACCTACCTAGATGTTGAGCTCCCTAATTCTCTCGAAATTAGGGAAACATTCTATTGATACTGATTTACCGCAAGTTGATCAATCTTGTTACAGCATTAATCATTAGATGAGAACTTAACCTTCCCAAATCCTCATTGATAATTCACTACCTTTAGTTTATTTCTCAATTCGAGGAGATCAACATAAGGTTGGATCTATTGTTTGCAACCAATAAATAACAATCATAACAAAAAAATTATCAAGATGTCCCCACAATCACTCAAACCCTAATCAACTATTAAATCCTTGGAGGAATAATCATAGATCCCACAACCCTAGTTGTGGGTTTTAGTGCCACATGAAAAAGAAAGAGATAGCAACAATTTTATACATCATTCAAAGTAATTAAACTTACAAAAGATGAAATTTGAAGTTGATTCTTTTCTAAGTTCAAGAGAAAATCCCCACAACCAAATCAAAGAGTTGAAAATTGAATTCTAAGTTAAGAGGCCCCAAAGAGAGATAAACTGACCTTTGGAATGAGTTCCAGCCATTTCAATATGATGAATGAAACCCTAAAAGCTGCAATTTATATACCTTCAAAATAATTATGGAAACAAAATCACATATCACAACTTCTTTCTCAGACAGATGACGTCGTGGGTGACAGTTTATCAGGAGTCTGACAACTTATCAGGAAGTCGTCAGCTTTTCTTCACTTTTGATAATCTCTACCTTAGGTAGACGATAAGGAATGAAGTCTTATCATACCTTTGACGACTTATCATGGATGTCGTCACATCTTCACTTCAATTTCTCAAGTACTACCCAAGCTTGATGGCTTATCACAACTCTGACGGCCTATCACGGTTGTTGTCACTTCTTCCATTTGAATTTCATTCTTTGTCTAAGGTTGATGATGAGTTTGATAACTTATCATGGAGTTGATGACTTATCAGACAAGTCGTCAACTACACTTCTCTTCTTATTTTACTCAAAAATCAACTTTTTTACCTCCGTTGTTGCTGGTTCTCTTGCATCTTGACTGTTACTACAATATCAAAGAGAAAACAATCAAAAATGACAAAAGTTGCTTAAGACTTTGCAATTATTCTCAGTTAAAAGCCCCAAATGTGTTAGCATCTACTCACACATTAGTCAGCCACCAAATTAGGAGCATATCTTGAAAGATGATGAAACTTCAAGGCATATTCCTTGATAGATGTTCTCCCTTGCTTAAGATTTACAAACTTCTCCATCTTTGCTTCCCTCAGCTCTTGAGGAAATAAACACTCCAGAAATGCTCCAGAAAAATCAACCCATAAGGATGGCTTCTCCCCATCTCTTTTATCCCTATCACACTCTTCTACTATTGTTATGCAACATCCTTGAGCTGATAAGTTATAAAATTCACACCTTCCACATTAGTGGCATGTAACACCCTGAATATGTTCTCCATCTTATCCAAAAAAACCTGAGGATTCTCCTCCACCTTCACACTAATAAAAGTAGGAGGATTCAGTTTCATAAACTGACAAACCCTTGTGGCTTTAGCAGAAAACCCACCAGACGTATCTCGCTCAGCCTGAGTAGCAACCAATTTAGAAATTATAGGTATAGACTGGCAAAATTTTGCATTAGTCACCTCACCCTGAGGAGGACTAGTAACTATCAAAGAAACTCCAGAACTATCGGGGATAGGACACTAAGATCAAAAATAAACTCGAGACGTAGGACGTACCCCATCAACATTATCCCCAGAGGGGACTGTAGAGATTTTTTGCATTCCAGATCATCGAGGCATAATCTGAAAAGTGAACATCTCAGTATTAGACAAGAATTCTAGGAATTAGACTTCAAGATTGAAAATAGAATACCAAGAAAGTGAAACATTCCTAAATACCTTGTAGCCTCTCTTATGAGTATGGCGCGCTACACATCTTTAAAAAAGACTCTACTCGATACGGCTTTATGGACTCCTAATTGAAATGAATCTAAAGCTCTGATACAAACTTGACATGACCGACTGGGGTCCTTGTCGTGATAGGCATCCTAAGTCTAACTATGACCGAGGACCACCCCCTTGTTACCCAATCAAACCACCATTAGCATACCTTGAGTTAGCTGAATACCAAACATATAACAAGATAGCATAACTGGATAAGGATTGACTTTGGGATAGGTCCATTCTTAGATAAACCCTATCAAGTCATCCCGTCATACCAAGCCATCCAACCATACCAAACCAAACCAATACCGAAACAAGAGCCATAAACCAGGCCAAAACCAAATAAGTTCCAAAACATAATATGATTAATCTCAAAATAAAATATGATTAAACTGTGAGAAATTATATCTGATGATGTCAACCCTAATTCCAATGTCAATATTAAGGACGACACCAATACCAATCCCACCCATCCCAACCCATAGCAGTACCAAAAAGACTTTAAACAAAAGAGTAACAATATTTGGTTGGGACATACCCCAAACCATAGCCAAAACCAATACCCAGAAATAAATCAAAATGTCTAAGAGTATCCATAATATGAAATAGAGACTTTTGTAAAGATGGAAGCTTGCAACTTTAATTCAATAATTTTCCATGAGTTAATCAATATGTAGGAGGAATAGAATGGTCAGTTCCTGTATAGCATGGCTATACAACCACCCAAAGACGGGTTAGCGAGTGATCGCTAGCATAAAATTAGGATAAGGATATAATAATGCCATTTATAAAACCAAGTAAGACCATCCATATGCACACAACCATACATATATGTAACGACCTGAGACTACCCCCTAGTCATCACACGGTTCTAGGAACCACAAGTGATCTCAAGCTAATATATGAACTAACATACTGTTAAAAAACTGAATTATGACATAATAAATAGTTTTTTTTGCTGTGCGGAAATATAATCACACTGAAAAACTGAAATAAACACAATAATGATAAAGCTTTACAATCTGATAAATCTGAAGAATGAAATTGGAATTACATGATTGACTCTGACTGATATCTAAGAAGCCTCTACTATACTGTCTATAGATAGTTGGAACATGCCTCCAACTACCACTAATCAATACACATGGAGAATAAATAAATTGTACATAAACTAAAACTATTTGGAGTTCCCAAAGTAGGAGAACTCATCAACTGCTGGCTGGAATCTGCAATTGTCTGATCATGATGTGTGGGCTATAATAGTACCTACATTATGAAACAATGTAGCCACACGGACCTATATGTGGATCATTACTTCTGAAATATACTGAGTATGAAGGGGTGAATGCAATAAGTAAAACTTATTTCATATATAAAATCTTAAAACATGCATGCTAAGTGTAAGTAAACTCACCCATAGGCTGGAATAAACTGAAAGCCGAAATATCATAAAACATGAGTAATAAACCAAATCTAGTAAGCTGGTGAATCTCAACACTTAGTTTCGGTAAAACTTTACTTTTATGAGATAAGTAGAACTAAAGCTGGGATATGGCAAAACATGGATTCTGTAAGAATACTGGCTCTAAAAGTATGTGGTGAAGACTGACCTAAATCAAGGATCTAAATATACAATCACATTGAGCACGAATGCATGAACATACTAACTTACCTGATTCACTGAATGATTAATAGTTGAATACTGGTCATGTAAGACTGAACTGTACTTAGTTTGAATAACTGGACTGAAATTATAGAGTGATATGCATATAAGGTAAGGACTGACTGAGTAACATGAGATAATTAATCATAAATGAGTGTAAACTATATTTTCTGAGAATGCAAGACCAAGCTTATAACATAATTCTGAAATAGTCTGTAAACTAAAATACTGAAATCTGATTACTAAATAATTGATATCTATACGTTATGGTCAAGCAACACTGAATTTGAATTACTGAACTGATTACTGGATTAAGAATGTAAGTGATACTATAACTGAGAATGTGGTAGGTATCATCTAACCGACATGCCCCAATCTGAGCTAGTTGGGGTCCAACATGTAACCCAAGTTAGAAAAGTGATAGTACTGTGCCACAGGTACTTTCACTGGCTATGTGGATCCACTATACTAATATACTATATTGTCCCAAAGGAATAAGGTTGTCAAGCCTGAAATGGCGGGTGACTCCTGCGAGATAGTCAAGCCTAAATTGACGGGTGACTTCTCATATCCTACGCTGACTATGTAGTTTGGAATACAAGGACTGCTACTAACTACTCTGCCTAACTGATGAAAAAGCTGCCATCCCTGCCTTCCCTCAGTGCTAAATCCTACTCCCAACTTAAAGACACTAAAATACTAGCTGGTGTATGCACTGATAACTGATAACTGATCATCTAAGAGCATTGTATTCTGAAAATATTAGTGCATACGGATTCTGAGGTAATTATTAATGTATAACTAATAATGGAACTGAAACTAGACTGAGCTAACTTACTTGGACTCACAACTAACCATATTACTGATTGAATGATATTTCCTATGGTATAACTAAAATCATTTTATAGATTCTAAAAAACTAGACAACAGCTAAATTTCGGGTATTCATAGCCCCTAGGACTCGATAGCAATAACAATAAGAACACATGAGAGCATTTGGAACCATAATAAGTATGCATTATTTGAAGGAACCCATCACTTGGGTATTTCATCAAACAAATGGTTATAAATACTTTAACATGGTGAAATTCATCAAACACATGGGGATCATGAACTTGGACATGGGAATATCTTAAATAAAGGAACATAGCATGATTACATAACTAAAATCATGAATTTAGGAATATACATGAAATTTGCTTAAAATAGGACATGAGTGTCTAATTAAAACATGTAAGGTTCATAGCATGAATGTAAGAATGTCCTAAACATGGGTGAACAATATAATTATATGGAAAAGTTCATAACTTGGGGATTCATCTTAAAATTGACTTAACATGATATGGGAATTTCATCAAACATGTGAAAGGCATGAATTTAAATCATGGAAATATTGCTAAACATCATGAATTTAGGATCTATCACGGAATTTACTTGACTAAAGCATGGGAAATTAAAATTCACAGCATAGGAAATTCAAATCTTGCATGTGATTAGACATGGGCTGAATTGCATTTAAAGATACCATGAAAACATGAAATTCTATTTTTCTTGAACATACAAAATACCATAATCATAAATATTCATTCTTTAATTTGAAAGAGAGAGATTTTGGGCTCCATGGGTGAAAGAAAACTCATGTATGAACTCCCACATACCTTATCATGCTTGATTTGATGTAATAGCTTGACTTCGAAGCCTTTGGAGATGATTTTAAAAACATTCTTGAAGTTTTTGAATTAGGAACCCTAAATTCTACATTCTTGAAGTTCTTGAATTAGGAACCCTAAAGTCTTGATCTTTTTGTTGAAGATAAGAAGATGGAATTGATGATTCTTGAGGGAATTGATTAGTGTTTTTCTTGAGGGAAAAAATGGAGAATGAGGGCAAATAATGCCCCAATTGAAGCCTTAGATCGTGTTTTTACGTCCTGTGTTGAGGTGAGAAAAACCCCATTGCCCCTCCATCATTTAAATCAAAAATTCGTAACTCGAATTGCCATTTGAAGGACCACCGCGACTTAGTGTAAACGCGGTGGCTTACTGCCTCACATGAAAAATGCCATAACTTTTGACTCGGGTATTAAATTAAGGAAAAACGGGTATTGTTGGAAAGCTAACTCAATTATCTACAATTTGATGGGTCTTGAGATTAAAATTCTACATATGTCAAAAGTTATACACTTTCAAAGTTGACCTTTATAGAATCGAACACCAAACATTGGGCGAATTAAAAGATCTTAGCTTAACCTGGTTCTATATGATTTCTATGAACACTATGGACCTAATAAGCACTTCAAACACTTAGGATAAAGGTCATGACACATGCATTCAAATTATGTATCAAGAACATGACAACTACACCTGCACCGCGACGCGATGATCCCCCCATCACTATACTCATCGTGACGCAGTGCAATCACGGTGGGTAACTAGAAATTGACAATTGCCTTTTCACACTCCACCGTAATGTGGTGGAACTTTTTGAGCTATAATCACTGCGATGCAATGGAATCATGGTAAGCTACTGGAATTCCAACCCAAAAATAATCCAAAACTAGTCTAAAAATCTGAAATCTTTCTGATATGTTATTCCTAACTCCCCTAATCATGAATTAAATCAAGAACCACTGTCTTAGAGTTTGAAAGGTCAACTTAAATTCCTCAAAGTTAGAAGGCCTTAAAATAGTTAAGTCCTAAATACATAGCTAAATTTTCAAGCTTTTAGCCTCTTATGCAAGCACTAGGAGCAGAACTAAACTATGAAAAGTATGGGGTATTACAATATCTCCTCCTTGGGAATATTCATCCTCGAATGAGATTGATTAGACTTAGAGTAATATAATAAGGCAAATGAGATCATATTTAAAACATAATTGACTTGGAACATGATTGCATAACTGATTCTGAAACATGATACATGAACTGAATATCATGAACTAAACTGATTTCTTGTATACATGTATTGATATGAGAATGATTATAAGGTTGGGATAGAAATTAAAGATTCAACTGATGAGTAACCATTACTTCAAGTTAGATCTTATTTCATGAAGGAAATTGAAAGGTTTAGGGCATGAATACTCGGGATGCTATAATATATTTCCCCCTTGGGATACTTCATCCCCCGAATGATACTGACTTAGCTGAAATACTAAGGAAAGACTGAGATGATGCTCGGGAAACTTATGGATTGAATCATGACTAAATATCTTGTATTTGAAACTAATTCATAATGTATGAACTGAGCTGAATTTACAAATTACATGGATGTGAATGGAAAGACTGAGATGATGCTCGGGAAACTTATGGATTGAATCATGACTAAATATCTTGGATTTGAAACTAATTCATAATGTATGAACTGAGCTGAATTTACAAATTACATGTATAACTAGATGGAAAGATGGAAAGCCATAGGAACTTGTCTACCTGACTGCTAGACTAGATTGTTGGCTATACGTACTGAATTATACTAAAATTTTATACTTAACTATACATTCCACTTGTACACTAACATTACATTCAATCCTATCTTCATAACCACACTTAAACTTGTAGGTAAACCACTATAAAAGAATATTTCTCATTTTATCTAAACCTCTATCCTTAAAACTTTCATGCACTAGCCCAAGAAAACACACATAGAATTTTAACTAATCATGATATAAAGAGAGACCACTGAAAGTTAGAACTTGAGGACCTAAACATGAAAGAATAACTTTGACACTCAACTGAGGTCTGAGGAATAAAGTATCAATGACATGAATTCGTTAGAGAGGTCGGAATTGAGGACATAATGACATAAACTGAATTCCGCTGATCATTATGAGTGTAGCATGAGTATCTGGATCTAAACATACTCTAAAACATGAGTAAATGAGTCATGAGCTGCATGACCTGAGTTTGGAGTTCATGATTTCATGGAACATGATTTATATTGATGAATGAACTGGAACACCTCACACTAGAAATTGAAAGCATACATGGTTTTTCTATAAAGTGCATGAATATGAGCTGTGATAAGGGAGCTGACATATTAGGCATGAGTAGATATCGTGGTGACTGAAAAACTTTGAACTGATATAAGAATAGGTTGGAAATCATCCTTCCGCACTACTTTTCTTCACGTACTGGCACTACTATTAGAATCTAAAAGCCTGACTTGGTTACTTGTTCTATGATCTCCCCCTTAGCTTTAAGCTATTTTTGTAAGTCTGTGAACCCCTTAATAAACTCTAAACTGAACTGCAATCACTTTACTCTATATTCAGGGTATAATAATGCACATGAATGGTAAACTCATCCACACCACCATACTTACTCTTGAATTATCAAACTTAAATTCTTGCATACACTGTTCAAGCATACTGATTCACCTTTCATACAACTAGCCCTATGAATATATAATCAGCTCAATCTGGATAATGTTATCCCAACTCTACTACTGCTAAACTTCTGGTTTCATACTTCTAACTTTAAATCACATACTTAAAAAGGGATTCTGAGAAGGAAATCTGAAAGCACTTCTGACTTTGGCTTAATGCATGATTCTCATGAACATGAATAAAATATTTCAAACTTTAGGACATAAGGGCACTAATGGGAAACTTTCTGAGCTAACATACAATCCCATAACTGTCTGTAGGGAATGACTGAGGAAAACTCTCTGTAAAGACTTAAGCTTCATTGTTTCTATTACCTCAAAACTAAGAAAGAGTTAGCATAAATAGAGCTAGATGAGGATCTACATAAACTTCTTAGATAATACTTCTACTACACGATCTGAGACTTGAAATAAGGGAAACATTTCCTAAATTCCTTGTAGCCTCTCGAAGAAAAGTATAGAGATCTCCGTATCATTCCGCAAGACTCAATTAGACACAGTTTCATTGACACCCTAGGACACTTAAACTTTGTGCTCTGATACCAAGTTTGTAACGACCCGAGACTACCCCTTAGTCATCACACAGTACTAGGAACCACAAGTGATCCCAAGCTAACCCATGAACTGGTATACTGTTAAGCAACTGAATTATAACATAATAAATAGCTATTTTTTTGTATGGAAATATAATCACACTGAAAATATAAAATAAACACAATACTGATAAAGCTATACAATCTAATAAATCTGAAGAATAAAACTGGAATTATATGATTGACTCTGTCTTACATCTATGAAGCCTCAACTATAGTGACTATAGATAGTTGGTACATGCCTCCAACTACCACTAATCAATACACATGGAGAATAAATAAATTGTACATGAACTAAAACTATCTAGAGTTCCCAAAGTAGGAGAAATCATTACCTGCTGGCTAGAATCTGCAATAGTATGATCATGATATGCGAGCTATAAATAGTACCTATATTATGAAACAATGTAGCCACACAGACGTATATGTAGATTAGTACTTCTAGAATATACTGAGTATGCAGGGGTGAATGCAATAAGTAAAATTGATTTCATATATAAAATCTTAAAATATGCAAGCTAAGTGTAAGTAGACTCATTAATATGCTGGAATAAACTGAAAGTTGAAATATCTTAAAACATGAGTAATAAACCAAATCTAGTAAGCTGGTGAATCAACACTTAGTCTCTGTAAAACTTTACTTTTATGAGATAAGTAAAACTGAAGCTGGGATATGGCAAAACGTAGATTTTGTATGAATACTGGGTCTAAAACTATATGGTGAAGACTGACCTAAATCGAGTATCTGAATACACAATAACATTAAGATGAATGCATAAACATACTAACTTATCTGATTAACTAAATGATTGATATCTGAATACTGGTCATGTAATACTAAACTATACTAAGTTTGAATATCTAGACTGAAACTGTAGAGTACTATGCATATGAGGTAAGGACTGACTTAGCAACCTGAGATAACTGAGCAAGAATGCATGTAAACTGTATTGCCTAAGAATGCAAGACTAAGCGTGTAACATAATTCTAAAATAGTCTGTAAACTGAAATACTGAAATATGATAACTAAATAACTGATATCTATATGCTATGTTCAAGAAACACTGAATCTAAATTACTAAACTGATTACTGGATTGAGATTGTAAGTGAGACTATAAATGAGATTGTGGGAGGTATTATCTAACCGACATACCCCAATCTGAGCTAATTGGGGTCCAACCTATAAACCCAGTTGGAAAGGTGTTAGTATCGTGCCATAGATAATACCACTGGCTGTGTGGATCCACTATACTGATGTACTGTATTGTCTTGAAGGACTAAGGGTGTCAATCCTGAACTGATGAGTGACCCCTGCGAGACAGTCAAGACTAAACTAATGGGTGACTTGACATATCTTATGCTGGCTACGTAGTTTAGGAATACAAGGACTGTTACTAACGGCTCTTCCTAACTGATGGAGAAGTCGTTATCCCTGCATTCGCTCGGTGCTAAATCCTACTCCCAACTGAAAGACACTGAAATACTAGCTGGTGTATGCACTGATAACTAATAACTGATAACCTCAGGTCATGGTATTCTAAAAATATCAGTGCATATAGATTCTGAGGTAATTATTAATGTATAACTGATAATGGAACTGAAACTGGACTCAGCTAACTTAATTGGACTCGCAACTGACCATATTACTGATTGAATGATATTTCCTATGGTATAACTGAAATCATTCTGTTGATTTTGGAAAACTAGACAACAACTAAATTTCGGGTATTCATAGCCCCTAGGACTCGATAGCAATAACAATAAGAACACATGAGAGCATTTGGAACCATAATAAGTATGCATTATTTGAAGGAACCCATCACTTGGGTATTTCATCAAACACATAGTTATAAATACTTTAACATGGGGAAATTCATCAAACACATGGGGATCATGAACTTGAACATGGGAATATCTTAAATAAAGGAACATAGCATGATTACATAACTAAAATCATGAATTTAGGAATTCGCATGAAATTTGCCTAAAATAGGACATGGGTGTTTCATCAAAACATGTAAGGTTCATAGCATGAATGTAAGAATGTCCTAAACATGGGTGAACAATATAATTATATGAAAAAGTTCATAACTTGGGGATTCATCTTAAAATTGACTTAACATGATAATGGGAATTTCATCAAACATGTGAAAGGCATGAAATTAAAACATGGAAATATTGCTAAACACCATGAATTTAAGATCTATCATGGAATTTACTTGACTAAAGCATGGAAAATTTAAATTCATAGCATAGGGAATTCAAATCTTACATGTGATTACACATGGGCTGAATTGCATTTAAAGATACCATGAAAACATGAAATTCTATTTTTCTTGAACATACAAAATACCATAATCATAAATATTCAGTTTTTAATTTGAAAGAGAAGGGTTTTGGGCTCCATGGGTGAAATAAAACCCATGGATGAACTCCCACATACCTTATTATATTTGATTTGATGTAATAGCTTGACCTCGAACCCTTTGGAGATGATTTTAAAAACATTATTGAAGTTCTTGGATTAGGAACTCTAAATTCTTGTTTTTTTTGTTGAAGAGAAAAAGATGGAATTGATGATTCTTGAGGGAATTGATTACGATTTGTTCTTGAGGGAAGAATTTGAGGATGAGGGCAGATAATGCCCCAATTGAAGCCTTAGATCATATTTTTATAACCTGGGTTGACATGGGAAAAGACCCCATTTCCCCTCCATCATTTAACCAAAAATTCATAACCTGGATTTCCATTTGAAGGGCCACCGCAACGCGGTGTAATCGCGGTGGCCTTCTGCCTCATATGAAAAATGTCATAACTTTTGACTCGGGTCTTAGATTAAGGCAAAATTTATATCATTGGATAGCTGACTCAATTATCTACAATATGGTGGGTCTTGGGATGAAAAATTCTACATACATCTAAAGTTATACACTTTCAAGTTTTACCCTTCCAGAATCTAACACCAAACATTGGACGAATTAAAGGATCTTAGCTCAACTTCGCTCTAAGTGATTTCTATGAACACTCTTCACCTAATAAGCACTTCACACACTTAGGATAAAGGTCATGACACATGAATTTAGATTATGGATCAAGAATATGACAACTACACCTTCACCGTGACGCGGTGATCCCCCCATTGCTATACTCACCGTGACGCGGTGCAATTGCGGTGAGTCACTAGAAATTGACAATCACCTTTTCTCGCTCCACCACAATGTGGTGGACCTTTTGGAGCTATACTCACCGTGATGCAATGGAATCGTGGTGAGCTACTAGAATTCCAACCCAAAAATAATCCAAAACTAGTCTAAAAATCTGAAATCTTTTTGAGATGTTATTCCTAACTCCCCTAGTCATGAATTAACTCAAGAACCATTGTCTCAGAGTCCGTAAGTTCAACTTAAATTCATCAAAGTTATAAGGTCTTAAAAATGGTTAAGTCCTTAATACATAGCTAAATTCTCAAGCTTTTAGCCTCTTATATGAGCACTAAGAGCTGAACTAAATTTTGAAAAGTATGGGGTATTACAATATATATATATATATATATATATAACCATACTGGAAAATTGAACCGGGTTTAGCATGACCTTAAAACCTTTACCTGGGTTGTATAGTTTTTCCATCCTAAACTACCCACGGGCTATATGGGTTCAATTCTCCCTACTGAAAAGTCCCCAGTGCGTGAAGCTGTATGACTATGGAATAAAACCTAGGATGACTAGTACAACCCCCAAATATAAAGTGTGACATTATGCATACGTTCACCAAGACTAAACCTCACATCGTCAAATATGAGTTTCTAGTTTTGGTCTCTCCTGGACCCCCACCTTCCACAGCTTTGCTACACACCCCGACATTATTCCCAATTAAAACCATTACCAAGCATTCGTCCAATCCACTAACCATTTATTAACCAAATCCATTAATAGTGGTATCGGCATACCAATAATAACTTGCAAGTTTTGTCCATAGCAAACAATATATAGGATTAAGGGATTCCATGTACCCTTCATGATTTCCAATTAACCAAAATCATGGCCACTAAGGACTTTTCAATCCATTTAAAACCATTTAAACCATTTATACCACTTAGGGTTCCATTACCAAGTTTAAACCATGCATAAGTTCCATTGAAAAACCAATATTATAGTGAAAATATTGTTAAAGGCATTTTATCAAACACATTGAGGGCATAGTATTTCCAAAACCAAAGTTCATTACCAAAGAACCATTCCCATGCAACCAATTATCCAAAACAACCATTAATGTATATAAAATCATAATTAAAACATGAGAAAAATATAACCAAGCATTTATAACCAAAACCCCCAAATCATAGTTGAAAACCCAAAATCATACAACAATGAAATCATAAAAACATTGTATAAAACCATGCCTTTAATTGGAACTAACAATAAGGGAAGATACCATGCCTTAATTAACAAAGTACACGGAGATAAACCACCAACAAGATCCCCAAATTAGTCCTCTAGTTGAAACCCTAGCTTTCTTTACTAAAAGCTTTTAAGATAATTATAGAGTATTTAGAAAGAGTTTCTAAGTGTTAATGAATATAATAATAGGGAAAGTAGCATCCCAATAGAGTTAGAATCTGTGGGACCTTATTCGTATAAGTGGGAAAATGTCCATAATACCCCCACTTAAGTTGCAAAAAAATCTTGTCACAGGGTATTACTGACGCTCACGAGTCATACCCTTTGATATGAGTGGTACCCACCGCTCATATACTAAGCCTCAACCCTTGGAACCAACACTGTCTAGTGTACGCCTCATCCTACCCAAGTTGTATTGACAGCATACGATCCATACCCTTCACCCGTATCCCTGGCAAAATAGAATCATAGAAGGTTTAAATATTGTCCACCATACGAGTCCTGGGTATGACTTGTACACTAGCTTATGGCTCTTAGTGAGACACTCGTAATCAAATCCAACTTAAGTCACCATGTGTAAGGTTAAGTAAAGGAACCAAATAACCTATATCAAACCATATGATTCATACCACCAAGTCGTACCCATTCCAGTGACCAAAATCCATCCCATCAACCAAAACCGATCAGCATACAACTAGACCATACCGTTCATACCCCAACATGTGACTTGTACCTATGAGTCATTAATTCTAGAGACCAGAATTCTATGAAATTTTCTAAGGTCCAGAATCCAGGGTGTTTCACGGGATAGGGAATAGAAAGATAGAATGTGGGGGTAAATAGAGTAGGGTTCTTATTTCTTTATAAAATAGGGGATTTGAATTAGCATCTAGGATAGGGATATACCTAGAAGCCTTACTTGATTCACTACAGGATGAAATATAAATGCTATTATCTTAGTTCTCACATCCCCAATCAATGATGCAGTTGTGGGTCTAAGTAGATTGGTGGTTAGAGGTCGGGAGACCATGATCATAAAATCAACCCCATGAATCAAAAACCACGATAAGTAATCTAGACGATAAAGTTTATTAGCATCATATTATTGTTCATAGTACTTTAGCCTCAGGTTTTTATCCATTGATTATTCAAAGTCTTTAATTTCCCGCATTGTTTTAGTTTACTTTTAATTTACAAACTTTCGGAACTCTTTGGTTATGTTTGTACTTATGAATCTCAATAGTTAAACTACAATTGGATAGTTTCTTAACACTAGTTCTTGTGGGATTGATAATTGGCTTGTATAAGGGCCACTTTACTACTTATGAGGCCACGTACACTTGCGTGTGTGCTTGGGTGCAACAAGTTTTTCACGCTATTGCAGGGGCCACGTACTCTTATAATTTGGCAATTATTTTTTTTTATTTTCACTTTTTAGATTTCTTTGGTTCTTTACACTTGGTCTTAGTATTGAATTTGCAGGAAATAGGTTTACAAGTAAGTAAGGTGGCAAGGGTTAGGGAGTTAGTTGAACAAAGCCTCGAACTCAAGCAATACTTACATCAATGAAGGAGAGAAGCAATCCTTCCTCGTATCCCAAAATTTCAAGAGGAACAAGACAATCACACTCTAATAGCTAAAGATTAACCAGCCCGTAGGACAGTTCGAGAAGTGGCAATTCCACTTCCGACAAATTTGACCTTTCCTTTTTAGAAACTGGCTATTGGGGGTAATTTTGAGCTGAAACAAAACATAGTGCAGCTTTTGATCAGCAGTGGATAGTTTACATAGCTTTCACTTGAAGATCCATAAGTCCATCTATGGAACTTTCTAGTGATCAGTGACACATTCATCCCTGCGGGTGTTTCAACTAATTATGTTAGGGTGACACTATTCCATATTTTACTATTAGGGGAAGCAAAGAAGTGGTTGAACACAGAGCCAACAAGTTTAATCACAACCTAGGATGACTTAGCTCAAAAATTCCTCATTTGATTCTTTCAATTTGGCAAGACTGTAAGACTTCACAGTGAGATTATGTGCTTCAAACAGAAGTTAGATGAGAATTTATATCATGCTTAGGAGAACTTCAATGATTTTCTCGGGACTTTTCATATCATCAGCAGTCCAATAAGGTATTAGCTCACACTTTTATTGAGACACTTGACCATAACACAAAAATTTTGCTAGATTTAGCTACAAGTGGTCAAGCTTTGGAGTTAACTTATGATGAGCTACATTCTTTATTAAATTAGATTGCTCAAGGAAATCTTGAGTGGCATTCTAACTCAAGAAATGATATAAGGAAGGTTGCAGGTGTGTTAGTGGTGGACCAATTAACTGCTATATCCACCTAGATTGTTGCTCTGCAAAATTAGATAAGTAATATGAAGTGAGGGTTACTCAGTTTGCAACTATAGTAAATGCAATTCAACAGACTACAGGTTGGTTTGAGGTTTGTGGTAATAGTAGGCATTCAGCGGCTATGTGTGCTGCAAATCCTGAGTCAGTGATGTTTGTGGGTAATGGTCAAAGGAAGAATTGGAAATACCCAAAATCTAAAGTGGCAGACTTAGCACCTAATTAATTACTGGAATAATCAGCAATAATAAACTCATTGGCTACAGGTTCAGATTAATCAGTCCATGACTCAAACGAACAATGTTGAAGAGATGTTGAAAGAAATTATAGTTGGTCAAGCACAGTTGGCACCAAAAATAAAAAATTAACAAGCAAACATGAATATCCAATAGGCAGAGATAAAAAGTCAGCAGATTGTTAACAGAAACTTAGAGATACAGTAGGGGCAGATGCAACGGGAACAAAATACCAGGCCTCAAGGTGGTTTTCCAAGTGATATTGAAAATCCTAAACAAGTAATGGCAATCTCTTTGAGGAGTGTAAGAATCTAAATGAATAACCTCCAAAGAAAACTAAGGAGGTAGATACAGAGTTAAGTCCCCCACAGGTACCTGAAAAGTTACTGAAAATTCAAGGAAGTCTAAGTACTCAAAAACAAAAGTTGTTGAACAGGTGAAGAAGAGACCACCACTACCTTTCCTACAAAAGCATATAAAGGAAAAAGAGGATGCATGCTTCAAAAAGTTCTTTGACACGTTCATAAAGCTTCATATTAACCTTTCTCTTTAAGATGTTTTGCAGAGAATGCCCAAGTATGATAAGTATTTGAAGGATGTGGTCACTAAAAAATTTAAGCTCTAGGATGCAGAGGCAGTAGCACTCACTGAGGAGTGTAGCTCTATAGTGATGCATAAGTTGCCCAAAAAGCTCAAGGACCCTGATAGTTCACCCTCCCCATTCAAATTAGGAATGGTGAGATGGTCCACATACTTAATAACTTAGGGGAAAGTATAAATATGATTCCCCTCTCTTTGTTCAACACTTTGGGCTGCAAAAATCCAAGATCGAGATGTGTGTTACTGCAATTGGCAAACTGGACCATAGCCCATCCAGAAGGAGTCATAAAGGATGTTCTCATCAAGGTTGATAAGTTTATTATTCCTGCTGATTTTATTATTTTAGATTTTTAGGAAAATAAAAAGTACTAGTCATCTTAGGATGTCTATTCTTGGTGATAGGAGGAGCATTGGTAGATGTGAGAGAGGGCACACTCATAATGAGGCTGGATGATAAGAGATAATTTCAAAGTGTACAAATCACTCAACACACTATCCCACTATAAGGATTTATGCATGATTACTATAATTGAAGGGGATAAGTGTGAGATAGATGAGTCTGTTCCAAAAAAGACTTCTTCGGACTACCTCATTAAGCAGCCAAAGCCACCAATACCTAAGCCCAAAAAGATGAAAATTGATGAGCCTGAAAATGCTATTGTTGAGAGAGTTATTGACCGTGATAGTTCATAATGAAGAGGTTAGAAATGAATAATAAAATGGCATCCTAGTGTGATAAAAAAATAAAGAAAAATAGATAAGTTACAAATTTGGTTCGTGTAGAGAAACTAAAACAGGCATTGCTTGGGAGGCAACCAAAGTTATGGTAGGTTTTATCTTTAGTATTTTAGTTTTTACTTTATGTAGTTTTTGTTTTTTTTAAGTCACAGGTTGAGGAGAAGTCTGAGTACCGAAAAACCTAAGCTAAGAAGCATGGCGAAGACTAAGTGTGGGATCCTCAGACCCTTTTTGATGTGTAAAGATGTTATCTAGCTAGAACTAGAGTCCTTAGAGAGTATTTCTATCTCTATCTTTTAAAGTATACTTTGGGGACAAAGTAGAGTTTTAAGTGTGGGGCGGGGAAACTCTCATTTTTAGGAGTAATTTTTAAAAAAATTTATGTTAGGAATAATAGTGAGATGTTCTTGTTGGTGCTATATGTGACTGCATGATGCTAGTGTTTTGATCTAAAAAGCATGTTGATAGTGTGAATTGCCACTGTTGAGACTCTTAGGCCCACGATTATGACTCTTGTTCATGTTGGCTTAATTTGAATTCATGTTATTGTTGGATTAAGAGTCTATGATAATCCTACTTGAGTTGAGCATATGCTATGTGCGTATGAGGATATAATATATTCCTTATTGAATGTGATGTCTAGAACTTGCCTAGTGTGTATGCAAAGTGAAATAAAGAGTGTGGGATTAAGAGATTATATAGGTATTTCTTTGATAGCCTTATTTCATACCTTATTTTGACCTACCATTGTGTATTATCCTAGTTAACCCCATTGAGACTTTAGATTATTCTTTGGCAGCCTCAGATGTATCATAATCCCTTTTTTGATTGACCTTAATAAGATTCAAAGCTCCTAAGTGCTTTAGGGTAAAATTATTTGAGTGAGGAGTTGGAAATTCAAGTAGGAGAAAGGTGAAATTAAATCCCCAAAGTGATAGTTATTGGTGTATAAAAATTGTTGTGTTATGGTTGGGAGTTAGAGAAATTTATGCTAAACAAATTCCCATATTTAGCCCAGTCGTGTTACAACGAACCTGTTTTGGCCTTGGTCCTCCTTGGACATTGTGCACCTTAACTAAGAATGGCTATCATAGGGGTGTATAATATATAATGGGTGTAAATAAGGGTAAAATCGAATGATGTGTACATAACATACTTCCACCATAGTATATATGAATGAGTTTAATGAGATGGGGCAAAAAAAGAAGTGGGTAGACAAAAGTGGTGTAGGTTGGTATTTAGTGGTCTTATTTGAAAAATGTGATGTATTGAAGCGCTTAGGGAAGATAGTTACTATTTTTGGCCTAAATAGTTCCTACCCATCTATTAGCCTACAATTCAACCATTAAAGACCTATTTGACCCCAAGCTTCATCAATTTGATATTAGTGGAGTACTACACTAAGGTCAAGCTTATGGTCCATTTTGTGCAACTTGTGAATTCCTTGTGAGAGCGAGTAAATTGACTCTTGTGTCCATTTTGTTATAAATTGCATTTATGTGAGTGATTATGGGTAACTCTCTTATTGTGAGGGCACATATTTGATGAATGTAGATGATTTGTATAATCTCTTTGATTAAAAAATATGTATGAGTTTTCCAACTAGGTGAGTCAATTCTTGAGGCTAGGATGTTTTGGAGTAGTGTTCTTGGACTTTTAATTGTGTATGTAACATGGTTAGTATAAAAACTTATCTTTTGTGTAGTCATTGTAGTACTAGATTGAGTCTCTTGCATTTAGTAGAAGTGTGGAGTCACTTAATATTTTGATGCTTAGATTAAAGTGTTGTTTGAGGATGAACAAGGCTTTAAGTGTGGGGTGATGATCTGAGGTGAATTTATGCACCTCAGTGTTGTTATCCTATATTATTTAGCCTTATTTTGAGGATAATTCATGTGATTTATGTGTTAACAATGATATTAATAAGAATTTAAGTTTTTAAGTATGTGATTACAATTTGGAAAGGTGTTTTCAAACAAGTGTGGGTTAAAGTTGATCATTTAGAGTGTAGATGAGAAAACTAGTTTTACTAGCTTGAGCTGGGTGGCATTCTAGTTGATCTCGGTGGATTATAATGTGTTTGATGATTTCCTAAAGGTTTTATTGTATATTTATGAGTGTAAGAACTTGTTTGTAGTGTTTAAAGTGTAATTAAAGCTAAGAGTCAACTCAATGAGCTAAGGATTAATAGGATGAGACTAGGCTTAGCTTGAGTTTCTAGTTCATCATTGTGGATTATTTGTTGTGCTGATCTCTAATCTATGGTATTTAATGATGTAGGATGCTTTTTGAGTATATTTTTTTATATTTTGATGATGAACCATCTGAAATGCAAGTGGAAATAACACCAAAAGGCTTGGAATGGACGACAAAGGTGCAAGGCCAAGTTTAACATCAAATGGTACTTTTCAGTGAGGGCAAGCGATATAAAGGCGACGCCCCCTTCACTTCATGGGACTAAGGCCCATGGAGACCCTTTTAGAGTGGTGTTCTATGTCCTATGGCACTCTCTCCATTCTGGTGGTGTATAGCCCGTGGTGTCTCCTCTTTTCCCTCACAGCCAAATCCCTTCCACTATAAATAAAACACTTTGTAATTACTTTGGGACATTTTTGAAGTTAGAAAGGGGATGCTCAACATATATTTTAGGGTTTATTTTTCCTTACTTTATCTTTTGAATGGATTTAATCATGTATGCAATAATTTTGATTATGGTTATGTCGATTAGTGGTTAAACACCCCCTTTTCGAGGTTAAAGCCAAGAACATGACTACGATTACTACGTATTGATTTGGTTTTATTTATTTATAATATTTGGTTGTTTGTTTACCCTTGCTATAATTATTTTAATGATTCATGACCCTTAGAATACATATATTGTCAACCTTATAATCTGGAGAGAAGGAATAAAAAGATAAAACATGGGAGTAAATAGAGTAGGGTTCTTATTCCTTTATAAAATAGGGGATTTAAATTAGCATCTAGGATAGGTATATACCTAGAAGCCTTACTTAGTTCACTATGGGATGAAATATAAATGTGTTTAGCTTAGTTCTCATATCCCTTCTAAATGATGTAGTTGTGGGTCTAAGTTAGATAGGTGGTTAGAGGTTGAGACACCATGATTATAAAATCAACCCTGTGAATTAACAACCAAGATAAGTAATCTAACTGATGAAGTTAATTAGCATAGTATGATTGTTCGTAGTACTTTAGCCATGGGTTTTCATCCATTGATTTTTCAAAGTCTTTACTTTCCCGCATTGTTTTAGTTTTTTTTTAATTTACAAACCTTTAAAACTTTTTGGTTATGTTTGCACTTGTGAATCTCAATACTTAAACTAGAATTGGAAAGTTTCTTAACACTAGTCCCTGTGGGATCAATACTTGGCTTGTAAAAGGGCTACTTTACTACTTGTGAGGCCACGTACACTTGCGTGTGCACTTGGGTACAATAGTGTTGTACCAGTGGTAGGAGGAATGGGATCAAGCAAGGGGTGACGATGCTGAGTTATCTTGGTGGGAAGATTTTTCTAATACTTTTCTGGATTGCTTCTTTCCTTAGGAGTTGAGAGAAAAAAAAGTAAAAGAGTTTATGAATTTGAGGTAAGGTAGGATGGCTGTCAAGGAGTATGCTTTGAAATTTCATCGATTGTCCAAGTATGCTCCTGAGTTGGTCTCTAACATGAGGGATAAAATGCGTAAATTTGCTCTAGGTTATCCTGTGAGCTGATCTTAGAGAGTAAGGCTACCTTGTTGAATAAAGACATGGATATTTATAGATTGGTTGTGTACATGCAGCAAGTGGAGGAAGAGAAGAGGAAACATGCCGAGTTAAGTGAGAGGCAAGAAAAAAATTTAGGCCTTCTGAGCAAAGTGGTAGAAATGGTGGTAAGTGTCCAAAGAAGAAGTGGGGTAGTTCTAGTTCTTTCTCCATGGTTAGTGCTCCTTACCCGAAGCTATTGGATGATTGTCGATCTCTACATGATGGTAGGTTTCGGGCACAGGGTGCTCAATCTCAGGCTAGTGGGTCTCAGTCGGCTCCACCCTACCCCTATGTAGATTTTATGGGCGATTGCACTGTGGGTTTTGTGAGGAAGGGAATAACAAATATTTTTACTATGGTCAGATTGATCATATGCAGCATGACTGTCATTCTAGAATGGCTTTTGGGTCTAACAAGGTCCCTGTTGCCTATTCATCTGTTCTTGCACCAAATGGTGCTGCTTCTACATCTATTTCTGCTTCTGGTACCAGCAATGGTTGGAATCAATTATTTGTTATTTCATCTCGACAGGATTCTGAGGAATCTCCTAATGTTGTTACTGGTATGTTAAAAAATTTCTCCCATTATAGGTATTGTTTACCTGATCTTGGGTTCACTCTTTCTTATGTGACCCCATTTGTTGTTGTGCATTTTGGTTTTGGACTTGAGTTTATTTCTGATCCTTTTTCTGTATCTTAGTGACTCTATGATTTCTAAAAAAGTCTATAGGGGGTATGGGGTATCTGTTAGTTGTAGAGAAACTCTTATGGATTTGATAGAGTTAGGCGTGGTTGACTTTGATGTCATATTGGGGATGGATTAGTTATATTTGTTCTATGCTTTTTTAGATTGTTGGACCTGTAAGGTTATGTTTAAATTCCCTAATGAGCTGATCATTATATGTGAAGGGGTTCTTTAGTGTTGAAGCAAAGATTCATCTCATATCTTAGAGCCCGAAAGTTGATTTCCAAATGGTGTTTGTATTATTTGGTCAGGGTTAAAGATTCCAATTCGAAAGGTCCTCTAGAATCCATTCCTGTGTTTAATAAATTTCTTGAGGTTTTCCCTGATGATCTTCCTAGTATTCCTCCCAATTGGGAAATTGATTTTTTGATTAATCTTGGTTTGAGCACTCATTCTATCTCTATCCCTCCTTATAAAATGGCTCCGACTGAGTTGAAGAATCTTAAGGAACAATTGAAGTATCTCTTAGATAAAGGTTATATCCATCCTAGTGTGTCTCCTTGGGGTGCTCCTGTGTTGTTCATGTGTAAGAAGAATGGTTTCCTTCGGGATGTGTATTGATTATCGTCAGCTGAATAAGGTGACTGTAAGGAATAAATATCCTCTCCCTAGGATCGATGACTTGTTTGATCAGCTTCAAGGTGCAAAGTGTTTCTCTAAGATTGACCTTAGGTCAGGTTATCATCAGCTTAAGATTAGGGAAGTGGATATCCCTAAGTCTGACTTCAGGACCTGGTATGGTCATTATAAGTTCCTAGTTATGTCTTTTGGGTTGACCAATGCTCTGACAACGTTTATGGATTTAATGAATAGGGCCTTCCGCTAGTTTCTGGATTTGTTCATCATTGTCTTTATAGATGATATTCTGGTATACTCTAAGAGTGAGGCAGATCATGCCGATCATATCTGTGTTGTGTTGCATACCTTGAATGATCAATGTTTATATGCCAAGTTCTCTAAGTGTGAGTTTTTCTTGAAGGCCATGACTTTTCTTGGTCATGTTATCTCTAGTGAAGGGATCATGATGTATCCACAAAAGGTTGCAGTGGCTAAGAAGTCACCTATACACGCGACTCCAACCGATATTCAGAACTTCTTGGGTTTAGCCGATTACTATAAGAGGTTTGTGGAAAGTTTTTCGACTATAGCTTCCCCATTGGCTAGATTGATCTAGAAGAAGGTGAAGTTCTTATGGTCAAATACATGTGAGGGTAGTTTTAAAAAGTTGAAGGATAAGTTGACTTCAGCTCTGGTTTTGAACGTGCCCGAGGGTAATAATGGCTTCATAGTGTATTGTGATACTTCTTGTGTTGGGATTGGTTGTGTATTGATGCATCATGGTAGGGTGGTAGCCTATGCTTTTAGACAGTTAAAAGTACATGAGAAGAACTACCCTGCTCATGATTTGGAGTTGTTAGCGGTGGTATTTCCATTGAAGTTTTGGCATCACTATCTCTATGGGTTTTATGTTGACATCTTTTCTAATCATATAAGCCTACAACATGTGTTTACTCTAAAAAAGTTAATCTCAGGCAAAAGAGGTGGCTTGAGTTGCTGAAGAATTATGATATGAGTCTCTATTACCATCTAGGTAAAGCTAATATAGTTTCTAATTCTCTTAGCACGTTATCCCTAGGGAGTCTAGCTCATGTAGATGAGGATAAGTCAGAGTTGGTGAAGGACATTTGGCTAATCTTAGAGCTTGTCTCATGGACTCTAAGGATGGTGGTGTGTTTGTGTATCAGGTATCACTGTCGTCTTTTGTTGTTGAGATGAAGGAAAAGTAGATGTTGGATTCTGATTTTATAAAGATTAAGAGAAATGTGGGTCAGCAAAAGGTTGTTGACTTTGCAATTAATGGTGATGGTATCTTGAGGTACCAAGGCAGGTTATGTATTCCCGACCTCGATGGATTGAGGGAAAGGAGTTTTGTTGAAACTCATGGATCTTGTTATGCTATTCATCCTAGTTCTAAGAAGTTGTATCATGATCTTAAGGAGTTCTATTGGTGTAATAATATAAATTAAGATATGGCTAACTATATGGCTAGGTGTATGGTGTGTCAATAAGTGAAAGTTGAGCACATGAGACCTGAAGGTTTATACCAAGTGATTGAGTTGTCCGAATAGAAGTGGGAGGTAGTCAATATGGATTTCATTATCAGTCTTCCGCGGTCTCAAAATTAATATGATTCGATTTGGGTCATCGTGGATAGGATGACCAAGTCTGCTCACTTTTTGCTTGTGAGGAATAGTTATTCTATTTAGGATAATGCTAAGTTGTATCTTGAGGAGATCGTGAAGTTGTATGGTGCTCTAATTTCTATTATCTCAGATTATGTTACTCCATTCTCATCTTATTATTAGTGATCATTTCAGAAAGGTCTGGGAACTAAGGCGTGCCTTAGAACCATTTTACACTCGTAGTCAGATGAACAAACGGAGAGGACCATTCATACATTGAAAGTTATGCTTTGTGCTTGTGTGATTGACTAATGTGGTAGTTGGGTTGACCATTTGACTCTTATAGAATTTACTTATAGCAATAGTTATCACTCTAGCATTGGTATGGATCTTTTTAAGACATTATATGATAGGAAATGTTGCTCTCCTATTGGGTGGTATAAGGTCAGTGAGGGTAAGTTATTTGGCCTTAATTTGGGTAATCAAGACTTGGAAAAGGTGAAAATAATTCATGATAGGTTGAAAGCAGCTCAAAGTTGCCAAAAGTCCTATGCAAATGTGAGGCATAGGGAGTTGGAGTTTAAGGTTGGCAATTGGGTATTCTGCTAGGTGTCTCCTATGAAGGCCGTGATGCGGTTTGGTAAGAAAGGGAAACTCAGTCCTCGGTATGTTAGTTGATATTTAGTTTTGGAGAGGGTTGGCAATGTTGTGTATGAATTGGAGTTGTCTCCTAGTTTAAGCTCCATTCATCTGATTTTCCATGTCTCTTTGTTGAGAAAGTGTGTAGGTGATCCTTCATCAGTTGTTTCTTTGGAAGGGTTGGGTCTTTTAGATTCTTTATCTTATAAGGTAGTCCCATTCGAGATCTTGAATCGTCAAGTTCATCGGTTGCGGAAAAAGGAAGTGGCTTCAGTAAAGTTTCTTTGGAGGAACCATAAGGTTGAAGAAGCTACTTGGGAGGCGGAAGCAGACATGAAGTCCAAGTATTCACATTTGTTCCTCATTTTGGATATCCGTGCTTAATCTATGTGTTAATCTTAACATCCTTTGTTTTCTTTGTTAAAGGGAATGGAAATTCCTTAATGTCTTTGTTTTCTAACTTGGTTAAAGAGATATTTGATGGGTAATAATGTGTTAACTCGTGCTTCTACTTTCCTTTGTCATTCGAAGACAAATGATCCTAGTAGGTAAGAATTGAAACACCTTGTCTTCTGACCCTTAGAAATTTCCTGAGTTTGAGCTTTCTGGTCATCGTACGACTCATGCTTACTTATCGTGTGATGTGGGTATGGCTTAAGGGTCTTGGTCGTATGTTACTCAGTGTGGTTTTGGTTTTTTACTGTCCAAGGTATGAATAGACTCCATACAAGTCATATGGAGATGGTACGAGATAAGAGAGCCACTCGTATATTGCTAAGTGTGTCATGACCTTGGTAGGCTGCCTAGGATATGGTTCTAGGGTACTAATTATATATTGTGGATACTAGTTGGTCTATGAAGTCATATGTTGGACAGTATTGGAGTCCAACATTCTTTCTAGGATATGAGTGGTGGGTACCATTCGTATGTTGTGTGTACGAGTTGGGGGGGGGGGGGGTCGTACCCTCCTGCACACATTTTTCAGATTTTAAGCTAAAGGTATTCTTGACATTTCCCACCCCAAAACCCTTAAGACCCCAAATCTTAAAACACATTGTATCCTCCCATAACACACTTTGAAAGATCAAAACACCCCTAAAACTCTCTCTAAACTATCTCAAGAAGATTAGGCTAGAGTTTTTTCCATGTGTTCATCTAGAGGCTCAAGAGTCAAGTTCTTTCCACGAATCTTCATGAATAAGGAATTTGACTCTTCACTCATTGTTAGTTCATGAAAATCATGTGCTTAAATCTTTGTTTATGATTCAATAATTATGGTTTTGAAAAGCAATGTTGAGGGTTTTGTTCAAAATTGTTGAGTATGGTTTACTCTTGATTTAAATTATGTTTATACATGCTTTAATGAAGGTTTTTCACATGTGGGTGCTTGGTAATTGAGGTTTAACAATTGGGTCATGGGTAACCCTAAACTTGATGGTTTTTACTTTGATTTTGGTCTTGGTAATGGTATGTCCTCAACATATTTGTGAAAATATCTAAGAGAATGAACTAGTCACATGTTAAATGGTGTTTTGAACTAAGGCATTGGCCTAATGAATATGAATGGTTAGTAAATGGTTTGGTGAAGGTCTTATTGGCCAGGTGATGATTTAAATAGTAAACTTGGTGGTTTAATTGGCTTAAATGGTTTGAGTCCCTAAACACTAAATTGATTTATGTCTTTACTAGATAATGTGTTCGAATTCCTAAACGTTGAATTGAATTAGTGTCTTTTTTAGACAATGGATTTGAGTCCTAAAGTCAAATGAATGATTGGTTGATTGATAATGGTAATGACATGTTGTACGCTTGCAAGTGGTCTTAGTATGAAGATACTAACGAAGTACCTTTGGTAAGTAATTGGCTAAATGGTTGTGTATGTGAAATGATGGTTTTAAATTGGGATTTAAAGTGAGATGTGTAGCCGGACCATTAAAGTGGAGTTCGTAGGACTAACACTGGAAACCACGCTACCCGATGTGGGTTTCTTTGTGACAAGGTGTTTTGAGTCCCCCGGATGAAGATATGAATGGGAGGTTCAAGTCCCCCTTATACATGTATTAGTTCTTGAGTTACCTTGATTATGCCGGGAGGTTTGATTCCCCATATAGGCATATACGGTTATGGATATTCACTAGTTCATGCGGCTACACGCACTAGGGCCCTTCCATCTAGGGTAGAGCTGGGACTATATAGCCCGTGGATGTTTTGTTATATGAAGGTTATGCTATACAACCCCGGTTAATGTTTTCAAATTTCATTCTAATCTTATTTTCTATCCCGACATGGTATATATGTATATATATGTATTGCATTGGTTGATTGGTTTTGAACTATTGGCATTATTTTATTCTTATCCTTGAGTTACATGCTAGTGCTCCAACTGTTAACCGTCTTTGGACGTTGTATCCCCATCCAATGCAGGGGCTGGTCATACTATCACACCTCTTGCACAGTGACTTTGATTCGTGGACAGCTTGAGTTGACTTGAAGTGGTGAGCTTTCATACTTCGGAAAGCTCCATTTCTAGCTTGCAGTTTCTTATGTCTTTATTGGTTTAGACTTGGGTATTGGTTTTGTCTATGGTCGTAGGCATGTCCCGATCAAATATTCTTGTTTTGTTTTAGAAACTTTGTATGAACAAACTGTGGACTTTGGTATGTTATGGAATGGATATGGATTTGGTTTATTTTTTGTGGTTATTGGTTTGGTTGGGACTGTTGACTTGGGTAGGTTGGTCTTGATTATAAACCTATCCTAAAGCCATTTACATTCTAAATGATCTCCATCTTGTTATATGTCGAAAATCTTCCGACTCGGGATATGTGTTGGTTGGTTGGATTGGGTATCGAGGGTTATCTCCGCTCCTTGTTAGACTCAAGATGCACATTACAACATGGCCCTAGTTCGGGTCGTGTCAACTATTTTATTTAGTCTATTTTTTCTCATATACAAATAAAGGATATAACAATATTTGATGTAATTAATGTATCATCACCAACATTGGCAAGAAATAAGGTACTTGATATATAGTTTGATTGTTTTGATTTACCTTCCCTTAAGAGATAAAGCACCACAAGAGTCAAGAGATATAAGCCCTCAAGAATATGATTTCCTTTATATAGATGATCAACATATAAAATCAGGGCCCTGTTAATAAGCAAAATGCGATTAAAAGAAAAAATAATATTGATAAAACTAACAAAGATAATTGCTAATAGTGGTGATCGAAACTAAAATGTCTTGGCAGCAACTTGTTCCATCAATTCTGTACTATCACAATCTTCTTCCGTGTCAAAAATTATCAATTCACAGTGAATTTTACTTTACCTCTAATATATACTTTTTAATTTTAATTTATTCGTCTTACTTTTCTTTAGTCTATTCAAAAAGAGTTTTCTTTTCTTTTTGTCAATTCTTTCATTTAAACTTTTTACATGACATGTTTAATGCATCCTAACTCCTTTCATTTACACAAATATTAGTATGTATATAATAAAGAAAATAGTATTAGTATGCATATAATAAAGAAAACAATCAAATTTCAATTTTATTAAACTTCATTAACTTCTTAAAGAGAAACTTGAAAGGAAAAGTTTCACCATAAAAGTTTTAATAATCTCCTCTCGAGAATCTCTTTCTCATTATACACAATTTCACTTAGATAATATTTTAGTCATGGTTGTATCTCAAATTAAAACTCATAGGAAATTAGTAGCAGAAGTGGTCATCTTATTAAAATAACTTACATAACTTTTTCTAGATATAAGTTCCTTACATTAAAAAAAAATATGAATGAATTTTCTCCAAGACAGAAATAAAGGAACTAAAGCCATTACTAATGTGTCATGGTTTCATGACACTTTCGATGCTTAAAATAAGGAAATTATACAAGGACTTGGTTATTCTTGTAGGATATGATGTGTTTTTGTGTTGATTTCAGAGGAAACAAATTTTGGAGCAAAAGTGAGAAAGAAGGATGAAAAGTTTCTGAGTTGGTAACCCACGAGTTAACCCACGACTCGTGGATGAGGACCTATGGCTCGTGAATGTGCCCATGACTTGAGTTCTCAATATGAAAAGAAGATTTTGATTCCTATGAGGAGACCCATGACTTGTGGACTTAACCCACGACTCGCGTGTAGAAGGCGTGAGTCGAGTACTGCAGATTGATCATAGTTCTGATTTTCACAATTGAAGCCCCGATTTGTGGTCGTAGGTGTTGCCGACCTGCTTTTCCTAAACAGTTTAGAATAGGATTTTTTTTGTATCTATAAATACTCCTTTGATATTTTATTATTATTTTTTATGAACCCTACACTCTTGCATTATTTTTGAGGTTCTAAGATACATTCTTGATCTTGGAGTCATTGATATTGATTTTTAGGGTTTCTAATCAATTTGAGATTGATTTGATATCTTATTCTTAGTAAGTAAAAAATTATTATTTCATATATGGAATCTTATTATGTGTTTATGAATCATGAGTAGCTAAATCTCTGAACTAGGATTGTGGGAACCATGATAAATTAATGAAGTACGTTAAGTATGAAGTCATTTTAGACCGGTGTTCTTGTATGTATTGGTATTTCCTTTGATTTGATTGTGTTCTCGATGATGACCAACGTTAGAAACTCACTTGTATTCTAAACTTGATCGAGAGAGAGGTATAGATTGAGAAAAGGAAGTAACAATAATTATTTGAAGCTACCAACCTTCGTCTAATAAACTTGAGCCAGAACTTGGATAGTTAACCTGAGATCACAAAGTAAGAGTTAGTAATGCGCCGCTCTGAATCCAATAGGAGATGAATGAAATTCATCCAAATCAAGGTCGAGAGATGATTAGGTTATATATATCTTGTTAGATTTTGCATGCAAGGCATCAGGATAATTTGTTAAGCACGAACATCCTGTGGAGTTTTAAAGTCATGGGGAACACAACCCTAGTGCTTATCTCAGATTGATCACAATTGAATTAACAAAAAAATATTACTATTACAGCCAACTTTTACAAAAAAACCCTTTTTATTTACATAATTCCTAATTACATCAACAAAATCTTCACAAACTTTTGGCCTATTCCTCGTGGTATCGATCCCACCCTAGTTAGGTTCTATATTTGATTCAACAACCACTATATACTTTTTGAGAGGTGTAATTTGGGCGATATCAAATTTTGACGTCATTGTCTAAGAATATGACTATGAATTGATAGAATGAGTTTATTGAAGTTGTTGGTTTCATCTATTGATTTTTACTTTTCTACTATTTCTAAGACACAGGTTAGTGTATGCCCATCACTCAGAATCAAGAAAATCCCCTGATTCCATTTGATCCAGAACTTGAGAGAACTCTAAGAGAATTAAAATATAGTGAGAGAAAGAGTACAAATCAAGGATCCTTACTCAAAAGGGTTCATGATGACCTAAAAACATTGAATCAGCCACTTCAGCATGATGTTTAGGAAACAGTAGAGCAAGTTACTATTTTCTTAATGACTGAAAAAACTACTAGAAAAATAACTTCTCGATGAGCAAAAGGGAAGAAAGGGCTATACAAGAAGAAGAAGATCATCAAGCCACACCTAGAAGAAATAAAATGTTAAGAAATAGAGGAAAACAACACATCCAACAATAACTATCAATGTATGATGATCCAGATAAAAATTTGGGGTATATTGAGCCAATTGAAACAGGTGCAATCATTTCTTCAGAATTGCCCCAAGGTACCAAGTTTGATATTACTAGTGCTATTATCCAACTGTAGAATTTGAATAGGGTGTTTGTTGGCCTACCTACTGATGGTGTGAACATGTATATTATGAATTTTATGGGGATCTGCACTTAATATAATCTTCCTGGGGTGAGTCGGGAAGCTATACGACTGAGATTATTCCTATTAATTCTGATAGAAGAGAAAGCTTTATTATTAGGTAAGCTACCTCATGGATCTATCACCACTTGGAATGAGTTGAGGATAAAATTCTTTGATCGATTATTCCACCCATACGAATGCTGTAATTGAAGGATGGGATCTATAATTTTAGATAATTTCATTTATAAACAATATATGAGACATGGTCGAGGTTTAAGAAGAAGCTGCAAAATATTCCCAATCATAAAATTGCAGGGAGTAACTTGCTTGAGATTTTCTATAGATCCTTGAATACTAATACCAAGGCTATAGTTTACACTATTACAGGAGGAGCCTTCATGATTCTTCATTGGAAGCATCCTTCTGAAATCTTAGACTGGATCACTATAACCAACCGAGGGTGTCATACTTGGGATTCGGATAGATCAATAAATACTTATGAAATTGATTCTTTCAGTGAGCAGATAATATTAGATGAGACGGTGACTCAAGAGGTAGCACAACTGAGAATTGAGATTGACCTGCTTACAAAATAATCTGTAATGATTCGAGAAGAAAAGATAATGAAGTGGGTTCACTAGGAAAGGCTTCTAAACATTAGGAGTCAGATTCTGAGGAAGAAGCTAAGTATTTGGATAGATAGATAGAGGGTTTTTGAGCTAAGGAATAAGGGTCTGATGAAACAATTTGAACTCGAGGCTAGGGATTCAAGGTCAGAACCTATATAGATAGGTATAGGAATAAAAGTAGAGAGCATGATGGTAACTAGAGGAGGAAAGATAACTACAAGAATTAGGGTGGCCTTTATATTCCACTAGGTAATCAAGATGCTGAGTTTGGGAGTTTTAGAATGGAAGCATTTCTTGAAAATCTTGTGAAAGGTTTAGAGAGCCAAGAGAGTTATCTTAAGAAAACTAAGACAAATATTTTGGGGTTGATCTAGATGGTACAGTCGCATACAATCGCTATTAAGCAACTTGAGCAATAATTTGGGCAGATGTCTACCAGATTGAACTAGTGTCAACCAGCCACCCTTTTTTGAAACATACTTCAGAATTTGAAGAACGATAGTCATTGTCTAGATATTACTACTTGGATCAATAAGGCCACTACTGATCCACCTACGTTTGTGGTTGATGACATGAGGAATGACCTAATGAATAATAATGATGAGTACTAGGATGAAACTAGAAAGTTGGTGACGAATGTTGAGGCTTCTCAAAATCTTATAGCTGTAGGCAAAGGAGCTGACACTGACAAAGAAAAGGGTAAGGAGGTCACACCAATATTGAAGCTCATTCCTTGACCTCTTGTACCTTTTCCCCAAAGGTTGAAGAAGAAATCCAAAAAAAAAAGTATCAAAAGTTTATTTCTATACTGAAAGAGTTATCTTTGAACATCCCTCTTGTGGAAGCTCTAGAGTAGATTCTTGGTTATATGAAGTTTATGAAAGACTTGGTATCCAAGAAGATACGATGATCTTTGAGCCTGCTAACAATGTGCACCACTTTGGTTCCATTACCTCTCAATCTTTAGTTAAAAAAAAATCTGGGAGCATTCACAATTCCTTATACTATTGGGTATTTGAATTTTGCATGAGCTTTACATGATCTGGGAGCTAGCATTAACTTAATATTGCTATTCATCTATAAGAAGTTGGTCTTAGGGTTTCCTAAGCCAAACTCTATGAGACTTTTGAGAGTGGATCATACTATGAAGAAGTCAGTCAGTATCTTGTGTGATGTGTTGATGAAGGTGGATTCTTTCATATTTCCAATTGATTTTGTATTTCTTTATTATGAGGTTTACTTCAATGTCCCTATTATATTGGAAAGGTCTTTCCTAGCCATGGTTAAGGCATTGGTTGGCATAGAGGCGGGGCAGATGAAGTTTAGACTTAATGATGAGTAGGTCAAATTTAATGTATCACAGTCGATGAAGTATCTAAATGATATACGTGTGATTTTGGTGATAGATATGGTAGATGAAGATGTCGTAGGTCATACCCATTGAGAAGAGGCTTTGTGTTGAGGTATTTGCAGTTGGGATAATGAATTTTGATAGTGATGATATTGATGGGTATGATGAGATGGTGAGTGAACTTATGGGTAGAGTTTAATACTCTTATGCACCAAACAAGTTGGACCTTGATCTAAAAAATAGAGCAACCCTTTTAGCCAAACCATCTATTGAAGAGCCACCGATTTTGGAGTTGAAGGCCATTCTCTCTTATTTGTATTATACGTTCTTGGGGTCCAATAATAACTTGTCGATTATTATTGCAGCATATTTATTAGAGTGGAAGGTTGAGGTTGCTATATCAGTTTTATAGAGGTTTAAGAGGGCTATCAGTTGGACTATTGCTAACATAGTCAGAATTCTACCTGGAATTTGTACTCACAAAATTCAACTTAAGTTGGAATACATATCTAGAACTAAGCATCAAGATATATTGAAGCCACATATGCAAGAGGTTCTAAAGAAAGAAAGCATCAAATGATTAAATGTTGGTGTGGTTTATTTGATTATCAGTAGCAAATGGGTGAGCCCAGTTCAGTGTGCCAAATAAGGGTTAAATCACTGTGGTTTCCAATGAGAAGAATGAGTTAGTTCCTATGAGATCAATCACTAGATGGAGAGTATGCATGGACTATCGGATGTTGAATACATGAACCCAAAAGGATAATTTCCTATGCCATTCATGGACCAGATGTTAGACCAACTTGCGAGTAGTGGATGGTATTATTTTCTTGATGGCTATTCAGGGTAAAATTATATTTCTATTTCTCCTAAGGACCAAGAGAAAAAATTTTATCTTGTCCATGTGGGTTGTTTACATTTAAAATGATGCCATTTAGTCTTTTAGTGCTCCCACAACTTTGTAGTGTTGTATAATGTCTATTTTTTTTTTACATGGTGGAGGACACTATTGATGTTTTCATGGACAATTTCATAGTTGTGGGTGATTTGTTTGATGATTGTTTTGCTCATTTAAACAATACTTTATAAAGATGCAAAGAGTGTCATTTGGTCCTAAATTAGAAGAAGCGTCAGTCAAGGAAGGGATGGTGCTCGGACACAAAATTTCTAAGAAGGGGATAGAGGTATATAAGGCTAAGATTAAGGTGATTACAGAATTACCTCCACCAATTTTTGTGAAAGGTATTCAAATTTTCTTCGGTCATGCAAGTTTCTATAGGTAGTTCATCAAGGATTTCTCTAAAAATGCAAATCTATTATGAAAATTGTTATATAAGGATTTGAAATTTGTGTTTGATAATGCTTGCCTTAAGGCTTTTGAGTTCCTGAAAGAGAGGTTAACTTCAGCTCCTATTATTATGTCTCCTGATTGGACTTTAACATTCAAAGTAATATGTGATGCTAGTGGAGTCCTAAGAGTAGTCCTAGGCCAAAGATGAGAAAAAATACTTCATCCCATCTTCTATGCCAACAAAGCACTAAATCTCAAACAGAAAAATTATATGGTGACTGAACCATAATTGCTTAGAGTGGTGTTTTCTTTTGAAAATTTTTGGTCCTACTTAAGTGGTACCAAAGTAACTTTACACATTGATCATTCTGCTCTTAGGTACCTTATAACAAAGAAATATGATAATCCAAGGTTGATTCAATGGGTACTATTATGTAGGAATTTGATTTGAGTTTAAGGATCAAAAGGGCATCAAAAACCAAGTTGCAAACCATCTGACGATCCAAGAGGAGGAATCTATGCTAAAACTAGGGGATGAGCTTTAAATTACTGATACTTTTCCAGATGATCAAGTCTTGGTAGCATAACAAGAATTAATCCTTTGGTTTGCAGACTTCGTCAGTTATTTGGAAAGTGAACTTGTCTGAAAAGATATGTCATTTCAATAGTGCAAGCAATTTATGCATAGGGTGAGAAATTTCTTTTGGGATAAGTCTTACTTGTTCTGGGTGTGTGCAGATGGAGTAATTCAGAGGTGTATTCCTATGGTTAAGATGTCGATTATCTTAGAGGCATGTCATTCATCCCCAATTGGGGGTCATCATAGAGTTACTCGCACCGTCCATAAAATCTTCTAATATGGTTACAATTTACCTACTATCTATAAGGATGCATATGATTATGCTCGGTATTATGACCAATTCCAAAGGAGTTTCAACATTTCATGAAAGGATGAGATTTCTATGACGCCCATTCTTAAGCTAGAATTATTTGATGTTTGGGGTATCGACTTTCTTGGACCGTTTGTTAGTTCACATGGGATGAATTATATTGGTGGTTTTCGGCTATGTTTCTAAGTGGGTGAAAACAATTGTGCTTCTAAACAATGAAGGTAAGAGTGTCACAATATTCTTGAATAAGAATATTTTCTCTAATTTGGTACCCATGAGTAATCATTAGTGATGATGGGTCACACTTTTCCAATCGTCATTTCAATGCCCTATTTGAGAAATATGGTGCGAAGAGTAAAGTGGAAACACCTTACCATCCACAAACAAGTGGGAAAGTTAAGGTGTCAAACCGGGAGATAAAGTCTATTTTAGTAAAGACTGTGAATGCCAATAGGACTGATTGATCAAGAAAGATAGATGATGCATTGTGGGCCTACTAGGAAATATACAAGACTCCCATTATTGCCTCTCCTTATCAACTTTTGCATGGAAAATCATATCACTTGCCGATTGAACGTGAGCATAAGGCACTAGGGGCACTAAAAAGGCTAAGTTTTGAGTAAAGTGATGCTACACACGTGCGATTACATAAGATGAATGAGTTTTGACTTTGTTCCGATGATATTTTATCCTTGTACAAAGACAAGATGAAATTTTACCATTATAGAAGAATTAAGCGTAGGGAATACCAACCCAGTGATTTGGTTTTGTTGTATAATTTGAGACTTTACTTGTTTCCTGGAAAGTTGAAGTCTAAATTGTCTAGACCATTCACTATAGTGAGATTATTTCCACATGGTGCAATGTAGATACAGCGTGTGAAGCATTATATGGGAAGCATGGAGGAAATTAAAGTGTGTAAGAATGAGAGCCTTGACTAAGTTTGAGTAGTCAAGGGAGATGAGTCTTGTTGCATTGTTAAATAAGGATCTTTATAGGAGGCAACCCATGGGCTTATTGGTGAAGTTTGCGTACCCAATATAGCTGTGTCATGCCTTATATTAACTTAAACACTGTTTGGGAGGCAACCCAAGGTTCTAGTGTTAACTTTATCTTTTTAGGAAAGGAAGCATACTGGAATCACTAACTAAAGAAAACTTTGAAAATCGGGTAATCCCAGGTGAGTATACTTACAAGTGGAGTGTACGGGTCGTGACTTTAGGTATGGGAATCATGGACTATACTTATGAGAATCAGAGAAGAATTCCTTCTCTTTGAATCACGAGCCCAACACATGGGTCGTGAGTTAAACTCAGGACATGTGGGTCGAGTCGTGGAAATTAGAAGAAAAATAAAGTCTCAAAACTTGACCACAGACCCAACCCACAGGCCGTGAGTCTTACCCATGGCTCATAGGTCACCACTTGGACCTAGGTAAGTCAACGTTTTTTAAAAAAATCTACATTTTGAATGGGCCCATGCTACCCGACCCAAATCTCCCCAAAATCCAACCTCTTCGTAATTAAAACCCTACAACTCGAGTCAAACATAAGTAAAAACCCAATTCAATAATCATCAAAATCCATTCCCATTAAAACTCAAACCTCATACTTCCCTCTGCCTCAACCAATCAAAACCCAACTTACTTTATCACACGCGTAAAAGGGAATTCAATTGTGAAAACCAATTTGTTGTGCTTATTTAAATCTTCATCTCTGGAAAAAAAGTAAGTTCTTTTTGTTAGTAGTTTGAATTGTGTGATTGATAATGTTCCATCTCCCCAATCAAAGCTATAGTCATAATATCTTGACCTATGAAATTGGACTAATATTAACTTAACAAGGATAAGTGTGACTTTTGATCAAAATTGAACTAGTTAGGTATGAAATCATGTCAATTGGAGTCAAAAAATTTGAGCGATCAGTGGTTAATCTTAGGTTTGAATCAAAATTCCAACCCAAAACCCGTGATTCAATCACGAGTCATGGATTAGACTCCTGGGAATTAGACCTAGGATTCTGAAACTCAGACTTTGGGTCTGAGTTTCACGAGTAAAGTAAGGACTATGAACTATGTCCACGAATAGTGTATTTAACTCATGAACTAAATTCTCAGTTTATGAGCCTAGTCCATAAATCATGAACTCAGTTCGTAAGTCGTGGACTGGATTCATAAATGGGACTTGGAAATTTCAAAAGTAATTTTAATATTTTTCCACTGTTGTAGTTTGAGTATTAATACTTCTCAATTCAGGTACCATGCACCTAATGGAACATTGAAGAGGGGTAACACCAGCAGAAGGGAACAATCCCAAAACCCATAGTCTAGATTCCGAGATGAGTCCCTTGAGCAGGGTCCATATAGGAGTACTCAGTTGATAGTACACCATTGGTACTATGCTAGACAAGACGTCAGACTCTATACCATATCCAAGTCTTCTACACAACCTTCCTATAAGCCTACATTTTAAAGTACACCACAGCCTAGGCCCCAAGCCCAATCAACCCTTATTTCTTGTGCTAAGCCCCAAATGAATAATGCACGAAGAACACAAATACATTCCTCTACCCCTTCCTAATATGATGAGGGGGATGAGGTATTTGATTCTGATTACAGTGATGAGGAGAAAGTCCCTCCCCAATTTGATAAGAGGGTGGATTTAGATAAATTAGGTAGCAATAAAATAGATATAGATACTCCTCAGTCTAAGAAGGTAGTAGATCCTTCAAAGGGTGGTAAGGATGCTACAACTTTAGCTGCAAAGATTCATGAGTTCACACACACCTCTATTATACCAGTAGTTCTATAGATTTAAAGGTGGTATGTGCAGGACATGTAGGACATTTATGATTGAGATATTTAGCTAACTAATCTTTGTACTCCTAGATAGAGCATAGAAGAGGAGACCTGCATCAGGATAACAGCTTTGGTAGGTATCCCCGGCATTAATATAATGACTTAATTTTTGGTGATTTTTGTGAAATACTTATCTCAATATGATTTAATCATTTTAACGTTCCTCGTGGTTAGTTTATGGTACTTATGGGGTGTGGGAATGATTGACATGATTCTCAATGCATTTCAGTGTGATTTGTGCAAGATTGTGGCTTTTGGTCCTTTTAAAGGCTTTAAGTTGACTTTGGTCAATATTTATTAATTTGTACATCTGATGGAAAGATGTATGACACCAATAGATCCAAAACATTGATTTTAGGTTGGTAACATAATTAGTGTGGTTTTGGACTCAATTTAGAATGTTGTGAAATTGGGTTTCAAGGGTCAACTTTGTGAAAATGATATTTTTTTAAATCTCATATCATTATTGGGTTCAAAACATCAAATTTATTCTAGTATCATAGTTTATTTGTATTCTCAGGATTCTGGATGAATCTTAAGGGGTCCACGGTGATTTGGAATTCTCTAAAGTCTTTAGTTAGTGCACCAGCAAAGAGATACTTCGTCCGCTAAAGTGACTTGGCTTAACAGCCAAAGTGTCACCTAAGAGACATCGATTTTGCTTAAGCGAATGTCACTTAAGTGATAGACTGGTTACTCATGCAAAAAGGCATGGGTTGCATAAGTGATGCCTGGTCACTTAAGCGATTGTCGCTTACGCAACCTGGTGGTCACTAGGTGGGTCATATCCCATTTTTCATGATTTTTCACAATTTTCAAAACTTGGAGCTTGGGATTTTAAGTTTTTGGGCAATTTCTTCCATTTCTAATCTTGGTAAGCTCCAAACTTCTACTTCAATTACCTTGATTTTATTATTTAGACCTTGTTAAAACTTGGATCTAAAAGTGGAGTTTGGGGATTTTGGCTCGAAAGGCCTAAATTAACAATTTCTGAATCTAAACCCCCAATGCTAACCCTTTTTCACATGGGTTTTCTTATATGAGTTCCTTTAATCATGGGAAATATATTTTTGGACTAAATTTTTTTTTTACCCTTTTTTCTCAAAAACTCATTTCGGGGTCCATTTTGACCCCGACCCAAAAATGGGCAATATGGGTATCGTTGGCTTTTTTCAAATCTGTAGATTCTATATTTATGTATACTAGTTGGTTCTGGGTCCATTGGTCATGTGAAAGCTTAGTGTTGACGGCTTCTTTGTACCAATTTATGGTTTTTGCGGTAGTTTATGGCTTAACTTACTTTAGACTAGTCTAGGTAGTTAATATGGATATAAAATCATGTTAAAGGTGGGGAACTAATCATGAAAATGGCTATATTATTGTGTTGTGCCGGTGTGAGGGCCTATTTTGTTGTGAATTATTTGTTTTGAGATATTACTTGCTATGTGTGACCGTGTGGGGTCTTATATGATGTTGTTCGCCTTGTGTGTGTATATTTGATTATATATTTTCTGATGAAAAATCCTAATTTGGAGTTTATGTGGTATCAATAGCATATTATTGTGTATTTTTCTCTATTGTCATATGGATTACATTAGACTCATGGACAATTTAATTATTAAGTGGATTTTGGCTCACATGGTTGGTATATTGGTTGGTTTTGAAAATTCTTGTTTGGTTGGTTTTGTACATTATATCCTCATATCATATACATTCATGAAGCATTAGTTCACAGTGGAAATACTGGTAATACTGGATTTTTCTGACAAAAAATGTGACATTTTTCAAAACCCTTTACCGATGAATGTGCTGGAAAGGAGTTATGGATTTTGGTATTAGATATTAGATATTGGATTGTTTATGGGTTACGAACCACTATTCTCCTACTTGGAAGCCAAATTAGGTAGGTGTTTACAGAGGTTGTGCGACAACCTCGGGCATCACATCATCATTATCATTATTATCATCATCATCATATTCATTGTTTTCATTTATTGTGTACATTCTGGGTTGTATACCCGTTCTTGGTTTTATAGTACTTGTATTTGGCATATGTATATATTGTAGAACCATTAGTGGAGATAGTTTGGGCTACCGTTTGGGATATTTTTGATTGCACGTGACGTGCCCATAGCGTATATTTTGTATGTTTTACTTTCTATATTGCTTAGTCGGCCTATGATACCTTTCGATGCAGATCTAGGTACAAGTATGTCGCGCAATAGCTGATTCAGGTGGTATCTGGAGTACATTTGAGGTAACAGTTGATCTATGCTTACAGAGTTGATCCATTACCTCTTCTTATCTAGATCATGTGTTATTTGTACTCGAGACATATTTTGATCCTTTTGGACAATTATTGTATCTTTTGACATTTGACATTTATTAGTAGTTCTTAAACTATGACAGCAGGTTTGTCACGGTCCAAAATCGATAGGTCATGAAGGTTTTTATTGTGGGGTACCTTGATAAGTAAGCCTATCACCCAAATTGATAGACGAAGGGGAAAAAGACATCAATAACCCCAGGAAAAGGCTTTAGAACAAAGTCAAACCACATGAGTATAATAAATGAAAAAAGAAGCATAACAATTGTAACGCTCCGAATCTGGTACCCGGAATGCAATACAGTGTCATGACCCCGCAGGACCACAAGCTAACCCATGAAGATATCTGTACCTGAACACTGCATGATATACTGTATAAATGCTGAAATAAAGGCTGTAAGGCCGTAAAGTTCAAAACTGTAACATAACTGATAAAAGATAACATATGGATGGGGTATGAAATACCCAAAACAACTAAAATAAACTATCTGAATATACTGTAGTCTGAAAAGCCTCTAACTGACTGTACTGTCTGAATAAGAAGTTGATGGGACATGTCCCCAACTAACTCCAACTACTGAAATAAATAAATTAATGATATAATAAAGCAATGGTCATGTCCTCGAAGGATGAGGACTCACTGCTAACTGTGACTGCGGAGATTGGAATGCTACTGGTGCTCTGGAGCTCATGCTTCTGGGCCTATGGTATAAAGCACCATAGCACAAATGCATTAGTATGAGTGAATGTACTGGTATGCATCTGAGGTAGGCTGAATGCAAAGGGTTCACATACATGTACAATACTAACTGACTGAATAACATAAACATGAGAATACATGCATGAATACATAGTAACTGTAACTAAGTTCGTGATAACATGATTACCGAGTCTGAGTTCCGATAGCATAAGATACTGATAACTGTATAACTGAAATAACTAATACTAAGCGACTGTATCTGATAGTCTAGTTTCTGATAGAACTAGCTGAGATCCGTACTGTTCTGAGTTGACTATATCTGACAGTCTTAAAATTTTAAAAAACTATCTGAGTTCTATTATTGAGATTGGATGACTATATCTGATAATCCTGATCTGTAACTAAAACTGTGGGAAGTAGTTATCTAATCGGCATGCCCCTAATACGCCATTATGGATGAGTTGGGGTCCAATCTATAACCCCAATTAGAAGGGTGTCAATACGGCGCCACTGGTCAAGACAAGCTGTGGGTAACCCTCATCTGACAGTGTCCCCAAAAGAGAATGGTGGAACCCTCATCTGATAGTGTTTATCCAAATCATCAACCCTCATCTAACAGTGTTAATGTCTCAACCTATGCTGGCTACATAGTTCTGGAATGCAAGGATGACTTCTAAGAATCACACCCTCATCTGACAGTATGCGTTCCCATCCTTGGGTTCGCTTAGTGCTAACCCCTACTCCCATATGAATAGACACTAAACATGGATTACTGAATTGAACTGGAATGAATTAGCTGAGTTTCATTGAATGACGGAATAGTACTGAGCTTGCAAGATTACTGAGCTTTCCTGAGTCATGAGACTAACTGAATTCTATGAATCATGGCTTGACTAAGAGTATCTTGAAAAAATGACACTGATTCTAGGCACACAGCTAAATTTTCGGGTACAAGTACCCCCTGAACTCGATAGGAAGAAACTAACAAAGCATGACTTTCTTGAATACATGACCAAAATCAACAATCCATAATATAATAAGTTAAAGATTTCATGAAGTACAAGTTCTAAAGCACCACAATGGCTACACATATATCCATAATTCATTGACTAAAACATTTCATCAAACACTGGACATGCATAAACTTGTACATAAATGGGGATTTCATATTATCATATTAGTATGGCACTTTTCCTTCACATAGGCATTTAATCGAACAGATGGGGAGAATGCTTTGATTATACGATCATCAACACATCTAATAATCATGGATACATCAATCAACGTGTAAATTTAAGGGTTTATCATGATTATTATGTAAATCACCACATCCTAGGGTTAATCATTGGAATATGTAATTTCAAACATGAATCAAAATCCCACAACATCATGAACATGAATTTCAATTCAATTTAAATCATGAACATTCATAAATACACAAATCTTGGATTTTGAAAAGAGATTCTTGAGCTTCATGGGTGAAAGGGACCCATGAATCAACACATGACATACCTTGATTGTGAGTTTCTTAATGTCCTTGGACTTGAAGAACTTGTATCTCTTAGTTTCTTGAAGAAGGATTTGGATCTTGTTCTTGGGGATTATCTTTGAGAGAAAACCCTAATTTGATGTTGTAGATGGATAATGAACTTATGAGCCTTGATCTGATATGATTAGAGGTTAAAACGGGTGGAAAAAACCCTAATTACCCTTTTAAAAATAACTTTACAATAACTGAATGAACTATGCGATGGTGGTGCAATGGTCCATCGTTGGGTCGACGGTCCATCGGTCCTGACCGTCGCACCTGGGTAGAATAGGGGTTCACTGCCTCTGCTGCGATGGCTTGGGCGATGGTCCGTCGCTAGCTAGATGGTCCATTGTCCTTAGCCGTTACCCTCAGGTAGAAGGTGGTCTCGCGGCCTCCACTATGATGGTTTGGGTGACGGTCTATCACCAGCTCGATGGTTCGTCGGCCCTCATCATCGCATCTGGGCAATTTTGACTGCTTTCTGTAAAACGGCCATAACTTCTACCCCGATACCAAATTTGGACAAAATTGGTATCGTTGGAAAGCTAATTCAATTTCTCACATGAAAAAAAAGTGAAAATCTTAAAAATTCCACGTATATAAAAGTGGATTCATCTTTCAAAGTAAGTTTCTAACATACTTAGGACGATTTCAAGCTCGGTAGTAGTACGGGATATTACAATATCTCCCCCTTAAGAATATTCATTCTCGAAGGAGACTGAGTGAGAAGGGAGAAGATAAACTGACGTACATACTAAATATGAATGACTAAAACATGACTCCATGACTAACATGATTGATAAACTGAATATATATCATACTGAACATGCATATCTGATGCATGAGTAACTGATTCATGAATACATGACTGAGTGTTCTAAGGAACTAACTTTTCTCACAATGAGAATGCATATCTGATGCATGATTACTTGACTGGTCTGATACATGAATGCATAACTGAATATACAATGGTATTTAAGACCAAGTTGTAATGGAATTCTGAACATGAAACTGAGTAAGCTTCAGGAGAACTGTTACCTTGAGCTTGATCTGAGTTGGCAGAGAAGAGGTGAGGATACTTGGTTCACATATCTACTTCTGCTTCCCAAGTAGCTCCCTCAGCGGACTGATTTCGCCCAAGAACTTTGACTAGAGGGACTTCTTTGTTTCTCAGTCTACGAGTCTGATAGTATAGGATTTTAACTGGAATCTCTTCATAAGAGAGGCTATTCTGAACATCTATGCTCTAAATAGGGACTATAACTTCTGGGTCACCTATGCACTTCTTGTGCAAAGAGACATGGAAGACTGGATGAACTGAGGCTAGACCTGAAGGCAATTCGAGCTCATGAGCTACCTTGCCGAATCGACTGAGAATCTTGAAAGGACCGATATATCGGGGACTAATCTTTCCCTTCTTGCCTAATCTCTTTACTCTCTTCATGGGACAGATCTTTAAATAAACATAATCACCAATCATGAACTTGAGATCCTTCCTGTGCAAATATGCATAAGACTTTTGTCGGCTCTAAGCAGCCCGAAGTCTATCTTTGATCAACTGGACTTTCTCTAAGGCATCGAATACTAAGTCAGGATCTATGACTGAGGCCTCATTAACTTCGAACCAATCGATTGGAGATCTACACCCCCTACCATAGAGAGTTTTGAATGGAGCCATCTTAATATTGGAATGATAGCTATTGTTGTATGTAAACTCAATCAAGGGAAATTGGTCATCCCATCTACCCTTGAAATCAATTATACAAGCCCTTAGCATATCTTCTAATGTCTGAATGGTCCTTTCTACTTGACCATGTATCTGAGGATGGAAGGCGGTACTAAGATAAACTTGGGTACCAAGACCCTTTTAGAATGCTTTCCAAAAATGAAAGGTGAACTGTATACATCTATCTGAGATAATAGATAATGAAACACCGTGAAATATGACCAACTCTCTGATGTAGAGTTTGGCGTAATCCTCGGTTGAATAAGAGGTATGAACTGGAAGGAAATAAGTTGATTTGGTCATCCTATCTACAATGACCCAAACTAAATTATGTTGGCTATGAGTACGAGGCAAACCCTTCATGAAGTCCATGTTCACTTCTTCCCACTTCCAAGTAGGACTACTAAACTCCTGCATGGACCCACTAGGCTTCTGATGCTCTATCTTAACCTGCTAACATGTAGTGCACTTAGCCAAAAACTCTGCAATATCTCTCTTCATCCCACTCCACCAATATATTTCCCGCAAGTTGCGGTACATCTTTGTGGCCCCTGGATGAATAAAGTAGTGAGCATCATGCGCTTCTACAAGAATTCACTTCCTTAAGTCATCTACACCTAGAACACAAAGTCGACCCTGACAACACAATACATCATCTCCCCCTTGGGAGAAAACCTCTACTTTCTAATCCTTGACTGACTCTTTCAACTTGAAAAAGATGGGATCTCTATCTTGCTTTTCTATCACCTCAGAAACTAGAGATGATTTTGAACTAATCTGAACCTATATGTCACCCTTCTCTGAATCGACTAAGCGAACTCCTAGTCTAGAAAGATGATGAACTTCCTAAGATAGCTTCTTCTTATTGTCCTCAACTACCCATAGACAGTCTACTGAGAGCGTCGGCCACAACGTTGGCCTTGCTCGAATGATAAAGAACACTCATGTCATAATCTTTCAAGGGCTCTAATCACCTTCTTAGATGAAGATTGAGATCTTTTTGAGAAAAGACATACTAAAGGCTCTTATGATCTGTGAACACATCTAAATGAACTCCATATAGATAATGCCTCTAAATCTTCAAGGCAAAAACTATGGCTGCTTACTCAAGATCATGAGTAGGATAATTCTTCTCATGGGGTTTAAGATGTCTAGAGGCGTAGGATATGACCTTACCATGTTGCATGAGGACACAACCCAAACCTACTCTGGATGCATCACAATACACTATGAACCAATCGGAACCGTCTAGAAGAGACAAAACAGGAGCAGAGGTGAGTCGAGTCTTCAACTCTTGAAAACTCTTCTCACAAGGATCTGACCACTGAAACTTGACTTTTTTCTGAGTCAATCTAGATATAGGGGATGAAATAGAATAAAATCCCTCAATAAACCGTTTGTAAGAGCCAGCCAAACCAAAGAAACTGGCCCAGTTTCTTACTGCTTCGGTCTTTTGATGATCAACCCTAATGCCATCACCAGAAATGATATGACCAAGGAATGCTACTGACCTTATCCAAAATTTGCACTTACTGAATTTGGTGAACAATTGATGATTTCTGAGAGTCTGCAATACTATTCTGAGATGGTCTGCATGATCACGCTCACTATGGAAATAGACCAGAATATCATCTATGAAGACTATGAAGAGCATGTCCAAGTACTGCTTAAACACACGGTTTATCAAGTCCATGAAAGCTATTGGGGAATTAGTAAGACCAAAGGACATAACTAAGAATTTGAAGTGACCATACTGAGTACGGAAAGTTATTTTTGGAATGTCACATTCTCTGTCTCTAAGCTGATGGTAACCGGATCTGGGGTCTATCTTAGAGAAATAACTGGCACCCTGAATTTTATCAAACAAGTCATCAATTATGGGGAGAGGATACTTGTTCTTGATCGTGACTTTATTTAGATGGAGGTAATCAATGCATATTCTGAGAGAATCATCTTTCTTGCGCACGAATAAGACTGGTGCGCCCCACGGGGATATGCTGGGTCTAATGAATCCCTTATCTAAGAGATCCTTCAACTTCTCTTTCAATTCTCTAAGTTCTGCTAGTGCCATTCTATATTGTGGAATAGATATAGAATGAGTATTTGGAAGAAGATCAATGTCGAAGCCTATTTCCTTTTTGGGAGAAATTCCTAGAAGATCTTCGGGAAAGACATCTGAATATTCATTCACGACTGGGACTTAATCAAGACTGGGAGTTTCAGAACTAATGTCCTTAAGTCAAACAAGATGATAGACACATCCTTTAGATATCATTTTCCTTGCCTGAAGATAGGAAACAAGATAACCTATGAAAGCTGAAGTACTACCCCTCCACTCTAGGACAGGATCATTCGAAAATTGGAACTGGACTATTCTATTTTTGCAGTCGACTGTGGCATAGCAGGAATGAAGTCAATCTATGCTGAGAATGACATCAAAATTAGTTATCTCTAATTTGACTAAATTTATTGAGGTGACTTTCTGAAATATCATAACCAGGCAGTTCCTGTATACCCGCTGAGCTATGATGATTTCATCCATTGGGGTAAAGACTGAAAAGGGCTCTGCTAGAATTTTGAGACTAACTCCGAAATCAACTACTATATAGGGAGTAACAAAAGACAAAGAAGCTGCTGGATCTAGAAAAACGTAAACATGCATATGAAAGATCTATAACGTACCTGTAACTACATCAAGAGAATTTTCCTGATATTTTAGGGACTGGAGAGCATAAATTCGATTTGGGCATTGCCCACTAGTAGCACTGAAGGAGGCACCCTGCTGATTTGGGCGATCGTACTGAGATGGGGAACAGTTCTATTGACCCTGATAACCTTACTAGGTACAAACTCTGTGGCCTATCTTGCGACATCCAAAACAGACATTGCTACCAGCTCTGCAAGTACCCTTGTGGTTCTTACCATAAGTCTGACAAAGTTGATTAGCTCGGGTATTATTGACACTGCCCTGAGACTTAGAGCCTGGCGCTCTATCTCTATTACCATCCCTGAACTTAGGAGCTAGAGCACTAGCTGAAGAAGGAGCAGAAACTGCTGACTTAGGATAAAATTGAGAACGGTTTCCTCTTTCTAATTTGGGCTGAGGAAAGTTGAAACTACCTTTCCTTGCTCTTTTATTCTGCTTCTCCCTTATCTTAATATTTTGCTCTTCTATCTGCTGAGCATGGGTCATAAGCCTATCTATGTTCATGTCACTATTCAACATCACGGACCTGCACTCATTGACTACACTATCATTCACCCCAGAAACAAACTTACTCATCTTAGCCCTACTATCTGGAACCACATGAGGAGCATATTTGGCTAAGTAAGTAAACTTAAGAAAATACTCTTTCATCATCATGTTACATTGCCTGAGGTTGATAAATTCTAACACTTTAACTTCTCTCAGCTCTAGGGGAAAGAATCTATCTAAGAATGCAGTGATAAACTCCTCCCACTTTATGGACCCTACATCAACTGGACTTTCTGACTTCCACTGTTTGAACCAAGTGTGAGAAACATCCTGCAACTGATATGCAGCTAACTCCGCACTCTCACTAGAAGTAACCCCCATGATATCCGTAACCTTCTGAACTTGATCAAGGAATTCTTGAGGGTCCTCATCCGACTTAGACCCAAAAAAAGGATAGGGGATTTATTCGGGTGAAGTCCCAAATCCTGGCTGCAGCTGAATTGGCCACTGGGTTAGCCAAAATGACAGTTGGTCATTCATTTTGAGCAGCAACTGCCTGAGCAAGAGTAGTATATGCAGCTCTAAACTCTGCATGAGAGACATGTTCGCCCAAAGGATCTTCGGGCTGAGGGGCTGGATGATTCCCATTTCTTCTTTTAAGAGGCATGTTCTGTAGAAGAAAGGGAGAAATAGATTAGACTGAGAGATTGAATTGAGATTATGCGTACTGGCACGAACAGAATACTGAAAGAAGGGAAACTTTTCCTAAAACATCTCATAGCCTTCTGTACATAAATGTGGCACGTAACACACCCATGCACAAGACTCTACTAGATGCGGATTTTAGACTTCCTAGGACACTATTGAACCTTAGGATCTGATACCAAGTTTGTAACGCCCTGAATTTGGTACGTGAACACTACACGATTCTCATGACCCCGAAGGACCACAAGCTAACCCATGACAGATATTTGTACCTAAACACGATATGATATACTGTATAAATGCAGAAATAAAGGTTGTAAGGCTGTAAGATTCAAAATTGTAACATAACAGATAAAACATAACATATGGATGGGGTATGAAATACCCAAAACAACTGAAATAAACTGTCTGAACATACTGTAGTTTGAAAAGCCTCTAACTGACTGTACTTTCTGCATAAGGAGTTAATGGGATATGTCCCCAACTAACTCCAACTACTGAAATAAATTAATTAATGAGATAATAAAGTAATGGTCATCTCCTCGAAGGATGAGGACTCACTGCTAACTTTGACTGCGGAGACAGGAATGCTACTGATGCTCTAGAGCTCGTGCTTCTGGACCTATGGTATAAAACACCACAGCACAAATACGTTAGTACGAGTGAATATACTGGTATGCATGTGAGGTAGGATGAATGCAAAGGGTTCACATGCATGAACAATACTAACTGACTGAATAACATGAACGTGAGAATACATGCATACATAGTAACTGTAACTAAGTTCATGATAACATGATTATTGAGTCTGAGTACTGATAACATGAGATACTAATAACTGTATAACTGAAATAAGTAGTACTGAGCGACTGTATCTGACAGTTTAGTTTCTGTTAGAACTAGCTGAGTTTCGTACTGTTCTGAGTTGACTATATCTGACAATCCTGAAATTCTAAAGAACTATCTGAGTTCTATTACTGAGACTGAATGACTGTATCTGACAGTCCTGATCTATAACTGAAACTGTGGGAAGTAGTTATCTAATCGACATTCCCCTAATACGCCATTATGGCTAAGTTGGGGTCTAATCTGTAACCCCAATTGGAAGGGTGTCAATACCGCGCCACTGGTAAAGACAAGTTGTGGGTGACACTCATCTGACAGTGTCCCCAAAAGAGAATGGTGGGACCCTCATCTGACAGTGTTTATCCACCCCATCAACCCTCATCGAACAGTGTTGATGTGTCAATCTATGTTGGTTATATAGTTCTGGAATGCAAGGATGACTACTAAGAATCACACCCACATCTGACTGTGTGTGTTCCCATCCTTGGTTTTGCTCAGTGCTAATTCCTACTCCCATTTAAATAGACATTGAACATGGATTACTGAACTGAACTGGAATGAATTAGCCGAGTTCCGTTGACTGACGGAATAGTACTGAGCTTTCTAGATTACTGAGCTTTCCTGAGTCATGAGAATGACTGAATTCTATGGTTCATGGATTGACTGAGAGTATCTTTAAAACATGACACTGATTCTAGGCACACATCTATATTTTTGGGTACAAGTACCTCCAGGACTCGATGGGAAGAAACTGAAAAATCATGACTTTCTTGAATACATGACCAAAATCAACAATCCATAATATAATAAGTTGGATATTTCATGAAGTACAAGTTCTAAAGCACCACAATGGCTACACATATATCCATAATTCATTGACTAAACATTTCTCAAAAACTGGACATGCATAAACTTGTACATAAATGGGGATTTCATATTATCATACTAGTATTGCACTTTTCCTTCACATAGGCATTTAATCGAACAGATGGGGAGAATGCTTTGGTTATACGATCATCAACACATCTAATAATCATGGATACATCAATCAATGTGTAAATTTAAGGGTTTATCATGATTATTATGTAAATCACCACATCCTAGGGTTAATCATTGGAATATGTAATTTCAAATATGAATCAAAATCCCACAACATCTTGAACATGAATTTCAATTCAATTTAAATCATGAACATTCATAAATACACAAATCTTGGATTTTGAAAAGAGATTCTTGACTTTCATGGGTGAAAGGGACCCATGAATCAACACATGACATACCTTGATTGTGAGTTTCTTGATGTCCTTGGACTTGGAGAACTTGTATCTCTTAGTTTCTTGAAGAAGGATTTGGATCTTGTTCTTGGGGATTATCTCTGAGAGAAAACCCTAATTTGAGGTTGTAGATGGATAATGAACTTATGATCCTTGATCTGATATAATTAGAGGTTAAAACGGGTGGAAAAAAAACCCAATTACCCTTTTAAAAATGACTTTAAAATAATTGAATGAACTATGCGATGGTGGTGCAACGGTCCATCGCTGGGTCGACGGTCCGTCGGTCCTGACCGTCGCACCAGGGAAGAATAGGGGTTCACTGCCTCTGCTGCAATGGCTTGGGCGACGGTCCATCGCTAGCTAGACGATTCATCAGCCTTAGCCATCGCCCTTAGGCAGAAGATGGTCTCACGGCCTCCACTGTGACGGTTTGGGTAACGGTCTGTCGCTAGCTCGATGGTCCATCGGCCCTCATAATCGCTAGATTTTTGGGTACAAGTACCCCCAGGACTCGATGGGAAGAAACTGACAAAGCATTACTTTCTTGAATACATGACCAAAATCAACAATCCATAATATAATAAGTTGGATATTTCATGAAGTACAATTTCTAAATCACCACAATGGCTACACATATATCCATAATTCATTGACTACGACATTTCATCAATCATTGGACATGCATAAACTTGTACATAAATGGGGATTTCATATTATCATACGAGTATGGCACTTTTCTTTCACATAGGTATTTAATCGAACACATGGGGAGCATTCTTTGGTTATATGATCATCAACACATCTAATAATCATGGATACATCAATCAACGTGTAAATTTAAGGGTTTATCATGATTATTAGGCAAATCACCACATCCTACGATCAATCATTGGAATATGTAATTTCAAACATGAATCAAAACCACACAACATCATGAACATGAATTTCAATTCAATTTAAATCATGAACATTCATAAATACACAAATCTTGGATTTTGAAAAGAGATTCTTGAGCTTCATGGGTGAAAGGGACCCATGAATCAACATATGGCATACCTTGATTGTGAGTTTCTTGAAGTCCTTGGACTTGGAGAACTTGTATATCTTAGTTTCTTGAAGAAGGATTTGGATCTTATTCTTGGGGATTATCTTTGAGAGAAAACCCTAATTTGATATTGTAGATGGATAATGAACTTATGAGCCTTGATCTGATATAATAAGAGGTTAAAACGGGTGGAAAAAAACCCAAATACTCTTTTAAAAATGACTTTAAAATAACTAAACGAACTATGGACAGTGCGTATGACGGTCCATCGCTGGGTCGACGGTCCGTCGGTCCTGACCGTCGTACTTGGGAAGAATAGGGGTTCACTACCTCTGCTGCAACGACTTGGTCAATGGTCAGTCACTAGATCGACGGTCCATCGTCCTGAGTCGTCGCCCTTAGGCAGAAGGTGGTCTCACAAACTCCGCAGTGACTGTTTGGACGACGGTCTGTCTCTAGCTCGACGGTCCATCGGCCCTCATCGTCGCACCTGGGCAGTTTTGACTGCTTTCTGTAAAACGGTCATAACTTTCTACCCCGATACCGAATTTGGATAAAATTGGTATCGTTGGAAAACTAATTCAATTTCCCACATGAAAAAAAGGGAAAATCTTAAAAATTCCATGTATATAAAAGTGGATTCATCTTTCTAAGTAAGTTTCTACCATACTTGGGACTGTTTCAAGCTAGGTAGAAGAAAGGGGTATTACAACAATGTAGCCATGACTCCCAAAACCTAGTGTCAATAGTATAAGAACTACTAATATAAACCATGAGTCAAATACATCATAAATACCCACACAGGGTCAACATCTATCTCTGAAAACAAATAAAGACGTGAATACTATAGAAAGATAAAGGTGAACTTTGGACGCATGAATGCCAAACTGCTACCTTGAGTAATCTGAACTTACTCGAAATCAACTAATCTGAGGCACACTTGAGCTTGGACCTGAACTGAAAGGATGCAATAGGCATTAGTTCGATCCACTTCTACTTAGTAGGTATCATAGGCCAACCGAGCAAAGTAGAAAATAAAGTACACACTAAGTGCATGTCACCTACAAGCTAAAAATGTCCCATAATGGTAGCGCACACCTTTTTCTCTAAAAGTTCTAACATATCACAAATGCAACCATAATACAACAAGTATAATACAAGTATACATTATATCATATATAAGTATAAAATGAAGAGAAAAATGTATATATAGGATGGTCAAGTGTAAGTAACAGGTTATAGACCAAGTAGACATATAATAAGTCAATACATAAATTCAATCATGACATCAACACAGTAAAGAAAATACAATGTATAAGGTGATGATCTGATGATAATGATGATGTGATGATGATGATGATGATGATCCATGAGGTTTTTGCACAACCTTTGTCTACACCCACGGAGGCAAGCCTTCCCAATATGGGACCGATGGAGGGTTCGTCAACCCATATACAACTCATATACACCTACATATCTAATACTTCTCGATATAGAACCCACGGAGGGTTCATTAACCCATATACAACCAATATCCCAGACTCTTCTCTGACATAACCTTTGGAGAATGTCTATAAAATCTAATATTCCCAGTATTTCCTGTATTTTTAGTGTTTCCAAAGCACATACATAACATAAGATACAAATCAAGTACACATACATGACAACAAGTATATATAAAGCAATAAAACAAACAAGCGAAATGATGCATATGATGAAATGAGAATGATGATGCAATGTTCGCAACCATTCAAAATGTGTATTTCCACAATCAATCCATATGATGTATTTCAATAATCAAACACAATGTTACAATTCCACAACCACTTGAGCAAATATACATTAATTATTTTCACTATCCATGAATTTTTCCACATAATTCATACGCCCACAAAATATAAATATATCACAACACGTCAAAGGCACCACAATAGGCATTTATAATAATACAATACAATTATTCACATGTATTCTAGGCTATCAACATCACATAAGACGCCGTACGGTCACACATATCACATGATATCTCAGATTCAACAATTACATCACATTCTGGCTCCACAAGGGCACAACATATAGATAGTCATTTTATAATAATTAGTTCCCACCCTTAACATGAATTTTGGTATACAAATTTACTACTCACCTTAGTCTGAAGACTTAAGTCATAACCTATCTCGAATGTCAAAACCGATCCACTACATTTCGAGTCCATAACCTTACTTTCCATGAACGATTCTAAAATTAACTAAAACCAAAGAATATAGAATTTATGCATCAAAACTAAGCCAACGATAACAATATTGACTACTTTTGATTCAGGGTCAAATAGACCCCCGAAATGAGTTTTAAAAAAAGAAGGAAAAATCATAATTTTACTTTAAAAACATGTTACCCGTATTTTTAGGAATCTACAGTTGAAAACCTAAGTCAAATCGAGCAAAAAATGAGGTTCAGATCGAAAAAAAATTATTTTTAACTGGGTAAACTCTTCGAAATTTGTGTTAAAATCAAGAATCAAAGTTGTTTTGAAGGTAAAATCGATAAAAAACTAGTAATTATAAGATTAAAATGTTATTTAAGTGAAAATGAGTGAACTATGGGTTTAACATCAAGCCCTAAGATTTTTGGAGTTTTGAGAAATTAATCAAGAATTAGAGTAAGAAAGGATGAAATCTCACCTTAAATCCATAATAGAATCAAGAAATAGATGTTAATTTAGCTTCCCAAGCTCCCACAAACTTCACTTTCAAATTCTCACACTATTTTTAGGTATTAATTCTCAAGAGGAAAGGTGAAAGAATTAGCAAAATGGTCCAAAAAGGGTTATTTTATAGTGCAGATTTTTCTGCACAAGATTTTTCTAAGTTCAAACGGACTTCGACGGGGTGCCCGGAATTCGTTCGGAGTCTATATACGCAAATAAACTATGAAACCACACTAAATTCGATGCTCCAGACTCAATGGCAATATTAGAACTTTGAAAAAATATCATTTTTACAAAGTTGACCCCCGAAACCCGAAATTGTAATTTTTCAAATCGAGGGTCAAAATGAAATTTAAAAGTCGTAAAATCACAAAAAATATGTTACCACCCTAAAACCAATGTTCCAAAAAAGTTGGCAAATTTAAATTTTCCATCCGAGGTTGTTTCAACCAAATGTGGGTCCCACAGCCATATTTCTAATTTTTAAACTTTCCGACCAACTGATCAAAATGAGCTCGGGTGCATCGAGACCCGAACCAAAGGTCTACCTAGCCTAAATTCGATATTCTGAAGCTTATGGCGCTTTCCGTTAAGCCATCCATCGCACGGATCAAAAGATATCCATATAAGTCCAAAATAAGACTTTTGAAGCCACCAAAAAATACAATATCGTACAAAAGGCACCAAAATACATCAAAAACGTGCCAATTACCCCATACCCCAACAATACCACAATGCAACTACGAGAAGCGGTAAAATAGTTAAATCATGCAAAATCATAAATTTCATTAAATTTTCAGGACGTTACATCATCCACCACTAAAAATCTAGTTCATCCTTGAACTAAGACAAAGAAATACCTGATCAACATAGAGGTGGGGATAAGAACTACACATATCAAACTCGAACTCCCGGGTAGCCTCATTTATAGGTCGATGTCGCCATTGAACATTAACCATAGGGATAACTCTAGAACACAACTGTCTAATATCCCTATCCAGAATGGATACCGACTCCTCAACGAAAGACAACCGCTCATCTAACTAAACTGACTCCCAATAAATGGCATAGGACTCATCAAAAATATAATAGCGAAGCATAAAAACATGAAAAAATGGATGTACAACTGATAAATCTAAAGGCAAATCTAACTCATAGGCCACATCACCCACAGTACGAAGAATCTTAAATAGACCAATATACCTGAGGCTAAGCTTTTCCATCTTCCCAAACCTCATCACACCCTTCATGGGTGAAACTTAAAGAAAAATAGGATCATCAACCCAAAATCTCAAGTCATGAAGCCTACGATCTACATAACACTTTTGCCTACTCTGAGTCGCTCTAAGTCTATCCTGAATGATCCGAACTCTGTCTAAATACTCATGGAGCAAGTTTGTACCTTTAGGTCTCAGCTTATAAATATAAAACCAACCAACTGGCGAGCAACAACGCCTACCATACAACACTTCAAAGGGAGCCATATAAATACTAAAATGGTAAATTTTATTATATGCAAATTCTGCTAAAGCCAAATGTTGCTCCCACTAGCCAGTAAAGTACATCACACAAGCACAGAGCATATCCTCTAAAACTTGAATAGTCTACTCTGACTGACCATCAGTCTGGGGGTGAAATGTCATGCAAAGATCAACCTGAGTACCTAACTTATCCTGAAAGTCTTCTACAAGTGAAATACGAACACCGAACCACAATTTGAGATGATACACACGGGCACACCATGAAGTCTCACAATCCCACAAATGAAGATACGGGCCAACCTCTTAGCATAGAATGAGACCTAAACCAAAAAAATAAGCTGACTTGTCAGTCGATCCACAAAAACCCAAATGCTATCAGATCCATGTTAAGTTCTAGGCAACCCGATCACAAAATCCATAGTAATCCGTTCCTATTTCCACTTGGGAAAGGGTAACCTCTAAAGCAAACCGACAAGTCTCATATGATTGGCTTTCACCTATTCATAACACAAGCTATGAGCCACAAAATCTCCTACATCTCGCCTCATACCACCCTACAGTAGTATTGTCTCAAGTCATGGTATATCTTAGTCACACCTAGATGAATGGAATATCTGGGATAATGGGCCTCCTCCCAGATCAACCTAATCTAGTCATCCACTCTTGGCACACAAAATCGGCCTCTAATCCACAAAACTCCACCTAAATCAAGTGAGTCTTCCTTAGTCTCCCCATTCAACACCTTATCTCGAATCAACCTCAATCCAACATCATCAAACTGATAAGCTCAAATCTTTTCCATTAAAGAAGATCTAGCCTCCATAAATACCAAAACACACCTTTGGGTTGAAATATCAAGCTAACTATTTAGTTATCTACAAATTGAACCTCTAAGGAAAAAGGCCTCTCTTGGGTCAAAAGATGCACCAAGCTACCCATGCTAGTCGACTTACAGCTCAAGGAATCCAGAAATACGTTAGACTTACCCAGATGGTAAAGAATAGTTAAGTCATAATCCTTAAGAAACTCAAGCTATGGGCGCTACCTCATATTAAGATCTCGCTAGGTAAAGAAGTACTGAAGGCTACGAAGATTCGAGAAAATCTCACAACAAACTCCATACAAGTAGATCCTCCACAACTTAAAGGCAAATATTACTGCATATAACTTTAAATCATGGGTAGGATAATTTCTCTCATGAGGCTTCAACTGACGAGATGTATAAGAAATTACCTTGCCCTCTTGAATCAGCATAATGCCCAATCCAGTACCTGAAGCATCACAAAATATGGTAAACCCCACACCCTCCCTGGGCAAATTAATATAATAGTTGAAGTCAACAAATCCTTGAGCTTTTGAAAGCTCACCTCACAAGTGTCAGACCACTGAAAAGAAATCTTCTTCTGAGTTAAATTAGTCAAAGAAGCTGCAATAGAAGAGAAACCCTTAACAAAACACCGATATTAACTTGCCAAGCCAACAAAACTCCAAATCTCGGTGAGTAATGTAGGTCTATACTAATCATAAACTGTTGCAACCTTGGCAGGATCAACTATCATACCTTCCTTAGTCACCATATGACCCAAGAAAAAAATAGACTCAAACAAAAACTCACACTTAGAGAACTTGGCATACAACTTCTCATCCCTCAATATCTGAAGCACAATCTGCAAATGCTCCTCATGCACAACTTTACTCTTCGAATAAACCAAGATATCATCTATAAATACAATAATAAAAGAGTCGAGATACGGTCGAAACACCCAATCATTAACTCCATGAGTGCAGCAAGGGAATTGGTCAACCCAAAAGACATGGCCAAGAACTCATAATGACCATATCAACTCCAAAAAGTTATCTTCATAATATCCAAAGCTCTAATCCTCAATTAGTGATAACCAAACCTCAAATCAATATTTTAAAACATCGCAGCATCGTGAAAATAATAAAGTAAATAATCAATGTGAGTAAAAGGATACTTGTTCCTAACCATCACCTTGTTCAACTGTCAATAATCAATACACATACGCATAGCCCTATCCTTCTTCTATACAAATAAGATAGGCTCACCCTAAGGCGATACCCTAGGTCGAATAAGTCCTTTATCTAACAACTCCTGCAACTGATCTTTCAATTTCATTAACTCAGTTGGGCCATCCTATAAGGAGGAATAGAAATGGGCTTAGTGCCCGGCTCAACATCAATAGCAAAATCAATATCACGATCTAGAGGCATACTATCGAAATCCATAAGGAACACACCCATAAACTCACAGAGAACACGACCAAAATCTAAGAAAAGACATGAAACAATACTAGTATCACAAATATAAGCCAAATAAGCTAAACATCCCCTCTCAACCAATCTATGATCCTGAACATAAGAGATAACTCTCTTAGGAATCGAACAAAGTACACCCTTATAAGCTAGCTATGGTACACCCGACGAGCTAGTATCACGGTCTTAGCAAAACAATCAAAGACAAAATGATAAAGATCCAATCAATCCATATCCATAAAACATCAAAATCAACCATATATAACACAATAAAATCTACCTAAGTCTCACGACCACAAAAGGTCAACACATAAGATCAGTAAAGTCGATCCACCACTAAAGAATCTCTTACAGGGATATATACATGAATAAGCATCGCAAGAGGCTTACTAACAGAATTAGAACCCAAAGCAAAATATGTAGACACATAGGAGAAGGTCGATCTGGGGTTAAATAACACAAATGTAGATCTAAAAAAATAAGGACGATACCTATTATTACAATATCTGAAACCTCTGCCTCAGGTCTAGCTAGTATAGAAAAACTAACCACGACCACCAACTGGCCGAGTAGCCCCATGACCACTACCACGAGCTCCACCACATCTATCTCTCACTCCTCTAGTAGTACCCATACCTCTCATTGTTGAAATAGGAATAGCTCTAATCACTTGGTACAGATAATTATTGGCCTAATGGACAACCTCATGACACACATAACAAGTCCTATGACCCATCTCAATAGGAGAAGGTACCACTGGGCCTAAATGGCCACCCTACACTACTGAACCCAAAGATCCACAACTTAAACATTGTAAGGCTACCTATACTGGACTATCCTGATAACCACAAGAACCTATAAAATCTCTATCTAGAGAATCCTAACCTCTGAACTCACCAAAATGACTCACCTTATTGTTGCCTCCCTGAGATACTCTAAGAATACCCTCTGTCATCTTGGTGTAACTAAAATGCTTTAAAAAATGCTCTAAACATAACCATTTGAGAAGTAGCCAACACGAGCTCAAATCCTCCTTGATGGGGCTGATCCACGAGCCCTTTCATTTCCTCGAGTCCATCCACGACTCGAGGCTCTCCTTTTAGGAGAAGGATGCGCATCTCTGAACTCGCAAGACCTAGACAATATCATCTTCGTAGAAAGAGTGAAACATAACTCAAAACTCAAGGTATATAAGAAATTTGCAAGATAAGGAATAAAATGTGGAAAGTTTCCCTAAAGACATCCCATAGCCTCTCAAAGATAGATACAGACATCTGCGTATGGATCTATGAGATTCTATTAGACATGTCGTTCTTACACCATTGATACATAATGAAAACATGGTTGCTCTAATACCAATTTGGCATGACCAAAAATCAATAGGTTATGATGGCACTTATCGTGACATACCTTGACAAGTAAGCCTATCACCCAAACTGATACACAAAAGGGAAAAAGACAAAAATATCCCTAAGAAAAAGCTTTTAGAATAAAGCTGAACCACACAATTAAAATAAATGAGGAAAAAAGCATAACAATGCAGTCATAACTCCCAAAACCTAGCATCAACAGTATAAGAACTAATAATACAAACCATGAGTCAAATACATCAGAAATACCCACACAAAGTCAATATTTATCTCTGAATACAAAGAAATATATGACTACTATAGAAAGTAAGAGGTGAACTCTGGATGCATGAATGTCCAACCGCTACCTTGAGTAATCTAAAGGAGCTCGAAATCAACCAAACTGAGGCACACTAGAGCTATGACCTGTACCAAAAGGGTGTAGTAGAAATGAGTATGGTTCACTTGTACTCAGTAGGTATCATAGGCCGACCAAGCAAAGTAGAAAATAAAGTACACAAAATACATACTAAGGGTACATCACCTGCAATCAAAAAATGTACCGCAATGGTAGACTACACCATTTGCGCTAACAGTTTTAATATATCATAAAAGCAACAACAATACAACAAGTATAACATAAGTATACTATGCAAGTATAAAGAAGAGAGGAAAATATATATACATGATGGTGAAGTATAAGTAACAGGATATAGAACAAGTAGACATATAATAATTCAATACGTAAATTCAATCACAATATTAACACAGTAAAGCAAATACAATATATAAGATGATGTTGATGACGATGATAATGTGATGATGATGATACACGAGGTTGTCGCACAACCTCCGTATACACCCACAGAGAAAAATCTTTCTGATATGGGACCCATAGAGGGTTTTTCAATCTATATACTACCCCGTATATACCTACAGAGCTAACGTTTCTCAATGTAGGACCCATAGAGGGTTCATCAACCCATAAACAACCAATATCCATGACTCTCCTCCATCATAACCTTCTAAGAAGGTATATAAAATTTTATGTTCCTAATATTTCCAGTGTTTCCATATCACATACATAACATAAGACACAAATCAAGTTCACACACTTGACAACAAGTATATATAAAGCAATAAAACAAATAAGAGAAATAATGTGCATGATGACATGAGAATGATATTGCAATGTTTTCAAGCATTCAAAATAATTATTTCCACAACAAATCCATATGATGTATTTCCACAACCAACCTTAATGTTACAATTCCACAACTATGTGAGCTAATATCCACTCATTATTTCCACTATCTACAAATTTTTCCACATAATTCATATGCCCATAAAGTATGAATATATCTCAATACATAAAAGGCACCATAATAGGAACTTCTAACAACATAATACAATTATTAACATGTATTTTAGGCTATCAATATTGCATAATACCCCGCACAAATACACCTATCACATAATATCTCAGATTTAACAATTACATCACATTCTGGCTCCCATATGGGCACAACATATAAATAGCCATTTTTTCATAATTAGTTCCCATCCATAACATGCATTTTGGTATACAAATTGACTACCCAGTCAGTCTGAAGAGTTAAGTCATAACCTACGTCGAATGCTAAAATCGATCAGCTACACTTCGAACCCCCGACCTTAATTTCCACAAAAAAAATTAAAATCAACTAAAATCAAGAAATATAAAATCTATGCGTCAAAACAAAACCAATGATACCCATATTGACTACTTTTGATTTGGGGTCAAGATGGATCCCCGAAATGGGTTTCCAAAAAAGAAGGACAAAATTGTAAGTTTACTTTAAAATGTGTTTTCCATATTCTTAGAAATCTATAGCTGAAAACCCAAGTTAAATTGAGTCAAAATAAGATTCAAATTGAAGAAAACCCATTTTTAAGTTTTATCGAGTAAAATTTTTAAAATTCATGTTAAAATCAAGAATCAAAGTTATTTTGAAGGTTAAATTGATGAAAAACTAGTAACTATAAGATTAAAATATTATTCGAGTGAAAATGAGTGAAACTAGTATTTAAAATCAAGTCCTAAGATTTTTGGGATTTTGAGAAATTAATCAAGAATTAGAGTAAGAAAGGATGAAATCCCACCTTAAATCCGTAATAGAATCAAGGAATAGATGTTAATCTAACTTCCCAAGCTCCCAAAAGCTCCACTTTTAAGTTCTCATACTATTTTAGGGTTTATCTCTCAAGAGAAAAGGTAAAAGAATGAGCAAAGTGGGTCAAAAAAGGCTATGTTATAGTGCAGATTTTTCTGCACCAAATTTTTCTCAGTCCAAATAGACTTCGATTGGGTGCCCAAAATTTATTCAGAGCCTGATATATGCAACTGAAATATTCAACCACACTAAATTCAATACTCTGAACTCAATGGCGATATCAAAATTTTGAAAAAACATCATTTTCACAAAGTTGACCCCTAAAATGCAAAATCATAATTTCATAAATCAAGGATCGAAATGAGATTTAAAAGTCATAAAATCACACAACATATGTTACTACCCTAAAATTGATGTTCTGAATGCATTGGACAAGTCGTATTTTCCATCCGATATTATTTTGATCAAATATGGGTCCCACACCCATATTTCTAATTTTTAATTTTTTGACCAACAGGTCAAAATGAGCTCGGGTGCATCAAGACCCAAACCAGAGGTTTACCAAGCCTAAAATATATATTTTAGAGCCATTTTCATATTACGTTCAGTCATACATTGCACGGACCAAAAGATATCCATATAAGTCCAAAATAAGACTCTCGAAGCCACCAAAAATCACAATATCGCACAAAAGGCACCAAAATGCATCAGAATCCATGGAAATTATCTCGACACTTAAAAAATACCATAATTAAACTATAGGGAAGGGTAAGAGAATCCGATCAAATAAATCACAAATTTTACATATTTCATCAAATTTTTCAGATCGTTACAAGGTTTTAGGATTATTTTATAGTATCTTTGGTTATGTATTTCTACTATTATCATATTTTTATGGTTTATCTTCATTCTTAAAGCCTTTTCTTGTTTTTGGGGTATTTATTTCTCATTTTGTATCAATTTGGGTGATAGGCTTACTTGTCAAGTCTTGTCGCGACACGTGCTATCATGATCCTTGATTTTGGGTTGACACAAATTGGTATTAGAGAAGCCAGGTTTTGATTGGTCTCATTAGTGTTAGGATAGAGTGTCCAGTAGAGTCTCGCAGATTGATACATAGACGTCTGTATCTATCGTTGAGAGACTATAAAATATCTTTAAGAAACTTTTCTTATTTGATTCTACATCACGCAGGTCTTTTATATCTTGTGTTCTAAATCATATTTCATTCTTTTATGCTCTAATAGTCAGGACTATCCCATGAGACTAGATCTGTGGAGCTATTATTCGAGGAGAGGGCTCAGTCTAGAGGGTGAGTTATGAGCCATGGATGGGCATGAGCATCTGTCTCGTCTAGAGGCAGTACTAGGGGATCTCTCCTTAGCCTTTGGTTGAGCATACGAGAGATATAGGACCTATTTCTATCCCACAGAGTTCTTCTACCATGGTCTTAGAAGGGTTGTTGATTTGCTTGTTGATCTATTTGGAGGGTGTTCCTTTGAGTGCACTTGGTGTTCCTCCAGCTCTGAGTATTGTACCTCTGTTTGTGCCAAAATCCGCCTATGGTGTTCCTCTAATTTTGAGTGTGAATCCTCAAGTAGTACTGATGTTTTCTTGTGGTACTCCACAGACTTTGAGTGTTATTCCTCCTCCAGTACCTTCATCTGAGTATGGTATTCCTAGATCAAGAGTTCATCCTTCAACTATGTCACCTCCTTAGGTGGGATCTCTTCTAGCTAAATTTATTATGCATCCTTATCATTGCAAGGACTATTATGACTTCTGAGGATCAAAAGAAGCTTGAGAGATTTACTCATTTGGGTTCTCTAGATTCAATGGTGTTATAGGTGAGGATGCCTATGAGTTCGTGATTGACTATCGTGAGAAGTTAAATAACCTTGGTTTTCTTAAGTCTCATGAGGTTTCTTATAATACTTACCAGTTAAGAGATGCAGCCAGGGATTAGTGGAGGTCACTTTTTAGTTGCAGACCTCTCAGTTTGCTAGAGATAACTTGGGATCATTTTATTAAGGCCTTTTGGACAGGTTTGTGCCTTACCATCTGAGAGATTAGATGAGATATAAGTTTGATCACCTAGAGTAGGGATCCATGACTATTTTGTAGTGTGAAGCATGCTACCATGCCTTGTTTAGATATTCTTATTCCAATATTTCCACCGAGTCTGGAAAGATCCTGAAGTTCGTGAAGGGGTTGGATGTTACTTTTTATCTAGCTATGACTTAGATGGTAGTGTATGAGGCATCATTTTAGAGTATAGTGGACCATGCTAAGATGACTAAGTCTATTATTCAAGCATCTCATGGAGGCACTAATAGGGTGTTCCATCAGGGTGAGTTCAGAGTTCATACTTATTGAGGTTGATTTTCTAAAGGTTTCTAGGCGTATCATGGTAGACCAGTTTAAGAAGGTTCAGGTAGTGAGTCTTTTAATTCAACAGCTTTGGGTGGTCGTTCTAGCTCAGTTGCACCTACTCCTATTAAGCTGCGCTATAGAAGTTGATTTGTGTGTAATGAGGTTGGCCATTTGGCCAAGGACTGTTCCCACCATGTATTCAAAGCTACTTTTATATCAGCTGTGAGTGGTAGAAGTTATACTAGAGGTATGCATGGAAAAGGTAGTGGTACCCATGGTGGTGGTTATGGGGATACTCAGTCAGGTGGTGGTCATGGATAGTGCTATGTTATACCCACCAGAACAGAGGCAAAAGATTCTAATGTTGTTATCGTAAGTATTATTTTTATTTGTCTTAGATCTACATTTATGTTATTTGACCCAAATCAACTTTCTCCTGTGTTTGTATATTTTTCTTCGAGTTTTGATTATGCCAATAAGACTCTTGCCATGGCTATCTACGTATATACCCCTCTAGGATACCCATTAATGGTGGATCAGGCCCACCGATCTTGTGTTGTGACCTTTGTTGGGAGTAAGACTTGGGTAGATCTGATATCATTTATATGGTAGATTTTGATGTTATTTTTGGTATAGATTTTTTAGCTCCTTATCATGTTGTCCTAGATTTTTATGCTAAGACTGTGACCTTAGCTTTGTCGGGTGTGCCAAGGATATCTTGGAAGGCTTTGTTTTATTTGGGTCCCAAGAGAGTTATATCCTTCTTTCAGGCTCATTACTTGGTTGAAAGGGGATGTTTGTCTCACTTGGCTCGTATTTGTGATACTAGTGATACTTTACCTCCTTCCTTGGATTTTTTTCATATTGTCGGTGAGTTCATGGATATTCTCCCTAAAGATTTTCCTGTATTCCTTCGGATTGTGATATTGACTTTGCTATTGATTTGAGCTTGGCACCAAGACTATTTCTATTCCTCCTAATAGGATATCCCCAACAGAGTTGAAAGAATTGAAGGATCGATTACAGGAGTTGTTGGATAAGGGATTTATCCAACCTAGTATATCACCTTAGGGTGTGCCTGTGTTGTTTATATTAAAAAAGAATAGGTCTATACGTATGTGTATTGATTATTGGCAGTTGAATAAGGTGGCGGTTAAGAATAAGTATCATCTTCTTTGTATTGATGATTTGTTCAATCAACTTTAGGGTGCTTTGGTGTTTTCAAAGATTGAATTGAAGTCTGGGTATCACCAACTAAGGATTGGAGCTTTGGATATTTTGAAGACAGCCTTTCAGACTCGATACGGTCATTATTAGTTCTTGGTCATGTCCTTCAGGTTGATAATGCCCCAACTGCGTTTATGGAGTTGATGAACTGGGTATTTCGGCCATATCTCATCTCTTTTGTCATTGTATTCATAGATGATATCTTAGTCTATTCCAAGAGTGTGCGGATTTTGCTTCAGAGATTGAGGGATAAGAAGTTGTATGTTAAGTTCTCTAAATGTGAGTTTTGATTGGAGTCTGTCTCTTTCTTGGATCATGTGGTAAGTCGGTCTGTCCAAGATTGTAGGGATTCGTAATTTGGCTAGGCCTAATACTACTATTGAGATTTTGAGTTTTGTTGGTTTAGCAGGATACTATCAGCATTTTGTTAAGGGTTTTTCATCTATTGCGAGTCCATTGACCAAGTTGACTCAGAAGAATACTTTCTTTCAATGGTCCTATCACGACCCGAACAAGGGCTTGGCAGTGACCGATCTCAAGCCCACCATGGACCGGAGACTACCCCCTTAGCCTAACCTTAAGAGCACAAAAATAACAATAAAGCAGAAGCCAATCAAGATAGTAATAAAACATGAAAAGATAACTCAAATGAAAACTAAGAGTCAAAAACAACAACCAACCCATATTTGTCCACGAAATTCTCTAAAACAAGAATAACATCTAATTCGGGGCATGACCCCATTTATGAACAAAACGAATACAAAATTACTCAGTCAATGAAGAAGGAATAATGAAATGGTAAGGCCTTCAGAATGATCGAGTCTCTCTAATTTACAACAACTCAACAGACATGCTCAACCACCTAACGTTGCACAAGAGCAACAAAAAAGTGTTTGGACGGTCAGTGGTGATACGGATCAAGATGAGAAATATAAAAATCTACCTAAAGAAGCAAAAGATAATCGATGCAAGAAAGTAAGGATAGGTAAATTGACATAATAAACGACAAAGAATTAAGAACCAACGAGTGTATCAAACTCAAATATCCTTAAACTGATAGAATCAAACACCAATTTCTTATGTAGACCTCAAGGGAATCAAGTTCCAGAGCTACCCATGTTTCTAAAGAAGATGTCAACACAAGCTAATCCAACCTTACAATTCACTCTCAAAGGAGCATTCATTCATATATCATCAAAAGTTGTTAAATAAAATCACTAAGGCATCTATTTATAGTGTTTGCCTTTGCCTAAATAACCTATTACAAAAATATCCCAAAAGTGGCTATTTTGGAAATAACACACATGGTCTCTTCAAAGCATACTCTAAGCTCCAAAATAATTATCCACACGTGGCATTGAGGGCTTATAATCCTAAAAGAGATCCACCGAATGCATACTTGAGTTCTAGGCTTAGACCTCTTTGCATTCGCCTTAGAAGATGTAGTCTAAAGTTTTAAGGACGATCTGGATTGTATCATCCTCCCCTTATTGAAAAGGATTCATCATCGAATCCAAACATTGCAAAACCAAAGAAAGGACAAACAAACATAAATTTCTCAAGGCATGAGGGTTAGGGTTAGTACAATCAATTATAGCATCTTACCAAGGTTGCACACACTTCACATATAACCAAGCATCCTTCAAGACATTGGAAGAAAAGTCAACATTTAAAGTGCAAAAGGGTTGGCTATGAGAAACATCAAGAATATCCCCTAAGTTAGTTCCATTAACAACGTAACCAAGCAAATCATCACATGTTGGAACAACTAAGGGTGGAAGCAAGGAGGTTTTATGGGGTAAATTACCCTTCCAATCATGGGAAACAAAATTGACACATAAAACAAGCTTAGAATAAACATAACCATGCTCACATTCATGCAAGTCATTCCAAGATATGGCTTGAAAGGCATCGACATCACCTAGGTAGGATTTTAAGTCAAATACCTTCAAAATATTATCTACCTTAGGATAAATATCATCATGAATCCAAGAAAAGCTAGAAACAAGAGGGGGTAGGTACATACCTTTAGAGCAAAGACTTGAGCTTGCTCTCATGCCATCTAAACTTACATCATGGGGACTCATTCTGTTATGCATCAACTTGGAAGTTGGTACAATGTTAGTGCCAAATATAGTGAATAACAAGTGCTTGGGTTCGGCACTAAGCTCCCCTTATTGATTCCAAAGCTCCTCGTCTTCATCAATCATATCCCTCCCCATCATGAGGTTAAAATTCAAGAGCTTTGAACAAAGGGTTATGTTAGAGGAACCATGGTAGTCAATCAACCGATCATGAAGGTTCACATGGGTTCCAAATCTCAATAAGCACCAAACCCTTATTTGATTCTCATGGTTGTTGGAGACCCTTTCCTTACATATTTCAAATGATCGTAGGGATAAAAGGGGTAGAATGTCTATGTATATAGGTTTAGGAAACACTTTCTTCCTCTAAGATTACCACTAATAGAATCATATGTTCCCTCTATACTAGCATGATCAACAACAAGATAATTAGAGGGTCACTTCCATTTAATCGACCAATATTTTCAACATCACCATTCACTTGAGATACTTTAAATACTTCACAAACTTCCCTAAGTGATGGGATATGTTCATACATAAGTTGGTCCTTATGACTTCTATAAGACAATGTACTATCACTCGTCACAATGGTTTTAACACTAGGTGGACACAAATCAATCTTGCTAGAAGAGTCAATTTTGTCATCATTATAATCAACTAGTGTATCCACACTCTTAAGTTGTACATTATCATCATGAAGTAAAGAGACATTAGGCTCACCTAAAGATAAGCTATCATTCACACTTAGTTGGTTACTAGCCTCATTCACTAGAGTGCAAGAGTTAGATTGGTTACCTTGAAGTTCATTTGGAGCATGTCAACTCAAAGGAGCTTGAAGATTTGGGGGATTAGGAAAGGTGGATTTAGGAAAGCTTAGAGGATCTATCAGTTTGTCCAATAGGCTATTCATAGCATCATATTTTTTCAAGAGGGATCTAGCCCAACTAGGCATCTCACCTTCATCCGCCATTGCACCTATCAAAACAAACACTAAACAAAAACAAAAACAACAAACAAGTTAAAGGTTAGGAAATCAACCTCACAAGCTCTCAAAGTTAACACCTTTGATTGTCACTCAATTGGCATCGCAAGTATTGATAGCTCATTTGTACTCCAATGAGATGGCTTGGTACCAATTGTGGCTTGAGGTTGGAATGGATTCTTGTTTGAAGGACTCAAATACAAAAAATTATGTACGTACTTGAATCAAAAAGCAACAACAAATCAAAAATGAAAAAAAACACAACGAAAGAAACGGATTCAAAAATAATTCACAACTAAGTAGGTGATTACTAGTTGTTAATTAGCAATAGAATCAAGGAAAGAAACTTAAGAATCAAAGAAAAGAAACTTATAATCTAAATTTGAGCTTAGGAAATTTGGATGGTTGAGTGTCACGGATGCCTCAAATGACCACGTTTGGAGATTTCACTTATCAATTTGTATTCAATCAATCTTCAACTTGGAGGTTCTATAATCATCTTTGGAGTGAAAAATAAAAAGAATTGGAACTTTCAATTGTTCTTTCAAGCTCAAAAGAGTTTGAACTTTTTTGTGGTCCCCTCTTTGTACTTTCTTTTGTCCCTTCCTTGAGAATATTCCCTTTTGATGCTTTTGAATTCTTGCTTTCTTTGGAAGACTAGGGATATTCTTAGGAATATTATTTGGACAAAAAAGTATTACACCTTCTTTCACCTCCTTTTTTGATCAAACAACCACTTTTTGAATGTTCTTCTTCAACAATATATGAAGATGATGAAGAAGACCAAGAACATTCAAACATGAACCCTAAGCAAATGACCTCGGAATTGGACAAAACTTTGAGATCGGAGCTCAAGTTGAACTCCCAAACATAACCAACACATTTTCAACCCAAAATCTCAACAAAAAACTTCCAAAATTCGAGATCCACCTTCAAGTTTCTTCAACTCAAGATCAACAATGGCGGATGACTCAAATCAACCCGGAATAAGCTCAAATTCAAAATCTAGACACTATTAGTGTTAGGGAACAAGGATCTAACACTAGAAACTCACAAAAGACTCAAAAATCTAAGCCTCAAAGTTTTTTCCTAGGGGTAAAATGGGAAATAAAAAAAATTATGTGTGGTTTTCGGTTTTTGACACTTTTTTTTGTGATTATCAAGATAGAAACCCCAAGATTGACTTTGTAGAAACAAAATCAAGCTTGGCTCTGATAATAAATGATACGGATAAAGATACAAAAGATACAAATCTACCTAAAGATGCAAAAGATAATCAATGCAAGAAAGTAAATATAGGTAAATGGACATAAGAAACTACAAAGAATTAAGAACCAATGAGTGTATCAAACTCAAAGACCCTTAAACTAGTAGAATCGAACACCAATTTCTTACATAGACCTCAAGGGAATCAAGTTCCTGAGCAACCCATATTTTTAAAAAAGATGTCAACACAAGCTAATCCAAGCTTGCAATTCACTCTTAAAGGAGCATTCATTCATATATCATCAAAAGTTGTTAAATGGAATGACTAAGGCATCTATTTATAGTGTTTGCCTTTGCCTAAATAGGCTATTAAAAAAATAGCCCAAAAGTGGTTATTTTTTAGATAACCCACATGGGCTCTACAAAGCATACTCCAAGCTCAAAGCAATTATCCACGCATGACATTAAGGGCTTAGGAGCCTAAAAGGGGTCCACCGAATGTATCCTTGAGCTCTAGGCTTGATCATGGCTTGGACCTCTTCACATTTTCCTTGAAAGATGTAGTCTAAAGTTTTAAGGCCGATTTGGATCGTATCAAGTGGGATAAGCACTGGCATGTAACTCAGGGAAGTAATAAAATAATGTCATGTCCAAAATTAGTCAAAACCACATACATACATTCATATATACATATATAGGATGTCGAGAGAGAGTAAAAGGTCATGAACATTAGAGTTTAAAGATTTAACTTAAACTGTGTAGCTCGATCCATCCTAAAGGCGCCCATAGGCTATATGGGTTCAGCTCCCCCTTCTAAAAAGGCCCTAGTGTGTGTTAGCTGCATGAATTGAGAAAAAACTGAGGGAAAACTAAAGCCACCAAGGCAATAGCTATCACAATATATATATATATATATCAAGTATGCATCAAGCACACAGTCATATAGACCCCCAACACCAACAAACGTGGTTTCTTGTGTTCGTCACCCCAGGACTTACACCTTCACAGTGAGCTACCCAATCCCCTTTAAGCCTAAATTAAAATAATTTGCACATAAAACCAACAAGTAACTCGGGAGTCATTCATTAAGGCATTTACCACTTTATATCGTCATACTAATAATACGCTTGCGAGCTAAATTAAATATGCCAAACCAATCCATATAACTGCATTGACTCCTATGTTCCTTAAGAATCCAAACCATGGCCACCAAGGTCATCCAAATCCATTTTTATTATCCATTTATCCATTAATGCAATGCATTGGGTTAAAAAGCAAGTTTAACCATGCAATTTGTCCATATTCAAAATAAGTTTACAACGTGGGTTGGGTTAATGCAATTATTAAGCCAAATTACTTCCAATTTGGGGAAACCTATGTCTCCCATTCCAACCATTTAAATAATTTACCATTCAGTCCCAAAAACATCAATTTAAAGCATGAATGATCAATTTAAAACATGGGACAAGTAATTTAATTTGTAACAACCAAAACCCATCAACCCAATTTCAAAACCCACAATTTAAATCACATGAAAATCCATTCAACTAATGCCACAATGTTAAATTCAACTTTAGAGAAGAGAAATATGCCTGTAATATTCAAGAAATTGAAGTCAATTTGGAGTTTGGAGCCTGGATGATGAATGCACTGTAAAACCCTTAAATGTTCTTGGGGTTTGAGATTGAGAGAGAAAATAGATGATTTGATCTTTAAAAACTGAAGGGAATGGAGTTATTTTATGTTTAAAGGTCATGCAAGGGGTAAAAAGATTAAAATCCCCTCATCTTAAGTGAAAAAAATTAAAACTAGCTAAAATTAAATACTGGCGTAGCATGCCAATATCGTAGAGGTTAGCCTCCGTGCCACGCCGATTTCACAGAGGTTAACCTCTGTGACACGACCTTATTATGGACCCTTACTATCTTGGGGTCCCAAAATGACCTCGAACCCCTTTCGAAAAATCTAAAATTTTCCCCAATCACCATTTTAACATCTGTAAATACAATTCAAGTCAAAAATTGATATTACACACATGGGAGGGTCAAAAAATTAATCATAATTGTAAGAGGTCTTACATTATTCCCCTTTAGGATTATTCATCCATGAATGATGAGTTAGGACACTTTTAGTATGAGAATAGCAAGAGTACATCGGAATCAAATGACAAACTCAAAAAGTGACAAGAGGAAAATAAAACTCATACCTTAAGAACTTTCATCCAACTCGGGGAACAAGAATGGGTCTTTGGCCTTCATATCTTCCTCGGCTTCCTATGTAGCCTTATCTACCCTTTGATTTCTCCAAAGAACCTTCACCAAGGCTATATCCTTGGTCCTCAACCTATGAACTTGCCTATCTAATATCTCAACTGGGACTTCCTTATAAGACAAGGAATCTATAACACCAATGTCCTCAACATGCACTATCAAGAAAGGATCACATACACTTTTGCAGCATGGACACATAAAACATAGGATGAATCAAAGCCAAACTTGTAGGCAAATCTAACTCATATGCAACATTCCTAATTCTCCTCAAAATCAGATATGGGCCAACATAATAGGGACGCTACCCCTTCTTGCCAAACCTCATGACTCCTTTCATAGGAGACACCTTCAAGAATACCCAATCATTTACTTCAAACTCCAAATCTCTTTGCCTCTTATTCGTGTTGGACTTTTGGCGACTTTGATCAGTCTTAAGTCTTTCTCTAATCACTTTCACCTTCTCCATGGATTGGTGAACTAAGTTAGGACTCAAAAACCTAGTCTCATAAACCTCAAACTATTTAATTGGAGACCTACACCTCCTACCATAAAGAGCCTCAAAAGTAGCCATCTGAATGCTAGAATGATAAATGTTGTTGTGTCCAAACTCAATAAGAAGCAAAGGATTTAGCCAGCTACCCTTAAACTCAATCACACAGGCCTTTAGCATATCCTCTAAAGTTTGATTATTCCACTACACTTGTCCATCCGTTTGAGGGTGGAAGTTAGTTCTAAGGTTTAACTGAGTACCCAAATCTTTCTGAAATGAATGCCAGAAGTGAGAAAAAAAATATGTACCTTAGTCTGAAATAATAGACATTATCTCACCATGCAACTTGACTATCTACTGAATGAATAACTTGGCATAATTCTCTCTTGAGTAGTTAGTCCTCACAGACAAGAAGTGAGAAGACTTAGTCATCATTTCCATAATGACCCAAATTAAATCATACTGATTGAAAAACCGCAAAAGACCCATAATGAAATCTATATTGATCATCTCCCACATCTATATAGGTAACTGTATCTCTTGGGATATGCCACCAGGACTCAAATGTTCAATCTTAGCATGCTAACAAACCATGCTTTATTGCAACAAAATTTGCCACATCCCTCTTCATATTATTCCACCAGTAGATTTCCTTCATGTAATGGTACATCTTAGTCAAACTCGGATGAACTATATATTGAAACTCATGAGACTTAATTAGAATACTATTTTGTAGACCATTAATAGTTGGAACACGCAATCTTTCTTGATACCTAAGATGCAATCTCCCCTAATCTCAAAATATATAACCTTTTGATGACTTATATCATCCTTAATTTGCATAAATATGGGATCCAAAACCTGTTTCTCCTTCATCTCAACACCAAGAGATGATTTAACCACTTTTTGAACAATCACTCCTCTATCTTTGTAGTCTAAAAGATGATCTTCCAAGTTAGCCAATCTGTAAATACCCTTAACCAATCCTCTTTTCTCCTCATCAACATGGGATAAGCTACTCATAGACAACCTGCTAAGAGTATCAGAAGCAACATTAGCTTTACCTGGATGGTAATAAATGCTCATATTGTAATCTTTAAGCAACTCGAGACATCGCCTCTACTTGAGATTTAACTATTTTTAGTAAACAAATACTCCAAGCTCTTATGAGCTAAATATATATCCACATGCACCCCATACAGATAATGGCACCAAATCTTAAAGGCAAAGACACAGCCGCCAACTCTAGATCGTGAGTTAGGTAATTCCTCTCATGAACCTTAAGTTGCCGGGACGCATAGGCTACAAGCTTAATATGTTGCGTCTAGACATAACCCTGTACCACACGGGACATATCACAAAACACAAACAAACCATCAGTACCCATGGGTAGTCTCAAAACCGGTGCAAAAGTCAACTTATCCATTAACTTCTCAAAACTACCCTCACAAGCATCAGAATATAAAAACATAACCTTTTTCTGAGCCAACCTTGTCAACGGAGAAACAATAAAAAAAACCTCTCCACAAACCTCTTATGATACCCAGCCAAGTCCAAGAAGCTCCTAATATCGGTTGGAGTTTCTTAACTACCTCAACCTTTTGTGGATCTACCTTGATGCCTTCACTAGAAACAACATGGCCCAGAAAAGTCATAACATTCAGCCAAAACTCACACATAGAAATTTAGCATACAACTTCTGGTCCTTAAGAGTCTGCAACATAATTTAAAGGTAAGTGGTATGATCTTCCTCACTCTTAGAGTACCCAAGATGTCATCAATAAAGACTATAGCAAGAAAATACAAAAACTGCATAAATACTCAATTCATAAGATCCATGAACACAATTGGAGCATTAGTCAACCCAAATGATATAACCAAAAACTAAAATGACATAACCAAAAACTAATAGTATTCATACTGGGTTTGAAAACACCTAGCACCCTGATTTGCAACTAATGATAACACGATTGAAGAGCAATCTTTGAGAAGCACCTAGCACCCTAAAGCTAATTAAAAAGATCATCAATCTTAGGAAGAGGATACTTATTCTTCATTATAACTTTATTCAGCTGATAATAGTCTATTCACATCCAAAGAGACCCATTTTTCTTTTGCATAAAAAGCACAGAAGCACCCCACAGAGAGATACTAGGATGAATGAACCCCTTATCAAGAAGATTTGTCAATTGCTCCTTTAGCTCCTTTAATTTAGTTCGAATCATTCTATAAGATTGGAATGGAAATAGGATAAGTATCTAGTAGAAGATCAATCCCAAAATCTATTTCCCTATCGGGAGGATTTCCAAGAAGATCATCGGGAAATACTTTAGGAAATTCATTAACCACAAAGACAGATTGCAAAGAAAGACTTTTAAAGTCAGAACTCTTAACCCAAACTAGATGATACAGATACTTTTTTTAAAATCAATGCCTGATCTCTAATGAGCAGCAAACTCTACATCCTCTATATTAATAGCATGTATTACCCTAAAAATCTTCTTTATCTCATCAATGAACCCCTTGTATCCTCCTAAACCTTAGATCCTATAAGGGTTGGGGATTTAGCCTCATAAATTGGCCAACTCAAGTGATCTTAGATGAATGAGAAATAGAACCAACATAGTCAAACTAGAGAGACTACAACACCACCAACTGAGTAAGCATATGAATAGACTATTTTGTATTAGAGATATCTCCCAAAGAAAGCTAATAATCAGTATCACCAACTTAGGAAGCTCAAGGAGGACTAGTACAGACTGGTGGAACTCTATGTGGAGTGGCACAATCAGGAGCAGGTACCTCATACTGGGCCTGCACTCTATACGTAGGGTGATTCCTCTCTACATTATCCTCAGGTAGGACAGTGTTTCCAGCAGAGTTTTTACAAATATCAGATCTTCGAGGAGGCATGATCTAAAATACGAGGAAGCTATGAGTTAGATAAGTTTCATAATACGAGACCCTATAGCCTGAAATAGAACACAAGAAAGAGAAATATTCTTAAATATCTTGTAGGCTCCTCCTTATAAGTATGGCATGCTACACACCCATAAGAAAATGATACTACTCGACATAGCTTTATGGACATCCAATGACTCTAAACCTGGTTTTGATACCAAGCTTGTCATGACCTGAACCAGGGTCTGGCCATGATGTACCTAAAGCCCACCATAGATTAGAGACCACCCCCTTAGCCTAACCTCAAGAGCATAAAAATAGCAATAAAAAAAAACCAACCAAGATAGTAATAAAAGATGAATAAATAACTCAAATAAAAACTAAGAGTCAAAAATAACAACCAACCCATATTTGTCCATGAAAGCCTTTAAAACCAGGATAATATCTAAGTTGGGACATACCTCCATCTATGACCAAAATGAATCCAAAAGTACTCAGTCAATAAAGAAGAAATAATGAAATTATAAGGTCTTTTGAAGGATGGATCCTACCACTTTATAACACCTTAATAGATGTGCTCAACCACCTAACACTGCACAGAAGCAATAAAAAGTCTTTGGACCTAATATCATCAAATGATGCAGCATCTTAGGATGGTTAGTGAGATAAGCACTAACATAAAACTTAGGGAAAGTGATAAAATATTGCCATGTCCAAATCTGTCAAAACCACATACACACATTCATATAAATATATATATATATAGGATATCAGGATAAGGTAAAGGGTTATGAACATGAGAGTTTAAAGATTTAACCTGAAAGGTGTAGCTCGATCCATCCTTGAGGAACCCATGGGAAATATGGGTTCAAATCCCCCTGTGAAAAAGGCCCCAGCATATGTTAGCCACACAAATCAAGGAAACAACAAGGGAAAACTAAAGACACCAAGGAAATAACCATCCCAATATATATATATATATATGTATGTATGTATGTATATATACATATATCAAGCGTGCATCACGCACACGATCATATAAACCCTTAATGCCGAAAAATGAGATTTCCAGGGTTCTTCCCCTGGGACTTATACCTTTTTTGTGAGCTACACAATCCTTTTTAAGCCCAAATTAATATAATTTGCACATAAAACCAACCAGTAACCTAGGAGTCATTCATTAAGGAATTTACCACTTGGTATCATCATACTATTATGCTTTCAAGCTAAATTAATATGTCAAACCAATTCACATAACTGCATTGACTCCCAAGTTCTATTAGAAGTCAAAACCATGGTCACCAAGGTCATCAAAATTAATTTTTATATCCATAAATGCAATGCATTGGGTTCAAAAGCAAGTTAAACCATGCAACTTTTCTATGTTTAAAATAAGTTTACAAGGTAGTTGGGGTTAATGCAAATTTCATCCAATATAGGGAAACCCATGTCCCTCATTCCAATTATTTAAATAATGCACTAATTCAGCCCCCAAAATATCAATTTAAAGCATGAATAATCAATTTATAACATGGACAAGTAATTCAATCAGTAACAACCAAAACCCCTCAATCCAGTTTCAAAATCCATAATTTAAATCACATGAAAATCTATTCAAATAATTCCACAATGTGAAATTCATATTTGGAGAAGTGAAATATGCCTAAAATACACAAGAAATTAAAGTCAATTTAGAGTGTGGAACCGAATGATGAATGCACTGTAAATTCCTAGAATGCTCTTAGGTTTTGAGTTTGAGAGAGAAAATGATAATTTGATCTTTGAAAACTGAAGAGACTGGGTTTATTTTATGTATAAAGGTTGTACAAGAGGTAAAAATACCAAAATCCCCTCACCCCAAGTGAAAAAATTAAAAACTAGATGAAATTAAAACACTGGAGTGGCACTCTAATATCGTAGAGGTTAACCTCCATGCCACGCTGATATCGCGGAGGTTAACCTATGTAACATGGCCTCATTGTGTATCCTTACTCTCTTGGGGTCACAAAATGACCTTGAACCCCTTTCAAAAAATCCAAAACTTTTCCCAAACACCTTTTTAACATCCCTACATATAATTCAAGTCAAAAATTGACATTACACACATGGGAGGGTTAAAAATATAATTATCAAAATTTTAAAGTGCCTTACAGGTTCTTTGATTGTGAGGAGAGCTTTCAAAAGCTTAAGGATTTATTGACTTCAGCTTCTATCTTGACTTTTCCCAAAGAGGCATGGGTTTTACTGTCTCTTACAATGCTTCTGGTGTTGGGTTAGGTGTGTATTAATGTAGAAGGGTAAGGTTATTGTATAGTCTTCTCATTGGTTGAAGCCCCATGAGAGGAATTACTCTACCCATGATTTGAAAATATGTGCAGTTGTTTTTTCTTTGAAGTTGTAGAGGCACTACTTGTACAGAGTTTATTTTGAGATTTTGTCAGATAATTGTATCCTTCGATATTTCTTCACCTAGTGAGGTCTTAATATGAGGAAGTATTATTGGCTTGAGTTGCTTAAGTATTATGGACTTACTATTCCCTATCAGCTAAGCAAAGCTAATGTGGTTGCAGATGCCTTGATTCAAAAGTTGACTAGAATGGGTATCTTGGTGCATGTTTTGACTCAAGAGATACCTTGGTATTTAGAGGTTCAGTCTTTAGATAACCAGATGGTTAAGCTTGATATTTCGACACTGGGTATATTTTGGATTTTATAGAGGCTAGGTCTTCCTTGATGGAGATGATTCAGGCTTATTAGTTTGATGATATTAGATTGAAAATGATTTTAGATAAGGTGTTGAACGGAGTGTTTAAGGAAGCCTTGCTCAATCCATATATTGTTTGAGTATTCGGGGTCGAGTTTGTGTACCGAGAGTAGGTGACTAGATTATATTGATTTTGGAGGAGGCTTATTGTTCCAGGTATTTCATCCATCCACGAGTGACTAAAATTTATCGTGACTTAAGGTAGAATTACAAGTTGGGTGGCATGAGGAAGCATATTGCAAATTTTGTAGCTCATTGCCTATATTGCCAATAGGTAAAGACCGAGCATTTGAGGCTTGGTGGTTTGCTTTAGAGGTTACCCATTCCCAAGTGGAAATGGGAATGGATTATTATGGACTTCATGATGGAATTGCCTCATACTTATCATTGGTTCCGATAGTGTTTGAGTCATCATGGATCGATTGGCCAAGTCTACTTATTTAATTTTAGTTTAGGTTTTTTCTTCAGTATTGAGAGGTTGGCCTGTATTTATATTTGTGAGATAGTTTTCCTTTATGGTGGCTAGTGTTTACCATCTCAAATAGAGGTTTAGTGTTCACATCTCATTTTAGAAAGATTTTTTAGAAGGAGTTAGGTACCCAGGTTGATCTTAACACAACTTTTCATCTCACGTTGTAATGACCCTTTACGTTATTTCCTTGATTTACATGCATTTCTGGCATTTCGAGCCTTCCCACAATGACTAAAGGTCATTTATGACTTGTCAGAACTATTGGTTCGATGATTAAATAGTTTATCTAAATTTTAGGCATATTTTCTTATTTTGGAGCTTTTGCTGTTTAGGATTTAGTTTCAGACCAAAATCCTATTAGATGGTCTCGGATGAGAATTTTGATAGCGTCATTGGCTCTGAAATGTTGATTTTAGGCTAGGTAGACTCTTGATTTGGGTCCTGAGGCATCCAGGATCATTTTGACCTATTGTCTAGGAAGTTAAGAAATTGGAAACATAGGTGTGGGACCTATGTTTGGTCGAAACAATCTTGGATGGAAATTCTTAGTGCACCATTGCATCCAAAATGTTGAATTTGGCATGGTTACATAGTTTTTTTGCGTATGCGGGATTTTGGATGAATCTCGAGAGCTTGACAAAAACTTAGAAGAATTTCCAAGTGTCAGTTGTCATTTGGTGCACCTGAAATCGCAAGCGAAGGGCAACAATCGTGGTACCCTTTTGCAAAGAAAGTGTTTTGATCATGGGAAAGGATTGTTGGAATCGCAACATCTTTTTCTAATACAATGAGTTGCAATTGTAGGTCCTGGGCAGCGATAGCGGGATCGAGGACCTGGTATGTGTATAAATAGACCCCCAAAGTCGCAATTTTAGCCATTTTTCATCCATTTCTTGAGATCTTAAAACCCAAAGTGTAAGATTAAGTAGGATTGAAGCTTGTATATGATTTGGGGAGCTTGGTTATCGATTATTCTGTGATTTCCCTTCAAATTCATGGTAAGATTCACTAAATTTCTTGACAAATTCTTTGAAATTAAGGCTTTGAATTCCTAAACTTTAAGGGTTGATTTGATACCTGATTTGTGTTCCGTTTGTGCTCAATATTTGAACACAACTTCCTTATCCTTTGAGGGACCTCATGATAGATTCAATTTTCGATTCTGTTAGTTGGCCCCCAGACTTGTTCTTGACCCAAAATTTTACCCGACTTGCTATATGGCAATATGGGTCTTATTTTACTCCAAATAATTCATAGATTACAATTTTGTTACCATAGTGGCAATTTGAGATCATGGAGTAAAGACAGATGTCTGGTAGACCATTCAAGGGTTTATGGTTTAGTTTTGAGGTAGACTTCTATCTAATCTTCTTCACAAGATAATGTGTTTTATATATTGTATGTGAATGAGAATATTAAGATTTATTATGGAAAGAACCCCAGGACTTAGTCTTGGTTATTGAATGCTTTGGGATTAGATGAGTGGTTAGTATGATTAACCTTATTTGGACTATTTTAGCAACCTTGAAATTGTAATTTAGGTGGAGTTGACTTAATTTCTCATGTTCTAGGTGGAATTCATATCTTAGAACTAATTATGGCTTATGTTCTATCTGGAAGTCAATTTAGACACCTTAGTTTCATTTGGGATAGAAATTGCTTAAAAATGGAGCTTGAGGATTAGAAATGGGTTCCTCTGGCCCACCTTAGGCCAAAATTATGTTAGCTCTTGTTAACTTAATTAAGTATGTTAGACATAGTTAAGACTATTAAGACTTTAGTGTAAGGGTACTTCGTGACTTGGTAAATGGTGATGATTTTCATGGATTATGATATATGGCCTATAGATATGAGATGCCTTATAGATGTGATATGCCTCACAAATATTCTGTGGTTGATAGAAATGAGATTGCTTACAAATATGATTATTTATATGGGTTTTGCATATGTATGTGGGCCTGAGACCATGATTATGATGTTGTGATTATTTTGAACACATTATTGGGCCCATAGTCATGTTATGATAGTAGTTGGACATCTGGGAAGTTTTTATCCTTGTAAAGGATATGGTTGTAGTTTATAGATATATTGATGCTTATGATTCCATTATTTGAATACTGGTGATGGCATGCATAGATTTGGTACATTCATGATCTTTAAATAAAAAATGACACGATTCCAACTAAAGTATGATTTTATTACTATTTTTTTAAATAAGAGTTAGAGGCCACTTTTCACTTTAAAAATGGATTTATTCATAATAGGAATCATACCATCTAAATGGATGACTTATGTGCATTGAAATTGAGAATGGTGTTTTAAAGATTTGGTCGAGATAGATTTTGATCCATGATTTCATTACTATTATTTACATCGGTCATGAGGGATTCAAACCCTTTCTTTACTTTTACAATGATTTAGTCCCAAAGTTTTCCCCAAGAAATAAATTTATGTATTTAAATATTTTTAAACCGTTGCTTAAGCCCGTGCACCTATTATATATCTTGATACATATACTTTTGGTATGGGACGGAGGATGATGATGGTATTGATGATATGAATTTTGAATAAAGCTCGATGATTGATGATGTTTACAATATTGATTATATATTTACTGATTCAAGTTTAGATATTGATTATATATTTAATGGTTTAAGTCTAGAGAATGATTATGATATTGATGATATATTTACCATTTCAAGTTTGGATATTGACTATATATTTATCATTTTGAGTCCAGAGGATGATTATGATATTGATGATGACATGATGGTTGGTATTATCGATTATACTTGGCATTCATTCTTGCATGCACATCGCCTATCACCAGTATGTGCTTATATCTATCACCCTTATGAAGGGTTGCATAGGTATGGGTGATGAGTATGGCTTGGGGTGTGATGATTAAAACTTTAGAGCTTGGGGCGATGAGGCTTTATAAAAGGCGTGGTTAGGTATTAGTTGTTCATACTAGTCGATTACTCGCATTGTCGTTGCTATTATTATTATTATGATAATGATTATTGTTATGGCTAGTTTATGGAAGCTTTGTTAATGATCCGGTAATGAGATTTGAGGTATGGTTCTAGCTCTTTTACCTGATGATTAAATTATCATGCATGAAGCTGGACTCTTAGGCCATTTAGAAGAGGAAGACTTTCAAGTATCTGGGGTTATGATTCAGGGCAATAGTGAGATTGACGAGGATGTTACGCATCATATTAGGGCAGGGTAGTTGAAATGGAGGCTCGCTTCGGAAGTTCTATGTGATAAGAAGGTTCCCCTAAGCTTAAAGGTAAGTTCTACAGAGTGGCAGTTCGGCCGGCTATATTGTATGGAGTAGAGTATTGGCCAGTTAAGAACTCCCACATCCAAAAGTTGAAGGTGGCAGAGATGAGAATGTTGTGATGGATGTATGGACATACCAGAAAAGATAGAGTGAGGAATGAGATTATTCAGGAGAATATGGGAGTTGCTTCAGTGGAGGACAAGATACGAGATATGAGGTTATGTTGGTTCGGGCACGTGATGAGAAAGATATTTGATGCTTCAGTGCAAAGGTGTGAGACACTAGCTATGGATAGTTTTAGGTAGGGTAGAAAGAGATTGAACAAATATTAGAGAGAGGTAATTAGGAATGATATGGTGCAGTTACAGCTTACAGAGGACATGACCCTAGATAGAAAGGTGTGGAGGATGTGGATTAGGGTAGAGGGTTAGGGGGTGGGAGTACATCGGTAATAGTAGGGGAGCGTTCTTTTGTGTTTGGAGTTTCTTATTCGTGGTGTTGTGGCGTAGTATTATCTTATAGCTAGCGGTGTTAGTTTATTTTGCACATCGTACTAGTTTATATGCACTTATCTTTTGTGTTTGTTATACTGTTAGTTTATTTTGCATACCATACTAGTTTATATATATTTATCTTTTATGTTGGTTATATTATTATCGGTCCTGAGTCGGGGGTCTATCAAAAATAGCCTCTCTACTTCACCTGAGGTAGTGGTATGGTCTGTGTATACTCTACCCTTCCCAGGCCCCACTACGTGGGAATACACTGGGTATGTTGTTGTTGTATTACCTCATGATTAGATGTATGAGTTAGAAACACTAAGTATAGTAGCACTAGTTCTTGTTATGATTATGAGGTCTTAAAATGCTAGTCTGGTGATTTACGCTATACTTCAAGTTGACCTTGTTCATATATATATATATATATATATATATATATATATGTATGTGTGTATATATATTTATGTATGTATATATATGTATGTGTGTATGTATATATATTTATGTATGTATATATATATATATGTATGTGTGTATATATACATACATATATATATGTATGTATATGTGTATATATGTATATATATATGTATATATGTGTGTATGTGTATATATATATATGTATATCTATCTGCATGTAATTATGGTGTTACCGTATATCCCTTCCTGTTATTTATTCAGATTATATATTTATTCCTTCGCCTTGTATACTCATATATATCTTTTTTCCCTTATTTTGTATATTGGCTAGTGATATACGATATAGTGTTGAGATTCTTGAGTATGGCAAGGATAGTCATCCTTAATACTCGTTTAGCCCTATTATGTTAGTTTCTTGGACATGAATAGGATAGTTTATTGTTATTATCTCATTAGATTTCTTATGTGGTTGCTGGATGTTTGGGAGTTGTTTCCTATTCTATTTATATGTTATATATATCTACATTATCTTTGGATCTTAATTGGCAGTTGCCTATTGATTACCATGTATTTGGTACTCATACTACATTTCTATAGCCTGCAGATCACAATATAGGTTATCGTTATTATTGTGTGCGTCATGAGAGTAGCTACAGTTTGGAGATATAGGGTGAGCTCTTTACGTTTGGAGTATTACTTCTCTCCCTCTTATATACTAGACTAGTCTCTATGTTGTATTAAGAGATAGTTGTATCTATCATTTAGTACCTCATTTGTATCCTTATTATACTAGAAGCTCTTGTATTGATTTCATCAGGTTTTGGGGTTTATCTTATGTATGTTTGTATTTTATTACATCTACTCCATATTCTTCCCTTCATTCTTTTGGTAGTCCATTACTAGTAGTTCTGGACTACATGATTGGCTTACCTATTGGTGGGTTATAGTAGGCACTATCATGACATATGAAATTGAGTCGTGACAAATTAGTATCAGAGCCTAGGTTCACCGGTGTATTAGTACAAGATCTAAGAGTTTAGTAGAGTTTTGTGGAATGATGTGGAGACGTTTGTAACTTATCTTCTTGAGGCTGTAGAGCATTCTTAGGAAATTTACTTCTTGACTCCGTATCATTTGTATGTATTTCTATGAGCCTTGAGCATATTCTTTGACTCTATTATTTCCCTAATGGATGATGTGATATGGTCGATAGATGCGGATGAGACTTTGATATATATTTTTTATAGCTTCAGCATAGAATCGGACTAAAGAGTCATAGATAGATATCAAAGATCTTTAGCGTCATCCAAAGGACTTAGGGTCAGCTCAGGCTCTAGCAGAACTCACAACTACTTTAGCCCTTCGAGGTTAGCATTGGGGATCCCAAGTATAATTTTGGATACCTTACATCTAGGGATGACATTTGGTTTATTGAGCAGTTCTCAAACTAAAGTTAGATTTATTGGTGTTCTTCGGGGTGCCTTATCAGTTTCTGACTATGAGATTGGGTTTCTGGAGTGGGCCAGATATATTCCTATGCTATATCCTTCAATGTTAGACTTGGTGTATGGATTTTTTAGAGGTTTAGCATTGCCACTCCACTTTATGTTGGAGCACCTAATAGCAGCTAGGTTTTCCTTCTCTTAAATTATTGATTATGTGGGGGCAATAAAGATATCATGCATTAAGACTTATAGAGGTGGTGATGAAATACCATGCCATCAGTATAATCCTATTGGTATTTCATCAGGGAGCGAGGATCCTTCCCTTAGAGGTTAGCTTCACTTATAGTCTATCGTCCCTATACAGGTAGTATTTAAAATTATAGATGGCTTTTAGATTGGTCATGGTGATCATTTTGGATCAGAGTATGTAGTACCTTGAAGTACCCCAGGAGCTTATTTTGGTTATGGTGAGATGGGATATGGGTCCAGAGAGTGCCTTAAACGTGAGTTAGTTTCTCAAATAGAATTTGTATGTATTCCTCACCAACCTAGAATTCTTGAGGTAGGCTATGATTGCAAGAAGGATGACCATGGTAGTAGAGATTGGTATTAGCATCAGTTGTCTAGCTAATTGGGCTCAGTTCATGTCTCTTGCCATGTTAAGGCCTCAAGAGTTTGCTACGACTATAGAGAGATGAACCATTAGTCTAGAGAGTGTCCCTGACGTGGGATTACTAATTATTTACCTTATTCAAATCATCCTCATGATGTTGTGGCACCTTTAGTTAGAGATAATGTACTTGGCACCTTGGTTGATGATTAGTCAGTCGGTTCGAGTTTGGACCCATTCAGATTTATTCTTTTTGATCCATTTGACATATGGTTGGGATTTTACCATGATTGGTGTTTTTGTTTCCCCATATTTACCTTTTTTATTGTGTGTATTGGGTTTTTTGTACCTATTGATTATTATATGCCTTGATGAGTTCATATTGGTTATTGTGTGCCTTATTATTAAATTCATGATTATATGACTACCCCCATGGTTTATTTATTTTAGTAGTAGATGGAGTAGATCTATATTGATATCTTCTCACTATGGGTGTAGCATTTAGGTTTAAGTCGTATTTACCTTGGCATATTGGCCTTATTGTGGCCCTTGAGTGGTATTTTCTATTAATGTTCATTTTGGTACTTTCTATTCATTATACTGATGTTGATATTGTTGTTGCTATTGTTATCATTGAATGATGTAATTGTTCCTCATTGGGTAGCTTTTTAGACTATGTTATCTAGTTAGAAATTTCCCTTCCTTGCAGTTTTGATTTAGTGGATTGAGCAACTATAGCTTGATTGATGATTCTTTTTTATAGCGAGGTGGGATTGGTTATTTTCCTCTTTTGTTGGGATATGCTAGATTTATTGTGGAATGGACTATGGTATTAAAGGTAAATTGACTTTCTGTGGTTTGTTAAGATTCTAGAGTTGACAATTGAGTAATATCACCCATTCTAGATTTTGGGATTCTTGGACTTGCCTTTTGGGATGTGAAGGTTTTTACATTGGATATCCCTTTCTATGTAGCCCACTTTTTAGATTGGCTAGTTTAGGGTTTGTCCTTCTTTTGTGGCTATTTCATCGCCCAATGGTGGTTTTGATATTGATATCGATATGTCCTGGATTCATCTCCTAGATTTATTGGATCCATCTCTTTGTGATGGTTTTCTCTTAATACTACTATGGTTTGCAGCCTTGGGGTGTTCTTGAGTATATTTTAATAGTTCATTCCCTCCAGTAGATATGGAGTTGATTTCTTGTGTTTCAGTCGGTGATTTATCTTCTATTATGATTTTATTCTTTAGCTATGTTTCAATTTTAGCCTGATATGATTTAAGCTTGAATATGTCAGATTCGTATACTAAAGTCGACTTGAGTAGTTGACATTAAAATAGACTTTTTGGCTCAGGTTGTAGTTGACACCTTAGAATGGCAATTTAAGAGTTATGATTTATTTGGAGTATGAATTCCAACCCATCTTCAGGTTTGGTTTGGGTATTTGAGATCAAATGATTTAGCCTTGGTGTTGAGATTTCATCTTGGAGTGTGGAGCATGAGTGTAGTCTTTATTTTAGATTTGTCTTAGTTTGAATTTTATTTATAGGTTGGTTGAACCTACTCTATGGTTACCTATTCGGTCTTCTTGACTTTGGATGGATTATAGTTGATAAGTGTTCAGATGATAGTTTGTGGACCCGGTATTGGTCCCTTCTACTTTGACCTCGAGTCTTCAATTTTCTTTGAGAACTTTGGATGATATACTCACTGGAAGTAGTATGCTTGAGTTAGATTCAACTTGGTTTTATTCTCTATTGATGGGACATCCTGGAGCAGATCATTTAGTGATGAGTAGTTTTGCCTTAAACTTCTGGATTTTAGTTTTGATTACCATCCAGACTAGTTGTAGCATTGGAATAGATTGCATTCCTCGATTATCACATATTTTTCATATGAACTTTTAGCAGCTCAGCTTCAGTTCTTTGAGTTCTGTGTGATGAGATTACATGGATAGGACTCAAGTGATTTTACTCCTGGTTTGGGGGTGGATAGCAGGTGTGGAATAGTAAAGGAATGATATATTTAGATTTGAATCGGTTGTATGACACATGCCTTGGTTTGCTTTTGGCTTGGATAAACCTTTCTTGATTGGTGCGAGTATCGAGATGGTATCAATGTGACTAGTTTAGATTTGCATGTATCAATATTTTTTGATTCAGTTTGAGACCATTTGGTGGTTGAGGTTAAGTTTTGGTTGTTTAGAAATGAAGTGAGAGGGCTCATCAAAAAAAAGATACTTATGGATAAATCCCTTGTAAGTGTTCTCTCTTCATGGAGGTTATTTGGTAATTCATGTGAACCACCCCAAATTTTGGCCCTTGAAAATTTCTTGAGCTTTGAGCTTACTGCCCTTGTTATGACTAGATCCTATGAGTTGTAGGGTGTCCTGACGCATCATTGGGATAAGTCGTAACCAAATTAGTAAGTTTGTGTCTAGAGTTTTCTCTGAGTACGAGTTTCTCAAAAAGAGCCATAAGGATATGTTATGAGTCGTTAGGTGTAATCGTAGGGTGTCCATTATAAGTCCCAATTTGGGTTCTGTTCTGACTACGACTGGACCCTATGAGTCATAGGGTCTTATTAGGATTCTTGTTGCTGAGTCATAAGGTCAGCAGTGTATGTTGCCTTGGTGCTACTACTTTGGTTAGGTCTTATGGTGACGAGTCGTAAGGAGTGGTTACGAGTCAAGGGTTTACCCATAGTCAAAGGCGGCACTTTTTCAACTTGTAAGTTAAGGGCATTCTAGACATTTTCCCTCTTACCCAACTTGAAACACATGTCTTATAACCTCTTTAGGGTGTCATTAGCATTTAGAAACACATCAAAGTTACTTCTCAACACTCTCAAATTCCTTAAGGTCAAGAACACTTAGGGTTTTCAAGAGGTTTATAAATTAGGGATTTCAAGGGTGATTTCTCTCCGTACATCTTACTATTTAAGGCATGTTACTCTTCCCTCATTGTTAATTTTGTAAAAGCATATGAGTCAAAGTATTGTTCATGATATATTTATGATGGTTTTGAAATAAGGGTTGGGGTTTTTTTTTGAATGCTTATTGTTGAACAATGTTTTCCCATGGTTTAATTACATGTGGGTGCATGGTTATGGTGAATGTACTAGGGAATTGTGATTCTCCCCAAACATGTGACTTTTGAAGTGGTTGACCCCAACACCATAGTGTGATATTAGTTTTGAGTCATGAGAAAGGTAATTTGTAAAATTGAACTAGTCTTGAACTATTGCATGATACAATGAGGTATTTGAAATACAATGGTATGATTTAATGAACAAAGAGAGTGGGTGTCCCCCCACCTTGTATTAATGAACAAAAGGAGTTGTTTTCTATATGTTAATGGGAATTATTCTGGAATGTTGTTGCTACCTTGCAAGTGTAGTTGGTATGACGATACCAAAAATGTATGCCTTAATGTGGAATATGGTTAAATAAATAGGAATGTGTGATGCTTTAATTGGGCTTTAATAAGGCTTGTGTAGCTGAGTTGTGAAAGTGGAGGTTTGGGTGACCGACACTGGAAACCACATTTGTTGATGCGGGGGTCAAAGTGACCAGGGAGGTTCGAGTCCCCCTCATTATTATTTCATGATTAGGAGGGTTCGAGTCCTCAATAAATTATTACATGATCGGGTGCTTTAGTCACCTTAGTATATGTTGGGAAGTTCGAGTCCCCCGTGTGCATATATATGAGATTATTCTCCAATTCATGCAGCTACACGCATGGGGCCCGACCAGGGGGTGAGAGTTGGGGCCCATATATCCCGTGGGTACAATTATATGATGGTTGAGCTATAAAATCCAGGCTAAGGTTTTGAAATGCATGTTAAGACTTGTTCCCTATCCCGGCATGAAATGTATATATGTATTTGCATATGGTTATGTCTATTAGTTGACTTGGTTTAAATGGACCACATTATTTTATCTTTATCCCTGAGTTACATGCTAGCGCTCACCCCGCTAACCATCTTCGGATGTTGTATCCACATGCAATGTAAGATTTGGCCATACTTGTACTTCTCCTGCTCAGTGATCATGGATTGATCAAGAGTCAACTTGAAGTGGTGATCTTTCATGCTTCAGAAGGCTCTATTTTAGGATTATGTTTATCTTTTGAGTTATAGACTATTTGATACTATTTTTGGCTATAGTCGGAGGCATGTCCTGATAATTTATTGATATTCGGTTTGGTAGAGGCTTTGTCGGACTACTGTATACTAGGGATGGTTTGGCTGTTAGTTGGTTTGGTTATACGCCAATCATGATATCTTTAGTTTCAAGATTCTCTTATCTTCTTATATGTTCAAAATTCTCTGACATGGGTGTAAGTGGTCGATAGTTTGGGTGTTATGGGTGGTCTCCGATCCTTGTTGGAGTTGAGGTATCCATCACAATCAGGCCCTAGTTTGGTTCGTGTCAAGGTGTTATCAGATCCTAGGTTCATGGGTAGAGTCTCTTTTATGGGTGTGTAGTGCACCACACTTATAAGGTAGAGGCTACGAGGCATTTAGGAATGTTTTCCTTTCTTGTTGTCTTATTTCGGGATGTAGAGTCTAAGGTCTTGAAACCTCCTCTAATTCCCATTTGTTTGCTTTTTAGATTATGCCTCCCAAATGATCTGAAGCTTATAGAAACTCCTCTGTCCCGCTTGAAGACAATGTTGATAGGACACACCCTGCTTATAGGGTACAAACCCGGTCTAGGGGTCTAGTTTCTGATTGCCCTTCTGGAGTTCCACCGGTCTCCTCTAGTTCTACTCGAGATCCTCAGGATGATGTGTCGAATGCAGAATTTCATCACTGTATTCATATGTTGGCTCAATTGGTAGCTTCTCAGTCAGGGCATGTAGCTTCTATTACTTCATATTCTGAGGCCACAAGGGTTGTCCAGTTTATGAGGTTGAGTCCTCCAACTTTTACTGGTGTTAAGGTTAAGGAGGTTCCTCAAGGTTTTATTGATGAAATGGATAAGATCTTCTGAGTTATGCATGCTTCAGCTATTGAGGGTGTGGAATTTGCTGCCTATCAACTGATGGATGTAGCATACCAATGGTATGAAGAATGGGAATAGTCTAGGAGTGAGGATGTCGAATCCGTACTGTAGGATGTTTTATCTAGTACTTTTTTGGACAGCTTATTTCCTCAGGAGTTGAGGGAGGTGAAAGCTAAGCAGATTGTTAATCTGAAGCAAGGTAGGATGATGGTCAAGGAGTATGCCTTAAAATTTCATCAGTTGTCCCGATATGCTCCCGAGTTAGTGTTTAGCATGAGGGATAGAATAAGGAATTTTGCTTGTGGGTTGTCTTGTTTATTCTAAAGAGTAAAGTTGCCTTGTTAAGAAAGGATATATCTCTAGATTGGTTATGTATATGCAGTAAGTTGAGGAAAAGAAGAAGAAGCAGGCGAAGATAGGAAAGGCAGAGTAAGAAATTTAGATTTTCTAATTAGGGTGGAGGTCAGCAATAGAGTGGTAGAGATGGTGGAAAGTGATCTAAAAAGAAGTGGAGGAGTTAAGGTTCCTACTCTACGTCTAGTGCCCAATCTCAGGCTGGTGGGGCTCAGTTCGCTCCATAATATTCCCCTTGTACATTTTGTGGGCAGGTACACCATGGGTTTTGTGAAGAGGGGAGGAACAGGTGTTTTAAATGTGGTCAAGTTGGTCACTTGCAGAGGGATTGTCCTAAGGTTGCTTCAGGGGCAAATAAGATTTTTGTTGCCACTTCAATATCTCCTGTGCCAAATGGTGTTACTTCTAGTACTGGCGCTGGTCGAAATCACTTGTGTGCTCTTTCTACCCGCCAGGACTTTTAGGCATATCCCAATGTTGTCACTGGTACGTTATGACTCTTTTCTAGTGATGTGTATTGCTTGCTTGATCTGGGGTCTACTTTTTTTTATGAGACCTCATTTGTGGTTGTATATTTTGGTTTTGATCCCGAGTGTATCCGTTATCCTTTTTCTATTTCTACCCTAGTGGGTGACTCTGTGGTTGCTAGGAGAGCCTATAGGGGTTGTATGGTATCCGTTGGTGGTAGAGAAACTATGGTGGATCTGGTAGGGTTAGACATTGTTGAGTTTGAGGTCATATTGGGGATGGATTTGTTTCACTCTAGTTATGGCCCCTTAGATTTTTGAACCCGTAAATTCATATTTAAATTCCCTAATGAGCCAGTCATTGAGTGGGAAGGGGGTTCTCTAGTGCCTAAGGGAAAGTTCATATCATAACTTAGATCCCAGAAGTTGATTTTCGAGGGGTGTCTTTACCATTGGTCTGAGTTAAAGATTATAACAAGGAGGGTCCTTCCTTATAATTTGTTCCCGTGGTTAATAAATTCCCGGAGGTCTTATCTAATGATCTTCCTGGTGTCCCTCCCGGTAGGGAAATTGAGTTTGGGATTGACCTTATTTTGGACACTCGTCCTATCTCAATCCCTCCCTATAGAATAGCTCTGGCTGAGTTGAAGGAGCTTAAGGAGTAGTTGAAGGATCTCCTTAACAAGGATTTTATTCATCCTAGTGTGTGATCTTATTTTGTTCGTGCATAAGAAGGATCGTTCCCTTCAGATGTGCATCGATTACCGTGATTTGAATAAGGTTACGATGAAGAATAAGTATCCTCTTTCTCATATTGATGATTTGTTTGACCAGTTTAGGGTGTTAGATGTTTCTCGAAGATTAATCTTAGGTCAGGTTATCATCAGCTAAAGACTAGGTAGGTGGATATCCCTGAGACTTCCTTCCGAACCCAATATGGTCACTATGAGTTCCTAGTCATGCCTTTTGGTCTGACTAATTCCCAAGCGGCATTTATAGATCTCATGAATTGGGTGTTCCGCCAGTTTTTGGATTAGTGCATCATTGATAAGACCCAAACTGGGGACTTATCGTAATGGGCATCCCAAGTCCAACCAGGACCGGGGACCACCCCCATTACCCAACCCAACATCCAAACACGTACTTGAGTCAGATGAATTCCGAACAAATAACAAGATAGAGTTTTGTACAATTCCATACTCTGGGATAGGTCCATAACTATGACCAACCCAAGCAAGTTCAACCATCCAATATGCAACCAATAACAAAAACAATACCCATGTACGATCCATAACATAATAGGATGGGACAATACAAAATACAGTCAAACGATATCATCCATAATACCAGTACCAATGCCAAGGCTGACACCACTACCGACACCGCCTATACCAACCCATAGTAGTTCCACAAAGCCTCTAACAAAAAGTAAAACAATATTCAGTAGGGACATGCCCCTGACCATAGCCAAAACCATAGTCTATATAATGACCAAAATATGTAAAAACATCCATGACATGATATGGAACCTTCCGAAATATGGAAGCTTACCACTTCAATCCAACCAAGATGATCCAAATCCGATCACTAAGTAGAAGAAGTAGACTGGCCAGTTCTTGTATCGCGAGGGAATAAAACTTCCCGAAGATAGGTTAGCGGGTGAATGCTAGCATGCACTCAGGATAAAGAGAAAATAATGCCAACCTTTAAAAACAAGTAAGCCTACCATAAGCATTCACAATCATACATACATATATAACCATGCTAGGAAATAGAACCGGGTTTAGCATTCCTTTAAAACCATTAACCTGGGTATGTGTAGCTTAATCATCCTAGAACCACCCATGGTCTATATGGGTCCAGTGTAACCCCTTGAACAGGCCCCGATTCTTGTAGCCGCACAAATCGGAGATACCATAGAAGTGGGGTATTCCCGAGTACCCTTCAGTCTCTATGATACATATGTACAAATGTACTTAGGGGATTCCCGTGTACCCTGTAAGTATCATATATGGTCACCATGACCAATCCTCCTGTCAGGAAACATGAGTTTCCAATGTCCATCCATTGGACTATACCTTCACAGTTAGCTATCACACCCTGCCATTATTTCCCAATTAAAACCATTACCATACAACCAAACCACCATTCCATTTATTATTAACCAAGGCCATAAGTAGTGGTATCGTTATACCGACTATAACTTGCAAGAAATGTCCTTAGCCATCCTTTCTAAGAAGAAGGGATTCCCATGTACCCATAGATTACATTATTAAGTTGACTTGGGAGAATCCCATGTACCCCACAAGATGTTTGTTATTAAGTTTTCTTGGGGGATTTCCTTGTACCCCACAAGGCTTTGAATTAGACCAACCATAACCACCAAGACCTTACCATTTAACCATTCCAAACGATTTATACCATTTAGGGTTCCATTACCAAGTTATACTATGCATAGTTCAATGAAAGTCCAACAATTTAACAAAAAACATTCTCATAGGCATTTCATCAAACAAGTTGGGGGCATAGTGTTTCCACAGCCAAAACCATGTACCAATTAACCATCCCATGCAACCAAATGTTCAAACCACCATAATAATATTAAAACCAAAGTAAAAGACATGGGAAAATCATAACCAACCCTTGTAACCAAAACCCCCAATATGTATTTGAAAATCCAAAACCCTACAGCATTTATGCCATGAAAACAATTCATAAAACATGCCTTTAATTGGAACTAACAATGAGGGAGGATTAACATATCTTAGATTACGAAGATGACGGAGAAAAATCGCCCTAGTAAGTCCCAACTTTACTACCTTGAAGGAAACCCTAGCGTTCTTTTACCCCAGAGCCTTGAATTTGAGAGTTTTTTAAGAGACTTTGAGTGATTGCAAATAGGTTAAATGATGTCCTAAGAGTTTTATAAACCATGGGTCCTTAAGAGGTTAAGAGGAGAAATGTCCATATTACCCCTAACTTAAACTGCTTGAAATTCCCATAGGATGGTACTAACACCCCACCCCAAGCGTACCCTAGGGTATGAGTGGTACCCATAACTCGTACCCTAGGCCTCCCCTTGGACCCTAACATTGTCCAACATATGACTACCCAAGGCAAACCATATAAAACCATATGATTAGTACCTTGAAATCATAGCCTAGGAAGAATAGAATCACCTAGACTAAACTTAGGGAAACATACGATTGACATCTTACCATTAGTACCCTAAGGTATGACTAGTATGACCCAACCGTATCTTGGATAGAAAGAAACAAACTTACACTGGTTACCATACGACCATGATCCACCAAATTGTACAACATCATATGACTAGTACCCAAAGTTGAATGATGTCTAGAAGATAATAATGGAGAAATTTATAAGGGTCAAAACTCACGGTGTTTCAATCTCCCCCACTAGGATCACTAGTCCCCAAATGATGGACAAGGTAGTACAAGCACGAATTACACCCCAACATATACCATTCCAACCTTTAACTAAGTTAGGAAACAAAGGTCCAAGGAAATAAACCTTCCTTTAACCAAGTTAGATAACAAAGATATGATCAAGAGCACATACTTTCCGCATGAATATCCATAGCAGAAATAAATATGGATACTTGGACTTCATGTCCTCTTCCGCTTCCCAAGTAACTTCTTCCACCTTGTGGTTTTGCCATAGAACCTTAACCAAAGCTACATCATCGGTCCGCAATCGACAAACCTGCAAATCCAAGATCTCAACTGGGATCTCTTCATAAGATAGAGAATCTGAGATACCCAATCCTTCCAAAGGAACAACCAATGAAGGATTACCTATACATTTTCTCATCATATAGATATGGAATACCGGGTGAATGGATCTCAAACTAGAAGGCAACTCCAATTCATATGCAACTGAGCTTCCCTTTTTCCCTAAACCGCATTACTCCCTTCAAGGAAGATACCTTTAGGAATACCCTATCCCTAACCTCAAACTCCAAGTCCCTACCCCTTACATCTTCGTAGGAATTTTGGTGACTTTGGGCAGATTTAAGCCAATCCCAAATCACCTTTACCATCTCCATAGCCTGATAAACCAAATCTGAGTCAGACATATTCTCCTCACTAAGATTGAACCACCCAATAGGAGATCTACACCTCCTACTATACAATGAATCAAAAGGGGCAATCCCAATGCTATAATGATAGCTATTGTTGTAAGCAAACTCTACAAGAGGTAGATGATTAACCCAATAATCACCATAATCAATCACACATGCATAGAGCATATCTTCCAATGTCTGAATAGTCCTTTCTGCTTGCCTATCCATCTACGGGTGAAAAATAGTACTCAGACTAACCTTAGTACCTAAACCCTTCTGAAATGACCGCCAAAAGTGAGATGAAAATTACGTACCATAATAAGAGATAATCAAAATAGGTACCCCATGCAACTTCACAATCTCATGAAGATATAACCTCACATAATCCTTAACCAAAAATTTAGTCCTCACTGGCAAGAAGTGAGCCGACTTAGTCATCCTATCCACGATGACCCAAACTGAATCAAATTGGTTTCAAGACTGAGGAAGATCGATAACGAAATCCATGTTGATCACTTCCCATTTCTATTCAGGCAATTTAATTTCTTAATACAAGCCTCCAGGCCTTATGTGCTCAACTTTCACTTGTTGACACATCAAATATTTGGCCACAAAATCAGCCATATCCTTCTTCATACCATTCCACCAATACATCTCCTTGAGATAATGATACATTTTCATCGAACTGGGACGAACAACGTAGCATGATTCATACACCTTGGCCAATACCCTTTCTCGCAAACCATCAACGTCAGGAACGCATAACCTCTCTTGGTACCGCAAGGTACCATCACCACTGCTCTCAAATAACATTACTTTTTGCCCACCTATATCACCTTTTATTTTTATCAAGACAGTATCTAGCATTTGTTTCTCCTTGATCTCTGCACCAAGAGACGATTGAACCACTTCCTGTACCAACTCACCACCATTCTCGGAGTCTAAAAGGTTAACTCCAAGATTAGCCAAGCGGTGAATATCCTTTTCTAACTCCCGCCTCTCCTTATCCACATGAGCTAAACTCCCAATAGACAACCTGCTAAGAGCATCAGCAATAATAATAGCCTTACCTGGATGGTAGTAAAGACTCATGTCATAGTCCTTAAGAAACTCAAGCCACCTCCTCTGACTAAGGTTAAGTTCTTTCAAAGTGAACATATATTGTAGACTCTTATGATCCGAGAAGATGTCGACATGCACTCCATACAAATAGTGCCGCCAGATTTTTAATGCAAACACCACAGCTAACAATTCCAGATCATGAGTTGGATAATTCCTCCCATGCACCTTCAATTGCCTAGAATCATATGCAATTACCATACTATTCAACATCAAAACATAACCAAATCCTACCCAGGATGCATCATAGTAAACCACAAACCCCTATTTGACTTCAAGTAAGGTAAAAACTGGAGCCGAAGTTAGCTTATCCTTCAGCTTCTCAAAACTACCCTCACAAGCATCTGACCAAGAGAACTTTACCTTCTTTTGAGTCAACTTAATCAATGGGGATGATATCATCAAAAAACTCTCCACAAACCTCTTATAGTACCCGGCCAAACCCAAGAAACTTTGAATGTCAATTGGAGTCATGGGTCTAGGCTACTTCTTAACCACCGACACCTTTTGTGGATCCACCATGATCCCCTTACTAGAAATAATGACCTAGAAAGTAACAACATTCAACCAGAATTCACATTTCAAGAATTTGGCATGCAACTGCTACTCTTTTAAGGCCTATAACACCACACGGAGGTAATTGGCATAATCTACCTCACTCTTAGAGTACACCAAAATGTCATCAATGAACACAATGACAAACAGATTTAGAAACTAATGGAATACCCTATTCATCAAATCCATGAATACCGTCGGGGCATTGGTCAATCCAAATAACATAACCAAGAACTGAAAGTTCCCATACTTGGTATGAAATGCCATCTTTGAAATATCCACCTCCCTAGTCTTAAGATGATGATACCCAGGATGAAGATCTATCTTTGAAAAGAATTTGGCACCTTGCAGCTGATCAAATAAGTTATTTATCCTTGGAAGTGGTTACTTGATCTTAACCGTCACCTTATTTAACTACCGATAGTCAATAAATATCTGAAGGGAGCCATTTTTTTACGCACGAATAACACTGGTGCACCCTAGGGGGACACACTAGGACAAATGAAACCCTTATCCAAAAGGTCCTTAAATTGCTCCTTAAGTTTTTTCGACTCAGTTGGAGCCATTCTATAAGGAGGAAAAGATATTGGACGAGTGTCCAGAACCAACTTAATCCCAAACTCAATCTCCCTATCTGGAGGAACACCAAGAAGATCATCCAGAAAGACCTCAGGAAACTCATTCACCACTAAAACCTAACACAAAGAAGATGTTCCAAGTTAAAGACTTTAAGCTAGACCAATTGATAGAGACACCCTTTAGATATTAACTTCCAAGCTCTCAGATATGCTATAAACTTCCCCTTTGGAGCTAGGGAACCACTCTCCCATTCAATAATCGATTCACCAGGAAACGTAAAAACAACCTTACAGGTCCAACAATTAAAAGATGTGTAGCACGACTGTAACCAATCCATCCCAAAATAACATCAAAATCCACCATATCTAATTTGAAAAAATCCACCAAAGTCTCTTTACTACCAACAGATACCACACACACCATATAGACTCTTTTAGCAACCACAGAGTCACCTATTAGAGTAGAAATAGAAAAAGGATCTGAAATAACCTTAGGATCAAAACCAAAATACACAGCCATAAATGGGGTCACATAGGAGAGAGTAGACCCAGGATCAAGTAAAAAATACACGTCAGGAGAAAAGAGTTGTAATGTACCATCACGACATCAAGCGATGCCTCAGACACCTATCGAGACGCACAAGAGCATATAACCTATTCCGGCCTGTCCTGGTACCAGTAGAAAAAACAGATGCAGAAACAGCACCCCTGGGTATTAGAGCAGATAAAGAGGCAACCGAAACCTTATTCTCTCCCGAAGCAACCTTACAAATCGGGTAATTTCAAAGCATATGGCTTGGATGACCATATTTGAATCACCTATCCCTTCCCTCATCACAGAATCCCTGATGCAACCGATAATAGAACCTATAAGAAAGACATGATAAAGCCGACTGAGCCCCACTAGCCTGAGATTGGGTACCCTGTGTAATAAAGTTATCGCCACCCTACTGACGTTTGTCTCCCAACTACTTCGGGTGGGAGAACTAGCTGTGGAGAAAGAACCAGAACTCCTTCACTTCTTCTTTGGCCACTTAGTACCATCCCAACCACTTTGATATTGACCACCACCCTGCTCACAGAATCTAAACTTCTTACCCTACCTTTCACCTACCTCAGCCTGCTTTTTTTTTCCTCCTCCACCTGTTGTCTATGAATAACCAACCTAGAGATATCCATGTCCTTAATCAGCAATGTAGTTTTGCTTTCAAGAATCAACTCATGAGATAGTCTTGAAGCAAACTTTTTCATCCTGGCCTTAATATCCAATAATATTTCCAGAGCATACCTAGACAGATAATGAAATTTCAAGGTATACTCCTTGACCAACATCTTTCCCTGTTTTAAATTATCAAATTCCTCCACTTTTACTTCTCTCAACTCCTGAGAAAAGAAGCAATCTAGAAAAGCATTAGAGAAAGTCTCTCATAGAGATAACTCATCAAACTCACCCCTTGCCTAATACATTCCTTGTACCATTGGTACGCCATATACTTTAGCTGATAGGCAGCAAAATTCAGTCCTTCCATGTTCATGGCCTGCATGACCCTGAAGATTTTTTCCATCTCATCCAAAAAACCCTAAGAATCCTCCTCCACCTTAAAACTAGTAAAAGTTGGAGGACTCAACCTTATAAACTGGCCAACCCTTATGGTCTCAGAAGATGCAATATTTGATGTGCCACACTCAAGTGATACCAATCTAAAACCCTCAACCCAATTTCAAACCCATCAATTTAAAACATATGTATAATGATTAAATAAGTGCCATAGTATAAAATTAAATTTTGGAAATGACATACATGCCTGAAATACATAACAAATTGAAATCAATTCAAAGTTTGGAGCCCGAATAATAAATTTACTATAAAACCCTTGAATGTTCTTGGGTTTTGAGTTTGAGAGAAAAAAGGAATGATTTGATCTTTAAAACAGAAGCGAATGGTTTTATTTTATGTTAAAAGGTCCTAAAAGGGATAAAAGGATCAAAAGCCCCTTATCCCAAGTGAAAAAACAAAAATTGGATGAAATTAAAACATAAACGTGGAACGTCGTTATCATGGAGGGTAGCCTTCATGCCACGCCAATATTGCGGAGGCTAACCTCCATGATAAGCTAATATCACTGACCCTTACTTCCTTAGAGTCCCAAAATGACCCTAAACCCCTTTCAAAAATTCCAAAACTTTCATAAGTTACCCTTTTAACATCCCTAAACATAATTTAAGTCAAAAAGTGACATTACAAATGTGGGAGGATCAAAAATATAATCATTGAAATTTTGAGAGGTCTTACATTACCTCCACCCCCCTTAGGATCATTTGTCCCCAAATGAAGAGTTAGGCTATTTTTATCACGACATTAGTGAGAATTCACTAGAGCTAAATAACAAATTTCAGAATGTGAAAAGCGAAAACTGAAACTCATACCTCAAGCATTCTCATCCTACACGGGGAAAAAAATGGGTATTTGGCCTTTATATCTTCCTAGGCTTCCTATGTAGCTTCTTCCACCTTTTGATTTCTCCAAAGGACTTTCACTGAAGCTACATCATTCGTCCTTAATCTATGAACTTGCCTATCTAATATGTCAACTGATTCCTTTTCATATGACAAGGAATCTAAAATAACAATATCTTTAATAGGTACTAACAAGGAAAAATTACCCACACACTTTTTCAGCATCGACACATGGAAAACATGGTGAATAGAAGCCAAACTTGCTGGTAAATCTAACTCATAAGCAACATTCCCAATCCTTCTTAAAACCTAATATGGACAAATGTAATAGGAACTGAGCTTTCCCTTCTTCCCAAACCTCATGACTCTTTTCATAAGAGACATCTTTAAGAATACCCAATCACTTACTTCAAATTCCAACTCCCTTTACCTCACATCCGCATAAGACTTTTGCCGACTTTGGGTAGTCTTATGTCTTTTTATAATCACCTTCAACTTCTCCATGGCTAGGTGAACTAAGTCAAGGCCAAACAACCTAGTCTCACCTACCTCAAACCACCCAATATAAAACCTGTACCTCCTACCATAAAGAGTCTCAAAGGAGCCATCTGAATGTTGGAATGGTAACTATTATTACACATAAACTCAATGAGATACAAATGATCTACCCAACTTCCCTTAAAATATCACACAGTCCCTTAAAATATCCTCTAAATTTTGAATAGTTCATGTTGTTTGTCCATACGTTTGAGGGTGAAAGGCGGTGCTAAGGTTCACATGAGTACCCAAACCTTTTTTAAATGAATACTAGAAGTGAGAAGAAAATAATATACCTCTATCTAAAATGATGGACACAGGTTCTCCATGCAATTTGACTATCTCTTGAATGAATAACTTAGCATAATCCTCCCCTGAGTAGTTAGTCCTCACAGGCAAGAAGTGAATGGACTTATTTATCCTATACACAATGACCCAAATTGAATCATACTAATTGCGAGACCGCCGAAGACCTATAACAAAATCCATATTAATTATCTCTCATTTCCACATTGGCAACTCTATCGCTTGAGATATACCACCCGGCCTTACGTGCTACACTTAGCAATAAATTTTTCCACATCCCTCTTCATATTATTGCACCAGTACATTTCCTTTAAGTTATGGTACATCTTAGTTGAACTAGGATAATTGTATATCGAGACTCATAAGCTTCAGTCAAAAGTTTTCCTGCAGCCCATCAACATCAGGAACACATAATCTTCCTTGATGCCCCAATATGTCATATCCCCCAATCTTAAAAGCCATAACATTTTTCTCACCCACATCATCCTTAATTTGCATAAGTATGGAATCCAAAACTTGTTTCTCCTTCACCTCAGCACCAAGAGATTATTTAACCACTTCTTGGACAATCACTATCCCATCTTCAGAGTCCAAGAGACGGACTCCTAAGTTAGCTAAGCTATGAACATCCTTCATCAATCCTCTATTATCCTCATCCATATGAGATAAGACTCATATAGACAACCTTCTAAGAGTATCAGCAATAACATTACCTTTACCTGGATGGTAGTGAAGGTTTATGTCATAATCTTTAAAAATCTCGAGCCACCGCCTCTACCGGAGATTTAACTCCTTCTGGGTTAACATATATTGCAAGCTCTTATGGTCAGAATAAATATCCACATACACCCCAGACAAATAATGGCACCAGATCTTCAAAGTAAATACCACCGCTGCCAACTCTAGGTCGTGCATCGAATAATTCATCTCATGAATCCTAAGTTGCCTAGAAGAATAGGCCACAACCTTACTGTGTTGCATCAAAACACAACTCAGTCCCACATAAGACATATCATAATACACAACAAACCCATCAATACCCTCGGGTAGGGTTAAAACTAGAGCAAAAGTCAAGCTATCCTTCAACTTCTCAAAACTACCCTCACATGCATCGGACCACAAGAACTTAACCTTTTTCTGAGTCAGTTTTGTCAACAGAGCAGCAATAGAGGAGAAACGTTCCAAAAACCACCTATAATACCCAACCAAGACCAAGAAGCTCCTAATGTCAATTGGAGTCGTGGGTTTAGGTCATTTCTTAACTGCCTCAACTTTCTGTGGATCTACCTTGATCCCCTCACTAGAAATAATAGGCCTAAGAAAGATCATAATATTTAGCCAGAACTCACACCTAGAAAACTTAGCATACAATCTCTGATCCTTAAGAGTCTGCAACACAATTCGAAGGTAATTAGCATGATCCTCCTCACTCGTAGAGTACACCAAAATGTCATTAATGAAGACTATAAAAAATAAATCTAAGAATTGTCTGAACACCCAATAAGATCCATAAAAATAGCTAAAGCATTAGTCAACCCAAATGACATAACCAAAAACTCATAATGGTCATATCGAGTTCAAAAAGAAGTCTTAGGAGTATCAACCTACCTAATTTTCAATTATGATAGCGCAAATGAATATCAATCTTAGAGAAATACCTACCACCCTAAAGATGGTCAATAGGATCATCAATCCTAGGAAGAGGATTCTTAATCTTCATTGTAACCTTATTCAGCTGACAATAGTCTATACACATCAGAATAGACCCATTTTTCTTTTACATGAAAAGTAAAAGAGCACCCACGAACAAACACTAAGATTAATAAAACCCTTATCTAGAAGATCTTTTGATTGCTCATTTATCTCCTTTAGTTCAGCCGGAGCCATCCTATAAGAAAGAACGAAAATAGGACTGGCATCTGGTAGAAGATCAATCCCAAAATATGTTTCTCTATCAGGAGGAATTTAGGAAGATCATTGGGTAACACTTTAAGAAATCCACTAACCACAGAGATAGATTGCATAGAAAGACTTTCAGAATTAGAATCCTTAACCCGAAGTAGATGATACAGACACCCTTTGAAAATTAACTTCTGAGATTTAAGATAGGAAATAAACATCCCTTTGGTCACTAAGGAACTTCCCTCCCATTCGATCATAGTTTTATTAGGAAATTGAAAACTAACCTTTAGGGTCCTATAATATAGAAAAGACTAGCATGAATGGAGCCAATCCATCCCTAAGATCATATTAAAATTTACCATATCAAACTCTACCAAATCCACCAATTTCTTCCTATGAAATATGGATACCACACAACCCCTATAGATTTTTCTAGCAACAATAGAATCACCTATTGGAGTAGAAATAGAAAAGGTGTCAAAAATACTTTTAGGATAAATACCAAAGTGTACAACCACATAAAGGATCACATAAAATATGGTGGAAGCCAAATCAAGAAAATAATAAACATCACGAGAGAAGAGAGGTAACATACCAGTAACAACATTGGAGGATGCCTCAGATTCATGGCGAGTAGCAAGTGCATAGAGATGATTTCGGGTACTACCAACACCAAAACGTGGCACCCTTAGATGTAGGATCCAAAGAAATAACGATCAAAACCTTATTATCTCCAGTGGAAACTTTAGCTATAGGATAATCTCGCTCCATATAAATAAGCTGGACATAATTATAGCACCGGTTCTCTCCTCCTCACAAAATCCATAGTGTAACTATCAATAAAATCAACAAGAAGGATAAAGTGGGGTTGATTGAGTTCCACTAACCTGAGACTGGGCACCCTGTGCCTTAAGACCACTAATAGTCTAAAAGTGATGATCACCAGAAGGCTTAAGATAAGGAAAACTAGCAATCGAATAGGAATTCCCCCCATTCTTCTTCTTAGTCCACTGCCTACCACCTCTCCATTGATCTGTTGATTTGCACACTACTCTGAATAACTAAACTTCTTATTCTTCTTCTCTCCCATCTTTACCTGCTTTAGTCCTCATACTCTTCCTACTGCATGTAAACCACCAACCTGGAGATATCCATATTGTTGCTAAACATCATATCCTTACATACCAATACCAAATCACGGGATACCCAGAAGCAAACTTCCTCATTTTGGACCTTATACTAGTCACTAACTTTAGAACATAACAGGATAACTGCTGAAATTTCAGAGTATACTCCTTCATACTCACTTTCCCTGCTTTAAGTTCACAAACTCTTTTGCCTTAGATTCCGTAACTCCTAATGAAAGAAGTGATCAAGAAACACTCTCAAAAACTCATCCCACACTGCATATTCAGCATCATCACTCCTCATCATTTCCCATTTCTTATACCACTAATAAGCTACATCTTTTGATTAATATGCAGTAAACTATACACCTTCAGAATTAATAGCATGCATCACCCTAAAATTCTCCTCCATTACATCAACAAACCATTGAGGATCCTCCTCAACCTTAGAGCCTATAAAGGTCGGTGGATTTAACCTTATAAATTGGCCAACCCAAGTGACCTCAGATGAAGGAGTAATAGAACCAACATGATCAGGTTGATAAGACTTTGAGGCCAACAAGTGAGTAACCCTATGAATAGACTGATGGAACTCTGCATTAGAAATATCTTCCTAAGGCATCTGGTTATAAGTATCTCCAGCCCGGGAAGCCCAAGAAGGACTAGTAGGGATCGGTGGAACTCCATATGGGGTAGTACAATTAGGAGCATGGATCCTAGTCTGGGTTTGCACTCTATAAATAGGGTGATTTCCCTCCATATTTTCCTTAGGTATCACAGAGGGTCCAGCAGAGTTTCTACGAATTTCAGATCTTCAAAAAGGCATAATCTAAAACATAAGTAAGCCAGGAGTTAGAGAAGTTGCAAGACAACTAGACTCTATAGCCCAAAATAAAACACAACAAAGAGAAACATTCCTAAATACCTTATGTCCTCCCTCTTATAAGTGTGGCACGCTACATACCCATAAAAGGAACTCTACTCGACACAACTTTGTGGACACCAAAAGATCCTAAACAGTGCTCTGATACTAAGTTTGTCACAACCCAAACCAGGGCCTAGTCATGACGGGTATCTTAAGTCCACCATACACCGAAGACCAGACCCGTAGTCTAACCCCAAGAGTACAATAATAATAATAAAGTGAAAGCCAATCAAGATAGATAACACGCTTCAAAACTGGGTTATGTTGTATGGGCACCTCAAGCCCACATAAACCGTAGGTCGCCCCGATAACCCAATCTAATCATCAATATAAATCACAAGGGTTGTATGAATCCTGACCATATAATAAGATAGCAGAAACATACTACAAATCATAACTTAAACATGTCTAAACACTTCCTTAGATTAATCAATCTAATCATTACACCCAAGTCCACAGTAATCCACAACACCTCTATTCAATAGATGTTTAGAAATGTATATGTCGAGATAAGCCCCTGACAATAGCCAAACCAAGTCAAAATAAAACTAAGTCTAAGGATAGGAGACTAAGAATTAATGTCTTTCAAAATAAGAAAGTTCACTACTCCGAATTCAATGCACGAACCGCTTTGATCACCTAATCACTGTGTAAGAAGAGAAGATGATGCTATGGCCCCAATATCACATGGGGACATAGCATCAGGAGATAGTTAGCGGTTAGGGCGCCAATATGTAACTCAAGGATAAGGATAAAATAGCATCATCATTCAACAACAAATCAATATATCATATTCAATCATATTCATACTCTTATCCTTACATATAGGTATATCACATGTAAATCGAGAAAACAAGGCTTAAAAACATTCTTGAACATTCATTCAATAGACATGAGGTGGGGGACTCTGACCCTCCACACTTATAGACTCAAGTGTTTCACATTATGTATAGGACTTTAACCATATTCATATATCATTAGGAAAGGGACTTAAACCACACTCACACTTCAACCTCGAGCCATTTCATTGGACAAGGGGATCCAACCTAAAGCCATTTTATAAGGCAAGGGACTTTAACCTCAAGCCATCACAACTATCATTATTTCACATTGGGACTTTAACCATTTGACTATGCATCAAATTCATTCCATTCAATACTTAAGTACTTTAACCATTTAACTAATTCAACATTATACATGACCCCATGGTTCTTATGGGAGCCTTCATTGCTCAACCATCTCAATAGGCCATTGCCTTCATTCAATTAATCATACAATTCAATTTATGGTCATCAAGACCCTCACAAACTATTCATATTTCATTAACAATCTTATACCACATTCTCACCATACCTTAGCTTAAAACACAATTTAAGTTCATCTTTATATTGAGGGACTTCAACCCCTTATTAGTTATTAAATCAACAAGGTCATCATTTCACAATACATGGCTCATAATACTTTTACGATATTATTATAAATCATTCATACTTATTAGTCCATTAACCTAGTTCAACACATCACCACATGTGACTAAACAATTCACTTAGACATTTTCACAAACACTTTATGTGCATATCTTTAACAAGGCTATTTTCATGGTAGAAAGCATTAAGATTAGGGTTACTCAAGACCCTCATGTTAAACCACATACAACAAGCACCCACATATGCAAATCATCATCAATAACAGGTATAAACATAAGTCTAAGCAAGGATCAACATTATTCATCATTAGGCAACAAAACCCTTTTTTATTTGATTTCAAAACCACCATGTACACTTACTAATCCAAGTGTAAAATACATGGGTTTAGAGTTATATAACAAGGATAAGAGTTGCATGCCTTAGAAAACTTGATTCACCAAGAGTCTTAACTTCACTTTGCCTCTTGAAGATCACCCTTGAAATCCTAGCCTCCAATTCTTCAAAGATGAGTTTGAGAGAGATTTTAGGGTGTTTGATCCATCAAAATGGATGTTTAGGAAGATAAAAGCACTAATATAGTGAGATGGCTTAGGGTTTTAGGCAAGGGAAATGACCAAAAGTACCTCAACTAAAAGCTAGAAAATGGACCCGTCCAGGGATATGACTCACTAGGGGAACCATACCTTAGGATATGAGTGGTACCCTGACTCGTACCCTAGGCTTCTCCTAGGTCACCTATATGGTTAAGGGAACGACCACACACCCTTTAGTCATATCCAAAGGTCACGACTCAACCCCTAACTTGTATGTTTTACCCGTATCAAAAAATAGTCCACTCAAAGTTCAAGTCCAAATTCTATATAACTCACTTAGTACGACTCGTACCCTTTGGTACGATTGAGGTGGGGATCACTTTACCTAGGATAGTGAGTAACCCTCACCACACTACCTAGGGTAAGAGAGGGGATTGGAAGGAGGGTACGACTCATATCCAAGGGGTACGACTCATATCCCTAGTCATATCCACCCCAGCGACATCAATTGAAGAAATTTTCAACTGGTTCAAAGTCTAGGTGTTTCAATTCTCCACCACTTGGATCATTCCCCTACGAATGACGAATAAGAAATGCAATAAAAACAAGTTAACACATTATCACATATCAACCCAACCCTTGAATAAGTTATAAAAAGCATATAACAAGGGTACAACACACATCATGCTCATTATGTATCAATTATTCACTTCATGGACTTTGGGACTTAAACCCATTATTTATCAAAGACACTTATTCATTTCAAAACTTAGGGACTTAAACCCCTTAATTATCAACACTTACTTATTTCACAACTTAGGGACTTCAACTCATCAACTTATCAAGTATACTTACTCAATTCAAGGATTAGGGACTCGAACCCATGGTTTAACAAGGCATGGCTCAATTTCAAACATTGGAGACTTCAACCCAATTTCTATCAAAGACATAAATCAAAGAAGGGAGATTAACACATACCTCTATCACAAGTTTTTAGAATAGTAATCAAATGCGGATACTTGGACTTCATTACTTCCGCTTCCCATGTAGCTTCCTCGGACTTTTGGTTCCTCCATAGAACCTTCATCGAAGCCACCTCTTTCGTTCCCAACCGGCAAACTTGTCGATCTAAGATCCTCACCGGGATCTCCCCATAGGTCAAAGAGTCTGAGATATTAGTATCTCATAAGGGAAAAACCAACGAAGTATCACCCATATATTTTTGCAACATAGAGACATGGAAAACCAGGTAAATGGAGTTCGTACTAGTAGGAAACTCCAACTCATAGGCAACTTTGGAACCCTCTTCACAATCAAGTAGGAACTAACATACCAGGGACTAAGCTTCCCCTTTTTACAAAACCGCATCACTCCCTTCAAGGGAGACACCTTCAAGAATACCCAATCGCAAACACTAAACTCTAAGTCCCTATGCCTCACATACACATAGGACTTTTAGAGACTTTGAGCGGTTTTCAATATATTATGAATTACCTTCACTTTTTCTAAGGCTTGGTGAACTAAATCAGGTCCAAGCAACTTACCCTCGCTGACTTCGTACCACCCAATAAGAGATTGATATCTCCTACCATACAATATCTCAAAAGGGGTCATGCCAATGCTATAGTGGTAACTATTATTATAGGTGAACTCAATAAAATAAAAGTGGTCATACCAACTACCACCATAATCAATCACACAAGCCCACAATATATCCTCTAATGTTTAGATGTTCCTCTCTGCTTGCCTATCTGTTTGCAGATGGAAGGCGGTACTAGGGGACACACTAGTACCCAAACTTTTTTGGAATGACTTCAAAAAGTGGGATGAAAATGAAAGACCATGATCTGAGATTATCAAAATTGATGCACCGTACAGCTTCATAATTTCCACAAGATGCAACTTAGCATAATCTTCCGCCGAGTAATTATTTCTCATAAGCAAGAAGTGAGCGGACTTGGTCATTCTATCAATAATGACCCAAATGGAATCACATTGATTCTGGGATCTGCGAAGATCGATAATGAAACCCATTTTAATTGCCTCCCACTTTCATTCAAGCAATACAACTGCTTGGTATAATCCACTGGGCCTCATGTGCTCAACCTTCACTTGTTGACATACCATACACTTGGCTACATATCTATCCATATTAGGTTTCATATTACCCCACCAATAGAACTCTCTAAGATCATAATATATCTAGGTGGAACCGGGAGCATACCGAGATTCATGAGCCTCAGCCATGACCCTTTCCCTCATTCCATCAATATTGGGAATACATAGTCTACCTTGGTATATCAAGATAGCATCACCACCAATCACAAAGCTCGCAAATTTGTGTTGACCCATATTACCCTTGTCTTTATCAAGTTAGAGTCCAATACTTGCTTCTCATTTATCTCAACAAGGGACGACTGAGATACTGAATGCACAAATACACCACCATTCTTGGAGTCCGTAAGTCAAACTCCAAGATTATCCATATGGTGAATGTCCTTCACTAATTCCTACTTATCCTCATCTACATGAGCAAAAATTCCCATGGACATTCTACTAAGAACATCGGTGACTACATTTTCCTTACCGAAATGGTAATGAAGACTCATATCATAGTCTTTCAACAACTCAAGCCACATCCTTTGCCAGATGTTCAACTCATTTTGAGTAAACACATATTGAAGACTCTTATGATCGGAAAAGATATCTACATGAACCCCATAAAAATAATATTGCCAAATCTTTAATGCGAAGACCACGGCTACCAACTCTAACTCATGAGTAGGGTAGTTTTTCTCATGAACTTTTAATTGCCTAGAAGCATAGGCCACTACTCTACCATGTTGCATCAATATGAAACTAAGACCAATACGAAAAGAATCACAATACACCACAAAACCATCATTACCTTCAGGCAAGGACAAAATTGGAGTCAAAGTTAATTTATCTTTCAACTTCTCAAAACTACCCACACACACTTCGATCATAGGAACTTGACCTTCTTTTGGTTTAACTTGGTCAATGAGGAAGCTATAGTCCAGAAACTCTCTACAAATCTTCTATAGAAACCAGCTAGACCCAAGAAGCTTTGAATATCAATTGGAGTCATAGGTCTAGGTGACTTCTTAACCACCACAACCTTTTGGAGATCTACTATGATCCCTTTACTAGAGAAGACATAACCAAGAAACGATATTGCTTTCAACTAAAATTCATACTTGGAGAACTTGGCATACAAACGATGATCCTTCAAAGTTTCTAACACAGCACGAAGGTGATCTTCATGATCCACCTCACTCTTAGAATAAACTAAGATGTCATCAATAAAGACAATGACAAACATGTCCAAGAACTGATGGAAGAACCAGTTCATCAAGTCCATAAATGTCTTTGGGGCATTAGTCAACCCAAAATACATGATAAAAAACTCATAGTGACCATACCGGGTACCAAAGGCAGTCTTAGGGATATCTACATCCCTAATCTTAAGTTGATGATAACCCGATCTAAGATCGATCTTAGAGAAACACTTTGCACGCTGAAGTTGATCAAAAAATCATTTATCCTAGGAAGAGGCTATTTATTCTTTACATTCACTTTATTGAACTGATAATAATTAATTCGCATACCAAGGGAACCATCCTTCATGTGCACGAACAACATGGGAGCACCCCATAGAGACACACTATGATGGATAAACCCTTTATCTAAGACGTCTTCCAATTTCTCCTTAAGCTCTTTCAACTCTGCCGGAGCTATTATATAAGGAGAGATAGAAATTGAATGAGTGCTCGAAACAAGATCAATCCCAAAATCAATTTCCCTATAAGGAAGAACATCAGGAAAATCATCAAAAAATACCTCGAGAAACTCATTAACCACGGGAATGTATTCTAGAGAAGGCTCTTCCGAGTTACAATCTTTACCTAAGACCAAGTGATACAAACACCTCTTTGAAATCAAATTTGGGTCCTTTAGATAAGAAATTAACCTTCCCTTAGGCATAAGAGAACCACCTACCCATATAATGACTGGCTCATTAGGGAATTTAAACATGACCCTAAGGGTTCGACAATCTAAGAAAGCATAGCAAGAGTGCAATAATCCATCCCTAGAATGACATAAAAATTGACCATGTCCAACTCTATCAAGTCTACAAAAGTATCTCTATCACCAGCAGATACCATATATCCCCATAGACCCTCCTAACAAGAATAGGGTCTTTGATTGGGCTAGAAATAAAAAAGGAACCGATAGACTCTCGGGACCACAATCAAGATGCACAGCCACATATGGGGGTCACATAAGAAATAGTAGACCATGGATTAAGAAAACAATACACATTAAGGGAGAAAAGTCTCAACATACCTGTGACAAGCCTTAGAATCTTGGCGAGTAGCAAGTGCATACAAGTGGTTCCAGCCTATACCGGTGCCAAAAATAGAAGTAGAGTCACACATAACACCCCTTCATGCGGGAGTATATAGAGTAGAAACAGGGTGAGTGAAAGGCTGGTAGTGATATATATTTTAGGTGTGGCAATCCGGGCCATATGGTCAAAGAGTGTCCAGTAGTTTCTCAAAGGGGAAAGGACTTGAGCCAAAAGAGCCAGACCAATCTGTCATCAGCTCCAGCAGGTCACCCAACTTAGTAGGGTGCCACTTCCAGTGCCATTAGTGGTTGGTTCCATAATAGAGTGTATGTACTCTAGTCCTGACATGATCAGGAAAGTTCTCCTGATGTGGCTATGGGTACATTATAGGTTGTTCATCTTCATGTGTATGTTTTATTAGACCCCGGAGCTTCACTTTCTTTTGTAACCCCCTATATAGATGTCAATTTTGGTGTTAGTCCAAAAATATTAGCATAGCCTATCTTAATATCTACCCCAATAGATAATTTATTACAGCTAAGTAGGTATACAAAAATTGCCCAGTTATAGTATCTCAGAAGATTACTTCAGTAGATCTTGTGGAGTTAGACCTGATTAATTTTGATGTCATTCTCAGCATGAATAGGCTCCACTCATGTTATGCCTCAGTTGATTTTAGAAATAGAATCATTCAATTTTAGTTTCCCAATAAACCAGTTATTGAATGGAGGGGTAGTACTTCAGTGCTTAGGAGTTAAATTATTTTATATCTTAGAGCTAGAAAGATGATATCTAAGGGGTGTGTTTACCATCCTATTTGAATCAAAAACTCTAGTTCTGAGACCTACAGTTTTGAGTCAGTTTCAGTAGTAAGGGAATTTCCAAATGTGTTCCCTGAAGATCTTCTTGGAGTTTCTCCTCAAAGGGAAATTGATTTCAGAATAGATTTCCTTCTAGATATCTAGCCGATCTTTATTCCCCCTTATAGAATGGCTTCAGTTAATCTTAAGGAATTGAAAGAGAATTTGAAAGACCTCTAAGACAAAGGATTCATTAGGCCTAGTTATTCCTAATGGAGCGTTCCAGTCTTGTTCGTGCGTAAGAAAGATAATTCTCTCAGAATATGCATTGACTAATGTAAGTTGAACAAAGTCACAATCAAGAATAAGTATCCACTTCCCAAAATTAATGACTTGTTCAAACAAATTCAGGGTGCTAGTTATTTCTCTATTATAGACCTCAGATTCGACTATCATCAGCTTAGAGTCAGAGAATGTGACATTCCAAAGACAGCCTTCAAAACTCGATATGTTCACTTCAAATTTTTTGTTATGTATTTTGGACTAACAAATGATCCTGCAGCATTTATGGACTTGATGAACAGAGTGTTCAAACAATACGTGGACATGTTTGTCATAGTCTTCATTGAAGACATTCTTGTCTATTTCCATAGTGATAATAATCATGCAGACTATCTGAGAGTTGTATTGCAGACCCTTAGAGCTCATCAGTTGTTCGCCAAATTTAGTAAGTCTAAATTTTGGCTAAGATCATTAGCTTTTCTTGGCTATATTATTTCTGGTGATGGCATTAGAGTTGACCCTCAAAAGATTGAAGCAGTAAAAAATTAGCCCAGACCCATCTCTCTATCAGATATCAGGAGTTTTTTGGGTTTGATTGTCTATTATAGATGGTTTATTGAATATTTTTATTTTATTGCATCCCCATGTCTCGATTAACTCGGAAGAAATTCAAATTCAATGGTCAGATTTATGCGAGAAGAGTTTTCAAGAGTTGAAGACTCGACTCACCTCAGCCCTAGTCTTGACCTTGCCAGACGATTCAGATGGGTTTATAGTTTATTGTGATGCTTCCAGAGTTGGTTTTTGTTGTGTATTGATGCAGAGAGATAAGGTCATAGCGTATGCCTCTATACAACTTAAACCCCATAAAAGGAATTATCTTACCCATGATCTTGAGTTGGCAGTTGTCATTTTTTCCTTGAAAATCTGGAGGCATTATCTATATAGGATTCATGTTAATGTGTTCATAGATCACAAAAGTTTGAAAAATGTATTCTCACAGAAAGATTTAATTCATCGTCGGAGAAGGTGGCTTCAGTTATTAAAAGATTATGATATGAGTGTGTTGTATCATCTGGGTAAGGCCAATATAGTGGTAGATGCCCTTAGTAGATTGTATATGGTTAGTTTTTCTCAAGTTGAGGAGGATAAGAAGAAGTTAGTCTGGAAGGTTCATCAGCTTGCTAGATTAGGTGTTTAGTTGGTTGATTTTGCTGAAGGCGGTGCATGGGTTCAGAATGGTTTGAAATTATCATTGGTTGCCGAAGTGAAGAAAAAGAAAGATAGGGATCTTAGTCTGGTTAAGTTGAAGAAATTAGTTAGAGATTAGAAAGTGGAGGTTTTCTCCCAAGGGGGATATGGTGTGTTGCGTTGCCAGTGTAGGTTATGTGCTTCGTGTGTTGATGGGTTAAGGTAGTGAATTTTGGTAGAAGCACATGGTGTGTGAATTCCATTCATCCAGGATCCATCAAGATATACCGTGACTTACGGTAAATCTATCGGTGGAATGGTACGAAGAAGGATATTGCAGAGTATTTGGATAAGTGTTTAAATTTTTAGTAGGTTAAAGTTGAGCACCAGAGGCCTAGGGGTACATTGCAGGAGTTCAATATCCCCACTTGGAAGTGGGAAGTGGTAAACATGGATTTTGTGATGGGTTTGCCTCGTACGCGCCATCAGCATGATTTGATTTGGATCATTGTAGACAGAATAACCAAATCAGCTCATTTCTTACCAGTTCATATTTTGTACTCAACTGAGAATTATGCTAGGGTTTATATTAGGGGGTTGTTTAAGTTGCATGGGATTTCATTATCTATCATATCAGATAGAGGTGCTCAGTTTATCTCTCACTTTTTGGAAAGCTTTTCAGAAGGGTTTTGGTACCTAAATTCATCTCAGTACTGCCTTTCATCCTCAGATAGATGGTTAGGCAGAGAGGACCATTTAAACCTTAGAGGACATGTTGAGAGCATGTGTTATTTATTTTAAAGGTAGTTGGGATGACCACTTACCTTTGATTGGGTTATCCTACAATAACAGTTATCACTCCAATTTCCAGATGGCTTCGTTTGAGGCTCCCTATGGGAGAAGATGTAGATATCCTATTGGTTGGTTTGATAATGGTGAGGCTGCTTTGATAGGTCTATATTTAGTGTTTGATGTGATAGATAAAGTTTAGTTGATTAGGAAGAGGTTGAAGACAACCCAAAGCCATCAAAAATTGATGTGAAGAGAAGAGATCTTGAATTTGATGTTGGTGATTTCGTCTATTTAAAAACCTCGCCCATGAAGGGAGTGAAGGGATTTGGGAAAAAAGGGAAGTTCAGTCCCTGATATTTTGGCCTTTATAGAATCTTAAACCTTTTTAGGAAGGTAGCTTATGAGCAAGAGTTGCCTGCAGATTTGGCATTAGTTCATCCGGTGTTCCATGTTTCTTTGCTAAGGAAATGCATTGGTGATTCAGATGTTGTTGTTCCTTTATAAAGTATAGATGTTTAGGATAGTCTTTCCTACGAATAAGTTCTAGTTGATATCCATGATCATCAGATTCGTAGGCTAAGGAATAAAGAAGTTTCCTTGGTTAAAGTTCTATGGCAGAATCAGTCTGTTGAGGGAGCTACTCTGGAAGTAGGAGTAGATATGAGAACCAATTATCCTCATATTTTCTCTACAAAATCAGACTCAGCTTGAGGTAATAGATTTCTTTAGATTGAATCTTTTCCATCCTTTATTCCAGCTATATAACCATTCTCATGTCATTGCATGCATTCACGATATCAATTCAGTTTATGTATCAGGTTTTAGATTCAGTAATGCAATCATGTTCCCAGTCATACATGTTCAATATGTGATTTCAATTTCCTTAGTTCAGTACTCAATCAAACTATCCTCATTCGAGGATGAATATTCCCAAGGGGAAGATGTTGTAACACCCCATACGTTTCTAAGCTAAAAATTAGACCTTCGTTCCTATGTTGTAAGATATGGTCCCATGATTCATACTTTAATTTATGTTTCATGATCATTAATCTAGTGTGAATAGAGTTTATGAGGTGGGGAAAATGTTCATAAGAATCACTTAGAGCAAAGTGAGTTAAGAGCCTTTGATTTAGCCAAATTTTGGTGTTCGATTCCACAAGGGTCAACTTTGAATGAGTATAACTTCTTACATATGTGGAATTTTGCAGCTAAAGACCCAAAAAATTATAGATAATTGAATTAGCTTTCCAACGATACCAATTTTACCTTAATCTGATACCCGAGCAAAAAGTTATGATTATACAAAGGGTCGTGTATCTCATGACAATCGCCTGGGGCCACTAGAAAGGGTCTATGATTGGCCATGCGTTGCCCAATCAAGGGCTAGGCGATTGTACATCCATCACCCACTTTAGGTCTGGGCTATTAGCAATGAATATACCACCTTGGCTTGGGCGATTTGCTGGACGTCGCCTAGGTCATTGCACAGTGCCAAAAATGCTCCGTTTTGACTTAAATCAAGAGTGTTGATGTCATTTCACACCCCTAAACCGTCCCTAATCACTCCAAAACGAATTAAGGGATTTTTAAACATGTTTATTCCACTCTCTTAGCCCTAAATAATCAGTATACAATTCAACAAAAAAAACTCCTCCCTTCCGAATAACAAGATTCAAGCCCTTTCTCAATAAACCAAGGAATTCAAGCTTTAAGTTCAAGAAATCTTCAAGAATTCATCTAGTGAGGTATGTGTGATGTTCATCCATGGGATCCTTTCACCCATGGAGTCCAAAAACCCTTTTTGGTTTTAAAATTATGAGTTTTACATGTTTAAGTTGAACTATCTCCATGAATCTCTTGTTAATTCAATTACAAGTTATGTTTATAAGTGTTTTCAAGGGGAATAAGCCATTACATGTTTTGAATGTTTAAATCTTTACGTTAAATCCCTAATTTATTATTTTAGTCTTGTGATCATGTTATTCTTGTATCCTTTATCTATTCCCATGCTTAAGTTCATGACTCTCATATGTTTGATGAATGCCTAAGTTTTGGGTTTTGAACAATGATCCCTTATTATGGTTTTAAAGCTTTTATATGGCATTGTTAGTACTTCCATTCAGTGTTGGTGGGTTGTGAACACCCGATACTTATGTGTTTTACATGAATTCAGCTTTTAAAGTACTCATACAGTTAATCCATGAATCTTATCAGTATACTCAGATATTCATATTCATGATGATCACTATTAGTTACGTAATAGTATTCAATTGAGTTTAGTTCAATTCAGTACCATTTTCAGTTCAATTAGGAGTAGGATTTAGCACCGAGTGAACCTAGGGATGGGGTCTCACCCATCAGTTAGGACTAGTCCTTAGTAGCAGTCCCTAAGTTCCAGAACTACGTAGCCAACGTAGGATTATGAGATGTCACTCGCCAGTTTAGGACTGACACTCTCTTAGGGGTCACCAACCAGTTTAGGACTGACTCCCTATCCTTTAGGGCACCAGATTAGTGGATCCACGCAGCCATTGTTACCCTTCCAACTAGGGTTAAAGGTTGCACCCCGATTAGCTCATATTGGGGCATGTCGGTTAGATGATACCTCTCACAATCTCAGTTTAGTATCCAGTGTATCTCCAGTTCAGGTTTACTTGACTAAGTGTACAGACTTTTGGATATTCAATTTTATAGATTTTAGTCTTTCTGATTACAGATTATCTCAGTAACATAACAGATATACACTTAGTCTTGAATTCTCAGATGTTACAGTTTTCATGCATTCATGTTCAGCTATCGCATGCTATTCAGTTGGTCCTTATTTCATATGCACTGTACCCCATGCATATTAGCCTGTCCTTATCTCATATACCAGTACATTTAATGTACTGATTGCATACTCTTCTTTGCGCTATGATGTCTTATATCATAGGTTCAAATGCATAGTTTCCCAACGCAGTTAGACAACTCAGTGTAATCCAGCATCTGTAGTGGTGGGTCCTCATCCATCGAGGACATGTTATTCTTATTCAATTATTTCAGTATTTCATTTTATTCAGTCAGCCAGAGTTAGTTGGGGGTTAGTCCCATCAACTCCTCAATCAGTTTAGAAGCTTTCAGATGTTCAAACAATCAATTAGACAGTCAGTAAATTGCTTCAGTATTACTAGATGTTTTGGTTAAGCAGTTGGTTTCTAGTATTTTATCAGTTGTTCAGACATACTTTGATGCATTTTGCAGTATTCAGATTGTTAGTTTATTTTTCTTCTCATGTATTTTGTTACTCTTTATTCAATGCTCACAGCAGGTATCAGCTCATAGATTAGCTTGTAACCCTCATTGTCGTAAGCACCATCGTCACGACTAAGGGGTAGACTCGAGTCATGATAGGACATAGCATCCAAAGATGGTTAGCGGTTAGGGCACTAGCATGTAACTCAAGGATAAGGATAAAATAGCATCGTCGTTCAATAACAAGTAAATATATCATATTCAATCATATTCATTCACTTATCCTTACATATAGGTATATCACATTCTAATCGAGAAATCAAGGCTTAACAACATTCTTGAACATTCATTCATTAGACATGAAGTTGGGGACTCCGAATGTAATACCCCAAAATCTCATCCCAGAGCATCATACGGTGCTTAAGGCTACGAGTAGCCCCAAGTTAACCCTTCGAGCCTATTACTATCTATATCTCTCTCTTTGGGATACCAAGTCAGGCAATACGACTATAATATATCATCTCAATACTAAAATAACTGGAAAAAGAACATAGTATGAAATATAAAATACTGAAAGTCTAAAACACAACCGCTAGTCTAGTTTGACAAAGCTTCTACTACTCAAACTGGAGAGCCATTGGGACAGACCCTAACTGAATCGAACTGATATGAAAGTAATAACAACTGAAAATCTGAGAAAATACGTCCTCGAACCATGAGGACTCACAAACTGTGGGATGTAGGCAAAGGCAACCAAGAATCACGATCACTGCTGAGACTGAGCACCTAAACCTACATTATGAGACAATGTAGTACATAGACGTATATGTGGATCAGCACTTTAGGAATATACTGAGTATATGGGGGTGTATGCATTTACATAAAACAATATCAATACTCTTTAATAAAATCATGCATGCAAATAGGAATGACTCACAAAGCTTGAATAAATCAAAAATATAAAGCTCATAAAGCATGAATAGTGAAACATGTAACACAAATCTCGTGAATCATTATACTTTAGCTTGAAAATTTGTACTCTCCTCTTATTCTCAGTACTCGTAGACTAAAGGAAACTTTAAACAATGCTTTCAAACTTATGCTTTGATCTCATAGAGAGTAAAACTTCTTTAAACTTAAGGGCTTAGAACTTTTAGGAACTTTCAACACTTGAGAACTCTAAGACTCTTTTAGACTCGGGATTTTCTTCTAACCGACATAAACCATATGAGCTACATAGATTCCAACATCTTGCTCATGTTCGGGAGAGCTGTTCTATCCTTGCCATCGTAGTAGAACCTCATCTTTAGTTATCACTATCTCGTCCTTGGGCCCATAAATCTTAAACCTACGGTGGCACGTAGTTCGGGGTATGAGACCTTGGAGTCATACCCAACTCGGTGCTAAATACTACTCCCATACTCAACTCAAAACTCTTAGGAAATCCACCTCAAAATAACTCAAGGGTATATAATGAAGACCAAAACATATTTCTATTTGCTTTAAATCATACCCAATGTGTATTTCAACTCTATTATGACCAAAAGGCCAAATCATTCTCAATAATATCAAAGTACGCAATTCATGGGTGCTTATAGCACAAAAGTAAGTAAAATTACAAATCTCAAGTCGGGCTTAATGACCCATAATCAAATCTCAAGTTAAAACTCATCAAAACGCATACTAGATGTCATAAAGATTCATAAATCATATAGAAATCTTGAATTTTCAGCAACTTGCCTTAAAATCTCAACATACTCATGTATTTCAACTTCTAGAACATTGGAACTATTAAAATCTCAAGGAATAACAACATAGGGTAAAAACCCATACTTTAATTTCATAATAAAACATAAAAAATCATATATTCTCGTAATTAAAACAACTTTTGGGCGCAAGGACGAAAGAAGTGTCCTTGTTCAAACCCCACATACCTTAGATTATGAAATTAGATGAACAAACTTGTTTGGGACTCTTTTTGTTACTCTTGAGAGAGGGTTCTTGAAACCTTTGACTTGGGAACCTTGAATCTTAACTCAATTCGTAAAATCTATGGTAGGATCTTGTAGTTCTTAGATAAGGAATTTGTTCTTGCTCTTGAGGGAGAAACCCTAGCTTTGGAGATATTTTAGGAGATAATGAAGTTATCTGATTTGATATGGGTATATCAAGGTGTAAAAAGGGTGGAGAAGGACCAAAATGCCCTTTTTAAAATGACTTAAAATCACTGAACGAGATATGCGACGGTGGGGTGCGATGGTCCGTTGAGGGCCCAACAATCCGTCGGTCCTGACCGTCGTATCTGGGCAAGAGCTCAGTTCACTGTCTCGCCTGCGATGGTGGGTGCGACGGTCCGTCGAGTCCCCAATGGTCCTCGACCCTTACCGTCACACTTAACCAGAATGGGGCCTCACTTCCTCCTCTGCGATGGTTTGGATGACGGTCCGTCGTCCCTCTCCATCACACCTGGGAGATTTCACTGCTTTCTATAAAATGGTCATATCTTTCTCTTACGGTATCAGATTTTGGCAAAATGGGTATCGTTGGAAACATAATTCAATTTACCTTACAATAGAAAGTCATTTTTAGGAAAATTCAACAAGATTTAAATACTAATCATATTAGAAGTCACTTCTCAATCTTTTAGGGTCGGAATTACACTTCACTAGACACGCTCTAAAGGCTCAGACTACGAGGGAACCTTGCAGAGGGTCTTATAATATCTCCCCATCGGAAACATTCATCCTTAAATATCTCTAGTTAGGATCAAAGCACAGAGAAATCAGGGGTGGTACAGCTAAAACAAATCGCCAAACTGACTCTTTATCTTTCTAAACTTTTGAATACTTCGAAAATTGCAAGAACTCATATAAGAATAGATACATAGCTGAACTTTAGATTAGAAGGGATGAATTAGGGAAGAATCATACCTTTGTCTTGATCCAAAATCGTGGAGAAGAGGTGCGGGTACTTGGCTCACATGTCTGCTTCTGCCTCCCAAGTGGCGCCCTCAACTGACTAGTTCCTCCACAAAACTTTGACCAAGGGAACCTCTTTGTTCCTCAGTCTATGGATCTGGAAGTCTAGAATCTCAACAGAAATCTCATTAAATGAAAGACTGTTCTGAATATCAGCACCCTCTGAAGGATCCACCACAATGGAATCACCAATATGCTTCTTAAGCATGGAGACATGAGAAATAGGATGAATAGCTGACAATTTTGCGGGCAGCTCAACTTCATAGGCTACTCTCCCAACAAGACTCAAGACTTTATAAGGGCCAACATAACGGGGACTAAGCTTCCCTTTTCTTCCAAACCTCTTCACCTCTTTCATGGGTGAAATCTTCAAGTACACCAAATCACCCACCTCAAACTCAAGACCCCTTCTCCTCACATCGGCGTATGACTTTTGACGACTCGGAGCTGTTTTCAACCTTTATCTAATCAACTTCACCTTCTCCATGGCCTCAAATACTGCATCAGGTCCAACCAAAGTAGCTTCACCCATTTCAAACCAACCTATGGTTGATCTACATCTTCTACCATACAAAGTCTCAAATGGTGCCATCTTGATGCTAGCATGGTAATCATTGTTATACGCAAACTCAATTAGGGGCAAATGCTCATCCCAACTACCTTTGAAATCAAGTGCACATGCCCTCAACATATCTTCTAGAGTATGAATGGTCCTCTCATCCTGACCATCTATCTGCGGATGAAAAGTAGAACTCAAATGAACTTAGGTACCAAGACCCTTCTGAAATGCTCTCCAAAACTGAGAAGTGAACTGAGTACCCCTATCCGAGATGATGGACAAGGGAACTCCATGCAACCTGACTAACTCCCAGATATACAACCTAGCATAATACTTAGCTGCATAAGATATATGCATGGGCAAGAAATGCACGGACTTAGTCAACCTGTCCACAACCACCCAAATAGAATCATGACGACGATGGGAAAGAGGTAAACCAGTCATGAAATCCGTATTTACCTCTTCCCACTTCAAAGTGGGTATACCAAACTCTTTCATCACACCACCAGGTCTTTGGTGATCGACCTTAACCTGCACGTTGTACACCTTGCTACAAAATCAGCTATATCCTTCTTCATTCCACTCCACCAATAGATTTCCCGTAAGTCGCGGTACATCTTGGTAGTTCTGGGATGAATAAAATACCGCACGCCATGCATTTCAGCCATAATCCTCTACCTCAAATCATCAACACACAAAACACATAATTTATCCTACAATCTCAACATGCTATCTCCTCCTTGGGAGAAAACCTCTACCTTTTGGTCCTTAACTGACTCCTTCAGTCCGACCAAACTAGGATCTCTGTCTTGCTTCTCCTTCACTTCTGAAACTAAAGAGGATTCTGAACTACTCTGCACCAACATACTCCCCTTAGCTAAATCAAGTAACCTAGCACCCAGTCTAGCCAAATGATGCACAACACGAGCTAACTCTTTCTTACCTTCCTCTACATGCGTAACACTACCCATAGACAATCTCCTAAGGGTATTTGCAACTATATTAGTCTTGCCCAGGTGATACAACACACTCATATCATAGTCCTTTAACAACTCTAACCACCTCATCTGCCTAGGATTCAACTCCCTCTAAGTAAACATATATTACAGACTTCTATGATCAGTTAACACATCAATATGAACACCATAAAGATAGTGTCTCCAGATTTTCAAAGCAAAGATCACAGCAGCTAACTCAAGATCATGGGTTGGGTAGTTCTTTTTATGCGGCTTCAACTATCTAGAGGAATAGTCTATAACCTTACCTCTTTGCATCAACACACAAACTAAACCAACTCTAGAGACATCACAATACATCATAAAACCATTTGTACCATCAGGCAAAGTCAACACAGGGGCTGAAGTAAGTCGAGTCTTCAACTCCTGAAAACTCTTCTCACAAGAATCTAACCACTAGAACTTAACTTTCTTTTGGGTCAATCGGGTCATGGGAGAAGAAATAGAAGAGAAACCTTCAACAAAACGGCGGTAATAGCCTGCTAGACCTAAGAAACTCCTAATGTCAGACAGAGAATAGGTCTAGGCCAATTTCTTTCAGCTTCTGTCTTTTGGGGATCAACTCTAATGCCTTCGGCTGAAATGATATAACCCAAAAAGGCTACTGATCTTAGCCAAAATTCACATTTGTTTAATTTGGTGAATAACTGGTGATCTCTAAGAGTTTGCAAGACAATTCTAAGGTGATCTGTATGGTCATCCGCAGTGCAGGAGTACACAAGGATATCATCTATGAACACTATGACAAACATATCAAGATATTGCTTGAACACTCGGTTCATGAAGTCCATAAAGGCTGTTGGATCATTGGTTAGCCCGAAAGACATGACTAAAAACTCAAAGTGACCATAGCGGGTTCGGAAGGCTGTCTTTGGAATATCACATTCCCTCACTTTAAGTTGATGATAGCCGGATCTAAGGTTTATATTGGAGAAATAACTTGCACCTTGCAACTGATCAAATAGGTCATCAATTCTCAGATGAGGATACTTATTTTTTACTGTGACCTTATTAAGCTGGCGATAGTCAATACACATACGCAAGAAACCATTTTTCTTTCACACAAATAGAATAGGTGCGCCCCAAAGAGAGACATTGGGCCTTATGAAACCTTTATCTAAAAGATCTTTGAGTTGCTCTTTCAACTCCTTAAGCTCTGCAGGTACCATACAGTATGGTGGAATAGAAATAGGCTGAGTGTTGGAAAGAAGGTCAATCCCGAATTCTATCTCTCTATCGGGAGGTACCCCTGGGAGATCTTCCATAAAAACATCAGGAAACTCATTAACAATATTAATTGACTGAATAGTTGGAGCCTCAGACTTAGTGTGTTTAACTCTAATTGGGTGATAGATGCAACCTTTAGATATTAGCTTTTTGGCTTTGAGATAGGAGATAAAATGACTTTTGGGAGATACTGAATTTCCAGACCACTCAAAAACTAGTTCATCAGGAAACTGAAACTTGACCACACGGGTACGACAATCTATAGATGCATAACAAGAATAAAGTCAATCTATACCCAGAATAAGGTTAAAATCCATCATGTCCAACTCTATCAAATTAGCAAGTATGACTCTATGAAGAACAGTAACAAGATAATTTTTATACACTTGTTTAACAATAACTGACTCCCCTACTAGAGTAGAAACTAGGAAAGGCTCAGGAATCTTTTCGGGACTCATTTCAAAATTCACGGCGACTAATGGAGTCACATAAGAGAAATTTGACCCAGGGTCCAACAGCACAAAAACATTAAAACAAAAGACACGGAGCATACCAGTAACAACATCGGGAGAATTCTCCTGTTCCTGATGGGATGGTAACGCATAGAATCTATTCTGGCACTGTCCGCCAGCAGTACTGGATGAAGCGCCCTGAGTAGGGGCATAACGGGCTACAGGAGCTGGTGCACTAGCAGTCTGTGTCTGAGATCGGGCATCTTTGTTCCCTTGCCTAGCATGTGGACACTCTCTAATTCTGTAGCCCAACTTGGCACAACCAAAATAACTCCTCTGGTCTGCTAAGCACTCACCGCTAGACATAGAAGACCTGTTCCCTTGCTCTTGCCTATTTCTAGGCACGGGAGCACTAGATGATGAAGGCGTTGGTATAGACGAATGACTCTAGAACTGTGGGTGGTTCCCTCCATGGGACCTAGCCTGACCATACTCATGTTGCTCAGATCTAGCCCTCTTGTTACCCCTTACCCTATCTCTCTCCCTTATTTTTTCTGTCTCTATCTGTTGTGCATGTATCATCAACCTAGATAGATCCATATCCCTATTCAGCATCACTGTTCTACACTCTTTCAGTACCAAACCAGAAACACTTGTCGCAAATTTGCTGATACTAGCTCGGGTGTCAACAATCAAATTAGGAGCATACTTGGCTAACTCGTTGAACTTCCAGCAGTACTCCTTAACAGTCATGGATGCCTGTCTTAAGTTCATAAAATCCTTAATCTTCGCTTCCTTCATCTCAAGCGGGAAGAACTTGTCCAAGAATGCATCTTGGAATACCTGCCAAGTCATAGGAGCAGCATCCTTACCTCCACCCTTCTTCTATGCTACAACCCAGTTATAAGCAATGTCTTTCAGCTTATAAGATGCCAGCTCTACACTTTTTTCCTCATAAACATGCATCACCTATGTGATCTTCCTCACCTCCTTAAGGTATAACTGTGGGTCCTCACCTGCCTTTGACCCATAAAACTTTGGTGGATTCATCCGCATGAAATCACGAATCCTAGCAGTAGCTAAATTACCTCCCTGCTTATTCAAAACTACGGCCTTGTTATTGTCCTGGACATTGGCGGTGATTGCTTGGGCTAACGCCTGAAAGGCCGCCTAAAACTCAGCATAAAACACAGTCTCATTCAAGGGATCAACAGGCTGGGGTTGCTCATTATTATTTCTATGGGAGTTCGCTCTTCAAGAAGGCATTTTCTGAAATAGAAGAGCATAAATTATTAGATGAGAGGGACAACTGTAGGCACGATAGAATCTACAAAAAAGAAACAACTTATTCCTAAAATGTTTTGTAGCCTCTTGCTCATAGATTTGGCGCGCTACACACCAATGATCAAGACTCTAATTAATGTGGCTTGTCAGAATCCCTAGGACTCCTTAAACCATAGGATCTGATACCAAGTTTGTAATGCCTCGAAATCACATCCCGAAGTGTCACACGGTGCTTAAGGCTACGATTATCCCTAAGCTAACCATTTGAGCCTATTACTATCTCTATCTCTCGCTTTGGGATACCAAGTTAGGCAATACGACTATAATATATCATCTCAAAACTGAAATAACTGGAAATGAACATAGTCTGAAATATAAAATACTGAAAGTCTAAAACACAAATGCTAGTTTAGTCTGATAAATCCTCTACTACTCAAACTGGAGAGCCATTGGGACAGACCTCAACTGACTCGAACTGATATGAAAGTAATAACAACTGAAAATCTGAGAAAATAGGTCCTCAAACCATGAGGACTCACCAACTGTGGGATGTAGGCAAAGGCACTCGGAAATCACGGTCACTGCTGAGACTGAGCACCTAAACCTACATTATGAGACAATGTAGCACATAGACGTATATGTGGATCAGCACTTTGGGAATTTACTTAATATATGGGGGTGTATGCATTTACATAAAACAATATCAATACTCTTTAATAAAATTATGCATGCAAATAGAAATGACTCACATAGCTTGAATAAGTCAAAAATATAAAGCTCATAAAGCATGAATAGTGAAACATGTAACAAAAATCTCGTGAGTCATTATACTTTAGCTTTAAAATTTGTACTCTCCTCTTATTCTCAGTACTCGTAGACTAAAGAAAACTTTAAACAATGCTTTCAAACTCATGCTTTGATCTCATAGAGAGTAAAACTTCTTTAAACTTAAGGGCTTAGAACTTTTAGGAACTTTCAACACTTGAGGACTCTACGACTCTTTTAGACTCGGGACACTTGGAACTCGGGAGTTTCTTCTAACCTACATAAACCATGTAAGCTATATGGAGTCCAACGTCTTGCCTACATTGGGGAGAGTTGTTCTATCCTTGCCATCGAAGTAGAACCTCACTTTAGTGATCACTATCTCGGTCTTGGGCCCATAAATCTCGAACCTATGGTGGCACATAGTTCTGGGGTATGAGACCTTGGAATCATACCCAACTCAGTGCTAAATACTACTCCCATACTCAACTCAGAACTCTTAAGAATTCCACCTCAAAATAACTCAAGGGTCTATAATGAAGACCAAAACATATTTCTATTCGCTTTAAATCATACTCAATGTGGATTTCAACTCTATTATGATCAAAAGGCCAAATCATTCTAAATAATATCAAAGTACTCAATTCATGGGTGCTTATAGCACAAAAGTTAGTAAAATTGCAAATCTCAAGTCGATCTTAATGACCCATCATCAAATCTCAAGTTAATACTCATCAAAACGCATACTAGATGTCATAAAGATTCATAAATCATATAGAAATCTGGAATTTTCAGCAACTTGCCTTAAAATCTCAACATACTCATGTATTTCAACTCCTAGAACATTCGAACTATTAAAATCTCAAGGAATAACAACATAAGGTATAAACCCATACTTCAATTTCATAAGAAAACATAGAAAATCATATATTATCGTAATTAAAACAACTTGTGGGTACAAGGACGAAAGAAGTGTCCTTGTTCAAACCCCACATACCTTAGATTATGAAATTGGATGAACAAACTTATTTGTGACTCTTTTTCTTACTCTTGAGAGAGGGTTCTTGAAACCTTTGACTTGGGAACCTTGAATCTTAACTCAATTCGTAAAATCTATGGTGGGATCTTGTAGTTCTTGGAGAAGGAATTTATTCTTGCTCTTGAGGGAGAAACCCTATCTTTGGAGATGTTTTGGGAGATAATGAAGTTATTTGATTCGATCTAGGTATATCAAGGTGTAACAAGGGTGGAAAAGGACAAAAATACCATTCTTAAAATAACTTAAAATCACTGAACGAGATATGCGACGATGGGGGGAGACGGTCCATCGAAGGCCCAACGGTCCGTCGGTCCTGACCGTCGCATCTGGGCAAGAACTCGGTTCACTGTCTCGCCTACGATGGTGGGTGCGATGGTCCATCAAGGACCCGATGGTCCATTGACCCTTACCATCACACTTAACTAGAATGGGGCCTCACTGTCTCCTCTGTGACAATTTGAGCGACGATCCATCGCAAGCTCAATGGTCCATCGGCCCTCTCAGTCACACCTGGACGATTTCACTAGTTTCTGTAAAATGGTCATATCTTTCTCTTCCGGTTTCGGATTTCAACGAAATGGGTATTGTTGGAACCATAATTCAATTTCCCACAGGATAAAAAGTCATTTTTAGGAAAATTCAACAAGATTTAAACACTAATCACTTTGTAAGTAACTTCTCAATCTTTTAGGGTCGGAATTACACTTTACTAGATATGCTCTAGAGGTTCAGACTACGAGGGAACTTTGCGGGATCTTACACCAACCCTCTAGACTTATAGACTTAAGCATTTATCACTATGCATAGAACTTTAACCTTATTCACATATCATTAGGCAAAGGACTTTGACCATCCTCACACTTTCACTAACCCAGGACTTTAACCACATACCTAATTATTTAAACAAGGGACTCTAACTATGCACACATTTTTCTAGGAAAGGGACTCCAACCTCATGCCCATTCATTAGACAAGGGACTCTAACCTCATGCCAAGGGACTCAAATTGCAAGTCATTTTATTCAGCTAGGTACATCAACCTTGATCCATTTCATTGGGCAAGTGACTCCAACCTCAAGCCATTTTAAAAGTCAAGGGACTTCAACCTCAAGCCATCACAACTATCATTAGTTGACATTTAGACATTAATTATTTACCCATGAATCAACATTCATTCTATTCAACAATTAAGGACTTTAACCACATAACTAATTCTACACTATACATGACCCCATGGTCCTTATGGGAGCCTTCAATGCTCAACCATTTCAATAGGTCATTGCCTTCATTTAGTTTATCATACAATTTAATTTATGGTCACCAAAACCCTTACAAACTATTCACCTTTCATTAACAATCGTATACCTCATTCTCACCACACCTTAGCTCAACACACAATTCAAGTTCATCTTCATATTGACGGACTTCAACCCCTTATGAGTCATTAACTCAACAAGGTCATCATTTCACAATACATGGCTCACAATACTTTTATAACATTATTTATCAATCATTCATACTTATTGGGCCATTTCCCTAGTTCAATACATTACCACATGTGACTAGAAAATTCACTTAGACATTTTTATAAAGACTTTATGTGCATACCTTTAACAAGGACATTTTCATGGTAGAAATTATCAATATTAGGGTTACTCAAGACCCTCATGTTAAACCACATACAAAAAGCACCCAAATATACAAATCATCATCAATAACATGTATAAACACAAGTCTATGCAAGGATCAACATTATTCATCTTTAGGAAACAAAAACCTTTTTTATTTAATTTTAAAACCACCATGTACACTTACTAATAAAAGTGTAAAATACATGGTTTTAGAGTTATTTAACAAGGGTAAGTACATGCCTTAGACAACTTGATTCACCAAGAGTCTTGACTTCACTTTGCCTAGTGAAGATCACCCAAGAAACCCTAACCTCCAATTCTTTAAAGATGAGTTTGAGAGAGATTTTAGGGTGTTTGATCCATCAAAATAGATGTTAAAAGGCTAAAAGAACTTATATACTGAGAGTTATTAGGGTTTTAGGTATGGAAAATGACCATAAGGCCCTCAACTAGAAGCTGTAAAATTGACCTATCCAGGAGTACAACTCACTAGTGGAACCGTACCCTAGGGTACGAGTGCTAACTCATACCCTAGGCTTATACTAGGTTACCTACACTATTAAGGGTACGACCACACACCCTTGAGTCATATCCAAATGATACGACTCAACCCCTAACTCGTATACTTTACTCGTATCAAAAATAGTCCACTCAAAGTTCAAGTCCAAACTCTATACGACTCACTTGGTATGTCTCGTACCCTTTGGTATGATTGAGGAGGGGGTCACTCGTACCTAGGATAGAAAGTAACCCTCACCACAATGCCTATGGTATAATAAAGAAGAAGGAGGAGGATACGACTTATATCCAAGGGGTACGACTCATAAACCTTGTCGTACCCACCCCAGTGACATCAATTGAAGAAATTTTTCACTATTTCAAAGTCTAGGTGTTTCAGTACAACAAGTTAAATAAAAATTCTAGGTGTAAAAACCAACAATCCAACACACACTATTCCACAAAAGCCTCTAAAATTAGAATATTAACTTAGTCAGGACATGCCCCCGACTATGACCAAAAAGGATTTCCAAATACTAAAACAATAATGAAACAAGTGAAATGGCAGGCCCTTCGAAAGATGGAATATCACGACTTTATAGAAAATCCACAGGAGTACTTAGCCACCTAACACTACATAGTAGCAACAGAAAACCCATCGGATCCTACATCATGAAATGATGTAGCATCTAGGGACGGCCAGTGGTATATGCACTGGCATGTAACTCAAGAAAAGTGATAAAATAATGTTAATGTCAAATACCAGTCAAAAACCATATGCACACATTTATATATACATATATAAGATATCGGGATAGGGACAAGGGTCATGAACATGAGAGTTTAAACCATCAACCTGAACTATGTAGCGTACTCCATTCTAAAGTCTCCCACGGGCTATATGGGTTCATCTCCCCTACTGAAAGGGCCTCAGTGCATATTAGCAGAACAAACCAAGGAATCCAAAGGAAGGGATAAGGACGCCAAGGCTTTAGACATTCCAAAATACAACGTGTGAACGAAGCACAAGTTATATAGACCCCCATGCTGGAAAACGTGGTTTCTAGTGTTAGTCTCCGCAAAACTACAACTTCACAGTGAGCTACATATTTTTTAAGACCAATTCAAAACCATTTTCACATAAACCCATCCATTAACCCAGGAGTCTTCTATTAAGGAATTTACCACTTGGTATCATCATACCAATTGTTCCCAAAACCCTATGTTGATTTATATGTGATACCCCTCTAAAAAATTATTTTTGAACTGTGTAATGTATATATATATATATGATCATTGTGAATCTCGTTATGTCATTAAAATTAGGAACATAATAATCATAGGAAATATTTTTGTGAATCAAATAGGTGGGAGTTTTTTATGCAACCCTATGCCATGTGTGTGTAATGCTTACTTTCATCCCTTTGTGTGTTGAATCCAAAATTTATTTGGTTAGTCTTGACTAGGTTGTAGGACAATCGGTTAGGAAAGAATCATAGGTCGTTCTTAAAATTAGTCCATTTTTAGACTATATGACCTTTCAAATGTGAATAAGTATCCCTTGATCCCTATTTAAGCCTGTACAGACTATTCTTTCTTGTTACACCTTTCACCTTTCTATTTTTGTTACAATGAATCTATTTTGGCCCTGGTCATCTCTGAACATTAGACCCCTTAACTCAGAAAAATCACCTAAGTTAAGGGTGGCTATTATAGAGGTGTGTGGTTTGAAGTAGGCATGAAAAAGTGTAAATAAGAGAAAAAAGTAGGGCTGGGTATGGTAGAAAAGCAGAAACTAAAAAGAAAAGAATAATTAAAAGAGAAAGTGGTTGATAAGTGGACCCTAAAATTAAGTGTAGTGCCAAGGAGGCTTAGTCACTAAATTCACATATGTACCATACCAACCCCTAAGCCTATATCACAAGTTGAGCAAAGCCCTATCGTGATCCTAACCCGATTGTTTGATAGCTAAGGTAAAGAAAATAAGGGCAAGCCTATGGATTGAAACACCCTGGGTCTTGGCCCTTGGAAATTTCCTGAGCTTTAAGCTCACTGTTCTTGATACGACTTACTATCTAAGTTGTATGGTGTTGGTATGGGTTACGTAACCCAACTCGTAAGGTGGTAAAGTTTTTTTTGTGCTTACGACTTGGTGTGGTATGGGTCGTATAGTTTGGTGATGGGTCATTGGGATTGATCCTTCACTTAACCTAAAACTTGGTGACTTGATTTTTCTCTGAGTATGAGTGGTTCACTATAAGCCATGAGGATAGGGTACAAGTGTTATAATGGAGCCGTACATTGTCCAGTGTCCAACCCCTTTGATTCTGTCTTGGATACGACTTAAAGGTACTAGTCGTATGGTACGGGTACGAGTGGGTCAAGGGGAGTCGTATGGTGGACAGTGTGTGTATGTCAAACCTTATATTCTGGGTACTACTATATGGTACCACTTGTATGATATGGGTACGAGTCGAGGGGTCCAACCGTACCCACTTACAGGAATTTTCTAGTTTAAGTTGGGAGTATTCTGGATATTTCCCCTCTTAACTTCTTTTGACCCCACGACTTAAAACATACTTGGGACTTCATTAACCTACTATTCCCAAATAAAACACTCTAAAATCTCTCTCAAAACACTTAGTTAAATAAAAGGCTAGGGTTTCTTCAAGGTGGTCAATTAAGGCTTTCAAGAGTGTTTTCTCTTCGTCTTCCTTGGTATCTAAGTCATGTTACTCCTACTTCATTGTTAGTTTAACTAAAAGCATGTTTTAATGAATGGTTTTCATGTTATTTTTGTGGTATTTTTTTGGTTTTGAAGATGTTGGGGGTTTTGGTTATTCTTGGTTGGATAATGCTTCCCATGTTTTACTTTTGATTTTTTATGCTATAATTATAATTTGAACATATGGGTACATGGATACTTTGTTTTTCTTTTGGAAACTATATGCCCTCAACATGTTTTTTAAATTGCCAATGAGAATGATTTTGTCACATAGTTTGACTATTCTTGAAAACTTTGCATTGTATAATATGGTAACAGAACTTAAATTGGTTTGATTGGTTTTAAATGTATTGGAAAGGCCTTGGTGGCCATGGTTTTGGTTTAATTTAAAACATTGGAGTCAAATTGGCTTAATGGCCTTGGTGTGGCATAAATGGATAGACTTGCAAGCTCGGTGACCGTGTGCATGATGCCACACTTTATATTTTGGGGGATGTACTAGTCATCCCAAGTTATTTTCTTTGGTCATGCGGCTTCATGCACTGGGGATCTTTCATTAAGGGGAGTTGAACCCATATATCTTGTGAGTGGTTTTAGGATGGCAAAGCTACATAGCCCAGGTTAAAGTTTTAAATGCATGCTAAACCCAGCTCTTTTTCCCGAAAAGGTGTATATATATCTATGTATGTGATTGCATATGGTTATTTACTTTGGTTTTTAATAATGGCATTGTTTTATCCTTATTCCTGAGTACATGCTAGCATTCATCACGCTAACCATCTTCAGGTTCTGTATCCCCACGCGATGCAGGAACCGGCCATGTACTCTTCCAACTCAATGACTTGGATTCGGGGAAAGCATCAGAGTCAGACTGAAGTGGTGAGATTCCATACTCCGAAGACTCCATTTCATGCTATGGACTTCTTTACATTATTTTTGTTTCTTGGACTTTTGTTTTAGCTATGATCGGGGGCATGTCCTGACGACCAGATTTTCTTTATTTTTTTTCTAGAGGCTTTGTGTGATACTATGAACATGGGCGGTGTCGATATTGGTGCCTGCCTTAGTATTGGCATTAGCATTGTGATTGGTTTTGATTGGACATTTGGTTGTGGATTTTTTGTCATGGTTATAGACTTTACTTAATGTCCTTACATTATTATTGTTATATCTTATTATATGTTCGAAATTCATCCGACATAGGGTGAAGGGTGGTATGGTTGGGCATTGGGGGTGGTCTCCAATCCCGATTGGTCTTGAGGCACCCAACACAACTAAGCCCTGGTTTAGGTCGTGTCAGATTGGTATTATAGCCCTAGGTTCATGGTCAATTGGGAGTCCACAAAGTCGTGTCAAGTAGAGTCTCTTTTAAGGGTGTGTATCACGTCATACTCGAAAGGGAGAAACTACAAGGCATTTAGGAAAGTTTATTTTTCTTATGTTGTGTTTTCAAGTTGTAGAGTCTAAGTCTTGAAATCTTCTCTAATTCCCGTTTGTTTGCTTTTTAGATCATGCCTCGATGATCTCAGCTCATGTAAACTCCTCTGTCCTAACAGGGGATAATGTTGATGGGACACACTCTACTCATGGGATCCATACCCAGTCTAGAGGTCCAGTTCTAAATTGTCCTAGAGTTCCACCAGTTCCCTCTAGTCCTTTTTAAGATCCTTAGGCTGAAGTGACGAACGCTAAGTTTCATCAGCCTATTCACATGTTAGCACAGTTGGTAGCTTCTCAATGTGAGTGTGGTGTTTCTGTTACTCTATCTTGGCCACCAGGGTTGGCCAGTTCATAGGGTTGAATCTTTCGACCTTTACTAGTGTTAAGGTTGAGGAGGATCTTCAGGGTTTTCTGGATGAGATAAAAAAGATCTTCTGTGTTATGCATGCCACTAATATGGAGGGCGTGGAGTTTGCCACCTATCAGCTAAAGGATGTAGCGTACCAGTGGTACGGTAATGGGATCAAGCAAGGAGTGACGATGTTGAGTCATCTCTATGGGAGGGTTTTTCTAATGCTTTTCTGGACCGCTTCTTTTCTCAGGAGTTGAGAAAGGTGAAAGCGGAGGATTTTGGTAATCTGAAGCAAGACAAGACGTAGTCAAGGAGTATGCCTTGAAGTTTCACCAGTTACCGTGGTATGCTCCAGAGTTGGTTTCTAGCATGTGAGCTAGAATGAGGAAGTTCGCTTCCGGTTTGTCCCGAGACTTGACCTTGGAGAGGAAGGTTGCCTTGTTAAACAGGGACATGGATATCTCCAGGTTGGTTGTATACATGCAGCAGGTAGAGAAAGCTAAGAACAAGCAGTTTGAGTTAGGAGAGAGGTGGGGAAAGAAGTTCAGATTCTCTGAGTAGAACTGAAGCAAACTTTCTCATCCTGGCCCTCATATCAGACAACAATTCTGGAGCATATCTAGACAACTGGTGGAATTTTAAGGCATACTCTTTGACCGACATTTGCCTTGATTCAGATTAACAAACTCCTCTACTTTCACTTCCCTCAACTCCTAAGGAAAGAAGCGGTCTAGAAAAGCATTGGAGAAAGCTCCCACAAGGATGATTCCTCAACATCACCCCTTACCCTATCCCATTCCTCGTACCATTTGTATGATACATCTTTGAGATGATAATCTACAACCTCCACCCCTTCCATATTCGTGGCATGTATAATCCTAAAAATCTTTTCCATCTCATCTAGAAAACCCTGAGGAACCTCCTCTACCTTAATACCGTTAAAGGTTGGAGGACTCATCTTCATGAACTGGCCAACCCTTGTGGCCTCAGAGGATGGAATACCAAATGCACCACAATCATCCTGGGAAGCTACCAACTAAGTAATCATATGAATCGACTGACGAAACTCAGCATTTATCACATTAGCCTTTTGAGGACTAGAAGGAACCGGTGGAACTCCAAAAATATAAGGAACTGGACCCCTAAACCGGGTATGGATCCTCTAAGTAGATCATGTCCCGTTAATATCATCCCTATTTAGGACAGAGGAGTTTATGTGTACTTTAGATCGTCAAGGCATGATCTAAAAGGCGAACAAACAAAATTAGAGAAGATTCCAGGGATTAAACTCTAAGCTTGAAAATAGAACACAAAGAAGAGAAACATTTCCTAAATTACTTGTAGCCTCTCCCATATGAGTGTGGCACGCTACACACCCTTAAAAGAGACTCTACTCGACACAGCTTTGTAGACTCCCAATTGACCATGAACCTAAAGCTCTGATACCAACTTGACATGACCCGAACCGAGACCTTGTCGTAATGGGCATCTCAAGTCCTACCGGTACTGGAGACTACCCCTAATACCCAACCCAACCAACCAGCAAAAACCCTGTGTTGGATGAAGTCCTAACATATAACAAGATAATGTTTTATTACAATTCCAGACTCTAGGATAGGTCTATAACTGTGGCCAACCCAAACAAGTCCAACCATCCAATGCCAAACAACATCCATAACCAAACCAATATAAAAACCAAGTTCCTATCTATAACATAACATAAAAGGATGGAAAAATCATAAATTTTGTCAATCCAATACTACGGCTGACTCCAAGACCGACACCGCCCATTCCAACCCATAGTAGTATCATAAAGCCTCTAACAAAAGGAAAAATAATATCCAATTGGGACATGCCCCCAACGATAGCCAAAGCCAATATCCATAAAATGACTAAAGTATGTAAAAACATCCATGATACAAAATAGAGCCTTTCAAAATATGGAAGCTTGCCACTTTAATCCCATAGCTGATCCAGAATCCGATCACTAAACAAGAGGAGTAGAATGGTTGGTTCCTGCATCGCATGGGGATACAGCCACCCGAAGATAGGTTAGTGGGTGAACGCTAACAAGTACTTAGGATAAGGATAAAAGAATGTATACCTTTAAAACCAAGTAAACCAACCCTATGCATTTACAACCATACATACATATATATATAACCATGCTGGGAAGAGGGAACCGAGTTTAGCATGCATTTAAAATATTAACTTGGGTATGTGTAGCTTAACCATCATAATCCACCCATGGGCATATGGGTCCAGTGTCACCCCCTCAACCGGCCTCGATGTGTGTAGCCGCACGAACCGGAGATACCATAGGATTAGGGGATCCTGTGTACCCTTCACTCTCTATGATACATATATACAAGTATTAGGGGATTCCCGTGTACCCCTCAAGCATAGGTTCTCCATGACTAATACTCATGTCGGCAAACATGAGTTTCCAGTGTTCATCCTTTGGACTCACACCTTCACGGTTAGCTATCACACTCCGCGATTATTGCCCAATAAAACCATTACTATACAGCCAAACCATCTTTCCATTTATTATTAACCAAGGCTATCATTAGTGGTATCTTCATACCTACTATATCTTGCAAGCAATGTCCTTAACCAACCTTTTATGAATAAGGGATTCCAATGTACCCATAGATTACATTATTGAGTTGACTTGGAGGATTCCCATGTGCCCCTCAAGTGTACCATTATTAAGTTTGCTTGGGGGATTTCTTTGTACCCCACAAGGATGTTTAATAAACCATAACCATGACCACCAAACTTTACCATTTAACCATTCCAGACCATTTAAACCATTTATGCCATTTAGGGTTCCATTACCAAGTTATACCAAGCAAGAGTTCCATTAAAAGTCTAACAATACAATAAAAGTATTTTCATAGGCATTTCATCAAACATGTTGGGGGCATAGTGTTTCATAAACAAATTACCAATTAACCATTCCCATGCAACCAATTGTCCAAAACACCATTAAAGCATGCAAATCCATAATTTAAAACTTAGGAAAACCATAACCAAGTATTTATAACTGAAATCCCCAACACGTGATTAAAATCCCAAAACCATACAACATTTATGCCATGAAAACCATTCATAAAAAATGCCTTTAGTTGGAACTAAAAATGGGGGAGGAGTAACTTGCCTTATATTACAAAGATGATGGAGATAAATCACCTGGACAAGCCCCAAATTGATCCACTAGATTAAACCCTAGCCTTTCTTTACCTAAGAGCCTTAGAGAGAATTTAAGAGATTTTTGAAGTGTTTAATATTAGAATATTAGGGTAAATAATGTCCCAAAAGAGTTATAAGTCATGGGGCATTAAGAGGTTAAGTGGGGAAATATCCAGATTACCCCCACTTAAATGTATAAAAATCTGGTAGAAGGGTACGACCCCAATATACTATCCATACCCTAGGGTACGAGTGGTACCCTAACTCGTACCCTAGACCCCTCGTTGTACCCCCATACTGACCAATATATGACCCTTCAATCCAAGTCGTATCTGATCATACGACTTGTACCCTTGAACCATACCTACCAAAGAATGGAAATCAAAGAGGATTTAGACACTGTCCACCATACCCTACCTTATGGCTCATAGTGAGCCACTCATACTCAGACCCAAGTTAAGATACCAAGATTCAAATTAAGTAATGGAAAAACCAAACCATACGAACCGTCAAGCACTATACAAATAATACCAACCCAAGTCATCCCACACCAAAAACCAATCCAACCTACCAACCAACACCGGTTAGCATACAACCAAGACCATACCAACCGTAACCCATCATACGACTAGTATCCCTAGTCGTATTATGTCCAAAAACTAGAAATCCAGGAAATTTTCTAAGGTTCCAAAACCCAGGGTATTTCAGTCTCCCCCACTAGGATCATATGTCCCCAAATGATGGGTAGGGTAAGCACAAGCATAAGTCATTGCATTATCAAACATCAATCTAGCCTTTAACCAAGTTAGAAAACGAAGATGTGATCAAGAACACATACCTTCCGCACGAATATCTGAAGCAGAAAACAAGTGCGGATACTTAGACTTCATTTCTTCTTCTGTTTCCCATGTAGCCTCTTCCACCTTATGGTTCTGCCATAAAACCTTAACCGAGGCCATATCCTTGGTCCGCAACTAATGAACCTGCCGATCCAAGATCTTAATCGGGATCTCTTCATAAGACAGAGAATCCGAGATACCCAATCCTTCTAGAGGAAAAAATGAAGAAGGATCACCAAGAAACTTTCTCAATATACAGACATGAAATACCAGATGAATGGAGCTCGAACTAGAAGGCAACTCCAATTCATAAGCCACATTACCGACCCTCCGCAAAATTATATAACGACCAACATACCAGGATTGAGCTTTCCCTTTTCCCCAACCGCATTACTCACTTCATGGGACACACATTTAGGAACACCCTATCCCTAACCTCAAACTCCAAGTCTCTATGCCTTACATCTATATAGGACTTTTGGTGACTCTGGGAAGCCTTAAACCTATCTCAAATCACCTTCACCTTTTTCATAGCCTGATAAACCAAATCCTATCCAAATATATCCACCTTACTAAACCCGAACCATCCAATAGAAGATCTACACCCCTACCATAAAATTCCTCAAAAGGGTCCATTCTAATGCTAGAATAATAGCTATTGTTATAAGAAAACTCTATAAAAGGTAGATGCTCAACCAAACTACCACCACAATCCATCACACATGCACGAAGCATATTTTCCAATGTCTGAATAGTCTTTTCTACTTGCCTATCCATTGCGGGGGCAAAGCAGTACTCAAACTAACCTTAGTACCCAACTCCTTCTGTAACGACCGCCAAAAGTAAGATAAAAACTACATACCATGATCAGAGATAATTGAAACAGGTACCCCATGCAGCTTCTTAATCTCATGAAGATAAAACCTTGCATAATCCTCAGCCGTAAAGTTAGTCCTCACTTGCAAAAAGTGAGATGGCTTTGTCATCCTAACCATGATGACCCAATTGGAATCAAAATAATTTTGAGAACGAGAAAGACTAGTAACAAAAATCCATATTGATTACCTTCAATTTTCCATTTCAGCAAATCTATTTCTTGATACAACCCACCAAGCCTTATGTGCTCAACTTTTACTTGTTGACACACTAAACACTTGGACAAGAAATTAGCCACATCCTTCTTCATACCATTCCACCAATACATCTTCTTGAGATCATGATACATTTTCATCGAACCGAGATAAACAACATAGCGCAATTCATGTGCCATATCCATTACCTTATCTCGCAACCCATCGACATCAAAAACACATAACCTCCCTTGGTACCGCAAGGTACTAGCACCACTGATCTCAAATACCTTTACATTTTTCCCACCTACATCACCCTTGATTTTCACCAATATAGGATCTAGAATTTTCTTCTCTTTGATCTCTACACCAAGAGACGACTGAACCACTTCTTATACCAACACCCACCATTCTCAGAGTCCAAAAGGCAAACTCCAAGATTAAATATATGGTGAATATCCTTCACCAACTCCCGTCTCTCCTTATCCACATGATCTAAACTCCCCATGGACAACCTGCTAAGAGTATCAACAACAACATTAGCCTTACCTGGATGATTGTGAAGACTCATGCCATAATCCTTGAGAAACTCAAGTCATCTCTTCTGCCTGAGATTAAGCTCCTTCTGAGTGAACACATACTGTAGACTCCTATAATCCAAAAAGATATCCATGTGCACTTCATTCAAATAGTGCTACCAAATCTTCAATGCAAACACCACAGATAACAGTTCCAAATCATGAGTAGGATAATTCATCTCATGCACATTCAAATGCCTACAGGCAAAAGCAATCACTTTACCATGCTACATCAAAATATAGCTAAATCCCACATAAGACGCATCACAATAAACCACAAACCCCACATTACCCTCAGCGGAGTCAAATCAGAGCCAAAGTTAGCTTATCCTTAAGCTTCTCAAAACTACCTTCACAAGCATCCAACCAAGAGAATTTTACCTTCTTTTGGGTCAACTTAGTCAATGGGGCAGCCTTTGTCAAGAAACTTTCCACAAACCTCCTATAATACCCAGCCAAACCTAAGAAGTTTTAAATGTCGGTTGGAATCGTGGCTCTAGACCACTTCTTAACCACCGCCACCTTTTATGGATCCACCATGATACCCTCACTAGAAATAATATGACCCATAAAAGTAACAGCGTTAAATTAGAAGTCATATTTAGAGAATTTGGCATACAACTGTTGCTTTTTCAAGGTTTGCAATACCACACGAAGGTAATTATCATGATCCACCTCGCTCTTAGAATATACTAGGATGTCATCAATGAACATAATGACAAAAATATTTAGAAATTGATGGAATACCCTATTTATCAAATCCATGAATGTCGTCGGGGCATTGGTCAAACCAAATGACATCACCAAGAACTGCCCATACCGAGTGCGAAAAGTTATCTTCTATCTCCCTAAAGTTAAGTTGATGATACCCGAACCAAAGATCTATCTTAGAAAAGAATTTGGCCCCTTGCAACAGATACGGATACGGATCAAGTAACATAAGATAGAAACCTACCTTGGGAAGCTAGAAAATTGCAAGATGCAAAGAATAAAGATAGATAAGTTGACATAAAAGAATATGAAAAAATAAGAACCAACACATGTATTAAACGCAAAGAACACAAAAATTCATATTAACAAACATCAACTTCTTACGGAAATTGCAAAGGGGATTAAATCCGCCTTACAATCATCATTTCTAAGAAAAGTTCAATATCAACTTTTCCAAGCCCTACCATAAAAACACTCCCAATGGAGTTCATGAATACATCATTTCAAATATCAACATCAAAAGTTAAGGAAAATAAGACTAATAAGAACGTTTTTATAGCCTAGCTTATTACATCATAAAATAACCATAATACCCTTAATGAAAAGGGGCGCCCATGAAGTGTCTTTACAATATGTGTAATCCCCAAAATACCCTGAATTAAGGGTGTTTCTTCAATGCTCCAAAAATGTGGGGTCATGCTTCAACATTTGTGGTATCGGGTTGGCATCAAAGGTAAGCCCCATGAAATCTTCCACACTTGGAATTACTTTATGGAATGCTCAAAACGGGTCCTCCATGCGTGTTCTCGTGTCCTCGCGGTGACCAAGTCTTGAGTCTTTATATGTTGGCCTCTAAAAGATGTCAACAAAAGCTAATATGGGCATTTGGCTCATATCATCCTCCCTTTCTTGAAAAGGATTTGACCTCAAATCCAAACCTTGCAAAACTAAAGAAAGGACAAACGAATACAAATTTCTCATGGCATGAGGGTTAGGGTTAACATAACAAATTATTTCAACATGCCAAGGCTACACATACTTTCAATATAACCAAGGATCCTTTGAATTAAATATTAAAAACTTATTAAAATATGCATAAAGGATTTATCTATTGAAATCACCAAGAAATAAACTACAAAGGTCCTAATGGCATCAAATAACCCACAAGGTAAAACTACCTTCATCTTAGGAGCCACAAGACACCTTTTTTATCTCTTCATGAGACCACACCAAGGGTGGTGCCTTAATTGGTTATAAAGTCAACAAGATCCATATAGAATCATCACTCACACAAGTGTACAACCCAACAAATTTCCTAACCCTACTTACAACAAATCCCAAACTAGCATGGATGTCATCATAGGCAAAGAGGTAGTATAGGAAAGAATCAAATGTAAAGGCATACACGAGTGAAGACAAAGCCTTTAAGCATATACATATTATTTCCTTCAAAAAAATAGGCAACTTGGCATCCACAAGTTGGAATTCATGCAATTTAAGCACAAGTGTATCAAACAAGGATGCACATTTAGGAACATTACCCCAAGGAGTCAATAACACTTTTTCCCTCAGGTTTTCAAGAGTGACACTTTGTTTGTCATGTAGACCAAGCAACAAGTTTGGTACACCAACATCACCATTTCTATATTTGGAACCAAATGGGAAGAGTGGCCATAGACACGGGTCTAGACAACACCCCCTTTCCCGTAGGCTTTACCCAAGCTACACAACATACTCTCTACCATAGCATATATATTATTAAAGGCAAATATAGAGTAGAGAAAGGTTTTACTCAAGTCAACTTCTACTAAGGTATTCCCATATATGTACTCACTACTAGTTTTCCAATAATCACTATGAGTACTCTCAACATTAAGGTCACACAAAGTAGAAGAAGAAGCAATTTACAAAACTACACATTCCTTACCTTTAAGAGTACTCTCATCTTCCAAGAAGAGATTTCCATCTTTAGGAGAAATGTTGTCACACCATAGTGGGTTGGAATATAGGCTATAGTCTTCAAGAAAATCTATACCTTTAATATCATTCTCACCACTAGGTACATTATGAGTGATTAAACTATATTCAAACAAAACATTAGACCTAAAAAAGAAGGATCTATCCCGTGGGCAGATTTATAACAAGTAAGCTCACTCTCTAAAAGTTCATTATCAAGTTTCAAAGATATTTCAAGCACATGATTATCCCTATGAGCCAGGCAAACATTAGAATCAAAGGACAAGCTCACGGGTTCACTCCTATCTTATTGACCAATATTTTCACATTCTTTACTCACTTGAGTTCTATTAATCACATCATACATATCCTTAAGTGGTGGAAAATTTTCACACATAAGTTGATCAACATCATTTTCCTAAGATGATGTACTTTCATTCAACATATTGGCTTCAACACTAGGTGGACATAAATAGATCTTACAAAAAGAGTCAATTTGGTCATCAATAGGATCAACTAGTGTATCCACACTCACAATATATAAATACATCATCAACAAGAGGTAATCATTAGACTCTCAAGTAAATAAGCTATTACTCACACTCAATTGGCTACTAGCCACACAATTATCATTCACATGCACAAAAATGTAAGAGTTAGTTATTTTACCTTGAAGGTATTGAGTAGATTTTTTTTGGTTGTGGTGTGAAGGTTTTCCACATGCTTTGGAATCAACTTCTCTTCGGCCTTGTGCTCCTCCGTTTGCCATGTTGGTACCTACACAAATGCCCTTAGAAATAGAAAGACAAACATAGTTAGCATGATTTGGTGGCAATCCCCTTACTTCACTCCACACAACCTCTCCTTTTTACACTCTTAAATTGCCACCTTGCATACCCTTACTCCTCTCAATCTTTTGTCTCTCATTTTCATTTGGATTGAAGTAAGAGAGAACTTCTCTTTGATACTTGAGCAGAATAGATGTCATGAGATGATTTCCCCATCGGTCTCTTACAACATTAGGCCAATTTTGCACATTTGGAACTTTATATTGTGCAAACCAATCGGCACCCAAGCTTACATGACTGTAAATCAAGGAAAAAATATTGCACTGTACCTCTTCATGGTATTCAAATTAGGAGAAGACAACCTTCACCCTCTCGGTAACCTTAAACCAGTCCAAGTAATATGGAACAAGTAAAGGTTCTCAAAACAGCCCCAAATAATCAACCATGGATGGAAACAATGTAGTTTCTATAGCACCTATCACTCAACACAATGAGGCAGCCTAGTACCCCACAAATGATCACCTTTCTGGAGTGAACACTCCTTCTTGGATCAACATTTAAGGCATATGAGTACCCTTTGGTTTTGGAGATGCATGCCTTTTCTTCTCATGGGACTACCTCCACTATAGCTAGTATAACCATTCGCACCACTTTGACCTTGATAAGAAGTACTACAAGGTGAAGAGTATGAATTTTCACACTCCATATATGCACTCTCACCATAACTCTCATAAGCTTTGCAAATAAATGGGTTATACCTAACTCCAATTTTAGGTTCGGCTTGGGTAGTGCAAGACTCTCTATACATATCAATTTCATCATAAACCCTTCACAATGCGCATCATCATCTCCATATTCACCATAAGCACTAGGCACTATATTCACCTCATTTTCCCCCTTAAACTCGTAATCCTCAAATCTGCTTGTGCCTTGATCATGGCTATTTTCATAGCCCCCATAATCTCCCTTATCATCATAGACATAAAATCCCTCACTACAATCATAGTCTCCCATGTTGTAGTCACAATAATCCGTGGCTATCAAAGATATATTCCCCTTATATCACCTTATACCTACAAAATGAACAAACAAGATTAGTAGTAAAACACTCGTATGCACTCACCTTTATGATCCTCACAATTAGAGCGGCGAATATTGAAAGTTGCTTCTACTCCGGTGAAAAATAAGGTGTCAATCACTACGTTTCATCTAGAATAGATTCTTGTTTGATTGTCTCAAGATACAAAACAAAATCTACTTACAAACTTGAAACAAAGAAGTTCAATGAATCAAAACGAGAAAAGCATACAAAGAAAGAAGACACAAAAGAAAATGGATTCAACAACTAATTCACAACTAATTAGGTGATTACTAGTTGCTAATTAGTATTAGAATCAAGAAAGGAAACCAAACAATCAAAGAAAAAGAAACTTAGAATCCGAATTTGAGCTTTAAGGTACTTAAAATGTTGATGACGTGGCAGCTTCTCAATGGTAGGCATTTTTGGGGAATGCTTGTTTCCTATTTGCATTCGATCAATCTTCAAGTTGGAAGGTGTGATAATTTGTTTTGAGAGAGAAAAATACAAGAGCAATATCCTTTCAATTCATCCTTCAAACTCAAGAGAATTTGAATTCCCTTGTGGTCCCTACTTTGTACTTTCCCTTGTCCTCTTCTTTTAGAATATTCCCTTTTGATGCTTTTGGACTCTTTCTTCCTTTGAAAAACTTGGAATATTCTTTGAAACTAACAATTACCACACCTTGTTTCTTCTTCTTTTTGGATAAAACAACCACTTTTTGAATGTTCTTCTTCAACAACATATGAAGAACATGAAGAACACCAAGAACATTCAAAAATGGAACCTAACCCAAATGAACTTGGAATTGATGATTTTTTTTCTCCAATCTCATGTTACACTCCTAAACACCACCAACACATTTTCAAGCCAAAAACCTCAACAAAACCCTTCCAATTTCGAGATCCAACTTTCAAGTTTCTTCAAGTAAAGCTCAACAATGGTGGATGACTCAAATCACCTCGGATTTAGCTCAAATTCGAACCCTAGACTCCTATAGTTTTAGAGAACACAAATACAACACTAAAACACACACAAAAGACACAAAAATCAAGTCTAAAAATTTCAGCCAAGGGTAAAAATGGGATAGAATTTCTTTTTTTGTGATTTTTGGTTTTTGGACACTCTTTTTAGTTGATTTTCTAGATAACAAACCCAAGATTGATCTCGTAGAAATGAAATCAAGGTCGGATCTGATACCAAGTGATACAGATCAAGAAACTTAAGATAGAAACCTACTCGGGAAGCTATAAAACCGCAAGATGTAAGGAATTAAAGATAGATAAGTTGACATAAGAGACTACAATGAAATAAGAACCAACACGTGTATCAAATGCAAAGACCCCTAAAATTTGTAATAATAAACACCAACTTCTTACGGTGACCACAAAGGGGATTAAATCTGCCTTTCAACCATCGTTTCTAAGCAAAGTTCAATATCGTTTTTTTCCAAGCCCTACCCTAAAAACACTCCCAATGGAGTTCATGAATACATCATGTCAAATATCATAATCAAAAACTAAGGAAAATAAGACTAATAAGAACCTATTTATAGCCTAGCTTATTACGTCATAAAATGACCACAATACACTTAATGAAAAAGGGAGCCTATAGAGTGTTTTTCAAACATGTGTAATCCCCATAATACCCTTAATGAAGGGTGTTTCTTTAATGCTCCAAAATTGTGGGGTCATGCTTTTACACTTGTGGTCTCGGGTTGGCATCAAAGGTAAGCCCCATGCAATCTTCCACACTAGGAATTGCTTTATGAAATGCTCAAAATAGGTCCTCCATGCATGTTCTTGTGTCCTCGTGGTGACCAAGTCTTGAGTCTTTATGTGTTGCCCTCTAAATATGTAAACAAAGGCTAATATGGCCATTTGGCTCGTATCATCAACTGATCAAACAAGTCGTCTATCCTTGGAAGAGGATATTTGTTCTTAACTGTCACCTTATTCAAGTGTCGATAGTCAATGCACAACCGAGGGTAACCATCCTTCTTACGTACGAACAACACCAATGCACCCCAAGGGGACACGCTAGAATGGATGAAAACCTTATCTAAGAGATCCTTAATTTTTTCCTTGAGTTTCTTCAACTCAGCCAGAGTCATTCTATAAGGAGGAATAGATATTGGACGAGTGTCCGAAACTAAATCAATCCCAAACTCAATATCCCTATCCAGAGGAACATCAGGAAGATCATCCGGAAAGACCTTAGAAAACTTATTCACCACCGAAACCAAATGCAAAGAAGAACCTTCTGAGTTAGAATCTTTAACCCAGACCAAATGATAGAAACCCTTTAGAGATTAACCTCTGATCTCTAAGCTATGAAATAAACCTCACTTTAGGAGCTAGAGAACCACCCTTCCATGCAATAACTGGTTCACTAGGTAACTTAAAGACAACCTTACGGGTCCAACAATCTAAGGATGCATAGCATGAATGTAACCAATCCATACCCAGAATAATATCAAAATCCACCATATCCAGTTCAAACAAATCCACCAAGGTTTCGTTACTACCAACAGATACCACACACCCCTAATAGACTTTTTTAGCAATAACAAAGTAACCTATGGGGTAAAAACAAAAAAAAGAACTGAAATAACCTCGAGATCAAAACCAAAATCCACAGCCACATATGGGGTCACATAAGAAAGAGTGGACCCCAGATCAAGCAAGAAATACACGTCATAAGAAAAGAGTTTCAACGTACCAGTCATGATATCAGGCGATGCCTCTGACTCCTGTTGGGTAGCAAGAGCATATAACCGATTTTAACCTGTGCCGGTACCTGAAGCAGAAATAGATGCAGAAGTAGCACCCTTCTATGTAGGAGAGGATAAAAAGGCAATTGGAACCTTATTTTCTCCCAAAGAAACCTTACCAACCAGGCAGTTTCTAAGCATATGGCCTGCCTAACCATATTTAAAACATATGTCCCTCCCCTCATGATAGAATCCCTAATGTAATTGACCACAGAACTGGAAAGAAGGACATAAAGAAGGCGATTGTTCCCCACCTGCCTAAGATTGGGCACCCTATTCCCTAAAGTTATCGCCACCCTGCTGATGCCTATCACCCGACTGCTTTGGGTAAAGAGCACTAGCTGTAGAGAAAGAACCAGAACTCCCCCTCTTCTTCTTTGGCTATTTACCACCATCCCACCACTTTGCTGTTGACCACCACCTTGGTCACAAACATGAACCTCTTACCCTGACTTTCGCCTATCTCAGTTTGCTACCTATTTTCCTCTTCCACATGTTGCATATGAACAACCAACCTAGAAATACCTATGTCCTTGGTTAGCAATCCATTCTTTCTTTCAAGGATCAAATCTCGAGATAGTATTGAAGCAAAATTTCTCATCCTAGCCCTCATATCAGACACCAATTTTGGAGCATACCTAGAAAACTGGTGGAATTTTAAGGCATACTCCTTGACCAATATTTTTCCTTATTTTAGATTAACAAACTCCTCCGCTTTCGCTGCCCTCAACTCCTAAGAAAAGAAGTGGTCCTGAAAAGCATTTGAGAAAGTCTACCATAAGGATGATTCATCAACATAACCCTTTTCCCTATCCCATTCCTTATACCATTAGTACGCCACATCTTTGAGTTGATAAGCCGCAAACTCTACTCCTTCCATATTAGTGGCATGCATAATTTTAATAATCTTTTCTATCTCATCCAGAAAACCCTAAGGATCATCCTCCACCTTAACACTAGTAAAGGTTGAAGGACTCATCTTAATGAACTGTCCAACTCTTATGGCCTCAGAGGATGGAATGCCAAAAGTACCACGTTCAGCCTGGGAAGCTACCAACTGAGCAATCATATGAATTGACTGATGAAACTCAGCATTTATCATATTATTCTAACGAGGACTAGAAGGAACTGGTGGAACTCAAAAAATATCAGGGACTGGGCCCCTAGACCGAGTATGGATCCCCTAAGTAGATCGTGTCCCATCAATATTATCTCCAGTTGGGAAAGAGGAGTTTTCATAAACTTCAGATGGTTAAGGCATGATCTGAAAAGCAAACTAATGGAATTAGAAAAGATTCAAGGGCTCAAACCCTAAGCTTAAAAATAGAACACAAAGAAGAGAAACATTTCCTAAATGCCTTGTAGCCTCTCCCTTATGAGTATGGTGTGCTACACACCCTAAAAAGAGACTCTAATCAATACGGCTTTGTGGCCTCCTAATTGACCATGATACTAAAGCTCTGATACCAACTTGACATAACTTAAATAAGGCCTTATCGTAATGAGCATCTCAAGTCTAACCAGGATCGGAGACCACCCCCAATACCCACCCAACCAACCAATATAAACCTTGTGTCTGATGAAGTCTGAACATATAACAAGATAGCATTTTATTATAATTCTAGACGATGGGATAGGTCTATAACTGTGACCAACACAAATAAGTCCGACCATTAAATGCCAATTAACAGCCTTAACCAAACCAATATAAAAAATAAGTTCTTGTCCATAACATAACATAAAAGGATAGAACAATCATAAATTCAGTCAAATAGTATCAGCCCCAATACCAATGCCAATACTAAGGATGACACCAATACTGACACTGCCCATTCTAACCTATAGTAGTCCATAAATCCTCTAACCAAAGAAAAAACAATATTCGGTTAGTACATGACCCCAACCATAGCTAAAACCAATATCCATAAAATGACCAAAGTATGAAAAGACATCCATGATATAAAATAGAGCCTTTTCGAATATGGAAGCTCATCACTTTAATCCAATAGCTGATCTCGAATCCAATCACTAAGCAGGAGAAGTAGAAATGTCGATTCTTGTATCACATGGGGATACAGCCACCCAAAGAAAGGTTAATACGTGAACACTAGAAAGTACTCAGGATAAGGATAAAATAATACCAATCTTTTAAAATGAAGTAAACCAACCATATACATTCACAACCATACATACATAAATATATATAACCATTTTGGGAAGAGGAAATCGGGTTTAGCATGCATTTAAAATCTTAACCTGGGTATGTGCATCTTAACCTTTATAATCCACCCATGGGCCATATGAGTCAAGTGTCACCCCCCAATGAGCCCCAAAGCGTATAGACGCACAAACCAGAGATACCATAGGAGCAGGGATTCTCGTGTACCCTTCGCTCTCCATTATATATATATATATATAAAAGTGTTAAGGAATTCCTGTGTATCTCTCAAGCATAGGGTCGCCATGACCAATCCTCATATTAACAAATATGAGTTTCTAGTGTTCATCCTTTGGACTCACACCTTCATGGTTAGCTATCACACCCTGCCATTATTGCCAAATTAAAATCAGTACTACACAATCAAACCACCATTCCATTTATTATTAACCAAGGCTATCATTTTTGGTATCGCCATACCGACTATATCTTGCAAGCAATGTCCTTAGCTAATCTTTTATGAATAAGGTATTCTTATTTACCCATAGATTATATTATTGAGTTGGCTTAAAGGATTCCCATATACCCCACAAGTGTACCACTATTAATTTTGCTTGGGGGATTCCCTTGTACCCTATAAGGATGTTTAATTAACCATAACCATGACCACCAAACCTTACCATTTAACAATTTAAACCATCCATGCTATTTAGGGTTCCATTACCAAGTTATGCCATGCAATAGTTCCATTAAAAGTCCAACAATAGAATAAAAGTATTATCATAGGCATTTCATCAAACATGTTAAGGGCATAGTGTTTCCAAAACCAAAACCAATTACTCATTAACCATTCCCATGCAACTAATTGTCCAAACCACCATTAAAGCATATAATTCATAATTAAAAATATGGAAAACCATAACTAAGCATTTATAACCAAAACCCCCAACACATGATTGAAACCCCAAAACCATACAACAAGTACGCCATGAAAACAATTCATAAAATATGCCTTTAGTTGGAACTAACAATGAGGAAAGAGAAACTTGCCTTAGATTACAAAGATAATATTTAGAAATCACCACCACAAGCCCCAAATTGATACTCTAGATGAAACCCTAGCCTTTTTTTACCCAAGAGACTTAGAGATAAGTTGAGAGTTTCTAAGTATTTAAGATTAGAATATTAGAGTAAATGATGTCCCAAATGAGTTATAAGTTGTGGGGCCTTAAGAGGTTAAGTAGGGAAATATCCAGATTACCCCCTCTTAAATGTATAAAATAAAACTCGTGGAGGGTATGACCCGACCATACTATTTGTACCCTAAGGTATGAGCGATACCCTAACTCATACCCTAGACCCCTCCTTAGACCCCCCACACTGACAAATACACAACCCTTCAAACCAAGTCGTATCCAATTATATGACCTGTACCTTTGACCCGTACCCACCATATAATGGAAATCAAAGAGGATTTGGACACTATCCACCATATGAGTGAATGGTGTAACTCATACCTACCTTATAGCTCATGGTGAGCCACTCATACTCAGATCCAAGTTAAGTTACCAAGTTTTAGATTAAGTGATGGAAAAAGCAAACCATATAAACCCCATACGACTCAACCCAGACCTAAAACCAATTAAACCTACCAATCAATACTAGTTAGCATACGACCAAGATCATACCAATCGTACCCCATCATATGAATAGTACCCCTAGTTGTATAATGTCTAGAAACCAAAAATCTAGGAAATTTTCTCAAATTCTAAAACCTAGGTATTTCAAGGGCGGTGGCCAACAGTAGAGTGGTAGGAATGATGGTAAGTGGCCAAAAATGAAGTGGGACAATTTTGGATCTTACTCAATGACTAGTGATCCCTACCTAAAGCCATTGGGTGATAAGCATTTCCATGATGGTGATAACTTTAGGGCGCAGCATGCCCAATCTCAAGCTAGTCGGGCTCAGTCAACTCCATCATATCCTTTCTATAAATTTTATGGTAGACTGTATTAGGGTTACTGTAAAGGAGAAGGATAAGTGTTTTAATTATTGTCAGTGAAGGCATATGATTAAGAATTGTCTAGTGGCCAAGGTTTTTTCTGGGGCAAGAAAGGTTTCAATTGCCACTTATTCAGGTCTGACACCAAGGGTGCACCATTTAGCTCCGGCACTAATCAAAATCATCTTTATGCTCTCACTACACGCCAAGAATCTAAGGCATTGCCTAATGTCATGACTGGTATGTTTAAACTCTTTTCTCATGACATATACTATTTACTTGATATAGGGTCCACTCTATCTTATGTGACCCTATTTGTGGTTGTGCATTTTGAATGTGGTCTGAAGTATATTTCTTACCCTTATTCTGTTTCTACCAAGATAGGTGAATCTGTGATTGCTAGAAGTGTCTATCGGGGGTTGTGGTATCTGTTGGTAGTAAAAAACTTGTGGTGGATCTGTTTGAATTAGATATAGGTGATTTTGATGTTATACTAGGGATGGATTAGTTGCACTCATGCTATGCATCTTTAGACTGCTGAGCCCGTAAGGTTATCTTTTATTTCCCTAACGAGCCAATTATGGAGTGGGAGGGTAGTTCCCTAGATCCTAAGGGGAAGTTTATATCATATCTTAGATCTCAGAGATTAATTTCTAAGGGATATCTCTAACATTTGGTTTGGGTTAAAGATTTTAACTCGGAGGGTCCTTCTTTGCATTTTATTACTATGGTGAATGAATTTCCTGAGGTCGTCCCTTATAACCTTCCTGGTGTTCCTCCTAATAGGGAGATTGAGTTAAGGATTAATCTTGTTTCAGACACTTGTCCAATTTATATTCCTCCATATAGAATGGCTCTAACTAAATTGTAGGAGCTTAAGGAGCAATTAAAGTATCTTTTAAAAAAGGGTTTGATCCATCCTAGTGTGTCCCTGTGGGGTGCACCAATGTTATTTGTGCATAATAAGGATATTTCCCTTCGGATGTGTATTAATTACATATAGTTGAACAATATAACGGTAAAGATTGGTATTCTCTTCTAAGGATAGATGATTTATTTGATCAGTTGCAGAGTGCTAAGTTTTTTTCTAAGATTGATCTTCAATTAAGGTATCATCAATTAAAGATAAGGGATGAGGATATTCCTAAGACTTCTTTCCATACCTAGTATGAGCATTTTGAGTTTTTGGTTATGTCTTTTGGATTGACCAATGCCCTGGTGGCATTCATGGATTTGATGAATAGGGTCTTCTATCAGTTTCTAGAATTATTCATTAATATGTTCATAGACAATATTCTAGTGTACTCTAAGAGTGAGGTGGATCATACTGATCATCTCTATGTTGTATTACAGACCTTAAAAGGGCAGCAATTGTACGCTAAATTCTCAAAATATGAATTCCGGTCGAACGTTGTCACTTTTTTGGGTCATATTATTTCTAGTAAAGGTATCATGGTAGATTTGCAGAAGGTTGCAGTGGTTAATAAATGGACTAGAACCACGACTCCAATCGATATTCGGAGCATCTTAGGTTTAGCTGGCTACTACCAGAGTTTTGTGGAGATTTTTTCTTACATAGATACCCCATTAACTAAGTTGACTTAGAAGAACATAAATTTCCTATGGTCTAATGCTTGTGAGGGTAGTATCGAGAAGCTGAGGGATAAGCTAACTTCGACTCCAGTTTTGACTTTGCTTGAAGGCACGGATTGGTTTACAGTCTACTGTGATGCATCTCGTATGGGGACTTGGTTGTGTTTTGATATATCATGGTAAGGTGATAGCTTATGCATTTAGATAGTTGAAGGTGAATGAGAAAATTATCCAACTCATGATTTGGAATTGTTAGTGGTAGTGTACAAACTGAAAACCTGGTGTCACTATTTGTATGAAGTACATGTGGATATCTTTTCTGATTATAAGAGCCTGTAGTATGTGTTTACTCAGAAAGATCTTCACCTCAGGCAAAAGAGATGGCTTGAGTTTCTCAAGGATTATGACATGAGTCTTCATTACCATCCAGGTAAAGTTAATATGGTTGTTGATGCTCTTAGCAGGTTATCCATGGGGAGTCTAGCTCATGTAGATAAGAAGAAGTGGAAGTTAGTGAAGGACATTCACCATTTGGCTAGACTGGTATGTTTGTTTAGAAAGTGGCGCAGTTATCTCTTGGTATTGAAATTAAGGAGAAGCAAGTGTTAGATTCTGTGTTTATAAGGATCAAAGGTGACGTTAGTAGAAAGAAAGTGATGGCTTTTGAGATTAGTAGTGATGGTACCGTGCGGTACTAAGGGAGATTATGTGTTCCCGACGTCGATAGTTTGTGAGAAAGGATCTTGGCTGAGGCACATGTGTCGCGGTATGTTTTTCATCCTAGTTCGACAAAAATGTATCATGACCTCAAGGAGATATATTAGTTGAACAATATGAAGAGGTGTGTGGAAAATTCTGTGGCCAAGTGCATGGCTGTCAACAAGTGAAAGTTGAGCACATGAGGCCCGAAGGATTATTGAAACACCCTCGGTTTTTACCCTAAATTATACTTTTATATATGTATCATAGAGGGCAAAGGGTAAACGAGAATCCCTGGCCCGTATGATATCTCTAATTTATGTGCACGCATTGGGGCTTGTTTAGGGGGTAACACTGGACCTATTATCCCGTGGGTGGTTTTAGGACGGTCAAGCTACACAGCCTAGGTTAAGATTTTTAATACATTCTAAACTAGGTTCCCATTCCCGGTATGGTATATATGTATATATGTATGTGATTGCATATGGTTATTTACTTTGGTTTTGAAAAATGGCATTACTTTATCCTTATTCCTGAGTACATGCTAGCGTTCACCCGCTAACCCATCTTCGGGCGATGTATCCCCATGTAATGCAGGAATCGTCCATACTAATCCTTATGCTCAATGATTGGATTAGGGGATAGCTATGTGTCAGACTAAAGTGGTGAGATTCCATACTCTGGAAGACTCCATTTCATGTTATGGACTTTTTTACATTGTTTTTGTTTCTTAGACTTTTGTTTTGGCTATGGTCGGGGGCATGTCCCGACTGGATATTCTTGGTTATTAGATAGAGGCTTTGTGTGACTACTATGGGCATAGGCGATATCGGTATTGGTGTCAACCTTGGCATTGGTATTGGTATTGGCATTGACACTGATTGGATGTTTGGTTGGTCATCGTTATGGATTTTATTACTGTTATTCAATTATAATTGTTTTATCTTGTTATATGTTTGGAATTCATTCGACATAGGGTGCAAGGCGATTATGGTCAGGTATTGGGGGTGGTCTCCGATCCCGATTGGGCTTGAGGCACCCGACATGACTAGGCCCTGGTTTAGGTCATGTTAGATTGGTATCATAGCCCTAGGATCATGGTCAATTAGGAGTCCACAAAGACGTGTTGAGTAAAGTCTCTTTTAAGGGTGTGTAACATGTCATACTAATAAGGGAAAGGTTGCAAGGCATCTAGAAATATTTCTCTTTCTTGTGTTCTATTTTTGAGTTGTAGAGTCTAAGTCCTAAATTCTCCTCTAATTCTCATTTGTTTGCTTTTAATATCATGCCTCATTGATCCGAATCCCATGTAAAATCCTTCGTCCCAATTGGGAACAACATTGATAGGACACGCTCTACTCATTGGATCCATACTCGGTTTAGAGGTCAAGTTCTTGATTGTCCTAAGGTTTCACCAGTTACCTTTAGTCCTCCTCGAGCTCCTCAAATTAATGTGATGAATATTGAGTTTTATCAATCTATCCATCTGTTACTACATCTTCTGAGGCCACAAGGGTTGTCCAGTTTATAAGGTTGAACCCTTTGACCTTTTTGAGTGTTAAGGTTGAGGAAGATCCTTAAGGTTTTCTGGATGAGATAGAAAATATCTATTATGTATGCCACCAATATGGAGGGCATGTATTTTGATGCCTACCAGCTGAAAAATATGGCATACCAATGGTACAAGGAATAGGATTACGAGGAATGGGATCAGGTAAGGGGTGCTGATGTTGAGTCATCTCTATGGGAGGATTTTTCTAATACTTTTTCGAACCGCTTCTTTCCTCAGGAGTTGAGGGAAGAAAAAATGGAAGAGTTTGTTAATCTGAAGTAAGGTAAGATGCTAGTCAAGGAATATACATTAAAGTTTCACCAGTTATCGCGCACCGGAGTTGGTTTCTAACATGAAGGCTAGAATAAGGAAGTTTGTTTTTTGTTTGTCTCGAGACTTAATTTTTGAAATTAAAGCTACATTGTTGATCAAGTATATGGATATCTCCAGGTTATTTATGTACATGCAACATGTGCAGAAAGAAAAGAAGAAGCAGGCTGAGATAGGGGAGAGGTAGGGTAAGAAGTTTAGGTTCTTCGAGTAGGGTGGTAGCCAATAGTAGAGTGGCAGGGATGGTGGTAAGTGGCCCAAGAAGAGGGGAAATTTTGGGTCTTACTCGATGGCTAGTGTTCCCTACCCAAAGCCATCGAGTGATAGGCATTTCCATGATGGTGATAACTTTAGGTCATACAGTGCCTAATTTCTAGCTAGTGGACTCAGTCAGCTCTATCATATCCTCCTTATAGATTTTGTGGTCATTTGCATCAGGGTTTCTGTGATGAGGGGAGAGACAGGTGCTTTAACAATGGTCAGCCAGGGCATATGCTTAGAAACTATCCTATTGGTAAGGTTACCTGTGGGGCAAACAAGGTTCCAGTTGCCTCTTCTTTAACTCCTGCACCAAAGGGTGCACCGTCTGGCTCTGGTATTCGACAGAACAGTCTTTATGCACTCACTACCCAACAGGAGTCTAAGGCATTACCTGATGTCATGACTTGTATATTGAAATTCTTTTCTCATGATGTGTATTGTTTACTTAATCTGGGGTCCACTCTCTCTTATGTGACCCTATTTATGGCTGTGCATTTTGGTTTTGGTTCAGAGTATGTTTCGAACCCTTTTTCTGTTTCTACCCTGGTTAGTGACTTTGTGATTGTTAGAAGAGTCTATAGCGGTGTGGTATCTGTTGGTAGGAAAAAAAACATAGTGGATCCATTTGAATTAGACATGGTGGATTTTGATATCATACTAGGGATGGATTGGTTGCACTCATGCTATGCATCTCTAGACTGTTAGACCTGTAAGGTCATCTTTAAGTTCCCTAATGAGCCAGTTATTTAGTGGAAGGGTGGTTTCCTAGCTTCTAAGGGGAAGTCCATATCGTATATTAGAGCTCAGAGATTAATTTCCAAGGGGTGTCTCTACATCTAGTTCGGGTTAAAGATTCTAACTCGAAGGGTCCTTCTTTGCATTTCATCCCTGTGGTGAATAAATTCCTGAGGTCTTTCTTGATTACCTTTCTGGTGTTCCTCCTGATAAGGGAGATGGAGTATAGGATTGAAATTTTTCCAGACACTCATCCAATTTTTATTCTCTCATATAGAATGGCTCTAGCTGAGTTGAAGGAACTTAAGAAGTACCTAAAAGGTCTTTTAGATAAGGGTTTCATCCATCCTAGTGCATCCCCGTGGGGTGGACCAATGTTATTTGTATGTAAGAAGGATAGTTACTTTCAGATGTGTATTGATTACCGAAAGTTGAATAAGGTGACGGTAAAGAATAAGTACTCTCTTCCAAGGATAGATAATTTATTTTATCATTTGCAGGGTGCAAAGTATTTTTCCAAGATTGATCTTTGATTTGGGTATCATCAATTAAAGATTATGGAGGAGTATATCCCTAAGAATGATTTTCGTACCTGGTATGGGCATTTTGAATTCCTTGTTATGTATTTTGGGTTGACCAATACCCAGGTGGCATTTATGGATTTAATTAATAGGGTCTTCTATCAATTTTTGGACTTATTCATCATTGTGTTCATAGATGATATTTTTGTGTAATCTAAGAGCGAGGTGGATCATGTTGATCACCTCCGTGTGTGTTGCAGACCTTGAAGGAGCAGCAGTTGTATGCCTAATTCTCAAAATATGAGTTCTGGTTAAATGTTATCACTTTTTTAGGTCATATCATTTCTAGTGAAGGGATCTTGGAAGATCTACAAAAAGTTATAGTGGTGAAGAACTAGCTTAGACTCATGACTCCAATCGAGATTTAGAGCATCTTGGGTTTAGTTGGCTGCTACAGGAGGTTTATGAAGTTTTTTTCTTCTATAGCTTCCCCGTTGACTAAGTTAACTAAGAAGAAGGCAAGATTCTTATGATCTGATGTTTGTGTGGGTAGTTTTGAGAAGCTGAAGGATAAGCTAACTTTGACTCCATTTTTTACTTTGCCTGAAGGAACCGATGGTTTTGTGATCTACTGTGATGCATATCGTGTGGGGCTTGGTTGCATTTTGATGCAGCATGGTAAGGTGATAGCTTATGCTTCTAGACAATTGAAGGTGCATGAGAGAAATTATCTAACTCATAATTTGGAATCGTTAGTTGTAGTGTTCGCATTGAAAATATGGCATCACTATTTGTATGGAATGCATATGGATATCTTTTCTGATCATAAAAGCCTGCAGTATATGTTTACTCAGAAAGAGCTTAACCTTAGGCAAGGCAGATGGCTTGATCTCCTTAAGGATTATGACATGAGTCTTCACTACCATCCAGGTAAAGCTAATGTGGTTGTTGATGCTCTTAGCAGGCTATCCATGGGGAGTCTAGATCATGTAGATTAGGAGAAGCGAGATTTGGTGAAGGACATTCACCATTTGGCTAACCTTGGAGTTCATCTCTTAGACTTTGAGGATAGTGGTGTGTTCATTCAGAAAGTGGTTCAGTCATCTCTTAGTGCTAAAATTAAGAAGAAGCAAGTGTTAGAGCCTTTGTTGATGAGGATCCAGGGTGGTGTTGGTGGGTAGAAAGTAATGGCCTTTGAGATTAGTGGTGATAGTACTTTGCAGTACCAAGGGAGATTATGTGTTCCCAATGTAGATGGTTTGCAAGAAAGGATCTTGGATGAAAAGCATGAGTCGCGCCAAGTTGTCCATCTTGGTTTGAAAAAAATGTATCATGACCTCAAGGAGATGTATTGGTGGAACAAGATGAAGAGGGATGACGCTAATTTTATGGCCAAATGCATGGTGTCTCAATGAGTGAAAGTTGAGCACATAAGGCCCAAAGGATTGTATCAAGAAATTGAGTTTCCTGAATGAAAGTGGGAAGCAAACAACATAGATTTTCTTACCGGTCTTCCTTGGTCTCAAAATTAATTTGATTCGATTTGGGTCATCGTGATAGAATGACAAATTTTGCTCACTTCTTGCCAGTGAGGACTAACTTCTCGGTTGAGGATTATGCGAGGTTGTTTCTCTATGAGATTGTAAAGTTGCATGGGGTACCTATTTCTATCATCTCAAATTTTGGTACGCAGTTTTCATCTCACTTTTAGCGGTCGTTTCAGAAAGGCTTGGGGACCAAGGTGAGTCTTAGCACTGCTTTTCACCCGCAGTCGGATTGGCAAGCAGAAAGGACTATTCATTGGTAGATATGCTTCATGCTTGCGTGATTGACTATGGTGGTAGTTGGGTTGAGAACTTACCTCTTATTGAGTTTGCTTATAATAATAGCTACCACTCTAGCATTAGGATTACTCCATTTGAAGCCTTGTATGGTAGGAGGTGTAGATCTCCGATTGGGTGGTTAGAGGTTGGTAAGGCAGATATGTTTGGCCTAGATTTTGTTCGCCAAGCCATGGAGAAGGTAAAGGTGATTCGGGATAGACTCAAGACTACCTAAAATTGCTAAAAGTACTATATGGGTGTAAGGCAAAGAGAGTTAGAGTTTGAGTTTGGGATAGGGTATTCTTAAAGGTATTTTCCATGATGGGAGTGATGCAGTTTGGGAAGAAGGGGAAGCTTAGTCCCTAGTATATTGGTCTGTGATTGATTTTAAAGATTGTTGGAAATGTTCAGTATGAGTTAGAGTTGCCTTCTAGTTTGAGGTCCATTCACCCAGTGTTCCATGTTTTTATGTTAATAAAGTGCATGGGTGATCCATCTCAAATTATTCCTATCAAGGATATTGGTATTTCGAATTCTTTGTCTTATGGGGAGGTCCCGATTAAGATCTTGGATTGTCAAGTTTATCGATTATGGACAAAGGACGAAGCTTTGGTGAAGGTTCTATAGAGGAACCATAAAGTTGAAGAGGCTAATTGGGAAGATGAAGAGAACATGAAGTCCAAGCATCCGTTCCTATAATTCATGCGGAAGGTATGTGTTCTTCATCATACTTTTATATTCTAACTTAGTTAAAGGAAAGATTGATTTCTTTGCATCTTTGTTTTCTTAGTTAAAGGTCAGAATCGAGGTGTTAGGGTGTAAATTATGTTTTTACTTCCTTGTTCCATCATTCAAAGACAAATGATCCAAGTGGGGGAGAATTAAAACACCATAGGGCTTGACCCTTTGAAATTTCATGAGCTTTAAGCTTACTATTCTTAATACGACTCACCATATGAATTGTATCATGTTGGTATGGGTTTGGTTACTCAACTTTTAAGGTGTCTAGTGTTTGGTGGTCAAGTTTTCATTGTGGTTACGACTTAGAGGGTACGGGTTATATGGTTTGGTGATGGGTCAATGGGATTGATCCTTCACTTAACCTAAAACTTGGTGACTTAATTTGGCTCTGAGTATGAGTGGCTCACTATGAGCCGTGAGGATAGGGTACGAGTGGTAGAGTGCAATCGTACGTTGTCCAGTGTCCAACCCCTTTGATTTTGTCTTGGATATGACTTAAATGTGTTAGTCATATGGTATAGGTATGAGTTGTCCAAGGGGAGCCATATGGTGGACAGTGTGTGGATGTCTAACCTTCTGTTCTGAGTAAAACTAGATGGTACCACTCGTATGATTTGGGTACGAGTGAAGGGGTCCAACCGTACCCACCTGCGGGAATTTTTACAGTTTAAGTTGGGGGTATTCTGGATATTTCCCCTCTTAATTTATTTTGACCCCACGAATTAAAACACTCTTGGGACTTCATTAACCTGATCTTCCCAAATCAAACACTCAAAAATCTCTCTCAAAACTCTTAGTTTAAGAAAAGGCTAGGGTTTCTTCAAGGTGGTCAATTAAGGCTTTCTATCTAAGGCATGTTACTCCTCCCTTATTGTTAGTTTAACTAAAATCATGTTTTAATGAATGGATTTCATGGTATTTTTGGGGTATTGTTTTGCTTTTGAAGTAGATGTTGGGGGTTTTTGTTGTTCTTGGTTGGATAATGTTTCCCATATTTTACTTATAGTTTTTCATTCTATAATTATGATTTGAACATGTGGTGCATGGGACAGGGTCAATTGATAGTTTATTTTTATTTTGGAAACTATATGCCCTCAACATGTTTGTTAAAATGACAATGAGAATGATTTTGTCACATAGTTTGACTATTCTTGAAAACTTTGCATTGCATAATATTGTAACGGAACTTAAATTGGTTGTTTTGGTTTTAAATAGACTGGAAAGGCCTTGGTGTCCATGGTTTTGGTTTAATTGGAAACTTTGGAGTCAAATTGGTTTAATAGCTTTGGTACGGCATAAATGGATAGACTTGCAAGTTTTAATTTTAGTATGATGATACCAACGGTTAATGCCTAGTAAAACACTCCTTGGTAAATAGATGGAATGTGTAAATAGTTTGAATATGGGCTTCAAGGGGGGTATAGCAAAGTTGTGGAAGGTGGAGGTATCGAGGGGACCCAAACTGGAAACTCATGTTTGCCGATGTGAGGTTTTGTCTTGATGACCGTGTGCATGATGTCACACTTTATATTTTGGAGGATGTACTAGTCATACCAGGTTCTTCTCTCTGGTCGTGCGGCTTCACGCACTGGGGCCCTTTTAGCAGGCGGACTGAACCCATATTACCTATAGGTGGTTTTAGGACGGAAAAGCTACACAACCAGGTTAAAGTTTTAAATACATGCTAAACCCGGCTCTATTTCCCGGCATGGTATTTATGATCTATGTATGTGATTGCATAGGGTTATTTAATTTGGTTTTGAATAATGGAATTATTTTATCCTCATTCCTGAGTACATGCTAGCATTCGTCATGCAAATCGTCTTTGGGCATTGTATCCCCACGTAATGCAGGAACTAGCCATACTACTCCTCCTACTCAATGACTTAGATTTGGGGACAGCATCAGAGTTAGACTGAAGTGGTGAGCATCCATACTCCGAAAGACTCCATTTTATGCTATGGACTTCTTTACATTGTTTTTTATTCTTGAGCTTTGGTTTTGGCTATGGTCGGGGGCATGTCCCAAATGGATGTTTTTTGTTTTCGGCTAGAGGGTTTGTTCTACAACTATGGGCATGGGCGGTGTAGGTATTGGTGCCTGTCTTAGTATTGGCATTGTCATTGGGATTGGTTTTGATTGGACATTTGGTTATGGTTGTTTGGTCACAGTTATAGACTTTACTTAATGTCCTTACATTATTATTGTTATATCTTTTTATATGTTAGGAATTCATCCGACATTGTATGCAGGGTGATTATGGTTGGCATTGGGGGTGGTCTTCAATCCCGGTTGAGCTTGAGGCACCCGACACGACTAGGCCTTAGTTCGGGTTGTGTCAAGTATTTTGTGCACATTATTGGAACTTTCTTGTAAATGTGAGTGTCTCTTGGTTGTCCCTGCATTAAGATGCATGATACCATTGAGTGAGTGGGACATTTTTGTTGTGAAGGTACATGGGTTGTGTTGCTAGCTGCTTATTTGTTCGGGTAGTGTAACTTGTATATAGGCCGATTTTTTATTTCTAATGTAATGTCATAGCTTGATTCCGTTGTGTCATATTGTTGTGCCTTATAGATTCTCATAGTTCGTTTTAAAGTGTTAGAATTGGAGAGGGTAATGTTTTGAGCTTAAAGAGTGATGATTGACTACCATAGGTATCTTAAGTTTCTTTTGGTTAAGAGTCTTTGTGTTGTTTATTGTGTTTTTGTTGCCTGGGGACATACAAATGTCTAAGTTGAGGGTCTTGATGTGCTATGTTATTGATGGGTGATGACGTCTAAGCAACACCTCTTATTAGATGATGGTACGGTCGTTGTCAAGATATAGTAACCCAGCTAAGGTTGGGGTCAAATCCTAAAGGAATACGTTGAATTGCAGTTATCAGCAGTTGAAGTCTACAGGCAGTACTGGAAAGTAAATGGGGGGCTTTGTTTGTAGTAATATCGAGCAATGTAACAATATTAACTTTGGTTATAATCAAGTGTAGGTGAACACTAGGATTGATTTCCCCCTGGCTTCTCAACTCCGTAGGTTTATCGTGCTATGTTGAACCATCCCAATACCTTGCATGCAGAATCGATGATTTATGTGCCTTCTACCGTCTTTTAGACGAGTAGAAGGATTTCACCCTTTACCTTTTAAGTCTCAGGATGTCGCGTTACTGACCCTTATCTTGATCCCAGTTAACTATTACCTTTTGAGTTTCTAGTTATTAGATGAAATCTAACCATCTAACTTAGATATTACCTAGTAGCGTGGATCTACAGTTAAACCTCAAATCACTGTTGTCATTATTTTATCCTAGTCACTACTTCTCTTTTGGAGTAAGTAGAAATATCTAGGCGGTATCCTAACGTTTGCAACCGCTAAGACAACAATTACACTGAAGATAATGCAATGCATGCCATGGGTATTGGTTCCGTTCTACAATCTCACTTCCCCTACCTCGTCAATCAGCCAGGGTTTGCACAACCCTAGCTATGGGTTTTTAGCCGCTCATTCTTGTGAAGAAAACCCAAAACCGTAACTTAATTAATCAACTAAATTTAATATAATAGAATCCCAAGATCAAAGATGGATCTTGGCATCAAAATATGTTTCTGAGTATCAAAAGTGTGTAACTCCTACTAAAAATTACATAAAGGGTATTTAAAGTACATGAGGAAGCCCTAAAAAACAAAGCCCGAACGAACTAGGAGAAAATAGGGTCGGTGGCCTGCACCTGCCGTTTGGACACGGGCAAAGTTTGTACCTAGGATCTAGCTCCGAGCACAGGTACAGACCACAGGGACCAGATGGGAAAAATTCCTGCAAGTTAGCTCTTAGGATTTTGGACTTCTGGTACCTACTTTGTGTACCTATGGTCCATGGGTTAACTTAGTTCCGAGAGTCATTTTTTCATCTCTTCTTTAATTCTCAATTATGATTTGATCATTATCAAGCCAAAAAATGTCTCGATCATCCATAATACTCCAAAAAGTATCCAAAAACACCTTTTTCATGAACTTAGCATCCAAAACATGGTTTCCTGCAAAACATACCCAAAACATATCATATCTAACAAAAAGGCCTCAAAAACAAGTATATTTTCCTTGTTTTAAGCGTCTAAAGTGCTATATTTCTATAGCACATTAACATCCTCAACTTAGAACGTTTGCGTGTCTTCAAGCAACAAAAACATAACCAAAAAAACGATGCTTAACCAAGAGGATCTAAGTTATTCAAGGGAATCAGTCAAACCTTAAACTCAAAACACAACATCCCCCTCCAATCTCAATTTTCAAAACCAACTATGAATGAACATGAAGAACACTAGTGTGACACAATGGGATTAAGTTATGGCAATTACATTAGCAATATACAACGACTCATATATACAAATTACACTACCCAAACAAGCAAATAGCTGGCAATATGACTCAAGTACCCTCACAACAAAGATGTCCCACTCACTCATATGAAATCATGCATGTCAATGCAGGGACGGTCAAGATCCACTCACACTTGACAAATAAGTTCCAATCAATGCATGTCAAATACCATAGGCTTGCCCTTATTTTCTTCATCTTAGCATTCAGATAATCAAGTTAGGATCACTATAGGGCTTTTCTCAGCTTGTAGTGTAGGCTTGGAGGCTGGTATGATATATATGGACATTTAAAGTGACTAAGCCTCCTTGGAACTACACTAACTTTGGGGTCTCACTTACTAACCAATTTACTTCCTATTCTTCCCTTACTTCTCCCTTTTATTCTTTTATGCATATTCAGGTTGGGTGTGGTCTTTTATTCTTTTTTTTCACAATTTTCACATTTTTTTCTTTTTCTTTTTCATTTCTTTTTCTACCACACCCATCCCTACTAACTTTTTCTTACTTTACCCTTCTTCATACCCATTTTACACTACACACCCCTATAATATCCACCCTCAACTTAGGCATCTTTCCTGTGTTGAGGTGCACAATATCCAAGGAGGACCTAGGCCAAAATAGGTAAATTGTAATACAAATGGGAAGGTGAATAGTGAAAACAAGAAAAATAGGCTTACAAGGTTCAAAGCAGGGATCAAGGGATATAATTCATGCATGGATGGTCATTTAGGCTAAAAGTCGACTAAAATCAAAACTAGCCTATAATTCTTTCCTAACCGAATATTCTTCAACCTAGGTAAGACAAACCAGGAAAGTTCTAAATTCAACATACAAAGATAATTAGGTAGTATCTTACACACGCATAGCACAGAGTCGATATCACCAACTACTACCTATCCAGTTCAAGCAATTGTTAAAGTGATTATCATGTCCCTAATCCTATTGCCATAACAAGATACACAAAATTCACACATATATACATCAACACAGTTCTAAAACCCAAATTCTTTTGGGAGAGTGTCAAAAATCAATCAAATCATGACTATTGCCCTAAATACTTAAAAATCTCCTAACTACACAAAACAACACGAAATAAAATAGAATACGCCTAAATGTGCTAGCTCTACTAGGAACAAAACTATAAGGAAAGGAGGAACGACAACTAAAACCCCATGAGGAAATCAATATCCATAAGCAGCCCCACCTCCAACTGAAAATCATGTATTGTCCCCAATGCATCAGACCTAAACAAGAGAGTTAGGAACATACTTGTGGCACCATGGGTGCCAAGATCCGACGTCAATCACACAATATGAATACAAACAACAAAATACCTTGGATTGTCTCCCAAGAAGTGGTTGATTTACTATCGCGGCACGAATCAGTTCCCTGGGCTACTCAGACTTCGTCCAGGTCTATCTTAGCACAAACTCTAACTTCTTCTAGGTTTCCCATGTAGTGTTTCACTCATTGCCAGTTCACTTTAAATGGGACATCACCATTATGCTTTACCTCAATAGCACCATATAGGAACACTTTAACCACTGCGAATGGTCTGGTCTATCTTGATTTCAACTTGCCAGGAAATAAGCACAGTCTTGAATTGTATAACAAGACCAAGTCACTGGGTTTGGATATTCTTTTTTTGATCTTCTTGTAATATTACAACTTCATTCTTTCTTTGTATATGACTGAGCTCTCATAATCACAAAGTCAAAATTCTTCCAACTCATTCACCTTGCTCAATCTTAAGTTCGCTGCTCACGCCATTAAAAATTCAGCTTTTTCAATGCCCAAAGTGCTTTATGCTCAAGCTCAACCGATAAGTGGAATTCTTTGCCATACACTAGTGGATATGGAGAGGAACCTATGGGGTATTATAAGTTGTCTGGTAGGCCCATAATAAATCATCTAATTTTCTAGACCAATCAATCTGATTGGAATTCACAGTCTTCTCCAAGATGGACTTTATTTCACGGTTAGTGACTTTCACTTGCCCATTTATCTAAGGATAGTAAGGTGTTGACACCTTATGCCTCACACCATATCTATCAATCAGGGCCTTAAACAAGCATTTTCATAAGTAAGAACCATCATCACTAATGATTGAACGTAGAGTACCAGATCTGGAAAAAAAGTTTTTCTTTAGAAAAATGGTGACACTTCTAAATTCATTGTCTGGAAGTGCAACTGCCTCCACCCATTTTGATACATATTTGACCGCTACCAGAATGTACCTCAAGTCATAGGAGCTCATAAAAGGATCCGTGAAATCAATCTCCCACATATCAAATAGCTCCAACTCCAAAACAGGTGTCATGGGGAGTTCATGGCGTCGAGAAATATTTCCTTGACACTGACATTGGTCACAAGCCTGTGCAAAATCATGAGAATCCTTGTAGAATGTAGGCTAATAAAACCTACATTGTAGAATATTATGGGTTGTTCAGGTACCACTGTGATGACCTCCAACTGGTGAGGAATAACAAGCCTCTAGAATGCTCATTATCCCTACCTCTAGTATACATCTTTGAATTACTGCATTGGCACAAACCCTAAACATATATGGCTCATCCCAAAATAATTTCCTTACCTCATGCATAAATCTCTGTCCCTGTTGGAAGGATAAATCTTCTGGAATAAGATTGCTTGCCAAGTAGTTGGCAAAATCAGCAAACCAGGGAATCAAATCATGAGATGTCGCTAATACACGCTCATCTAGAAAATCATCATCTATCTCAAGATTATCCCCTAATTTCTGGATGGTCTACTCTTCAAGTCTGGATAAGTGGTTTGCAACTTGATTCTCTTCCCCTTTTTGGTCCATGACCTCAAAATCAAACTCTTGCAGTAAGAGTACCCAACAAATCAATCGTGGTTTGGCACATTTCTTAGACATCAAGTACCTCAAAGATTTATGATCAGCGTGGACTATCACCTTGGTCCCAATCAAATAAGACCAAAAATTCTCAAAAGTAAAAACCACCACAAGAAGTTCATTTTCTATAACTGTATAATTTTTTTGTGTGAGGTATAAAGTTTTACTGGCATAATAGATGGGATGCAAGATCTTTTCTCTTCTTTGGCCTAAGATAGCACCCAAGTCCACTCTGCTCGCATCACACATAACTTCAAAAGGTGTGGACCAGTCAGGCAATACAATAATAGGTGCCTAAATCAACCGCTCCTTCAGATATTTAAAAGCCTTGAGACACTCATTATCAAACACAAATTTCACCTCCTTCTCTAAAATTTTGTATAGTGGATTTGTAATCTTAGAGAAATCCTTGATGAATCTTCTATAGAAACCTGTACAACCCAAAAAGCTTTGTATGCCTCTAACAGATACTAGTGGTGGCAATTTCTCAATTATCTCAATCTTTGATTTGTCCACCTAAATACTATATTTAGAGATTTTATGTACTAGCACGATACCTTATTTAACCATGAATTGGAATTTTTCCTAATTTAGCACCAAATTAAACTCTTCGCATCTCTGCCGTGCATTGGCCAGATGGGCCAAACAATCATCGAATTAATCTCTGACCACTAAAAAGTCATCCATTAATACCTAGATCATATGTTCTACCACATTAGATAATATGTATATCATACATCTCTGAAAAGTGGCAGGTGCATTGCAAAGTCCAAACAGCATCCTCTTGAATGCAAAGGTCCCATAGGGGAAAATAAAGGTAGTCTTTTCTTGGCCTTCGGGAACAAACATGATTTGATTGTAACCCAAATACCCATAAATAAAATAGTACCAAACCCTACCTAATATTCTATCCAACATCTAATCCATAAACAACATCAGGAAGTGGTCCTTTTGTGTCCACTTGTTCAACTTTTTGTAATCCATACGCACACTCCATCAGGTCACTATCCTCATTGGTACTAAATCATTCTTTTTATTTGGAACCACGATAATTACCCATTTCTTTAGCATGCATTAAACCAGGCTAACCCGCTTGTTATCTGCAATGGGAAAAACCACCCCAGTATTTAACCTCTTGCTTATCTCTTTTTTTACCACTTCTTGTATAAGAGGATTAGTCATCTCTGATGCTCAATACTGGAAATGTTGTCTGGCTTAAGCTATGTCTTGTGTGTACATATACTTGGTGGGATCCCCATAATGTCTATAGTGGTCCATGCTATAACTTTCTTGAACTTCCATAAGACTAATATCAAAGCCTCTACTGTGCTCCTGACAAATCTGCTGCAATGATTACCGGTAACATTTTGTTGGCCCCCAAGAATGCATACTGCAAATGAGGAAAAAGGGTCTTCAATTCCAATACTGGTCATTCTTCAATTGATGGTATTGCAGGAGGTATGGTTCTGTTCCTCAAGTCCAGATACAGCTTCTTAGGGGCATAATGGTAAGAGCGTGCACCAGCCATCTCATCATAGTCATCTATCCAACCACTCGTAAAGTTCATAATCACCACAGCTAATGCTTCTAATCCTAATCTCTTCTTAATAGTCACACCCCTATGATCATGTCATCATCCACCGTATTTATAACTGCCACTACTCTCATGTTATCTGGCTGATGTACGATCATGCATATATTTAACACAACTTGCTGATCATTCCACTTTAAATTGATTTCTTCAAAATCCATGTTAATTAACACTCAGCTAGTAAACAAGAAGGGTCTATGTTATATCATTGGAGAATGGGTATCCACTTCATAGTCAAAAATCATGAAATTTACCGAATTTGTGAATTTTTTTACTCTTATTTCCACATCACGCACTATCCCCACTGGCTCATTTATAGAAGAATCAGTCATCAAAAGCCTTATAGATATAGGCTTGAGTTCTCCTAACCCTAATATCTTATATATCACCAATGGCATAATATTTATTCCTACTCTCGAATCACATAGAGCCTAATTAACATCATAAGGCCCAATAGAACATGGGATGGTCACTGCACCTGGGTCTCATTTCTTTTCTACCCATGTGCCTGAAAGTCTGAGCAAAATTATTGCACTATGATATAGATCTCTTCTCCCATATAGTCATCATCACAATCACTATCGAAATCATTATCACTACAGGTCAACTTCTCAAACTCTGCCTCAGGTGGCTCATCAGTATCAACGTTCTTCTTCTCAGGCTCATCAGTAGTAAGCAAAAAGTGCTCGTTAGGTGAGGAGTCATCCCAAGTGTCAATAGCCAAATAGTTAACAAGTGTCGGAGAATTTTTCATATTTTCACTAGGTAATGCTCCTAACTGCATCTCAGTCAAAGTGATAGAGATCTTCCCATACTGCTGGTCCAACTACTTAATAGCAATCGCATGTCATTCAACCTTTTGGGCTAATCCTAAAATTTTAGCTTAAAGTTCTATGAGGCAAGCCTCCTAGCTCTCTTAACCCTTCATCAACATGGTAAACATTTATTCTATTCTAGACTCCGCCTTACATTAGCCAGGTGTAATATACTTATCTCTCTTATCATAATAGTTTTGACCTTGATTCCTTTACCCTTGGGCTCAGAAACCTGCCAACTGACAATCCACAAGCTTTGCCTTCTCAGATATCCCAAATTCATGTGCTTTAGAAGAATTGGTTGATGCAAATTATTTTACCAACTCATTGATCTCTGTCTGTAATAGTGAAATCTCTTGAGCTACAGCATCCTCAGTTACTCTCTATTTACCGGAAGCTCCAATGGCATAAATATCAGAACCTCTATCAACCTCTCAATTTTTCTACCCTCAGTTAGTTAAAGATATTTGATCTATAATACCCACAGCTATCTCTCATCGTAATCTCATAAAGGCTCCTCCAGAAATAGTGTCTTTCATTGCTCTAGAGCTGGTGGTCAGGATCTCCGAAAAAATTGTCCCTAATATCCAATGGTTAGGTACCATACTAAGCCTATTTTTGAACTAAAACTATGTTGCATACATAGACTCTAATTGTAGTTGCCTGAAATTATAAATCTCATCTATGAGCTACAATACCCTGGAGAGAGAAAAGAACTTTTTAAAGAATTGTCTGCATAGCTAATTTCATGTAGTAATGGACCCTCTTGGCAGTTCCCCAAGCCATAATAATTCTTCTTAAGTAAGCAAAAAAGGGAACAGACTCAATTTCAGTGCCTCCTGATCTACCCTTGGTAGGGTATATGAAGCGCAGATCCCAGTAAAGTTTGCCAGATGCATTGTTACATCATATGTAGTCAACCCTGCAAGTACACCATTCAAGTGCAAGAGTTATATCATAGCACTAAAAATATTGAACTTAACAATAGGAGGTAAAGTAGGAGGGATAATATCCCTTATACCAGTCGGCTCATCGTATCCCTAATCTTCTTCATCATCAACATATGGCTGAACATACTGATATATTGGGATGACTTGAGGTCGACTCCTATTCTGATTTCCATCGAGTGCTACTCGGCAGTCTGTTGTTCATCTCTGCTCAGCTAACTCCCTATGAGTCAATATCTCACTAGTCTGTCTATCGACACCCTCCTGAACTCTATCTTTATAGAGATTGTCCCTCTTCGACTCTGACATCCTACTATGTAATTGTAGTATCTTCTCTAAAATAAGTGGGAGTATAAGATTGCCTTCACTTTGTGTACTAGGCATACACCAGTATATGCCTAATAAAAGAAAAAAAGAAAAACCCAAAAACTGCAATGAATTCTATCCGCAAATCAACACTGTATTCCCCAGCAACGGTATTAATTTTTTGATGACATCCAAGCGACACTTCCTTTTAGATGATGGTACGATTGTTTTCAAGAGATAGTAACCCAACTAAGGTTGGGGTTGAATCCCAAGGGAATAAGTGGAATTGCAGTTATCAGCAGTTGAAGTCTATAGAAGTACTGGAAAGTAAATGGGGGATTTGTTTGTAGTAATCTCAAGCAATATAACAATATTAATTTTGGTTATAATCAGGTGTAGGTGAACACTAGGATTACATTCCGCCTGGCTTCTCAACTCCATAGGTTTATCATGCTATGTTGAACCATCCCAATACCTTTCATATAGAATCGATAAGTTATGTACCTTCTATAGTCTTTTGGAAGAGTAAAAGGATTTCGCCCTTTACCTTTTGAGTCTCAGGATATCGCATTACTAACCCTTATCTTGATCCCAGTTAACTATTACCTTTCGAGTCTCTAGTTATTAGATGAAAGCTAACCATCTTACTTAGATATTACCCAGTAGCATGGATCAACAATCTAAAATCATTGTTGTCAGTATCTTTCCCTAGTTAATACTTCTCTTTTGCAGTAAGTAGCAATATCTAGGCAGGATCCTAATGTTTGCAACCACTAAGACAACTATTAAACTAAAGATAATGCAATGCATGCCATGGGTATTGTTTTCATTCAAGAATTTCAATTCCCCTACTTTTTCAACCAGCCAGGGTTTGTACAACCCTAGCTATGGGATTTTAGCCGCTCATGCTTGAGAAGAAATCAATGACATTCATAAGTAAAAGCTTAGATGAAATCACAATGATAAGATGAAGAAAAACCCAAAACTATAACTTGATTAATACACTAAAGTTAATTCAAGGGAATCCCAAGATCAAAGACAGATCGTGGAATCAAAATATGTTTTTGAGTATCAAAAGTGTGTAACTACTACTAAAAAGTACATAAAGGGTATTTATATACATGAGAAAACTCTAAAAACAAATCCCGAATGAACTAGGAGAAAATAGGGTCGGTGACCACATGTGTCCTACACCTGCGGTTTGGGCACGGGCGCAGGTTCTACATGTGGTCTGGCTTAGGGTGCAGGTACAGACCAAAAGTACCAGATGGGAAAAATTCCTACAAGTCAGCTCCCAAGATTTTAAACTTCTGGCACTTACTTTGTATACCTACAGTCTGTAGGTCCTACCTACGGTCCGTGGGTTAACTTAGTAAGTTCTAGGAGTTAGTTTTCAGCTTTTCTTTGATTATCGAACATGTTTTGATCACGATCAAGCTAGAAAACATCTGATCATCCATAATACTCCAAAAAGTATCCAAAAATACCTTTCTTCACCTTTTTCATGAACTTAGCATCCAAAACACGGTTTTTTGCAAAACATACCCAAAACAGATCATATAGAACAAAAAGGCCTTAGAAACTTGCATATTTTCCTTCTTTTAAGCATCGATAGTGCTATATTTCTATAGCACATTAACAAGTTAAAGGAAATGGGAATAAGTCATCAAGTATGTCTTCTTCATGTAGCAACTATCAATATAGTCGGTTGGTTCATACTTCTTAAGTTACATTGCAGTTATAGCATGTGGGAACGGTATCCCCTTTATCATCCAAGATCTATAATTACAAATCCTTTTTCTTAGACTCACAGTGTGTTGGTGATTAGCTTAATCAGTAATTTCATTTCCTATTTCTCCATTAAAATGAATAGTATATTCCATTGACCTTTGAATATTGTCCTCGAATATCTTAAGTGTCATCGAACAAATGTTACTGATCTAAGTATCTACAAATCCCCTTAACTTAGCAATTCTAGTCATCACCTTGGTTCTTAACTCTTCAAGCATGGTAATAATATTTATTTGCCTCACTCCCAGGATCCAAGCATTAAAAGTCTCACACATGTTATTATCTATTGCATCACACTTTACATCCAAATCAAAATACACCTTGCACCAAAATTCTTTATCATAGTAGAGTTGATCATCCATTATTTTCTTTTTATTTTTAGCTCATCCACTCTATAACCAAGTTTGGATAGTGTTTTTAGACTTTTTCTAAAATGAGCCTCATAAGTGTTTCTAGCATACTTCCAAAATAATCTCCTCCTTTCAAGCCCTCTCCAATACTTTGACCAGTTTGCTAGAATTGTTTGGCACACATCCTTTGTTTATTACATAATGGGATAAGCTCACGTATTGCTGCAAACAATCCCTATAACAGATAAAGTGGGTTAGAATCATTACATGTAAAAAAGGAAGCGGTATAGAAAATACAACTAAAAGAGTATACCTTTTTAATATCTATGATTAAGGTAAAACATGTGCCATCTCCTAATCCCAAGTCTTCCTTCAACAAAGTCAAAAACCATGTCCAGGTATTTTTGTTCTCATACTCTACTATTTCCCAAGCAAGCGAAAGTATTTGTTCATTGCCATCCTTAGCCACAACAACTAGTAATTGCCCCCTACTTACTCCCTTCAAGAAACAACCATCTAAACTTATGCATTTCCTACACACCAAGAATTCTTTCTTTAGTACATCAAAACAGATGTAGAAACTCTCAAACACTGTCCTGCCAAATTCATCAGCTTCACCAAGTTTCACCACACAAGTACTTCTAGAGTTGGTCTTTAACAACTCATCTATATAATCAAAAATTCTACAGAACTCTAAAATATTATCACCCATAATTTGCAACATCACTTTAGTTCTTGCTCTCCTAGCTAAAGTCTTGCCAACGTTCACTTTGAACTTTTCTCTAATTAACTGTTGCAACTTGAGCACTCTTATGCTCGGTTGTTCAATTATTCTATCTTCAAGGTCACTGGCCAGGAATTTAGAATTGCATAAGTAATTCCTTGTGACCCTTTCACAGTTGTTTATTGGTTTATAAGTTATTATAATAAAATTATTACTTTCAGAATCAAGTCTTGCATACAAGAGCCATGGACAATTATTCTTGCACCTCACCCTAACTCTAGTTGGCTCATTCACATACTTTTCTATGGCAACTATCTTCTAAAGTTCATGCTTAGTTACTGCTTATCTAAACTATTTCACACTCTCAAAGATCATACCTAACTACTATAAAATTTTATTACAAGTGGGATCAAAAAACACACTCTTTATAGAAAAAGATCTTCTTCTTGATAACTTTACATTCTTCTATTTTCATCTTCAAGCCAACATTAATATTCATCAGTTTCAACACAAAGAACTTAAATAATATGGTCCATCACCTATAGTGACCCTGCAGGTTATTTTCTATATTTCCACTTATTTTTATCGTTTAGAGCTTTCCTATAGATGCCTCAAGTCATTTATAACTTGTTGGTACTGATAGTTTGATTATCGAGTAGTCAATTTGAGTTTTAGAGCCAATTTCTTATTTGGAAGTCTTCGTTGGTTCAAATTATCTATTGGGTAAAAACATTATTCAAACGAGCTCGTATGCTAATTTTGACTATTCCAACAATTTTAGAATATCGATTTTAGGCTAAGTGGACTCTTGGTTTGGGTATCGAGGCACCCAAGCTCATTTTTAGATATTGGCCAGAAGTTAAGAAAAATGGCAAATGAGTGTAGGACCCATTTTTTATTGAAACTACCTTGGATGGAAATTTTAATTGCACCATTGAGACCGAAATGCAAATTTTATAAGGTAGCATAGTCCATTTGCATATATGGAATTTTAAAAGAATTCTAAGGGGTTGGCAGAGATTTCCAAGTCTCAACTAGTACTGAAGCACTCGCATTTGCGAGCCTCTGATTGCTTACGCGATCTGCCAGGCACCAAAAAGTATTGTGTAAGTGACATTTTTAGTCTTGTAAGTGACACCTCTGATATCATAGTCAGTATCGCGTACGCGATGTTTATATCGCATATACGACTTTTGCATATTTGGCCAAATATCACGTATGCAACCAGCAGGTTGCCTATGCAATCGGCAAGTAGTGTATATGCTCAACAGGTCACATATGTGATACCGGTGTACCTGGGAAGGGTATAAATACCCCCTTCAGCCTATTTTTCACCATTTCTCATCCATCTCTAAGATATTTAAACCCTAAAAAAGGGAAATCTTAAGGATAGAATTTATGGGTAATTTTGGGGCTTGGATAAGGATTAATTATGCAATCCTCCTTCAAATTCATGGAAAGATTTCATTATTTCCATGGTTGATTTTTTCATTCTCATCTAGAATTTTCAAAAGCTTGGTGACTTAATTTTATCACCAATATAGCTCGAAATTCACTATTTTTTAGGGTAAATATTCCTTGAGCATAGAGGGGCACTGAGTTAGTTTAGGAAACATAATTTCAATAAATAAGCCCTACATAGGATTTTTACGTAATTTTAGACCCGAAGAACAATAGTGTAATATGGGTATTGTTGTTCTCATTTGCTGAGTAGGTTGTGATTTTGATAGCATGGCACCTTGTAAAAGCTTCTCGAAAGGGGAAATCGATCATTTAGTGGATTCTTCGGGCTTTCTTTGGTGCCCAAATAGGCTAGATTTACCTATTCATAGATTGATCTATCTCGTTATATAATTATGATATTATGCTAGATTTGCAGTCGAATTTAGGTGTTGGAAGTGTGAATGAGGATATTTAGGTTAATTGGACCCTTAAGCTACCGTAATACCTTAGATGCAGAGTGGTTAGTGTAATTAGTCATGGCTTAGGTGAATTGGGCTCTCAAGGTAGGTGAAATTTCCTAGTTACTCATGTTAGGTGGAATTGTTCTTAATTGCTTAAATTAAAGAAATTGCCCTAGTTGTTATTGTTCTAAGTAGGATTGTCTTAGTTAATCATGTTTGGGGAATACTTAGATCCTAGGGCTAATTATGGCTTACTTGACATCTAGGAATGAACTTAGATACTTTAGCCTAGCCTAGGGTAGAAATTTCCTAAGAGAATCTTCATGGATTAGAAGTGGGGCCCCTTCGGCCCACCTTAGGCTAAGACTTGTAATAATCTTGTAGACTCATTTGCATATGATATATTCTTATAAATGATAAGTTGACACTTGAGGGTTGAATATAATTATTAAGTATGTTAATTGGGTATGGAATGATGGATGCAAATTTTGAGTATTACTAGTGATATTGCCCTTATGTATGACTAATGGTATAATTTATAAGTATGGCTTATGACTTATGCATGTGATTATGGGTATGACTTTCAAATATGATTAATGGCTTGGCCTATTGATATGCTTAATGCTATAGATCTCGATATGATTAAGGGTTAATGGATTTTTTGTGTGATATGGCTTATGAAGATGTGTAATATGGCTCCTGGGCATGACATGGATTATATAGATAAAATATGACTTATAGATATGATATGGCTTATATATATATAAATATAATATAGATATAGATATAAAATATGTCTCATAGAAATGATGTGGCATATAGATACGATTAACGACCTATAGATAAGATGGATGATGGCCTATAGATATGGTTATTAATATGAATTCCAGATATGTTTATCAATATTAGTATAGGTATGGTCTCTGGATATGGTCAATAATATGGCTTATAAACATAATTATGGGGGAGACTTGCAGATATGATTCTTTATCTGATTTATATTTATGAATAAAGGGATGGTCCATAGTTATGATTTATTGGTATAATCTATTGGGTTTGTCTTATTGAAATGGCTTACTAATATGGTGCATTAAAGTGGTTCATTATTATGAGTTCTAATTCAAGTCCTCAATTGTTAATCGTATTACTAATATGAGTTCCGGTTCAAGTCCGACAATTGTTAATGGTATTGATAATATGAGTTTCGGTTCGAGTCCGGCATTGAGGGTTGCTTAAGATGTGGTATCGTACAGATGGATTCTTGGTTATGACGTGGTAATCAGTAAATTATGGTTATGTGGTGGTTTATTTTCTTGATTGCACTCTTCAGGCTTATGGGGGCCTACATGGGGTTATTTACTTTCCGCATTTATCGGCTTGTGGGGGCTAATTTAGTAGTTATAAGTGTAAAAATGTTATGTTATCATTCTGGCTCTATTTATTTATGTATGTACAGTGGTATTGTAGTTTATTTTCAGGTTTGCCCCTTTATCTTGACTTAGTTTATGGTATCTTGTATCTTATCGTATTTATATCATGATTTAGCTCAGTCGGTCGATGATTCCTACTGAGTACCCGTGGTTTTGGTACTCATACTACACCTTTATACCCGTCGATGATTCCTACTGAGTACCAGAGTTGATTTCTAAGATTGGGTGAGCTCTTGGAGTCAGAGTTACCCTTTTTTTTCCTTCTAGTTATCTATGTCTAGTCTTCATTTTTTAGACGGGTTGTATTTGTCTATTCAGTACTCATGGTTCTTTTATAGTTTCTCTGGTATTGACATTACTGGGTCTTGGGATTGTTAGTTTCTATTTATCTATTAGATCTTTATGATTGTTTCATCATTATCTAAATCTTTAAATTGTTTAATTTTAGCTTTTGGGCCATTTTTCTACCAAGTTAGCCCATTGCATCTAGCTTCGGGCTATGGTTTGACTTACTTACTGGTGGGATAGAGTAGGTGCCATCATGACTCGTAAATCGGGTTGTGACATCACCCTCTAGTTTTTCTTCTACACTCTTTTTTCCTACCTCAGTCTCATTGAATCTCATATTTGGTCCAGTTGTACCACATGGTATGTCTTCAGTGTTAGCAGGAACTCTCCCCCTTGTTTTTCTTATTTGAAAAGACTATTTTCATCCTTAAGCTCTATGTACTCCTCATGTAAATCACTATCATAATCCTCTAGATCTTCTCCAAGTAAGTTGTTATTTTTAGATTAGAACTATCTTTAGTGGATTCATAAGATCCCATTTCAGGAAAAGTCATCATAATCTTCAGAGCATCATTTAAAATAGCTTGACCCACTTCACCATCTTCAATATTTTGACTAACACTTTTTTCAATGACCTCAAGCCCTTTATTAAAAGCTGAAGTAGATTCCTCCACAACTATGTGCACATATACTTCTAAAATAGCTCCATTTTTTAAACTCTGGGCAATTTCTAAAATAGCCTTGTCATTATCAATATTCTCTACAACGCCACTGTTAGGTGGTCAAATACTAAATATGCAATTTGTGTCTATCCTAGTTCTTTAATGTAGTCTTTTATCTCAAAATTAGATATTGTGTCCACATTAATATTCATGTATTCACTCATTAAGCCACTGACATAACTTGGCTTCCTATTTTCTAACACTCAGACCACCATGAAACAATCTTAAAATGATGAATGTAAGACCACTCATACCTTAATGCAAAAAAATAAAGAATAACAACAAATTCAACAAAATTCTTAAAAAATGATTAATCAGAAAAATCGAGTTGTCGCAATTATAAAATCCCTTTCTGTCTAAATCAAGAATAATTCATTGTGCACATGCACAATCAAATATAATTTGTTGGCATGAACATACGAAAACATCAATTCATTCAGCAAAATCCCAATTATTTTCAGAATAACGAATGTCAAAAAACCCTAATCAAACACAAAACTAATTAAATGCAATAAAGAACTAACCTTTGGTCCTTAATTGTGTATTTATCTATTGTGATAAAAATCTTACCCTTTCAATCCGACCTTGAATCGATATGTATTTAAAACCACAATTTCAAACACATCCTAGTTATAGCGTTGGAGTGAAATTAAAAATATTCGAGTGATGACTTCAAAGCTATATACTCGTTTCCAATCTATTGGTGTTGATTATTGGGAGAAATTATTCCTCAAATAGTAAGGGTTAGAGAGTTTCTTCAATAATTTTTATTTTATCGAAGGAGACAGTAAAGAAATAAAATGTAGGAAATTGGAGAAAATGTATTGTACTCTTTCATTTTTATTTTTAAAGACTTAATAATAATGAATTAAAGAAAAAGAAAATTAGGTGGGGTCATCGACGCGTCCATTTAACCCTATTGTTATTATTGAGTTTTTTTCCACCTAAGCATAAAAGATGGAAATAATTATGGCAAAAAAAACTTCGAAGAGGGGGGGAGAGGGGAGGTATTAGGACCTTTCAAAGAAAAAGTGTGTAATTGGAAATATAGTGATAGTATATGGGGTTATTTATGGCTTTTGCCAATTTTTTATTTGATAGACTAGCTTTCTAGTTGTAGCTTTATGATACACCTGGTGTTTAGATGTATCTTGATGGTACATCTATTAAATTTAATTAGTGCGTATTCAAAAAATTTCAAACAATTAGAGAATTACAAAACAAACCAACAGAAAATCCTTGGGACAATTACATAATATGTATATAACTTACTATCATACGTGATGACTTTGTCTTGTTCATTTCAAGAATTTGCTGAAACTTACCTCCCAATGAGCTTTCAGCAAGAAATCTTGACCTATCTCTAATTTTGTAGTTTCAAACACCAAATAAAATTCTGACTTTTCAAAAAAGTTTAAAATAGGCAGTTCTCGTGCTTCAACAAGGCGAGAGTTGATACATTCGTCAATGTTGGAGTCATTATCCTTTCTATATTTATTGGAAATGAACTCGTGACCACTTTTCATAACCAGTCTTTTCAAGATATTTTTTACTCTATTGTCAACCTTTCCCATTTTACACATAAGATCATAAAAATCATCTAGCTTGTACACTTTAGCATGGCAAAAAAAACTCGGTGGTCAACTAGTCCTTACTTTTTTCAATAATTTGTGTAGACATTATTTCATAGATGCAAAATACATGAAAAATATGGTATAGATGGATAGACTATACTAACACCCTTGATTATGCTATCATTCTGATCTGAGACAACACACATATTATCACGCTCACCGTAAGCATATTCAAATTTCTAAAAAAATTAAATCCATGAAAAATCATTTTCAGAATCTACAACCCCATAAGCAAGTGGCATATATGACTTGATAAACAATAAGAAACAATCATTATTTCTAATTAATCTGACACTTATCATGATTTAGAAGAAAAGATTACGAAGACCAATACTTGCTCCATCAAATGTGATAGCTGGAAGAAATGTTCCCTTATATGGTCCACTCATGTGACTCCCATTGACTACCACAACATGCCTACACTACTCAAATTCCCTCTTCAATGGATATAGTGCTATGAATAGATATAAGAACTCGACTTATACATCTTTATATGTGAATTAGGGCAAGAGAATTCAACATATATATATAGGTTGGTATTTTCTTGTATCCATCAGTTGGTACACCTCTAAATATCTTCAAAGCACTTTATTTAGCATGCCATACCTTCATGTAATTTATGTCCAAATAAAATTTTCATTTCATATCTTCAATAATCTCACTTGGTATGATTATTCTTTTATGGTTCAGCAACTTTGGAGCAGTTATTCCAACTTCAAAAGCAATAGTATTTGGTCAAACACCCTGTCTTTTAGTGAATCGGTATGTTCATCATTGAAATACCATACTTAAAAAATATTAGAACCATGCATACATGAAGCCATGAATGACCAAATACATTCTGGAAACTTACACATCAAAACATAAACATATCATATATATGAATCTCTATTATAATAGTATAAAATATATCACATAACTTTCAAATGTATCAAATATTTTTAAAACAAATTTAGACACTTCAAATATGAATCACTAATTCTAAACTACAATTTGTTTGATATACGAACAAAGTATAGAATTGAAAACTAAACTAACATACGAATACGAAAGATAAAAATAAAGATAGAAAGCAAGTAATAGATAGACACAATGGATGAATGAATAGCAAACTCCTATTGTGTTAGATAACACAAATATAACACTAGAAAAAAAAAGAAAAATACAAAATCAAAAACTCAAAATTTGACCTAGGGTTGAAACGTGAATAGTACTTTTTTGAGATTTTTGATTTTGACACTTCTTTTTTTGTAGATTTTTCAGATAACAAACCCAAGATTGGATTCGTGAGAACGAAATCAAGCTCGGCTCTGATACCAAATAATATATGAATAAAGTACAAAATTGAAAACTAAACTAATATAAGAATACGAAAGATAAAAGGATAGATAAAAAGCAAGTAATAGATAAACACAATGGATGAATGAATAGCAAACTAAGGGTGTATCAAACCCCCAACCCTCTATTCGATGTTAAAAAAAGTACCTAACTCCTACGTAGACCTCAAGGAAATTGGATTCCCGAGCAACCCATGTTTCTAAATGATAAATCAACACAAGCGATTCCACACCTGTCACAAGCTAATTCAAGCTTGCCTCACACTTTCACAAGTGTTTACATTCATAATTCATCAATAACTACCTACTAAATAAAAAGAATTCCTATTCGTAGTTATTACATCATATGGGCCCAAAAGTGACCCATTTAGGAAAGACAAACATAGAAGCCCATTAAGCACATGCTTGAGCATTTGTATAGCACATGGGGCACATTCCAAGGATATAGTGGGCTATTTTGACCCGCTCTAGTGGATCTAGAGCGGGTTGGGCATACCTCCAAAGTGGATGGGGCGCATGTCCTCTTTCGGGGGATTTCTAGCCCCGTAGGGCTTCCCTTGGCCTTTCTAACATCCCTTGAGCCTCTTTGATCATCATAATCATCCATTGGACACTTTTTAATAGCCATCAAGAAGTCATCAAGTATCTCTTGACCCATATCCATCCTCTCTAGCAATTTAGAGGTCATTTGAATTGTATCATTGTGTGACAAGTATGATAAAAGTATCATATATATTAAATAACTAATTTTGAAAAAATGCACTGCAATAAAACTAAATGTATCACATAAATTTCAAATGTATGACATATTTTTAATCAAATTCAAAAAACAACAATGCATATTAAATGACTATAAGTATGAATCACAAATGTCAATCTGCAATATGCAAATCAAAGCTTCTGAATGTATCACACAATTAACTTTTATAGAAAGTCATAAAATATTGTAACACGTGAAAATCACATAACTGGCATATGTATCACAAATTACTACTATGTATGATAGGATTCTTGAGTTTGGTAGTCCTCACATAAATTTATTTGTCTATTTTATCCCTAATTAAAGTATTAATAACCTTACAAGTTTTCACACATTTTAGTAAATTTGAATAATTATATGGGCTTATATTAATGCCATAAAGTGACGAGTTATAAAACAAGTGATAGTGACACTATAGAAGATCTTTATCTAACCAGATTCTAAATTAATTCAAAAAATTTGTTGTCTTCTTTCATGTGGAAATACTAATAAGAGAGACCTAATTTATTTTAGTCCTCACAAGTAATCTTTTATCTATTTTATCCCTAATTAAAGTTTTATAACCTTGTAAGATTACATGTAATTGACGTGATCATACGATAATTTGGAGCATTAAATATTTTTTTATATTATTGAAATATTATACTTTTCTTTTTTTAAAAAGGATTAGCAAATATATGTTTAATTGAGAAAAAATAATGAAGTTAATTCAACATAAGGAAAATATCAATTTAGATAGCTAAAATCTTTAGTCTAAAAACTTTCAATAAAATAAAAAAGTGAAGAATTTTAGTGCATGTATTTTTTTGAAAAATTAAAAGTAATTAAGTCTACAATATACTTTAAGAAAAATATTGTTTCTAGCTTAAAAAAAATTTTACTCCCTCCATTTCAATTTATTTTGATTTTGACTTATTACAAAATTTTGAAAAGTAGCGAAGATTTTTTAATTGTGTGATCTAAGTATGTAGAAAGGATGAAAATTAGGATTGTTGAAAAACTAACTGTATTAGATAATCCAATCTCAAAATTAGAATTATTGATAATGAGTTATTTCATTAATGGATGTAAACGAATTAAAAATTTTATAGCTAATGGCTTGTCAATACGAGCGAATTTGTCACGCCTCAAATCCTGTTGGGGCGGACAGGCACCCGTAGCCGTAAAGGCCCGAGAGAACCAATTCATAACCTTGTACTTCCTATGCATGTAATTGTAACAACCAAATATTCTGACAACATGATATGTATCGATGAAAATAACTAAACGTGCACGCCCAAACTAATATGTACAACACTTGGCCGATGGGGCCACCATGTCTAAAATCAGGACACTACCATAACTTTACATTAGTCTACAAAGCCTCTAAAAGATACATAGACTTAGTTAGGGTCGGGACAAACCCCCGCCCTACTCTTAACTTACTGTACAATACCAAAATATATGGAACAAACTCGGAAAGCCCCGAATCAACCTGGAGCTCACCAATAGTCCCTGAAAAGCCTGCGCTCCTACTAGTGAGTTGTATGAGCTGAAGTGCCTCTTCCTGCAGCATGAAATGCAGGTCCCCCATGAGGGACGTCAGTATGAAAATATGTACTGAATATGTAAGGCATAAAGTAGCAACACACTTGATACAAAAACTCAATAGAAATCTGATACAAGTGTATAAGTAGTACTAGTAGACCACCTTTATAAATACTTGTGGGACAATGTACATTACATTTTTTTCTTCGTTTTACCTTCTTACTTCATAATCTTTGTAATCCATATAATGCAAATGACCAGTTGATCAGTGGTAAATAGACAAATTAGGATCGGCCCATGCTAGGCTTACGCCCCTGAGCTGCCACCTATATATAAAGATTGGGATCGGCCCATGCTAGGCTTATGCCCCTGAGCTGCCACCCACAAATCAAGGTATCGAGATTGGCCCATGCTAGGCAAGTGACCCTGAGCTGCTAATCGTCATTTTACAGATTTGCAATACTTAGTTTATTAGCCTTTGAGATTGTTACCTTGGTGGTCATCACATTATGGTACCTTGAACCAGTAATACGTTAATAAGAGACAGATAAATAGACACTTAATGCAACAACAATGAGGTAGGGAGCTGTTGGCACACAAATAAAGTGTTTAGGAGCTGAAATAACACCTGGGTCTTATTTGAACAAACGGAGAACTCCTGAAATTTTCTAGCGAAGAACGCGCAGATTTAATAATAAGCACGTATTGAGGTGTTCTAATGCGTTAGAGAATGGGAACAAGGTCATTGGATACATGGAGTGTAATGTGCTGCCATTATCTATCACATTGTTATAGGATAACCTCAGAAACTTGCTTGATGGAACAATTGTACGATTTCATGCCAAAGAGTGTGAAATAGAGTATGCCTTACATACCTGGTTATTTGACTCCGAAACTAACCCGACTTGACTTCCTGCCTTTTAGATTACTTATCTATAATAGAATATATGGTAAAATAGTATTAGTAACCAATCAACACATTTGAGATACTTAATTTCACCCAAAACAGTAACCGGGCAGCAACTATTACTCTATCAAACAAGGGTGTTATTTTAACCCTTTTTTTCCTCAAATTGTGCATACCATATAGGTTCTTATAAGGTTCACCAAAACCACCTCGACTTCATTACACATTCTAAATAATACGCAAAATAGATTGGGAAGCAAGCATTAGTTCGGTGGTGCATCACCACATCTCTCTTCTATAATTCATTACAAACTCATCACACTTTTATCCAACTTTAACCTGGCAGCCCATAACATATACATATAAAACAGTCCACAAAACAGTCCCAAACCCTTTTTATTATAGCAATCAATTATTGTCATCTCTTGAGTTCCCAATAACAAGACATCCATAATCCCCTCTCAAATTCATATATAAGAAAAACAAAATGGGGCAGTCACTTTACCTCAATTCAGCAACTTATTCTTTTAATTGAACTCTTCAAGAGCTTGAACTTTCCTTCACACTTAAACCAAAGAAGAAGAAAAAAAAGTTCCTCAATAACAAGGAAACGTGAACAAACAGCTTGTTCTATAATCAGCCATATACTTATAGTCAAACACTTATAACTTGTTTCCCTAATCTCCCATGAGATAATTAAACAAAACCTTAAGTATTTTTCACTTACCTTGGGCTGCAAAGGGGAGGGTTTCTTCAAGAACCCTAGAAGGAAAAATAGGGTTGCTGCTCTTGTTATTTTTGAGAGAGTAGAGAGATTTGCTGAAATATACGCCTTTTTTGTGACTTAAAAGTGAAGTAAAATGACCAGCAACTTGGCCTTTTAAAGGCCCTATCTTGTCCACCTCCTTAGCTGCATTTTGGACCATAAAATTGGTCAAATTGGTCCAAGTAGGTGATTCACCTACTTAAGGGTCCAAGCTGCTGAAACTTCAAAGTAGGTGATGCACCTACTTGCATAATTTCTTGTTGGGCTCAATTATATTTGGGCCTTGGCAGATTGGTGTGTTGGGCCACTTATCCATTTTCTTTCTTTTTTGTTCAATTTGGCCCAAATGAGTATATTAGCATAGACCCAAATCTAATCCATATCCATGGGTCCATTAATTTGGTTCAAACAACTTAAGTAGGTGACTCACCTACTAGCTTAAATAAGTCAAGCAAGCACCTCAATATTTTGCTCCATTTTCATCTTCTAATCCTTTTAATCTAACCTTCAACTTATACACACTTGGTCACTTTAAACTTTAGATTCAAATACTAGCTTACGATTCCAAGTTTAAATAGTTATCTTAACGTTAACTTAGTCGCATCACATTAAACTATACGGGCAGCCTCTATAATTCCATCTACACCATTAATAATTGCATAACAAATCTTATTTGTTACCTATACCATATGACCATACCAGGTTCCATATAATTAGAATAAGTACAAGCAAGATACGGGATGTTACATCTTTCCCCCCTTAGAAACATTCATCCTTGAATGTTAGCATAACTGTCCAACCAAAACAAGTTCAAGCCTAAGTTAATATCCCTATTACCATATAGTACCTATATATTTTACACTTACTTGTTATTGTTCCAATTCAGCATCTTGGACTTTTTCTTCGTATTTGAACAAATGGGGGTACTTGGATTTCATCACTTCTTCAGCTTCCCACGTGATCTCTTCTACTTGTTGGTTCCTCCAAAGCACTTTTACAGAAGCTATTTCTTTATTCATCAAATTCTTAACCTTCCGCTCTAGAATAGCAATAGGTATTTCCTCATAGGTGAGATCTTCTGTAATTTGTACATCTTCAGTAGGGGTAGTATGAGATGAATCTCCAATGCACTTTTGAAGCATTGAGACGTGAAATACCGGATGAACTGTTGAGAGCTCTTGAGGTGGATCTAATTCATAAGCAACTTGTCCAAACCTCCGAGTAATCTGGTATGGACCTATATAACGTGGACTTAATTTTCCTTTCTTACCAAATCTCATAACCCCCTTCATTGGTGATACCTTCAAGAATACCCAATCACCTATAGCAAACTCTAGACCCCTTATCCTAACATCCGCATATGACTTATGTCTGCTTTGGGCTGTTTCTAATCGCTGTTAGATCACCTTAAACTTTTCCATAGCTTGATGAACAAGATCTGGCCCGAATAAGGCAGTTTCACCCGCTTCAAACCATCCAATTGGTGATCTACACTTTCTTCCATACAAAGCTTCATATGGTGCCATTTTGATACTTGAATGATAGTTATTGTTATAGGCGAACTCGATGAGAGGTAGATGATCATCCCAACTAACTTTAAAGTCCAATACACAAGCTCATAGCATATCTTCAAGTATTTGAATGGTACGTTCTGCTTGTCCATCCGTTTGAGGGTGAAAAGTTGTACTTAGATTCACTTGTGTCCCCAAATTTCTCTGAAAAGACCTCCAAAAATTTATAGTAAATTGAGCTCCTCGATCTGATATAATAGAGATTGGAACTCCATGTAGTCAAACTATCTCCTTAATATATAACTTGGCATACTCTTCAACTGTGTAAGTGGTCCTAACCGGTAGAAAGTGTGCTGATTTGGTAAGCCTATCAACTATCACCCATATGGAATCAAACCTTTGAAATGTACGAGGCAAACCAGTGATGAAATCCATGTTGATCATGTCCCACTTCCAGATTGGAAGATCTATACATTGCATATAACCCCCGGGCTTTTAGTGCTCTACTTTAACTCTTTGACAATTTGGCCATCCGGCTACAAATTTTGCAATGTTCTTCTTCATGTCACCTCACCAATATATCCCTTTCAAATCATGGTACATTTTTGTTGACCCTGGATGGATAGAATACCTTGAATGATGTGCTTCTGTCATAATCCTCTTTCTTAGCCCATCTACATCAGGTACACATAATCTGTTTTGGCACTGAAGTACCCCTTCTTGCGTAAGCTCAAATGCCTTTGTCATACCACATTGCACATTTTCCTTAAGCCGTAATAAAATAGGATCTGCATATTGCTTCTCTTTTACTTTAGTTATTAGTGAAGATTCTGCTGTATTATGCACAATAAACCCTTCATCTGGAGTTTCAAGAAGACGAACCCCTAAATTGGCTAATTGGTGTAGATCCTTAGTCATCCCTTGTCTTTCTATAGATGGCTCCATAGCTTTACAACTTAACGCATCTACCACCACATTTGCTTTTCCCGGATGATATACGATATCAACATCATAGTCTTTTAGTAATTCAAGCCATCTTCGCTGCCTCAAATTCAAGTTCTTCTGATTAAAGATATACTACAAACTCTTGTGGTCAGTGTATATGTCAACATGAATCCCGTACAGGTAGTGATGCCATATCTTTAAGGCAAATATAACCGTTGCTAGCTCCAGATCATGTCTTGGATAATTTTTCTCATGTGGCCGCAATTGTCTCGAGGCATATGCTATGACTTTGCCATGCTGCATCAATACACACCCTAACCCAATTCTTGAAGCATCACAATACACTGCATACCCCTCTGTGCCTTCTGAAAACACCAATACGGGTGTAGAAGTCAACTTATTCTTCAGATCTTGGAAACTTCTGTCGCATGCATCATTCCATTGGAACTTGGATGCTTTGTGTGTTAGCTTTGTTAAAGGTGCAGAAATTGAAGAAAATCCTTCAACAAACCTTCTATAATAACCTGTCAACCCAAGGAAACTACGAACCTCTATAGGCGTTATAGGTCTTGGCCAGTTCTTCACGGCTTCTATCTTTTGAGTATCAACCTTTATTCCTTCATCAGATACAATATAACCTAAGAATGCCACAGATTTTACCCAAAACTCACATTTAGAGAACTTTGCAAATAGCTTACGATCACGAAGAATCTGCAACACCTGTTGTAAGTGATTGGCATGGTCCTCATTTGATCTCGAATAAACCAGAATATCATCTATAAAAACTATCACAAACACATCCAAGAATGGCTTGAACACCCTATTCATCAAATCCATAAAAGCTGCAGGTGCATTAGTTAGCCCAAAGGACATGACTAGGAACTCATAATGACCATATCGTGTTCGAAAAGTTGTCTTGGGTATGTCATTCTCTTTGACCCTCATTTAGTGGTAACCAGACCTTAAATCAATCTTTGAGAACCACTTGGCGCCTTGCAACTGATCAAATAAGTCATCAATTCTTGGAAGGGGATATTTGTTCTTAATAGTCACCTTGTTCAGTTGTCTATAGTCAATACACATTCTTAACGAGTCATCCTTCTTACGCACAAATAACACTGGTGCGCCCCAAGGGGACACACTAGGCCTTATGAATCCTTTTTCTAGCAAGTCTTTCAATTGCTCTTTCAACTCCCGTAATTCTGCCTGGGCCATTCTATATGGAGGAATTGAGATTGGTTGAGTACCTGAAATCATATCGATACCAAACTCCACTTCTCGTTCTGGAGGCAAACCCGGAAGATCTTCAGGAAATACATCGAGAAATTCATTTACCACTGGAATAGTTTGAAGAGTTAGTGTCTCCGCATTTGTATCCTTCACTCTAACCAGATGACATATGTAACCTTTGGAAATCATCTTTTTCGCCTTAAAATAAGAAATAAATTTACCTCTTGGCGCACCAATATTACCTCTCCATTCTAGGACTGCCTCCCTTGGGAAATGGAAACACACCCTCTTAGTTCGGCAATCTACTGTGGCATAACAAGAAGCCAACCAATCCATACCCATTATAGCATCAAAATCTACCATTTCTAACTCAACCAGGTCAGCCATTGTATCGCGACCACAAATAGTTATTATACAATTTTGATACACTCTCTTAGCTATAACAGATTCACTAATCGGCGTAGATACTTCAAATGGCTTAACTAGCAGTTCTGGTGTTCTTTTGAACTTTTCAGCAACCAATGGAGTGACATACGATATTGTATAACCCGGATCAACTAATGCATATACATCATGTGAAAAGATGGGCAATGTACCTGTAACCACATCTGGAGAAGCCTCTGAATTTTGTCAATCTGCTAAAGCGTATGTACGATTCTGAACTCCACTAGAGCTAGCTGATCCTTTAGCACCTCTACCATGACCCATAGGTTGTACACCCCTACCTGAATAAGGCACCGATGATGATGACGCAACGGCTGATCCAGTAGGTCGTGCCATACCACCTATGCCCCTTTCAGGGCATTCTCTCATCATATATCCTGACATACCATACCAAAAGCAAACATTTGTTCCGAACCGACATGCACCTAAATGAAGTTTTCCACATTGTCTACATGGCTGTTGAGGAGGCCTTAATTGGCTCATAATTCCTTGCTCTTGATACCCTGTTGTTCGCGAACTCTGACTCTCATTTCTTTGACCAAACTGGTTACCCTTAGACCCTTGAAATTGTGATGGAGCACTAGCTGCAGAATAAGAAGATAATGTCCTAGGTGGTCTATTAGAAAACTGAGGCCTAAACTCTCCTTGGGATGCCATAAACTTCCCCGTAGATCTAGACCTCTTGGAATACCCCCTTTCTAACTCTTGTGTTCTTCTTCTTTGCCTCTGATCCTCCATTTTTTGTGCAAATGCTTGTATCCTTGCTATGTCCATGTCCTTGTTCAAAGCAGCAATGGTATAATCTCTAACCAGATATAGTTCCAATCTATCCACATATCGATGAACTCTTCAGCTATTGTAGCCACAATATTAGGAGCATACCTAACCAAAGAGTTAAACCGAAGGTTGTACGCCCTCACACTCATATTCCCTTGGCGAAGATTCAGAAACTGATCTGCACAGGTTTCTCGAATCTTATATAGAAGGTAATGATCAAGAAATGCCTCTTTAAACTCTTTCCAAGTAGATGGTGGTGCATGATACCCCTAGATCGTTTCCAGTCTTCATACCATAATATAGCCTCCCCCTTGAATCTATATGTTGCTAGCTCAACTGTCTCTTTACCCGACACATGCATAACATCTAGAGCCCTTTGGATTTGATCAATAAAGTCTTATGGGTCTTTATTAAGATCTGATCCGGTGAACGTGGGAGGATCCAATTTGAGAAAATACTGCGTTCGTAGGCTAGTTGCCCTATCTGCACCACTAGAACATGTAGTTGGAATGGCTTGTCCTTGAGGTTGTCCAGAAACTATACGAGCCAACAATTATACTGCACTCCTTAGATCTTGATCTGCAGCATTGGTAGGTAGTTATGAGGATGCGTTTCTCCTCCTTCTTAGCTCCTCTGGAGATGGAAGGGAAGGAGAAGTTTGGGACACAAACTCAGCTTGAGCCTCACTTTGATTAGCTCGTCTAGGTGGTGATTTGTTGGTCCCCTCCCCGGCAGCCTCGTCTATCCGCTTACCTGTATTCTTACTCCTTCTTGTAACCGGCATCTTTACTATAATAAGAGGAAAAAATAGGTTCAATGGTTAAATATGACTTAACATACAACATAGGCTCTATTGCACGATCTAAGATATGAAAAAAAAATAACCCCTAAATGTCACATAGCCTCCTATTTATAGATGTGGTGCACGACATGCCCATAAACAGGACTCTATATAGACACGGCTTTGTAGACACCCTAGGATGACCGCTCTGATACCACTTTTGTCATGCCTCAAATCCTGTTGGGGCGGACAGGCACCCGTAGCCGTAAAGGCCCGAGAGAACGAATTCATAACCTTGTACTTCTTATGCATGTAACTGTAACAACCAAATGTTCGAACAATATGATATTATGTATCGATGAAAATAACTACACATGCACGCCCAAACTGATATGTACAACACTTGACCGATGGGGCCACCATGTCTAAAATCAGGACACTACCATAACTTTACATTAGTCTACAAAGCCTCTAAAAGATACATAGACTTAGTTAGGGTCGGTACAAACCCCCGCCCTACTCTTGACTTACTGTACAATACCAAAATATATGGAACAAACTCGGAAAAGCCCCGAATCAACCTGGAGCTCACCAATAGTCCCTGAAAAGCCTGCGCTCCTACTAGTGAGTTGTATGAGCTGAAGTGCCTCTGCCTGCAGCATGAAATGTAGGTCCCCCGTGAGGGACGTTAGTACGAAAATATGTACTGAATATGTAAGATAGAAAGTATCAACACACTTGATACAAAAACTCAATAGTAATCTGATACAAGTGTATAAGTAGTACTAGTAGACCACCTTTATAAATACTTGTGGGACAATGTACATTACATTCTTTCTTTATTTTACCTTCTTACTTCATAATCTTTGTAATCCATATAATGCAAATGACCAGCTGATAAGTGGTAAGTAGATAAATTAGGATCGGCCCATGCTAGGCTTACGCCCCTGAGCTGCCACCTATATATAAAGATTGGGAACGGCCCATACTAAGCTTATGCCCCGGAGCTGCCACCCACAAATAAAGGTATTGAGATCAGCCCATGCTAGGCAAGTTCCCCTGAGCTGCCACTCGTCATTTTACAGATTTGCAATACTTAGTTTATTAGCCTTTGAGATTGTTACCTTGGTGGTCATCACATTATGGTACCTTGAACCAGTAATACGCTAATAAGAGACAGGTAAATAGACACTTAATGCAACAACAATGAGGTAGGGAGCTGTTGGCACACAAATAAAGTGTTTAGGAGCTGAAATAACACCTGGGTCTTATTTGAACAATCGAAGAACTCCTCAAATTTTCTAGTGAAGATAGTCGCACAGATTTAATAATAAGCACGTATTGAGGTGTTCTAATGCGTTAGAGAATGGGAAAAAGATCATTGGATACATGGTGTGTAATGTGCTGCCATTATCTATCACTTTTTTATAGGATAACCTCGGAAACTTGCTTGATGGAACAATTGTACGATTTCATGCCAAAGAGTGTGAAATAGAGTATGCCTTACATACCTGGTTATTTGACTCCGAAACTAACCCGACTTGACTTCCTGTCTTTTAGATTACTTATCTATAATAGAATATATGGTAAACTAGTATTAGTAACCAATCAACACATTTGAGATACTTAATTTCACCCAAAACAGTAACCGGGCAGCAACTATTACTCTATCAAACAAGGGTGTTATTTTAACCCTTTTTTTCCTCAAATTGTGCATACCATATAGGTTCTTATAAGGTTCAACAAAACTACCTCGACTTCATTACACATTCCAAATAATACGCAAAATAGATTGGGCAGCAAGCATTAGTTCGGTGGTGCATCACCACATCTCTCTTCTATAATTCATTACAAACTCATCACACCTTTATCCAACTTTAACCTGGCAGTCCATAACATATACATATAAAACAGTCCACAAAACAGTCCCAAACCCCTTTTATTGTAGCAATCAATTATTGAACTCATCAACTCTTGAGTTCTCAATAACAAGACATCCATAATCCTCTCTCAAATTCATATATAAGAAAAACAAAATGGGACAGTCACCTTACCTCAATTCAGCAACTTATTCTTTTAATTGAACTCTTCAAGAGCTTGAACTTTCCTTCACACTTAAACCAAAGAAGAAGAAAAAAAAGTTCCTCAATAACAAGGAAACGTGAACAAACAGCTTGTTCTATAATCAGCCATATACTTATAGTCAAACACTTATAACTTGTTTCCTTAATCTCCCATGAGATAATTAAACAAAACCTTAAGTTTTTTTCACTTACCTTGGGTTGCAAAGGGGAGGGTTTCTTCAAGAACCCTAGAAGGAAAAATAGGGTTGCTGATCTTGTTGTTTTTGAGGGAGTAGAGAGATTTGCTGAAATATACTCCTTTTTGTGACTTAAAAGTGAAGTAAAATGACCAACAACTTGGCCTTTTAAAGGCCCTATCTTGTCCACCTCCTTAGCTGCATTTTGGACCATAAAATTGGTCAAATTGATGCATCGGCTATCGCGTCGATGCCATCAATGCGGCGTGTCGACCTGCGCGTCGGTAACCCAATTTTTAGTCATTAAAAAACCGCATTCTTGGGGGTATTGGGGTATTTTTCCCTCGACCCTCAGCCCCCAAAACACGAAATTAAACACTCTATAGTGTAAATATAGTCATTCTTTCTCAAAATCTCTCAAGAACAAAACCCTAGAAGCTTTAATTTCAAATCAAGGGCACAAGATTCCACCATAAACTTTCAGAAATTCTTCAACAAAGGTATGTAAAGTGTTTATCCAAGGGTTCCTTCCACCCTTGGAGTCCAAGAATCTCTTTTGAACTTAAAGTAATTGATTTTATGATTTCCATGTTTGGAATTAAAGTGTGTCCATGATTGCTATTTGGATTAAGTTCCTAATTCATGATTATATATATATTTCATGTGAAATTGATCATTATATGTGCAGATTCATGTGAATCTATGATAAACCCTTGAATTGTAAAATTAGAGTTGAATTATGATGCTAACTTGTTGTTTAATACTATGTGCATATATTGTGCTCACCAAGTGCTTAATAAATTGTCCATGTGAACTATTAAGAGAATGTAATCATGTCAAGTTAGCTTATGTGCAAGTTATCTTGTGCAAGTGATTGTAGAAATGCACCAAGGAATGAATAATGATCAAGTACTTAGCTTATATGCTTCAAGTTGTGCCATGTCTCTTAATTTATGCTATCGAGTCCTGGGGGTACTTGTACCTAATAATTTAACTACTTATCTAGAGCTATGGTCAGTCACAGAGTAGTATCAGACATGTCACAATTAGTAGAATTCAGTGAACTCAGAATCAACCCAGTTCAGTCAGTAAAATTAGTTCAGTTCAGTTATACATGATCAGTAATAGTCCAGTCTAGCCTAGTACAGTTTAGAAGTCAGTCCAGTGTCTATTCAGTTGGGAGTAGAATTCAGCACCGAATGAACCCAAGGATGGGGACTTACCTACTAGTAGAGGATGTGATCCTTAGAAGCAATTCTTGCATTCCAGAACTACGTATCCAGCGTAGGTTGAGACATCAAACCTTCTATATGAGGGTTTATGAGGTGTTTTAACCTATCAGTTGAGGGTTCCACCATTCTCATTAAAGTACCTGCCAAATGAGGGTATCTCTTCAGTTGTTCTTACCTGTGGCACGATATTGACACCCTTCCAACTAGGGTTACAGGTTGGACCCCAATCAGTTTAGAGAGGGGTATATCAGTTAGATGATTACCTTTCACAGTCTCAGTTCCAGTCTCAATCTCAGATAGAACTCAGTTCAGTTCTATAGATTCAGGACTTTTAGACATAGTCACTCAGCTCATTACGGAACTTAGTATTATTCCACAGTATTTAGAACTGTCAGATATAGTCATTCAGATAATCAATAACACAGTATTCATAAACTCAGATATTGGTTATCAGTATTTAGATTGAGTACTCAGTATTAGCATGATCTCAATTACAGTCTATGTATTCATACATGTACTCTTACTCAGTCATACTCATGTTATTCAGTTATTATTGTTCATGTATATAAACCCATGCCTTTCAGCCTACCTCACTGAGCATACGAGTACATTCAAAGTACTGATGCATGTTTTTCTTTGTGCTATGATGTCTTATATCATAGGTTCAAATGCACTGGCTCCAGAGCACCCTTAGCAGTTCAGATTCTCAGCTTTCACAGTAGTGGTGAGTCCTCATAGTTCGAGGACATGCGTATTATTTACAGTACTTCAGTTTTATTTTAGTTGATGGAGTTAGTTGGGGGCTTGTCCCATCAACTCCACAGTTCAGACAGTTAGAGGCTTTTCAGACTAGAGTATTTTCAGACAGTTGTTCAGTTTTTCAGTACTTATTCAGATTTGGTATTTTGATACCGCATTTAGATTCATTTACAGATTTAAACCCTATGGCATATGTTTCCACCTATTTCTGCAATAATTATAGTATTTATTACACAGTTATTATAGTAGTTACCAGTCAGGGATTAGCTTATGGTCCTTCGGGATTATGAGCACCGTGTAGCATTCGGGGTACAGACTCAGAGCGTTACAAACTTGGTATCAGAGCCTAAGGTTCAACAGTGTCCTAGAAAGTCTGAAAGCTGCATCTAGTAGAGTCTTGTGCATATATATGTTGCACGCCACACTTATGGATAGGAGGCTACGAGATGTTCTAGGAAAAGTTTTCCTTCTTTTAGTATTTATGTTGTGCGAGTGAGCATGAGCTCTAGTTACACTCTCTTTTTAATCGTAGCTTCTCTTCTATTTACAGAATATTCCTCTAAAGAGGACTTAGGGAAAAGGAACGAGAGACCAGTCAACCCCTCAGTCCATACATCCAGATCATTTGGGCGAGCATGTCTCCCACGTGGAGTTCAAAGCAGCCTTCACCACCCTAGCTTATTGTGTGGCAACCCAGAATAAATGCCCAACTGTCGTTCCAGCCAACCCAGTAGCCAATACTGCTGCTTCCAGAATTTGGGACTTCACCCGAATGAACCTTTCATTATTTACCGGGTCTAAGTCAGATGAGGACCCTCAGGAATTTCTTGATCAGGTGCAGAAGGTTACCGATATCATAGGAATGACTACTGTTTATAGCGCTGAGTTAGCCGCATATCAATTACAGGATGTGTCTTAGTCATGGTTCAAACAGTGGAAGGCAGAAAGGACCCCAGATGCAGGGTCCATAGAATGGGAGGAATTTGTAGTTACTTTTCTGGATAGGTTCTTCCTGCTAGAGTTAAGGGAAATGAAAGTTTTGGAGTTAATAATCCTGAAGAAGGGCAATATGATAGTACAGGAGTATTCTCTAAAGTATACTCAGTTATCCAGATATGCCCCACATGTTGTAACAGATAACAGAGCGAAGATGAGTAAGTTTTAGGGGTGTCTAGCAATGTGGTCAAGGAGTGTAGGACCGTAATACTTATTAAGAAGATGGACATAGGCAGACTCATGGTCCATGCTCAGCAGATAGAGGAAGCCAAGAATAAAGAGAAAGAGAGAGAGAATAAGAGAGCAAGAACAAGTAGTTTCAACTTCGCGTAGTCTAAGTCAGAGGGTGGGAATCATTCTTAATTCCACCTAAAATCTTCAGTTCTAGCTCCGTCCTCCGTCAGTGCTCCAGTGCCGAAATTCAGAGACGGAAACAGAGATAGGGCGTCAGGCCCTAAGCCCCAGGGCAGTATTAGTTGTGCCCAAACTAATCCCCTTTGCCAGAAGTGCGGCAGAAACCACCAAGGTATCTGCAGATCAGGCAGCGATGTGTGTTTCGAGTGTGGAAAGCCAGGCCACAGAGCCAGAGATTATCCCCAGTCAGGTTCTCAGGGTAAGAATAACCATCCCCCAGATTAATCCAGTCGCCCGAATCACCAGGGTGCCTCATCCAGTGCCACCAGTGGGCAGCACCCAAATAGACTCTATGCACTTCAGTCCCGACAGGATCAGGAAAGTTCTCCTGATGTGGTCACTAGTACGTTACAAGTTTATCATTTGCATATTTACACTTTGCTAGATCCAGGAGTTTTCTTGTCCTTTGTTACTTCTTATGTAGTAGTAGATTTTTGACTCAGTCCCAAAATCCTAGCAAAGCCTTTCTCAGTCTCTACCCCAGTGAGTAAATCTATCGTAGCCCGGTGGGTATACAAGAACTGTCTGATTATGATATATCAAAAAGTCACTTCAACAGACTTAGTCGAATTAAAGATGACTGATTTTGATATCATTCTCGGCATGGATTGGCTTTATTCCTGCTATACCTCAGTCGACTGCAAAAACTGAATTGTCCGATTTCAATTTCCAAGTGAACCCGTCATAAAGTGGAGGGGTAGCACTTCAGCACTTAGGGGTCAGCTTATTTATTACCTTAGGTCTAGAAAAATAATAGCTAAGGTATGTGTCTACCATCTCATTCGAGTTCAGGACCCTAGTTCAGAAACCCCTACTCTTGAATCAGTGTCAGTAGTATATGAATTCCCTGATGTGTTTCCCAAAGATCTTCCTAAAGTTCCTCTTGAAAAGGAAATTGATTTCGAAATCGATCTCCTTCCAGATACATAGCCCATATCTTTCCCACCATACATAATGGCTCTAGCAGAACTCAAAAAATTAAAGGATCAGTTAAAGTATCTCTTAGAAAAGGGATTTATCAGACCCAGTGTGTCCCCGTGGGGCGCACCAATGTTATTCGTGCCTAAGAAAGACGATTACCTCAGAATGTGTATAGATTATCGTTAGTTAAATAAAGTTACGGTCAAGAACAAGTATCCACTCCCCAGAATCAATGACTTGTTTGACCAACTTCAGGGTTCTAGTTATTTCTCTAAGATAGACCTCAGATCAGGATATCATCAGCTCAAAGTCAGGGAATGTGACATCCCAAAAATAGCTTTCAGAACTCGGTATGGTCACTTAAAATTTTTAGTTATATCCTTTGGTCTTACCAATGCCCCAGCAGCCTTCATAGACTTGATGAACCGTATGATCAAGAAGTACTTGGACATATTCGTCATAGTCTTGATAGATGATATTCTTGTTTACTCTCGTAGTGAACACGATCATGCAGACCATCTCAGAATAGTATTGCAGACTCTCAAAAACCATCAGTTATTCGCCAAATTCAGTAAGTGCGAATTTTGGCTAAGGTCAATAGATTTCCTTGGCCATATAATTTCCGGTGATGGCATTAGAGTTGATCCCCAAAAGACCAAAGCAGTGAGAAATAGGCCCAGGCCTATCTCTCCATCAGATATCAGAAGTTTCTTAGGTTTAGCCAGCTATTACCGATGGTTCGTTGAAGGATTTTTGTTTATTTCATCCCCTATGTCCAGATTGACTCAGAAGAAAGTCAAATTCCAATGGTCAGATTTTTGTTAAAAGAGTTTTTAAGAGTTGAAGACTCGACTCGCTACAATTCCAGTTGTGACCCTACCAGATGGTTCAGATGGCTTTGGTGTGTATTGTGATGCCTCCAGAGTTACCTTGGGGTATGTTCTAATGCAGAGAGGTAAGGTCATAGACTATGCCTCTAGGCAGCTTAAACCCCATGAGAAAAATTACCCTACTCATGATCTTGAGTTAGCAGTAGTAGTGTTTGCCTTAATGATTTGGAGGCACTATTTGTATGGTGTGCATGTAGATGTGTTCACTGATCATAAGAGCCTACAGTATGTGTTCTCTCAAAAAGACCTCAACCTCCGTCAGAGAAGGTGGTTGAAGTTATTGAAAGACTACGACATAAGTATTCTGTATCATCCGGGCAAGGACAATATAGTGGTTGATGCTCTCAGTAGAATATCTATGGGTAGTGTTGCCCATGTAGAGAACAGTAAGAAGAAGTTAACCCAGGAAGTTCATCAGCTAGCCCGACTAGGTGTTCTCTTAGTTGATTCATCAGAAGGTAGTGTATGGGTGCAGAGTAGCTCAAAATTATCCCTAGTTTCCAAAGTGAAGAAAAAGCAGGATAGGGATCCCATTCTAGTCCAGTTGAATGAATCAGTCAGAAATAAGAAGGTGGAGGTTTTCTACCAAAGAGGAGATGGTGTTTTGTGTTGTCAGGGTAGTCTGTGTGTGCCAGGTGTAGATGACTTGAGGCAGGGAATTCTTACAGAAGCACATGGTGCGCAATACTCTATTCATCCAGGGGCCATGAAGATGTACCGCTATTTACGGGAGATCTATTGGTGGAGTGGGATGAAAAGAGACATTGCGGAGTTTGTGGCTAAGTGCGGAGTTTGTGGCTAAGTGCTCAACATGTCAGCAAGTTAAGATTGAGCATCAGAAGCCTAGTGGGTCCATGTAGTAGTTTAGTAGTCCCATCTGGAAATAGAAAGAAGTGAACATGGACTTTGTGACGGGTTTTCCTCGTGCTTATCGTGAGCATGATTCAGTTTGGATCATTGTAGACAGGATGACCAAATCAGCTCATTTCCTTCCAGTCCATACCTCCTACTCAGCTGAGGATTATGCCAAGCTCTATATCATGGAGCTGGTCAGATTGCACGATATTTCGTTATCTATTATCTCAGATAGAGGTACCTTGTTCACCTCTTATTTTTGGAAAGCATTCTAAAAAGGTCTTGGTACTTGAGTTCACCTCAGTACAACTTTTTATCCTCAGACAGATGGTCAGGTAATAAAGATCATTCAGACTTTAGAGGGTATGCTGCGAGCATGTGCGATAGACTTTAAGGGTATTTGGGATGACCACTTGCCTTTGATTGAGTTCGTATATAACAACAACAATCACTCCAGTATTCAGATGGCTCCATTTGAGGCATTTTATGGGAGGAGGTGTAGATCTCCTATTGGTTGGTTTGAAGTGATTGAAGTTGCAGTAGTAGGTCCTGACTTGGTATTTGATACCTTAGAGAAAGTCCAGTTAATCAGTGAAAGACTTAAGACAGCTCAAAGCCTGTAGAAATCATACGCATGTGCGCAGAAAAGATCTCGAGTTCGAGATTACTGACTATGTGTACTTAAATATCTCTTCTATGAAAGGAGTGAAGCGGTTTGGCAACAAGGGAAAACTCAGTCCCCGATATGTCGGTCCTTACCAAATTCTCAACCGTTTTGGAAAGGTAGCTTACGATCTTGAGTTGCCTTCAGATCTATCTTTAGTCTATCCAGTGTTTCATGTCTCCTTGCTAAAGAAATGCATAGGTGACCCATCATCCATAATCCCCATAGAGGGCATAGATGTTCAGAACAACCTCTCTTACAATGTGATCCCAGTCGAAATCCTTGATTATCAAATTCGCAGACTGAGGAACAAAGAAGTCCCTCTAGTTAAAGTTCTATGGCGAAATTGGCCCGTTGAGGGAGCTACTTGGGAAGCAAAAGTAGATATGCGGACCAAGTATCCTTACCTCTTCTCCACAAACTTATATTCAGCTCAAGGTAATAGTTTTCCTTAAGCTTATTCAGTTACATGTTCAGATTTCAGGTACAAAATTGGTATTAGTTACCATTGCATGTTCAGTTATATGTTCATGATCTAGTTCAGTCATGTATTCATGCATCATATATGCATGTCCAGTATGAGAAAGTCACCTTATTAGTATTCCCAATTATGAATTCATGAATTATGTTCAGTTATGTACTCATGCATCAGATATGCATGCTCAGTATGATAATTCAGTGTATCATTGATCTCAGTCATAAAACCATGCTTCAGTTGTGCATGCCCAGTGTCTAAGTCCAGTCTTTCTGTATTCTCAGTCTCAGCAGTCTTATTCGAGGATGAAAATTCCCAAAGGGGAGATAATGTAAGACCCACCAAAAATTCTAAGCTTAATTCAGTCATTTAGGCTTGTCAAAGGGTCCCATACTTAGAACATTTTAGCTAAGTACTCAGACTTAGTGTCATTTTAGCCTACAAAGGTTGGCAATCTTATTTCGCAACCTTTACATCCATTAAATATTGATTTTTAGGTTGATTCATGATCAGGGAGGTCTATAGGTGTTCCCGGATGAGTTTTGAATTATTTGGACCTCATTTGAAACACATTTGAGTGCCTAAAATAGTGGGTCGACACGATCTCGGTGCATCGCGTCAACATCGCATCGATGGATGATTTTCCCCAGCTTCAGTGCAAATTCCAGTAAGCCAATGCAAACTTTGCACAACGCGTCGGCTATCGCGTCGATGCCCTCAACGTAATGCGTTGACCTGCGCGTCGGTAACCCAGTTTTCAGTCATTAAAAGACTGCATTCTTAGGGGTATTTGGGTTTTTTTCCCTTGACCCTCAGCCCCCAAAACACAAAATTAAATACGCTATAGAGCAAATACAGTCATTCTTTCTCAAAATCTCTCAAGAACAAAACCCTAGAAGCTTCAATTTCAAATCAAGGGCATAAGATTCCACCATAAACTTTCAGAAATTCTTCAACAAAGGTATGTAAAGTGTTTATCCAAGGGTTCCTTCCACCCTTGGAGTCCAAGAATCTCTTTTGAACTTCAAGTAATTGATTTTATAATTTCCATGTTTAGAATTAAAGTGTATCCATGATTGCTATTTAGATTAAGTTACTTATTCATGATTATATATATATTTCATGTGAAATTGATCATTATGTGCGCAGATTCATGTGAATCCATGATAAACCCTTGAATTGTGAAATTAGAGTTGAATTATGATGCTCACTTGTTGTTCAATACTATGTGCATATATTATGCTCACCAAGTGCTTAATAAATTGTCCATGTGAACTATTAAGAGAATGAAATCATGTCAAGTTAGCTTATGTGTAAGTTATATTGTGCAAGTGTTTGTCAAAATGCTCCAACGAATGAATGATGATCAAGTACTTAGCTTAATGCTTTAAGTTGTGACATGTCTCTTAATTGATGCTATCGAGTCCTGGGGGTACTTGTACCCAATAATTTTGCTATTTTTCTAGAGCCATGGTCAGTCACAGAGTAGTATCAGTCATGTCACGATTAGTAGAATTCAGTTAGTACAGAACTTAGGAAAATTTAGTGAATTCAGAATCAGCCCAGTTCAGTCAGTAAAATCAGTTCAGTTCAGTTATACAGTACGATCAGTAACAGTCCAGTCTAGCCTAGTACAGTTTAGAATTCAGTCCAGTATATACTCAGTTGGGAGTAGGATTCAGCACCGAGTGAACCCAAGGATGGGGACTCACCTGCCAGTAGATAGTATTATCCTTAGAAGCAATTCTTTCATACCAGAACTACGTAGCCAGCGTAGGTTGAGAAATCAAACCAGCTAGATGAGGGTTGATGAGGTGCTTTAACCTGTCAGTTGAGGGTTCCACCGTTCTCATTAGAGTACCTGCCAGATGAGGGTATCTCTTCAGTTGTCTTTACTCATGGCACGGTATTGATACCCTTCCAACTAGGATTACAGGTTGGACCTCAATTAGTTTAGAGAGGGGTATGTCGTCTAGATAATTACCTCCTACAGTCTCAGTTCTAGTCTCAGTCTCAAAGTATAACTCAGTTTAGTTCTACAATTCAGGACTATCAGACATAGTCACTCAGCTCAGTATGAAACTCAGTATGGTTCCACAGTATTCAGAACTGTCAGATACGGTCATTCAGATAATCAGTAATACAATATTCGTAAACTCAGATATCGGTTATCAGTATTCAGATTCAGTACTCAATATTAGCATAATCTCAGTTACAGTCTATGTATTCGTCCATGTACTCTTACTCAGTCATACTCATGTTATTCAGTTATTTTTGTGCATACATATAAACCCATGCCTTTCAGCCTGCCCCAATGAGCATACCAGTACATTCAAAGTACTGACGTATGTTTTTCTTTGTGCTATGATGTCTTATATCATAGGTTCAGACGCACGGGCTCTAGATCACCCTTAGCAGTTCAGATTCTCAGCTTTCAGAGTAGTGGTGAGTCCTCATAGTTCGAGGACATGCGTATTATTTGTAGTACTTCAGTTTTATTTTAGTAGATGGAGTCAGTTAGGGGCTTGTCCCATCAACTTCAAAGTTCAGACAATTAGAGGCTTTTCAGACTAGAGTATTTTTAGACAATTGTTCAGTTTTTCAGTACTTATATTCAGATTTGGTACTTTGATATCGCATTCAGATTCATTTACAGATTTGTACCTTATGGCATATGTTTTTGCCTATTTCCGCAATCATTACAGTATTTATTACATAGTTATTGCAGTAGGTACCAGTCATGGGTTAGCTTGTGGTCCTTCGGGATTATGAGCATCGTGTAGCGTCCGAGATACAGACTCGGGGCATTACAAATAACCCCAAGGCAAGGCTTCTAGAATGAAGGCAAACCATACAAATATAATATAAAAGTGGAACATACAACCAAAGATATTATACTAAACTCCTAAACCTGGTGTCAATAGTGTAAGAACTACTAATACAATTTATGAGTCAAAAACATCAGAATATACAACAGGAATAACATCTGTCTCCGAACACTACTAAAGAAAAATAAATATAGAAAGATAGAAGTGGACCCCAGATACATAAAATTCCAACCATCATCTTGAACAACTCTGAAGGCACCCAAAATCAAGCCACGTGAGACGCACCCACACCAGAATCTATACCTAAAAGGCACAGTAGGGATGAGTACAGTTCACTTATACTTAATAGGTATCATAGACCGACCGAGCAAAGTAGAAAATAAAGCATACAAAATACACACTAAGGGCATATCACCTGCAATCAGAAAATGTCCCAGGATGGTAGCCTATATTGTTTGCACTAATAGTTCTATAATATCCACATATAATACAGCAAAGCACCAGAAAAAAATACAAGTATACATTTATACACATATAAGCAAACGAAAGGGGAACAACATACATGAGAATATCAACTACAAGTAAAGAAAGATAGAACAATGGATAGGTAACAAGTCAAACAGAATAGACAATCACATCACAGGCTTAATAAGGTAAACACAATAAAATGATGATGATGATGCAATGCATGAGGTTGTCGCACAACCTCGAGGCCATTGTACGACCTCTAAGACTATTACACAATCTCCGTATACACCTACAGAGCTAAATCTTCCCAGCGTAGGACCCATGGGGGTTCGTTAACCCATATATAATCCATATATCATATCTCTTCCCGGCACATCCCTCTGTGATATGATCCGGATCAGCCTTAAAGCTTTAGACTACATCTTCTGAGGCCAATACAAAAAGGTCCAATCCACGATCAAGCCAAGAGCTCAAGAGTGCATTCAGTGGACCCCTTTTAGGCTCATAAGCCCACAAGGATGCATGTGGAGCATGTTTTGAAGAGTCTATGTGGGTTATTTCCAAAATAGCCACTTTTGGGCTATTTTTGTAATAAGCTAGTTTATGCAAAGGTAAACACTATAAATAGATGCCTTAGTCATTTCATTAGCAACACTTGATGATATTTTGACTTGAATGCTCTTAGGAGTAAATTATGAGCGTGGAATCGTTTGTGTTGACAAATTGTTTAGAAATGTTAGTTGCTTAGAAACTCAATTCCTTAAGGTCTACGTAAGAAGTTGGTGTTTGATTCACGAGTTTTAGGGGTCTTTGTGTTTGATACACACTTAGGTTGTTTATTGTATAATCTTATGTCTCACTATCTATCGTTATCTTATTGTACTTGTTGTGTTTGAATCTTGTCTTCCTTATGTCATTGTTGTGTTGTAGCCGAAGCTAGTCTTCTTGTTGCTCTCGGCTTGTGTCTTATTGGTTTTGGCTATTCTTAGTCTTTAGTAGTCGATCCCGTATCATTTGGTATCAAGTGCCGAGTTTAGAATCGTTCCCACGATTCTAGTCTTGGGTTTTGCTATCTCAAAAATCCACAAAAAGGTCAAAAACCAAAAATCTCACAAATACATTTTGTTTCCATTTTTTCACCCTAGGCCGAGACTTAGATCCTTAGAATTTTTATATGTTTTGTGTGTTTCTTGTGTTAAATCCTTATTACCTAACACTAAGAGAGTTTAGATCTTGAATTTAAGCTAATTCTGGATTGATTTGAGGCATCCACCATTATTGAGCTTGAAGTTGAAGAACTTGAAGGTGAAGATGGATCTTGAATTTTGGAAGGGTTTTTGTTGAGATCTTGGCTTGAAACCGTGTTGGTTGAGTTTGGGGGATCAACATGATCTTGAAAAATCAAAAATCATTCAATTCAGAGGTCATTTGACTAAGGTTCCATTTTTGAATATTCTTCATGTTTTTCACATGTTGTTGAAGAAGAGCATTCAAAAAGTGGTTGTCTGATCCAAAAATGGGGAGAAAGAATGTGTGGTACTGGTTTGTTCATAGAATATTCCAAGGAATATCTCAAGTCTTCCAAAGGAAGAAAGAATCAAAAAGCATCTAAAAGGAATATTCTCAAAGAAGGGAACAAAAGAAAGTACAAAGGGGGGCACAAAAATTCAAACTCTTTTGATCTTGAAAGAACAATTGAAAAGGTCCAAATTCTTGTATTTTCCCTCCCAAAACCGCCTATCACTCTTCCAAAATTGAAGATTGATTGAAGTTCAAATTGGAAACAAGAACCAAATTCTTGTATTTTCCCTCCCAAAACCGCCTATCACTCTTCCAAAATTGAAGATTGATTGAAGTTCAAATTGAAAACAAGAAATTTCCAAAATTTCAACAACATTCAATGTCAAATCTAAGGTTGCCACATCATCAACCTTCAAAATTACCTTAGGCTCAAATTTAAGGTTCTTAGTTTCTTTTCTTTGATTCTTAGTCTTTCTTTCTTAATTCTAATGCTAATTAACGACTAGTAATCACCAACTTAGATGTGAATTAGTCTTTTTGAATTCATTTTTTTCGTGTCTTCGTTCTTTCTAATCTTTTCTTATTTATTTTTTCAATTTGTTGTAGCTTCTTGATTCAAGTCCATAAGTAATTTTTGTTTAATTCAGTCTGACAGCGCCCAAGCGCAAATGCAAGTGTACGTGGTCTACCAAGTAATATAGTGGCCTTCAAGAAAGCCGAATATCGATCCCACAGAGACTTGATTTAACAACGATTTAATTCTAGTTCACAGTTTAGATTAATTTAGTGCAAGAGTAACCAAAAAGAAAGTTTGTAATTTTTGTAAGTTAAAAATAAATTAAACAATGTGTAAAACAAAATCTTGGAACAATCAATGAAGAAAAGCCTAGGGTTAAAGCACTCCGAACAATCATACTATGTTATTGAATTTCATTCGATAATTTGCTTATCTTGGTTGTTGATTCGTAGGGTTAATTGCATGATCATGATTTTCCAACCTCTAATCTTTTACCTAATTTGGAAATTACAACTACATCGTTGAGCGGAGATGTACTAAACCAACTAAGTTAATTAAAGCTATCATCCTACGTATGAATCAAGTAAGGCATCTAAATACATCCATGTCTTAGACACTAAGTTTAATTCTTTATTTTATAAAAGAATGAAAACTCAAACTTTATTTATTCTCATGTTCTATCTCCCTATTCCCTCTCTCGAGATCAAAAGGTTGACAATCTATGTATTTTACGGGTGATCAATCCATAAAATAATTAAATTAAGAATAAACAAACAACCAAATATGATAAGCAAAATTAATTGAAATTAATCCAAAATAAGAGTACTCATGTTCTTGGCTTTAACCCCGAAAAGAGGGTCTTTAGCCGCTAATATTCATAATCACGATCCAAATAAATGAATACATGTTATGAATAATTAATGACTAAATAAAAAATTAAAAAACCTTAAAAAATTGCAGCCACCGAATTGTTGTTTCAAGTCGTCCAGGTGTCCACCATCACAATATTTTCCAAGATATCCCTCTCAAAGTGTGACCAGCTGTATAAATATTATATTAATCCTACACCTTCTAGGATAATGATCCAAGAATTCCAAGGTTTTATCCAATATCCCTAACTGCATGTGGGACATATATACTTTTACTCCTAATGTCGGTAGGATTAAGAAGTGGCACATTATCCAAAATATTCCCCCAAGATGCTCTAACAAATTCCCACATGGGAAAATATTATATTATTAATGGACCAATCACCTAACCGTGTGTAATTTGGAATTTGATAATAATTGGAACAGTGAAATGCACCATGCATCGCATGCACTGGATCCGCGGAATAACTCGAGCGACGCACGCATGGTTACTCCGAAATAACGCGTGCGTCATATGCAAATTGCATGCACACACTGGAATTCATCTTCTCAATATTTTCTAAGGCACACGATCTGTGAAATACAACATGCGACGCCCGCAAATCACATGAACACACTGAAAATTGCATTCAAAATTTTGGTTAAGTCTTTATCATCCTATTCTTTCATCCCTTGCCTTTTGTAGTGTATTTCTAATAAATTTTTGGCCTTTAAATCATCAATATATCACCGTATTTAGCTCACAAGGCCTCCTACAATATTACACACCAAAAATTAAAGATCAAAACAACACAATATTCTCAACGATGTATCAAAAATAAAAGCTGAGATAAAGCAAATTCGCAATGATCTTCCACTTATTATTTCGACTCTTGACTTAATCAAATTAAACTTTGCACATTATAAACAAGTTATTCCACTCATAAGTACACATTTAAAATGTTTAAAATAAATTAAACACATTAGAATCCACCGAAACCAACTAGACACACACCTAGCTCAAGCTAGTAAAACTAGTTTTCTGGGTTGAACTCTAAATTACTCAATTAAGCACAAACTGGTTTGAAAAATACTCTAGACATTGTAATCACACACTTGGACACTTAAATATTTATTTATGTCAATATTAACACATTAAGCACACGAATTGCTCTCAAAACAAGGCAAAATAAGCTAGAATAATGATACCAAAGTGTATAAAACCACCTCAGATCAAAGCCCTCAAACAAGAATCCACTCCGACCTCAAGCCACAATTGGTACCAAGTCATACCATTGGATTACAAACAAGCTATTAACACTTGTGACACCAATTAAGTGACATTCAATGGTGTGAACTTTGAGGGCTTATGAGCGTAATTTTCTAACCTTTAACTTGATTATTGTTTTTATTTTTGTTATAGTATTTATTTTCTAGGTACTATGGCATCGAGAAGGTAACCATGGGAGATTTGATGGCTGCCATAATGTGTTAATAGCCGGTTGGGATCCCTTGAAGAAAGAATGAAAGGGATGAAAAACTCTCTTACAAAGAAGTTGGATAAAATGATAGAGCATCCAAAATTTCCTAGATCCACCCTTTCCAAGAAACCAAGTATTCAAGCTCCCTTGATGGACATGCTCCAAATAAACTTCAAGGTAACAAAGTTAACTCTTGCACTTTAGTGAATGAGGCTAGTAGCCAACTAAGTGTGAATAATAGCTTATCTTTAGGTGAGCCTAATGTCTCTTTACTTCATGATGATAATGTACAACTTGAGATTGTGGATACACTAGTTAATCCTAATGATAACAAAATTAACTATTCTAGCAAGATCGATTTATGTCCACCTAGTGTTGAAGCCATTGTGATGAGTGGTAGTATATTGTCTTGTGGAAGTCATGAGGACCAACTTGTGTGTGAATCGAGCCCATCACTTGGGAATGTTTGTGAAGTGTTTAAAGGACCTCAACTGAATGAAAATTTTGAAAATGTTGGTCGATTGAATAAGGATGACCCTCTAATTACCTTTGTTGATAACCATGCTAGTATAGAGGGCATAAATAATTGTATTGGTGGTAATCTTGGGAAAAGAGGTATTTCTAAGCCCGTGTCCATGGACACTCCACCCATTTGATCCCGGTGATCATCTAAAATATGGTGGTTCTTCTTCATACCATATTGTGCTTGGGCAAGAAGACAAGCCAACCATGGGTGAGGTTGTTGGAACTCATCCCTATGATGGAAAGTCTTTCTTGGAGATTTCTAATCTACCTGAGAGTCCAAAGTTGTGTAAGGGAAGGGCCTCCAACAAAGTTGAGTGCTATAGAGGGGTTAAGAGCTTATTGAGACTTAGATTCTATGTGAGCCTTCAAGAGCAGTTGATTGATAACCATGGTCCCTCTAGCATCCCCCTTTGTTCAAAGCTCTTGAACGACCAAGTAGCTCTTACTTTTTGGGGTTATACACCCTTGACGTATTACTTTGATACTTGGTTATATCAAAAGTGTATGCAACCGTGGCATGTTGTTTTGAATGATTGTGCTAACCTAACCCTCATGTCATGAGGAATTTGTATTTATTTGTCCTTCCTTTGATTTTGTAAGGTTTGGATTCGAGTAAGAATCCTTTTCAAGAAGGGAGGATGATACAATCCAGATCGACCTTAAAGCTTTAGACTACATCTCCGAGGACAATACAAAGAGGTCCAATCCATGATCAAGACAAGAGATCAAGAGTGTATTCAATGGACCCTTTTTAGGCTCCTAAGCCCACAAGGTTGGGTGTGGAGCATGCTTTGAAGAACCCATATAGGTTATTTCCAAAATAGCCATTTTTGGGTTATTTTGGTAATAAGCTAGTTTATGCAAAGGCAAACACTATAAATAGATGCCTTAGTCATTTCATTAGCAACTTTTGATGATATTTTGACTTGAATGCCCTTAGGAGTGAATTGTGAGTGTGGAATATCTTATGTTGAAAACTTGTTTAGAAACGTGGGTTGCTTGGAAACTCAATTCCCTTGAGGTCTACGTAAGAAGTTGGTGTTTAATTCACGAGATTTAGGGGGTTTTGCGCTTGATACACGCGTTGGTTCTTATTTCTTAGTAGTCTCTTTTGTCAACTTATATATCTTTACTTCTATGTATTGTGGTGTTTTTGCTTGTTTTAGTTTAGATTTCTTCTTTTGGATCTAGATCTGTATCACTCTAGGAGGGTTTTATAAGATGTCACAGTTTTTGAAATAAAAAGGTGTTGCCAGTGTTTCTCAGTATTTCCATGGTGGTACCATTGTTTCATGAATGAGTATGAGGATGCAATGCTCACAACCAATCACAATGAGTATTTAAATGACCAACCACAATGAGTATTTCCACCACCAACCAATATACCATCACGTGAGATAAATATCCAATCATTAAGTCCAACCATTCATAAAATCCAATGTGATCCATATGCCAATAGAGTATGAATACATCTCAATACACAATTGGTACCACAATATGTTTTTCATCAAACAAAACATAATTATTCTCATGTACACAGGCTATCAACATCACATAGGACCCCACACAGTCACATATAGCATAAAATATATCAAATCCACCAATTACATCACATATAGGCCCCGCCACATAGGCACAATACAATAAAATAGTCATTTTCCATGATTAGTTTCCACACCCTTAACATGTTTTTGTATATAATTTAATTACCTAGTGAGTTTGAAAGAGTTAAGTCATAACATATTTCAAAGGCTGAAAACTACAACAAAAGCCTTCAATCCATAATCTTACTCCTCATGAATGGACCCAAAATCAACTAATACATCAAAACATAATATCTAAGCATCAAAAAGAAGCCAACAATACCCATATTACCTAGTTTCAAGTCAGGGTCAAAACAGACCCTCGAAATGGGGTTTTGAAAAGAAGCACAAAATCATAACTTTCTTTCAAAAACATGTTTCCCATATTTTTAAGAGTCTACAGCTGAAAATCCAAGAAAAAATGAGTTAAAACTAGGTCCAAATCGAAGAAAAATCATTTTTAAAACTTTACCAGATAAAATCTTTGAAATCCATTTAAAAGTCAAAAATCGAGGTTGTTTTAAATATGAAATCAAGGGAAAACTGTTAGTTATAGGATTAAAAACTCATTCAAGTGAAAAGGGAGTGAACTTGGGGCTTAAATTGGAGAAATACCATTGCCTTACAGGTCAAAATTCTCAAATTCCATACTTTGATCCAAGTTTAAAACAAGAATTTGATGTTTAGGATGGAAGAAATTAGTTGAAAAGAGTGTAATGGAGCTTACCCAAGCTTTGAAATAAATAAAGTGGATCAAAACCATGAAATCCTAAACTCCAAGTCTCAAAAATGGTGAAAATAGCGAAAACCAGGTATTTATATACATAGGCTTTGCGATCACGATCTAGGGTCGCGATCACGGTACCTCGTCTGTCAAGGGTATCGAGATCACAAAAAGGGTATCGCAATTATGTTACCTCAACTGCGGGCCCAATCGTGATCATGTAGGAGCATTGCGCTCATGGGCACCTGATAATTAGTGCACCAGCTTGGGACTTAATACTACACTTCTGCAACCCGCAGATCATAGAACGGGTTATCACCATTGATGTGCGTGTCATGCAGAGCAGCCATGATTTGGAGACTTAGAGTGAGCTCCTAACATTTTAAGTATTACTTATCTCTCTTTAGTATTAGATAGTCTCTATATTGTATTCAGAGATAAGTTGTATTAGTGTAATTCCATTGTTATTTCACTTTTATACTCTTGTTATATTAGAGGCTCTTGTACTGATACCACCAGGTTTTGGCATTTATTCATGTATTTGAACTATTGTTTTATTCATTTCACATTCTTTTCTTATTTTATTTGGTAGTTCATTACTAGCCATTACGACTACGGATTTGGCTTGTCTACAGGTGGGATATAGTAGGCACCATCATGATCCAAGAAATTAGGTCATGAAATGAGGCTCGCCGACTGGGTAAAGGCTTCATATCTCTACTCTCGTAAGACCTAATCAACACCATTTGTATAGAAAATAGTGAAACATGACTTAGACCATAAGGTATGAAAGAAACTCGCACGATAAGAAACAAAATAAGGGAAATTTCCTAAAGACATCCTATAGTGTAACACTCCGCATTTTTGAGCTAGAAATCGAACTGTCATTCCTACAGGTGTAAACTCTAATTCCATGATTTATAGTTGAATACATGTGTCATGATCATTAGACCAGTGTGAAGAGTACTTATGATATAAGAAAATGTTCATAGGAATCACTTAGAGCAAAGTTGAGCTAAGAGCATTTGATTCGGCTAAATTTTGGTATTTGATTCTACAAGGAGAATCTTTGAACATGTATAACTTTTTACATATGTGGAATTTGGCATCTCAAGACCCATCAAATTGTATATAATTAAATTATTTTTCCAACGATACTAATTTTGCCTTAATCCGATACAAAAGTGAAAAGTTATGACCATGCTAAAGTCATGTGTTGCATGGCAATCTCAAATAGCCGCGGGATGAGGTGTGCTATTAGCGTGCGCAGCACAACAAAAGAAAAGTGCCAAAAGTTCCTTCGTTTGGACTTATATTAAGGGCGTTGAAGTCTTTTCACACCCCTAAATCGTTTCTAATCCTTCTTAACAAATAAATGGTCTTTAAAACACGTTATTTCCCATTTTTCATGATATTAACTCACGTAAACCCTTTCCCTCCATACAAGAATAAGAAATTCAACCTTTCTCTCTAAGAATTCAAGCATCTAAGCTCCAAGTTCAAGTTTACTTCAAGGATTCAAGTAATTGAGGTATGTGGGGTATTCATCAATGGATTCTTTTTACCCATTGAGCCCAAAAACCCTTTTTTGATTCAAGTATGAATTATACTCTAATTATGATCAACTTCCATGTAAATTATGAAATTTATCCATGTTTTATCATTAGTTTTACATTTAATCCATGCTAATAGTTTTATCCCATGTGAATCATGTTCCTACATGCTTGAAGTTCCAAACTCCTAGGTTATGTTCAGTTAACATCATGTCAAAATTCTCAAATTAAGCTTTAAACTGTATAAACATGATACTTTCCCGAGGTTAACTTATTTCTATGTTTACATTCATGAAATTTATCAGATTATTGAAATATCTCATGTTTTGGGTCTTTGAATTATGATTTTACGTCGTTGTTTTAAGTGTTGTTATCGACGTTTTGTAATCATTCAGTGCTAGCGGGTTATGAACACCCGATACCTACATGTTTATTTATGTTTTAGACCTTTCAAGTAATGAATCAGTCAACTCGTGATTTTATTGTTAAACTCAGTTTGTTATGATCATATTGAGCACTATCAGTTTATATATTTATAATTACTTCAGAATCTGTATTCCCTGTTGTTTTCAAAAACCCATGAACTGAGCTTATTAGTTATCAATACATGCACCAGTTAGTATTTTAGTGTCTTTCAATTGGGAGTAGGATTTAGCACCGAGTGGGAAGTATGGGTTTAGCGCATCCTTCTTCCCCAGAAACTATGTGCCACCGTAGGTTTAGGGGCCTCGCCAAAAAGTGTTTCCCCTTGCCCAATATGGGCTTAGTTTAGTGATCACTCCAGTTCAAGTTGTACTCCGATGGCAAGGATAGAATATCTCTCCTCAACGTGGGTCAGCTATTGGACTCTATGATAGCTCACATGGTTTATGTCGGTTGCATAATAGCTCCCACAGTTTCAGTCAGTATTAGTTTATCCTAGTTCAGGTTTGCTTGACCAAGTAATCAGATTTCAGTAATTGTTCAGTCAGTTTTACAGAATATTCATGTTATTCATATCATGTCAGTACATGCTATACTTAGTCTTGCGTTCTTAGTTTTACATGTTCATGTTTTCATGCTCAGTATCCATACATGATTCTTAGTTCAGTTTTGTAGTATGTTCAGTTTTACATGAGATTTACATACATATTCATGTTTTACCGCGTTCCAGCTTATAGATTTGTTTTAGATCATGATTTATAATCATACTATGACTTAAAGTTTTCATGTATAGTCATGTTTTAAATGCATGTTTTAGCAAATAATTTATATACTCAGTTTTAAAGCATATTTTAAATATTTTCACAATTTAGTGCATGTCTCCATATACTCAGTACAATCCAACGTACTGACCATATATATGCGTTTGTGGATACATCATTTATAATGTAGGTACCATATATAGCTCATACACCAGGGTTAGACAGTTCTCAGTTTTTAGCCAGCAGGTGATGAGTTCTCCTATTCAGGAACTCTACTCATTTGTAATTCATGTACTTGTTGTATTTTGATTATTCATATGTATTGATTAGCGGTAGTTGGAAGCATGTCCCAACTATCTACAGTCATTATAGTAGAGGCTTCATAGATAGTCAGTCAGAGTCATGATATCTAATTTAAATTCTTCCTTCAGATTGATTATGTCATAAACTTTATCAGTATTACATTCATTCTTTTTTATGATTATACTTTCGCTCAGCAAATTTAGCTTGTATATAAATTTTAAATCAGTTGCTCACGCATCATGCCAGTACATGGGTTAGCTTAGGATCACTTGTGGTTCCAAGCACCGTGTTATGACTAGAGGGTAGTCTCGGGTCGTGACAAACTTGGTATCAGAGCACAAGGTTTAAGTGTCCTAGGGTGTCCATGAAGTCGTGTCTAGTAGAGTCTTGCGGAACGGTATAGAAAAGTCTGTACTTTTCTTTGAGAGGCTATAGGGCATTTAGGAAATATTTCCCTTCTTTCATATCTCAGATCGTGCTGTAGAAAGATTCTCTAAGAAACCTATACAAATTCTCATCATGCTCTGTTCATGTCAACTCTGCCTTATTTTCAAGGTAACAAAAACAGTTAAGCTTAAATTCCTATCGATAAAATTTTCTCAGACAGTCCCCACAGACAGCTATGGGATTGCATGTTGGCTCAAAAAGTATTCCAACGGTTTCTTTATGTTTCAAAGTATAAAGTATTTCATTCATGTTCATGAAAATCATGCACTAAGCCAAAGTCAGATGTACCCTCAGATCCCTTCTCAGAATCCTATAATAGCAAATGACCTAGAGTTAGAAGCATGAACCTAAAAGTTTAGCAGCAGTAAAGTATGGATAGTGTTTATCTAGATTTAGTAGATTATGTATCCATGGGGCTAGTTGTATGAACAGTGAATCAATAGGCTTGAAATAGTGCATGCAAGAATTTAAGTTTGTTGATTCAAAACTATATGTTGTTGATATGGGAATGTTGGTGTAATGGTAATTCTCATGGTTTAGGGAAAATAAAAGTTTGGAGATGTGATATTAGTAGGATGTGAAGGAAAAGAGGCAGATTATATGTTTAGTAAGGCAAGTATGTTGTCAAGAAGGGTTTAAGTATGTGATAATTGCTGAAGCTAAGGAAAGCTAAGGATAGTATATATTAAGAGAGTGCTCAAGAATGAAGTTAGTATAGTTCGTTAAAAGTTTGGGAATATCCATGTTAAGTGTTAAAATATAAGTTTGAAATTTGGATGATTGAGCTAATAGAAAGAAGAGTTAAAGTTCTAGATGGTGTGAACTCATGGTATGGTGATATTCAGGAAGATTCTAAGTTAGTAAGTGTCCAAGTTATAATATGATGACTAGTGGGGCTATAGAAAGTTAAGAGTTGTATCTCAGAAGGGAGTACTAGCAGCAGGTTTTACACTTTCAGGTGTAGTCTTTTAGGGTGAGTTTATTATTTATGTGTATTTGTTATATCTCAGACTCTAGAATAAGTAGTTCCAATTTAGTTTAGAGTTTATTAAGCGGTTCCATACACTTTTAATGAAAGTTTAAATCTAAGGGAGAGATGATAGAACAAGGAACCAAGTCAAGCTCTCAGATTCTTGTAGTGATGCCAGTGTATTGTAGAACAGCGGTAGGGGAGGAAGATACCCGACCCATTCTTATCTCAGTCATCACGACATTTACTCATGCCTTACAAGTCAGCTCTGTGATTATAGCTCATTCATGCACTTCATAGAGAATCATGTAAGCTCCCAGTTTCTAGTATAAGGAGTTTCAGTTTGCTCAGCAGTACGAATCATATTCCATGAATTCATGAACCCAAACTCAGGTCATACAGCTCATGACTCATGTACCCATGCTTTACAGTATGTTTAATTCCATGTACTCATGCTACACTTCTAAATGACTAGTGAAATTCAGATTAGGTCTTGTATGTCCTCAGTTTAGATCTCTTTAATGAACTTATGCCTTTGATACTCTATTTCTCAAGCCTCAGTTAAGTGTCAAAGTTATTCTTTCATGCTTTAGGACCTCATGTTCTAACCTTTCAGTGACCTCTCCTAAATGATTCTTTTTGAGAAAAGATTATGGTATGCTTGTTTAGTCCAAGACTATAAGTGTGAAGAAAGATTGAGGCAAAGCTTTTGGTACATATCATGGTTAGTTGAGAATTCCATGTGTGTCTTCTTGGGGATAGTATATGGAAGTTATTATTGATAGAGGTGTTAGAGAGTGGGGTAAAATTCCAAAGTGGGTTGATTTAACAAAAGTTTGTGTGTGGTTATAATGATAGGCTTGAATGTCATGTTGGTATATAAGTTCATGGATGCATTATGCATTAGTGAATTCCTAGCAAGAGGTTAAAGTTAGTTGTTGAAGTGGTAATCAATATTAATCTTGAGATGAGAACATCAAATACAAGTAAGGGAAGATAGAACAATGGATAGGTAACAAGTCAAATAGAATATACAATCACATCACAAGCATAATAAGGTAAACACAATAGAATGATGATGATGATGATGTAATGCATGAGGTTATCGCACAACCTCAAGGTCGTCGTACAACCTCTAAGACCATTGCACAATCTCCGTATACACCTACGAGCTAAAGCTTCCCGTCATAGGATCTATAGGGGTTAGTCAACTCATATATAATCTATATATTTTTTGTCATAAAAAGGTATTGTTAGTGTTTCTCAGTATTTCCACGAAGGTACCATTATTTCATGAATGAGTATGAGGATGCAATGCACAAAACCAACCACAATGAGTATTTTCACAACCAACCATAATGAGTATTTCCATAACCAACCAATATACCATCATATCAGCCAAATATCCACTCATTATTTCCGACCATTCATGAAATTTAACGTGATTCATACGTCAATATAGTATGAATACATCACAATACACAATTGGTATGACAATATGTTTTTCATTAAACAAAACACAGTTATGGACCCCACACGGCTACATATAACACATATTAAATCAAATCCATTAATTACATCACATATAGGGCCCCCACACGGTCACAACACAATAAGATATCTATTTTTCATGATTAGTTCCCACACCCTTAACATACTTTTGTATACAATTTAACTACCCAACCCAGTCTGAAACAGTTAAGTCATAACCTACCTTGAAGGCCAAAAACCACAAAAAAATCCTTCAATCCACAATATTACTCCTCATGAACAAAACCAAAATCAACTAAAACATCACAATATAAAATCTACGTGTCAAAAAAAAATCAACAATACCCATATTGCCTAGTTTTAAGTCGGGGTCAAAATGGACCCCAAAATGGATTTTTTTAAAAGAAGGAAAAATCTTAATTTTGTTTCAAAACTATGTTTCCCGTATTTTTAGGAGTCTACAACTGAAAATACAAATAAGGTCCAAATCGAAAGAAAATTACTTTTAAACTTTATCGGGTAAAATCTTTAAAATCCATTTAAAAGTCAAGAATCAAGGTTGTTTTGAAGATGAAATCGAGGAAAAACTGATAATTATAGGATTAGAAACTCATTCAAGTGAAAAAGGAGTGAACTTGGGTTTAAATTGGAGAAATACCATTTTTAGGCCTTATCGGCCAAAATTTCCCAATTCCATATTTTTATCCAAGTTTTAAACAAGAATTTGATGTTTAAGATGGAAGAAATTAGTTGAAAAGAATGTAATGGAGCTTACCCAAGCTTAAAAATAGAGAAAGTTGCTCAAAGCCACGAAAACATATGCTCAAAGTCTCAAAGTGGTGAAATATGGAAAAAACCATGTATTTATATACCCAGGTTTCACAGTCGCGGTCTAGGGTCATGTCGCGGTACCTCTCCTACCAAGGGTACTACGATCACAGAAAATGTTATCACGATTGCTAAACCTCGATTGCAGGACCAATAGTGATCGTGAGAGGAGCATTGCGATCGCGGGTGCACAAAATAATTAGTGCACTAGCTGGGGACTTGGCACTACTAAAAAAGTTATAAAAAGAGATTTAAAATAAGAGACCTCAAAAGTAGGTCGCTAATGAGGTCGCTTATCCCCTCAATTTATTTTTTAATTTCTTTTTAAATAAAGAGACCTCATAAAGTCGCTAAATGATAAAAAAAAATCTTCAACATAATAATAGGGACTTCAAGAGGTTAAAAATAAAATGCGAGAAAAGTTAGCATCAAAATAATTAAAATTATTTAAAAGAAATTATAAAATATAAGGTGGATCAATAATATTTTAAATAGTGCGACCTCACAAGGTCGCTATTATTTTAAAAAATTGATATTATTAAGAGTAATCATGTATTAGTAGTAAAGTAAAAATATTTATTTATTTTTTAATATTTATTATTATATTTAAGATAAATAGAAAACCTAAGAGCAACTCTTTCAAAACTTCTACTATAATCTCAAATCTGATCCCTTCTCTCTCAAAACTCCTTCAATTTTACTACTTGGGAGTATTTCCAATATGAAATTTGGAATGTATTCAACCTTGTTGTCCTCATCATCTTGAATTGAAGCACCCTACTTAAATCCAACCCTCTGTCTCAAAGTTCTCTCGTCCAAATCCTAAATCCGTCAGCTTTTTCATTCCAAGTAAGATTGAAAGCTTTGATTTTTCCTTATTTATGTATAGCATAGAAAGTGAATCTATGAACTTTTTGGGTCTCCTTTAATTTTTCCAAATTGTGAAGATTGTAAATGAATAGTTGGGGATTTTGTTGTCTTATCTTAGAATTGCGTTTCTATGCTTTCCAATTTCTTGTTCTTGTTTCAAAACTGCATTTTCAGATTGTGAATATATGTTTTTTGATCGAATAGTTGTGGGTTTTATGTGATTTTTCAAATTGATTTCCGAATAGTTGGAGTTTTATGCGATTTTTAGAATTGTGAATCTGATTATCTAGAGAACCTAACAACATATAAGTAAGACATTTTTGCATAAAATCACAAAATAGCTATTTAGGAAGTATTTTTTTACAAGAGGTTCAACTACCTTTTGTAAATCCAAGGTTGTTTGTGAGCTTTCACAGATTAAAGATGGTTGTTGTATTGGAGGATGACAACGTAGGTGTTTGAATGTGAAAAAAAATTACTCATTTTTTGTGGTTAAAAGGCAAACAGGATGGATCCAGTCATTTTTTACTTTTATCAAGTTGTTGCTTTTCTATTTTGATTTCTTTATATATAGTGTTTTTTTTTGCTAATGGAAAGAAAAAGAACAGTTTATCATCTTACAGTACTTTCTTTTTTGGTTGGTTGGTTTTTTTTAACATATTTAACTGGGCTTAGTGGAGATGAAGAAGAAGCTAAAGATTGGTCATTTACTATAGTCACACATATAATAATGAAGAGAAAAGAAAAAGGAGATATGCATTTATCATAAATGATGTTTTTGCTGGATTATTGTTGTTTTCTTATTCATTTTTACAATTTTTGTTGATATAGAAATGGATACTGGAGTGTAGTATAATTTAATCAGCCCTTTTAATATTTTGTTACCTAGATTTCAATTTTTTCCCCTAAATTTGTTTAGGAAAGTTGGTCTCTCTGTGTGGGGGGGAGTATGTTTGCTTGTTCAATCAAGTTTTCAAATTTAGCTAAGAAATCTAAAGATTAAGTTTTTTTAGCTTGTATTACTGGCTGTTTGGAAATAAATTTGAGACCAAAATATTTATTAATCAACATTTCTAAACCGAGGTCTATCGGAAACAACCTCTTTTCCCCCATAAAGGTAGCAATTAGTCTGCATACGTCTTATTCTCTTTGGACCTCACTTGTGGAATTACACCGGGTATGCTGTTGTTTCAAGACATTGCAGAATAGATACAGATGATTCCTATAGATAATCCCAACTAGTTTTGAATTGAGGTGTAGTTATTTTTGTACTAATTCTGGAATATTACTTTACATCCTTCTGTAATTATTCCATCTTTTTGACAATTAACAGGGGGAAATGAGCTTTTAAAATTGTTCAAAATGCACATCCGTTTAACTTTATTTCTTAAAGATCATAATGTTGTTGTGAAACTTGTTTATTTTTATGATTTTGTTTCACTTGTAATGCACCTTTTGCCTTCATGTTTGTTAGTACCGTTCTGTTTAGAACTCACTATTTCCTTATTGGTAATTCGTGAAAGAAAAATATGAATGTCCTCATTTCTTTTCTTTGCATAATCCAACTTTATGAAAGCAAGTTCAGCTTAATGTATTTGGTACTTAAAATCTACGGTGAAGGCAAAGTCTGCTTTGGATTATTTTTCCTTAGGTCGAGGGTCTACTGAAAATACTCTCTACCTCTAAGGTACGGTAAAGGTCAGTATAATTTCTATCTTTCCCAGACCCTACTTTGTGGGACTATACCTTCTTTGTGGGACTATACTGAACATGTTGTTGTTGTTGTAATAAGAGTCATTAGTTTTGCGACATCTATGACTTCCATTTGAATAGTTAGAAGATTGAATTTTTTATTTGATATATGCCATGTTTCAGTGTAAGTTTTGGACTACCTGGTACAGAGAACATTAGTGTTGTTTGTAGATCTAGATGAAGTGCATCCCCGACTTTCTGATTTTACTCATATTGACTAATTTGGCTTCTAGATATTTTTGACCCTTAATTTATCATCCTTCCTAACCTGCTTAAAGCAATCTTTTATCGGCCCTTGCTTATATTGGTTCTTCGTGTTTAGACTTCTTCACCTTTAGTCATGGCTCACTATTATTGATGCAAACCTCACTTTATGTTCTGTTGAGAAAACTTCAAATACACTTCTATACATTTTGAGCTGAGGGTATATTAGAAACCACCTCTCTACCTCTGTGGTAGGGAGAAGATTTGCACACACTTTACTTTACCCTCTTCGACCTTACTTATTGGGAGTACACTAGGTATGTTGTTGTGTTAGTCGCTTTCAACATCAACGATAATTGTATTTTTATAACTGTGGTATTCAAGTTAACTTGCACGCTCCTTGACTAAATCTTATGACTATTTATTGAAAGTAACAATTTTTTTCAAGCCATAGATTGCCAGACCAGTGTTCTTCTTTCTGTGTTTCTTCATTTACTTGCTACAGTCAGTTGGCAGCCTAGAAGTGATTATTTATATTTGCATCCTTCTCAAATCTCAAGTGAGGGACAACCTACTATTTAAGATCCTTCATATCCAATATTCATTAGGCGCCAAAGTAGGAAAAAAGCATACTCTATTGGAGAGAAATGATATATTTTTTTGGAAAATTTTGAAAAAGATTTTTTTTTGTTCAAAGGTTTTCACTTTCAGTTAGTGTTTTACTTTCTCTTGTAGTGAGTATGCCTACAAAAGTTGAGACATAATGTTGTAACATTGACATTTTATTGTAAAGTTACTGAATACAATTTCTGTAAACATGACAAATTGTCCTGCTCTTTTTGTTATTAGTCAGTTTGGCAGTCTTAATAGTGTTGTTATTTTTCGCCTTTTTACCCTAGGGGATGATAGGGATATGTCTTATGTTACATCTGTTTGCATATTAGTTAACACCGGGAGAGTAGTTAGAGATGTAGATACTTACAACAATATGGTAATGGTGTTATTGTTCTCAGCTATGATCTATAGGCTACACACACAAGGAAGAAGAAAGCCCTAGAAGATCCTGATGTTTGGGTTGAGCCACGAGCTCAACTTACCTATGTAAGTTTCTATTTTTAGTAGTAATTACTTTACTTTCTAAATTGACATTCTAATATTATTATCATTAAGTTCAGAATCGGTATCCTTTATCCATACAAGATTTTCGCCAAACTCTGCCAGAAGATAGTCGAGACCAGTCATTTAACCAAGAGAAGAATAAGAGAATATGGTTAGATGTGGTTGGTAGCTCGAGTAGGTATGGATATGTTTATGGCTTGCCTCAACAAACCTTTCATGAATTTTATTCAGAATTAGAAGGCCTCCGTAGTTCTCCGGATGATGAGTCAAGGGGGTCAATTTTGGCTTCAAAGTAGCAGATTACTGAGCTATCTAGCTAATCTAAGGCTTAGATGGATAGATAAAGACAAAGGGATATACAGTATGCAGGAATGAAGGCCCGATTCTATGTATTACTTGGTTCGGGTGGGGGATTCCCCCTTGTCCCAATGATGCAGTTCGTCCTCCTCGACCTCTCCAGTCTCTATCTATTTCACATAGAGTATATGGTCAATACAGAGGTGTAACTGAGAAGCCCAACAGTGATGAAGATGATGAGGTGTTGTGTTAGATAATCTAAACTAATGTACTTTATGGTGGTTTATTTGAATTATTAAGTGTTTTTGAATGCATGGAAACTTTAAAGTAGTCTGAATAATAGTATTGAATAAATAACTTGCTTCTATGTTATTTTCGTTCAATTTCAAGGTATTTAAATTTAATTTTCATTTAGTATTCATTGGATTATATTTATTATTTCCGTTTGTTGTAATTTGATTGATTGGTGGGAGCTCTTGGAGCTCGATTTAATTGATTATATTATATATATTATTGAATTGAACTAAAATTGCAGGTATTTGTAAAAGTTGTTATTGCCACTAGATTTTTATCTTTATTTTTTTTTCTAGAAAAGAAACCTCATGAGGTTGCTATTTTGCATTTTATTTTTCAAAAAATGCATAAAAGCTACCTCATGAGGTCTCTTTTTCACAATTTTATTTTCCACATGCTCAAATAAGAGACTGCAAGAGGCCGTTTATGCTTTAAAAAATAAAAAAAATAAATTTAATAGAGACCTTATGAGGTCTCCTTTAATAAATTGATAATAATAATAATAATAATAAATAGTTTAGAGACCTCACGAGGTATCTTCTTGAAAACCTGAAAAATAATTTAAGTGACCTCGTGAGGTCGCTTTCTAGCGACCTCATAAGGTCTCTTACAAAAAGTGACCCATGTTTTAGAAACCATCAATTGAGCTCACTTTTGAAGTCTTCTTTTAGAAAAGAGACCTTTTTTTAGGTCTCTTTTTACAGTATTTTTAGTAGTGTAATTTTTTAAGTCTCCACGGGCCCCTCGAAATTCATATGAAATCCCGTAAATGTAAATGAACTATGCTACCCTATTAATTTTGATGCTCCAGTTTGATCCCTGAAATCTAAAATCACAACTTTCCAAACCGAGGATCGAAATGAGATTTAAAAGTGATGAAACCACACTAACCATGTTACCATTCTAAAATCGACGTTCTGAATCTGCTGGCGCAATTCGTTCTTCCATCAATCGCACGGATCAAAAGATAATAGCTTAAATCAATTATACGGCTCTCAAAGCCGCCAAAAATCACAAAATGGCACCAAAATACATTGGGACCGTGCCAATCACCTCCACACTCTAAAAGTACTACAATGCAACTATGAGAAGGGGTAAAATAACCCAATCATACATTTTTCATAAAAATTCAGGTGATTACATAAGGAGTTCCCAATAAAGGAAAAAAACATTCTCTAAAACGAACTAACAAAACTTGACAAAAAATTGAAACAAATACATAATTTAAATTTTTAGAAATATTGAGAAATTGTTGAACTATCTTTAACTACTATAATGTAACAAAAATAACCAAACCGTAAGAATAAGAAAAAAAAAACAATTACAAATGTTAAGGGTAAATCTCAGGAATAGGCCCAAATTAGGGTAGCTTTCAAATTTTAGCCCCAAATAAAAAAGGCCAAAATTCAGAAATAGCATACTTATTCCCTTAATTATGAGTTTTATAGCAACAGTTTCATAATTACATAATATAGTAAGTTGTATTTTGTATTTTTGCAAACTGTTGCTACAAAAATATAAATACATATGATTTTTATTGTCCTTATGATCGATATGTATTTTGTATTTTTGCAAACTATTGCTACAAACATACAAATACATATGCTACAAAATGTAATTTGATAAAAGTGTTGTTATTTTTTGTAATTTAATACTCAAGTATGCTACTTTATGTATTTTTTCCAATAAAAAAACTTCCTTAAAATAGTCTTTACCTATTTACTAATATTTTTTTTAACGAAATTATCCCTAACCAATGGAGTAAATTACATAAATGATCCTCATAATGGATAACAACTCCATATTTTTATCCTTCAACTTTTATTTTTTTTTCTCTTTTTAACTTTACTTTGATATTTCTTTTTTCTTTTTGATTTTTCTAAACCTTTTTTTTTCCTTTTTTCCTCTCAGCATCTTTTTTTGTTTATTATTTTACTTTAATTTTTTATTTTTTCTTTCCTCTTTTTTTTTGTTCTTTTTAGTTTTTCTCAACCCTTACTTTTTTTCTCTTTATACCTCTCAACGTCTACTTTTATAAAAAAAAAAAACTTTTTTATTTTTCTTTGATTTTTTTTTCTTTTTAAATTTTTCTCTACCTTTATTTTTATTTAATCTTTTTTTTTATCAACCTTTATTTTTTTTCATTCTCTCTCAACTTCTACATTTTCTTTGATTTTTATTTTTTCAATATTTTTCTTCATTTTCTTCTTTTTCCGCAAATTTTATTATTTTTGTTCTTTTCTTCGATTTCTTCTATTCAAGTTACATCTCATGAGTAAGAGTTGATACTATCACATTATAAAGACAAGACTTATGACTTTCAAAAAACAAACTACGTTTTATGGGCAAGAGTTGACACTACCACATTGTAGAGGTAAGACTTATTACTTTCAAACAATAAATTATGCCCCACGGGCAAGAGTTGACTCTACCACATTATGTTTTTATTTATGAGATGTTCTACAATTATTGCCTTAGAGGCAAGACTTAGCTCAAGGACTTTCAAACAACAAGTTATGTTTCATGGGCAAGAGTTGACTCTACCACGTTATGTTTTCATTTATGAGATGTTCTACAACTATTGTCTTAAAGGCAAGACTTAGCTCAAGGACTTTCAAACTACAAATTATGCCCCACGAGAAAGAGTTGACTCTACCACGTTATGTTTTCATTTATGAGATGTTCTACAACTATTGCCTTAGAGGCAAGACTTAGCTTAACGACTTTCAAACTACAAATTATGCCCCACGAGAAAGAGTTGACTCTACCACGTTATGTTTTTATTTATGAGATGTTCTACAACTATTGTCTTATAGGCAAGACTTAGCTCAAGGACTTTCAAACAACAAGTTATGTTTCATGGGCAAGAGTTGACACTATCATATTGTATTTTAATTTATGAGATGTTTTATAACTCTTACTTTAGAGGGAGGACTTAGCTCAAGGACTTTCAAACTACAAATTATGTCCCACGAGCAAGAGTTGACTCTACCACATTATGTTTTAATTTATAAGATGTTCTACAACTATTTCTTTACTGGAGTCAACTCAATCTTCTTCCAAGAAATTCAAGGATTTTTCATAGATTTCTCCAAGTTATTCGAGAATTAAGTTACCCAAGTCAAGGGCATCAAGAATCTTGGTCTAAAAGTGTGAGAAAGAAGTTCCAAACAAGTTTCTACATCTCTAAAATTATAATTCAAGGTATGTGGGGTTTGAACAAAAACACTCATTTCGTTCTTGTGCCTAAAGATTTACTTTCTATTATTGATTTACATGATTTTGCAAGTGGGTCTACACCCAAATTTCTTTATTTATGATTTATGAGATTTGAGTTGAATAAGTCTGATATTTATGATTATTTCACCATCATATTTCTTAAATTGAGAATTTATTCCATGAGTTGTACATTGTCATTACGTATTGATGATTTCTAAGCGATTTAAGACAAGTGTCATGAGTTATGCCTTTCCATGATAAATTAGACTATTGAATATATATATTGATATTTGAAATTGAAAGTCAAGAATGAGTCCTATGATGTTTCCTTGAAGCTTTTGATATTTGAAAATGATTCGAAAAGAAAATGTACTTGATGTTGAGAAAGATTGTGTTGAGTTTAGTCGGGTTAGGAATCCACAAGATGTTTATGATTTACAGATGAGATATATATTTATGTTTTGGTCTTTAAAATAGACCCATGAGTTGATATTGATTAAGGTGGATTTTCTAACGCGTTTTGAGCTGAGTCTGGGAGGAGTATTTAGCACTGAGCGGGAAATGTGGTATTTCCCCGAAACTACGTGCCTCCGTAGGATTGATATTGATAATTGTGGGCCAAAGTCCGAGTATGGGATTGTGATAATGAGATTAAGGTTGTACTCCCTGGCAAGAGTACAACACCCCCGCCAATGTGGGGTTCTCTCCTTAGGAGGGCAAAACATTGGACTCCATGCGGTTCATATGGTGTAGTTATGTCGGTTATAAGAAACTCCCACATCCATAATGATCTAAGTACCATGAGATACCGAGTCACTCTAAGTCATGAGTCAAAGAGTTTGAGTTGAGTTAAATGATTTATGAAGCATATGTTATTACTGATGACTTACGGAAATAATGTTTTAGATGATTCAAGCGAAGAGAGTTATTATTATCAGCATGCATGATTTTCTGATACATTTATGATATTATTTAAAATGTTGCATCCACCCCCACATACTCAGTACATTCCCAAGTACCGACTCTTATACTCTTTTGTATTTTATATTTCCTCATGATATAGGTTCAGGTGCTCAGTCTCAGCAGCGATAGTGATCTTTGAGTACCTTCATCTACATTTCTATGGTTGGTGAGTCCTCATGGTTCGAGGACCCGTGTCTCCGATTTTGTCTTGTGATAGATGGTTGTTTACTTTCAGTTCAGTACGAGTCAGTTGGGGATCTATCCCAATGGCTCCTCAGTCCTATGTAGTAGAGGCTTTGTCAGACTAGTGTGCCAGCATGTACAGAGATTTTAATATTTTGTTTGTACAGAACCGTATTACTTCGTATCTCAGCATGTTCATGTCATGATTATTCTTCCTTACTTTATGATGATTCATGTCGTAGAGAGTTCTGAAAGTGATGACAGTCTTAGAGGGTTAGCTTGAGGCCACGTGTGGCCTTGAGCATAATATGATGTCTCGGGATAGGTTCTCGGGGCGTTACATTGACACTATCACATTATATTTTGATTTATGAGATGTTCTTTAACTCTTGCTTTAGAGACAAGACTTAGCCCAAGGACTTTTAAACAACAAGTTACGCTCCACGGACAAGATTTAACACTACTACATTGTGTCTTGATTTATGAGATTTTTATAAATCAAGGACTTTTAAACAACAAGTAACGCCCTATGGGTAAGAGTTGACACTACCACATTATGTCTTAATTTGTGAATCGCCCTATAACTTTTGCATTAGAGGCTCGAATTAGTCCAAGGACTTTCAAACAATAAGTTATGCCCCATGGGCCATGGGTTAGAGTTGATACTACCATATCGTGTCTTGATTTATGAGATATTCTATAACTCTTGCCTTAGAGGCAAGACTTAGCCGATAAGTTATGCCCGGTGGACAAGAGTTGACACTATCATATTGTGTCTTGATTTATGTGATGCTCTATTGGTCTTGCCTCTAAGACAAAACTTAGTCCAAGAACCTCCCAAAAGAACAAGTTACGCCCCATGAACAAGTGTTGACACTACTATATTGATTTTTGATTTATGAGATGTTCTATAACTCTTGTCTTAGAAGCAAGACTTAACTCAAGAATTTTCAAACAACAAGTTATGCTCCACAAGCAAGACTTGACACTACCACATTGTGCCTTGATTTATGAGTTGTTCTATAATTTTTGTCTTAGAGACAAAACTTATCCCAAAGAACTTCCTAACAACAATTCATACCCTTAAATTTGCTTTGATATCACAAAAATAAGATCCTTTGCGGATTATCCAATTTTTTATTTATTAGCAAAATATAATAAAAATTAATAAAAAAAATGATCAAATAAAATAGAGAAATAAAAAAAAGAGAATGACAAAAAAAACAAGAAAAAAATAAAGATTAAGAAAAAAATGAAGAATTAAAAAAATTGAGAAAAATAAAAATGAGAGGAAAAATAAAAATAAAGTTTGAAAAAAATGAGGGGAAAAAAGAGAAATGAAAAAAAAAAAGCTGAGACAAATGAATTAAAAAAAGAAAAAAATGAAGAAATAGATAATGTTTGAGAAAAAAAGAAAAAAAGAACAAAATAAAGGTTGAGACAAATGAATTAAAACAAGAAAATAAAATTAAAGCAAAAAATAAAAAAAATGAAAATAATAAAAATAAAAATTAAATTTGAGAGACAAATGAGTATGAAAAGTTTAAAAATATTTGAGGTGTAGAGGGCAAAATTATACTTGTACTATACTAAAAAGGGAAGGAAGGTTAATCTAAAAACCTTTCTTATTGGGGTCAAAAATCTAAAGTCACTCACTATTGGGGCTATAGCATGTAATTTTCTGGTAAATGTCATTATAATTTGAGCCCAGGCTTAGCATGGGCCAATGACACTAGTTTTTATAAATTATTCAGAAAACAATAATGCACTTTAAAGGAACTATAAGTATGAAACAAAAACTTCAACATACGAGATGTAAGTAACCGTTTTTAAAAGTATCACAAACATTCACTAACTAACATTGAAAACAACAATGCACTATAATATAGCTAAATGCATCACATAACTTCCAGATGTATCACAAAAACAAAACATAATTCTCTAAAATGTATCAACTCAAATAACCATACCTCTATTTGTCAAATCTCTCAGTTTTGAAATTGAACCTGTACTTGATTGTGTAGTTATGCATCACAAATAGAAGAATTGCTTTGTTTTTGTAAAGTTGTTTCACCTTAACAACCCCGTTACTGTAATCTATTATTAGTTCATCAACATTCATATCAACCACAAACAAAGCTTCAACATTATCGATTACAGCTATTGCAAGTCCAACCGACTCAACAACATGATGACACTTAATTACACCAACATCCGTGTCAAAAATATCAACACTAATTACAATATCAGTTGTTGTAATACACAATGGATATATTTAAAATCTCGATGTATGTTTCAAAATCTCAAAAAAAAAGTTTCACAGTCATATCATTATGAATCTCAATTACTGATGAATTTTCTTGAACAACTTATTTGACATGAATTTTTTCAGAGATTCATTAATTTTCAATTGAGTCGATATAGCATTCATTAATTCTAGATACGAAACTTTTTCATGAATCACAAGACCATCAACTCTATAGTTGTCATACCTAATTTTCAAAACCCAAACTCCTGAATATTGCAACAACACATATATGATTGTCATTAAATAAGATTGAAAAAATGGAGAAACGAGAAGGAAGAAAAATTTCTTTAGTTGAAATTAGTAGTGGATATGGTGTTCTTGAAATTTGAAAGTTGATCTTCTGTTTGTTGATTTTGGATATCTCATAGACTCATTTGCAATAAATTGTGTGTGATTTGTTTCCCATAATAAATGAAAATTTATTACTTCTTTATTTAAATAACTATTCTATTTCAAATGTATCACAACGTATATGTATCAAGGCATAACATATTTATCACAAAAATTAAAATTCAAGATATATAATTTAACAAAGTTATGATAAAAAGTATTATAACTGTAGCACCCCATATTTTCGGGCTAGAATTTAGATCGTTGTTCCAATACATACAGACTTGAACCCAATGATTCTATGTCTATATATGTGTGACGATCAATTCTATAGTGTGGAAAATGTCCTATTATATCAGTTGAGGTCATAAAAATCTCCTAACTCAAAGACGAGTTGAAAACGTTTCTATTGATTAAGTTTTAGTGAACGTTTCAGCTTGGGTCAACTTTAAATGACCATTACTTCTTGAACATAATGATTTACGTGGGCTACTATATATCAAAAGAAAGATCTTTGAATATTCTTTCCAACGCATTTGGTTTCACCTTAATCCGATAACGAAGTGAAAAGTTATACTCATTTTACTTCAGCATGTCAGTCTATCAATAAAGTGATGGCCTAAGCTGATAAGTCGTCAACTAAGTGACGACTTATCAGCCAAGTCGTCAGCCCAAACTAGTGAGCCATCAGTTTCAGCCTCCAAATGATTACCTAAGTTGATAGGTCATCAACTAAGTGAAGACCTATCAGCCCAAGTCATCACCCATGACCAGACTTGATCAACCTCACCTTTAAATAGTTTCAGAGGGGTATTTTGGTCTTTTTCCTCACCTTTCACGACTTAAATCAAGCATTAAACCCTATTAAGTGATAAAATATCAGTTTCTCATCACTCATAATCCTCTCCACTCTCAAGAACAAGAAAATTAGGGTTTCCTCTCAAGATCAACTCCCAAGAACAAGATTCAAGCCTTCTTTAAGAAAACCAAGAAATTATAATTCTCAATCCAAGAACGTTAAAAAAAAAGACAATTCTCTTTCAAGATTAAAGCTCTAAGGTGTGTTAGATGTTCATCCATGGGCCCTTTTCACTCATGGAGTCCAAGAATCCACCTTTTATGTTTTAAATCATGAAATTACACGTTTATAATGATTTATCTCCATGAAGCTTTTATGAATTTTGATTATACATGATGTTTACAATCTATTTTCATTGAAAGCAGTCCTTATTACATATTTTATGAATTATGTTCATGAACTTACATGAATTTTGAATCTTTATTATGTTTTCATGAAATTGTTGGTGATATTAAACCTTACATGTTTAAATGGTGTTGTTTGTTGAACTTAAACCCTAATTGGTGATCTTAGAAGTGAAATCATGCTATTTCTATAAGTTTTGAAATTATCCCCATGCTTAGTTTAAACCATGAATTGCAAGCGTTTGATGAAATGCCTAAATGATTGGGTTTTGAACAATGACTACTTATTACATGTTTACAAATTAAGATTTTGGAATTTGTTTTCAAGTGGAATGCATTATAGTATGTTTTAAATATTGTGGTTTCCATATCATGTTCATGAGAATTCGAAATAAATTCTCAGTTTATGATTTTGTCATGTGATCGTGCTATCTCATCATGTCTAGAAATATCTTCATGTTAAAGTCTTGTTCCCCGTGTATTTGATGAAATGCTTAAGTGAATAATTGTGAACAATAATTTCCTTCCATGGTTTCAAAGCTTTCACGTCACCCTGTTGTCATTGTTATCGAGTCCTGGGGGTTATGAATACCCAAAAACTTAGTTGTTTATAAAATTTTAGTAGTTATAGAATAGTTCAGATAAACCATGAGCATACTCAGCCAGTTAGCCATCATGAATCCCGTAATTAGTGTCAGTTCAGTTGGGAGTAAGATTCAGCATTGAGCGAGCCTAGGGATGGGGGCTCACCCGTTAGTTAGGACTGGGTCCTTAGAAGCAATCCCTAAGTTTCAGAACTACGTAGCCAGCGTAGGTCATGAGATATCACCCGCTAGTTTAGGACTGACACTCTCAGGGATCACCCGCTAGTTAAGACTGATCTCAGGGGTTACTCGCTAGATTAGGACTGACTCCACATGCATTGTTAGTACTTGTGGCATGGTACTATCACCCTTCCAACTGGGGTCACAGGTTGGACCCCGATCAACTCAGAGTGGGGCATGTCAGTTAGATAATACCTCCCACAGTTTCAGTTTCAATGTTCAGCTTAAAACTCACTTCAGTTTTGCTTGACCATCGCATACAGTTTATCAGTTATTAAGTTATCAGATTTCAGTATTTTAGTTACAGACTATATCAGAAACATATTATATGCTTGGTCATGCATTCTCAGATTTTTCAGCATTCACGCATTTATATTCAGTATTCTCATGCTAACCAGACAATCTCTGCTCCATGCATGCTTACTAAGTTACTTCATATCATTCAGCTAGTTATTATTTCATGTTCAGTTATCCCATGCTATTCATTCATTTGGTTATCATTTATGCACACCCATGCATCTCAGCCTTACCTCATTTAGCATACCATTACATTCAAAGTACTGGTCGCATACTCATTTTTTGCTCTATGATATCTCATATCATAGGATCGCACGCTCAGGTTCCCAACCGTACCTAGTTATCCCAGCACACCAGTAGCAGCAGCAGTGGTGAGTTCTCATGATCCGAGGACCAGTTATATTTATTTTAGTTTCTCAGTTTTAGCAGACAATCGAAGTTAGTTGGGGGCTTATCCCATCAACTCCTCAGTTATTCAGTTAGAGTCTTTCAGACTAGTACAGACAGTTAGTCAGTTTTCAGTTGTTATTATTAGTGTTGTTTTGCAGAGATTATCAGAATTATGACTTAAAACCTTATGACAATTTCAGTTAAATTCCGCAAAATAAATCTTTTATTATCAGTTTTATTCAGTGCCCACAACAGGTACCAGTCATGGGTTAGCTTGTGGTCCTTCGGGGCTGTAAGCACCATATGACGCCTAGGGTGTACTCCCGGGGCGTTACAATAACCTATTAAAAATTTAGAATTATGTAAATTACCCATATTTTAAAAAGAAAGGTTCAACTATTTTAAAATGAAGTGAGCAATCAATTTAAGCCCAATCAACGTTATGAGCCGAGGATTGTGATTCTTGTGGATTGGCGTGAACCGACTTTTCGGGTCAACACGTATAAGTGTTTGTTTAGATGGTGGTTTCCCATGGTATGGTATGGTATGGTATGGTTACCATGAGAACCATGTTTTTTTGATTGTTTGCTAAAAGACATGGTATGTTATGGTATGGTATTCCTTTCATGGTTTGGTAACCATGAAATCCCCCAATTTACTGAACCACCAAATTGGTGGTATCCCATGTTTTTTTTCCAACTATGCCCTTATATAATTTTATTTAATCCTATTTTACCTTTTACCCTATATTACTTGTTTTTATGCTTTTCTGCTCTCAATCTCTCTCTATTTTTTGTTGCGTTGTTCTTCTCTGAGTTCTTTTTCTTCGTTCGCCTACTATTCTTCTGCTGCTGCTTATTTTATCTGCAGGAATATGCTGTAAAACAAGGAGTATTCGAGTCCCTCCATCGTGGTAATGATGGTGGGGTTCGGGAAATGAAATTTTGATCCTATGGGTCTTAATAAATTACTCAGCTAGGAATTACTAAGAAATCAGTTAGAAGTTATGCATCGATGTTTTGTTCATCCGTATTTGCATTCATTATATGTTTTTTCTCAACAAATTTTTTGCTTCTGTATTTGAGCTGATATATATATGTATGCTTCTGGATGCTTTTATATATATGATTTTCTTAACAATCAGTTGAAAATTTGCATTTTTTGGCTTCTGTATTTGCATTTTATACGGGGTTCTCAACAATTAGGTAGAAATTCTGCATTGATTGTTATGATTTTCTCAATAGTCAGCTAGTTGTGCTTTTCTCAATAGACAGTAATTACACATCAATTTATTTTGCTTCTATATTTGCATTCATATATAGTTTTCTCAACGATTAGGTTGAAACTATCCATTATTTTTTTTTGTTGCTTTTGTATTGTATTTGCATTCATTTATGGTTTTCTCAACAATCATTTGTTATGGTTTTCTCAGCATCCAGGTAGAAATTATGCATCAATTGGTTCGATTTTCTCAGCAATCAATTAAAAATCGCGCATCATTTTCTTTTGCTTTTGTATTTGCATTCGTATGTGTGTTTCTCATCGATTAGGTAGAAATTATGCGTCATTATTTATGCATCCATATTTGCATTCATATACCGTCTTCTCAACATTCAGTTAGAAAGTATGCGTATACTTTCCTTTATATTTTGAGTATACATATATGCCTCTATTGTTAATGAAATGGTATGTATATGTTCCTCACACTAACGTTACAGGCATATTAGTACCCAATGTATGACGGAAGGTATAGTTGAAAAAACTTGAAAGTCATGATACGTTCAATCATTCTGGGTCAAGTTGAAATCAGTTTATTTGTATTTTTACGCTGACAACAAAAACAAATAGTATATGCCAGTGACAACTGACAACACAGAAAATTATACTCAAAGTTAATAAGAAAATACCTCTAATTATTATAAATTTAAAAATTATAATAATCAAGGGTATTTTAGTAAAATTACCCATTACGATATAGTACTATACCATCAAATCAAATAAAAAATAACAATGAATAATATAATCTATCCAAATATTATATTATACGATACTATACGTACCATACCATGTTGTATATTATGAAACCACACAAACCACCACAGAGTGTAAAGGTTTTTCTATCTTTTTTCTGCTCGATAGTATAACGAAGACAAAAATCCAAAACCCTAGAGTTTCGTATCTGTCCATTTCCCATTTCTCAGTATGCCCCCAAAAGCAGCTAAAGGTAAAGAAGTTCCTGCGGAAAGGCCCATTCTCGGCCGTTTCTCATCTCACTTGAAAATTGGAATCGTAAGCTTCTCTTCTTTTTCTTGTTTGTTTTCATACATATACACATCTGATCTCCGTTTATATTGCTGGTATTTTTTCCAGCTGGAATTTCTAGAAAATAGAATTACAAATTGCTGTTATCAATTCGCTTAGTTAGTGAATTCGATCCACTGAGCTATTACAATTCTAAAAACCCATTTCAGTAGCTTATTTACTAGATTGTACAACCTTTGATGAGGAAATTGGAGTAAAGAGTGGTTTACTTTGCATGGCACAGCTGGTTCAGCTTAACCTAAATTTGACGTTTATCTTTAGAATTGATTCACACCTATTTTTCTATATCTATAGCTGTTTGATGTTGAGCCTTGTCTATGCTCTTTCAGGTAGGATTACCAAATGTGGGGAAGTCTACTCTCTTCAACACACTGACAAAGTTATCCATTCCGGCAGAAAACTTTCCTTTTTGTACTATCGAGCCTAATGAAGCTCGAGTACACGTGCCGGATGAGCGGTTTGAATGGCTCTGCCAACTTTACAAGCCCAAGAGCGAGGTTTGTCATCCAAATTCAACAACTAACACTGGCCAGGAAAAAAGTTGATTTGCCTCTTTTTTCCCCCTTATGTAGCTGTGATGATCTATTTTTGACTCAGTCATTTATTAAATTATTCCATATGATTAAGTTTGATTTGCCTCTGGGATAGCTTCTTTTTTTTTTTGATTCCTAGTTTATCTCTTAGACTATTTTTTATAGTTCATTTTTTTAATGAATGTTTGATGATATCTAGGTGGCTGCCTTTTTGGAAATTCATGACATAGCTGGACTGGTTCGAGGTGCTCATGCAGGACAAGGATTGGGGAACAGTTTCTTATCTCACATCCGTGCAGTTGATGGCATTTTTCACGTTCTACGTATTATACTCACTCTCCATTTTGTCTTTTTTATCTATTGCTATTCTTTTCTGGTTCCTTAATAGACTTCTAGAAATGTGGTCCGTATGGTCTGAGATCATTTCTAACTGTGTCTTATATATTCTCACTGTTGAATGTCATCGTACACATTTATGCTGTTTGTCAGGCGCATTTGAAGATCCAGATATTATCCATGTCGATGACACTGTTGATCCTGTGAGAGATTTAGAGGTTATAAGTGAGGAACTAAGGCTTAAGGTAAGTTGGATCCTGCACCTTGTGTTTTTGGAATTTGTTGGGGCATCGATTCAGTTCCTCGAGGGCAGTAAGTTATTATTCTATAACACCATGATTGGATGTAACTCTATGATAGCATTTGCAGGGGGATTTTGTTGATTGCACTTGACTACTGCATTGACGAGTATCTTCTACTGTTGGGAATTGTTCTAATCACATCTTTGGGTCACTAATATATCACAATGTTCCCAATTGTATGAGTTTACATATTTATCGGGAACCAAAAGGAAGAAAACGAAAGGAGAGTGTACCTTTGAATAGTACAAGATTTGTTGCATACAGATGCAGCAAGAAAGCTGTCTCGTATTGTTTTTTTTTTTTGAGGGGGGGGGGGGGGGAGTATAAGCACTCCAATGAAAGAGGTTGTTTGGCACTTGAACAGTTTCTCTTTTATTTCTTGACATTTTTTTTTAATGAAGTAAGATGTTCCATAGATGGCAGCAAGAAGATACAAAGTAACCAATGCTAATGTTAGCCCCCTTACATAATTTTCCATTCTAAACAGGGAGTTAATCAAAAGAAGTAAAAATATGGCTTAAGGTAAAGGAAATAACTGATAAAATATAGATATGAGCCACCATTGTTTATAGGGATAGGTTGCTCCAACTAAATAGGTAGAGTAGACCTTTAGCTTTAAATGGGATGAGTTGAAATTCCAATAGAACATTTGCGATTTCTTTCTTGCCCCAGAACCCAAAAGATACAAGAGAGAATCATCTTCCAGACTTTCTTGATGACTCTGTCAGCTTTCCAACTGTTCCAACCTCAACTGCATCCTTAATGCCTCGAGGTATTGTCGAGTTTATACCCAGCATGGATAGAAACATAGATCACCTGTCTGTAGCTACTGGGCATTGTAGGAAGAGGTGATTAACTGATTCTGTATTCTGATTGCACATGTAACATCAGTTTACCAGCTGAAACTACCTCTTGCATAGGTTGTCTTGCGTGAAACAGACTTCTCTGAGAGCTGTCCATGAGAACCAAACAACTTTTGTGGGCAGCTTTTTCTTCCAAATAGTTTCCAGGGCCAAGGGCCAAGAGTCTACGATTTCATTTTGTTCACAAAGGTGTCTGTACCCTGCCTTAACAGTATAAGAGCATGGTCCAGAGCTTTTCCACCTGATCCTATCTGTGGCCTTTTTCATTCATAGGTGATTTTTCGAGTCTTCCCAGCATTTCAAAAATGCTGTCCAGCTCCCAGTCATTCATGTTTCTCCTAAACTGGAGGTCCCAAGTATTCTGTGATCTTTTTTGGGCTATGGTTGATTCGGGGTCATTGGCTAGCTTGTAGAGGGATGGGTAACTATCCATCAGAGTGGTATCGTTCAACCATTTTTCCTTCCAGAACATGACATGTAGCCAATTCCTTATCTTAAAGGTGATGTTCTGTGAGAATTCCTCTCATAAGTTGCTAATCTGTTTCCAGGGACCTACACCATGAGGTGATCTATTGCGTTTAGTGCATCAGCGACTCTGCTGGCCATGTTTAGCAGCAACCACCTTCTTCCATAGGCTAGAATCTTTATTAGCCAATCTCCCAAACCATTTCATCAGCGTGCTCTGTTATTTTTTGATACATGAAGATGGTTAGTAATCTTTTGTCAGGTAAAAAAAGGTTTCTACCGTAACACTTGTAAATTATTAACAAAAGGTATTTTTAATGCACACAGTGGTGTAATGTATGAATGTACAAGGAGCATTCATCTATAAATTAGATGATTAGAGTCCTGCATGGAGCGATACTGTTATCAGTAAATTGTTTTGTCCATTACTGAGGCATCAGTTATTGCTTGAAGTTCTTTTTGGACTAATATGCTGGATTTACTGTCAACCTGATTCTTTAGAAGGAATTTGTAGCTTAGGTAATTTAAAATGCTGGCATCTTCAACTGAATGTGCCTTGTTGCCTAAAAGTGCCTTATTCACTGTAATGATCGTATGATTCATGAAATATATTATCCTTTTGTGTAAACCAGGACATTGAGTTCATTGAGAGGAGGATAGAAGATCTTGAAAAGAGTATGAAGAGAAGCAATGACAAACAATTGAAAATAGAGCATGAATTGTGTCTAAGGGTTTGTGCCTATTTCTCTTCTTCCTTTGACCTTGTTACGACTTGCTTAGATGTTTTATCCCATTTTTGTATCTGTTTAGACTTTCTTGATCTCTGGGTGATCAAATCTTTGAAAGGTGGCAGTATGAAATATTTCTGTTTCTGGACAGTCCATTGGCGCTCTCTATTTGTAACTAACTAGATGTTTCGGTACCATCATGTATTTGTCGTCCTCAATAGTAGAAATTTAAGTCTTTAACAATTGGGTCCCCTCCTTGTAAGATCCTTTTTTAGATGCGAATGGAGACTGGTATCGGGACAGATGATTGATTATCCATCTCAGCTTAGATTGTTAATTGGACGACTTTTCTTGATTTGTGTATGTTCATTTCTGGTGGACATGTCTGTTTGAATTATAATCGTTTCAAAGGGATGATGGTGTTAGATATGTCTTCTACTACTTTTTGGTTGCTTTTGAATCTAAATTGATTTGAAAAGAAAAGGATGAACTGCTTTCTCTTGTTTTTTTTCCCTGTTAAATCTTCACACATCTTACTTCACCGTAGTTCTCCAGGTAATGACTGCAAAAATTCAAGCACTTTTTCTAGTTCATTTTACAGATAATTGAATGATTAAAAAGGTATAGATAATGGACTATGCTGTTCCTGTTTTTCTTAGGTCAAAGCATCACTCGAGGAAGGCAAAGATGTTCGTTTGGGGGACTGGAAAGCTGCAGATATTGAATTGTTGAATACTTTCCAGCTGCTTACTGCGAAACCTGTTATTTACTTGGTGAGTTTAATGATTTTAAATCCTCTTTATCTTGGCGATGTATGAAATCTGTCAGAATATATGTTCTGGAAACAGCAATGTGGTTTTCCAATACAACAACGACAACAACATACCCAGTGTATTTTCACAAAGTGGGGTCTGGGGAGGGTAAAGTGTACGCAGTCCATACCACCGGTATTACAAAAAGGCAGAATATTTTTCCTTTCTGAGTTCAGTTATAGTTAATAATCAAAATGATCCAATTTTCTTTAACCACTCAAAAGAAAGTTTATCATATGCGGCTTGGAAATGTTGTCTCCTAACTCCTTTTGAAGTGAGTGTTTGTGTGTGCGAGGGAGGGAGGGATATGTGTCACAAGTTGGGTTGGGAGATTACTCATGGAACAAATCAGGTAACGTATATGCTGTACTAGGATTATTTACGGTATCTTGTGCAACATTATTATGATCAGCCGAATAATCCATTGTGCCTACTGATTATGTGATATCATTGGCAGGTTAACATGAATGAGAAAGACTATCAAAGGAAAAAGAACAAGTTTTTGCCCAAGATTCATGCATGGTAATGATCCATCTATTGCTCTTCTTACACTTAAAAGAAAAGCTAAATTTTGAGGGATCTGTGTCATTTGATTTTTGATCAGAAGAGAAACAGTTATTTGTTTATGATATTGAGATCATTTTGAATTCTAACAATCATTATGCTGCAATACATAACACTCTCATGCCAATATGAAGTTGGTTGCAATGTTGACCATAAAAAGAACTTGGGTCACATTACATCGTTCTTTCTTTGCTCTTGTTCTCTAATCGTCCGCAAAACAATGATACGTGCTGGCAATAAAATGGATAAGATGCATGCAAAAAAGTGCTCCCTCATGAAGAAAATATATGATGTTGAACTTCAACTATTCTACTTATCTTGAAATCGTCACTCTGAAGTTGGCAAGATATAACAACAACATACCCAGTGTATTCCACATAGTGGGGTCTGGGGAGAGTAGAGTGTGCGCAGACCATACCACTACCTACATAAATCCCTCTTCTCACTCATGGTTTTACCCCATCATGAATTTTTAAGCGCCTGTGGAGTTTCTTGTTTTTGGTCTCTTATTTTATCACTCAAATAGTTAAAGATTAAATCACTTTGCCTTTCAATTCAGAAATTGACTGTTCTGAATATGAATCAAGTGAACCATGTGAGAAATATAAGAAAAAGAATATTATTGAATTGTATATCGACATTATTACAAAAGGAGTTCCTATTTATTGACTCTATATTACAATTCTTTACTAAGTAGGATTCTATATATTATTCTTGTTCCTACTCCTATTTTAACACTCCCCCTCAAGCTGGTGCATACAAATCCTATGTACCTTATTGTTACAAATGTAATTAATATGAGGACCGATGAGGGACTTGGTGAAGATATTTGCAAGTTGGTCACTTGACTTGATAGATTTTGTGACAATATCTCCTGAGAATGTCTTTTCTCTGACAAAGTGACAATCAATTTCAATGTGCTTAGTCCTCTCATGGAACACTGGATTTAATGCGATATGAAGGGCCGCTTGATTACCATACACAAGTTTCATCTGATCGATTTCTCCAAATTTTAGTTCTCTCAACAACTGTTTGATTCAAACTAGCTCACAAGTTGCTACAACCATTGCTCGATATTTTTCTTCTACACTAGATCGAGCACGAGCAACCGCACTTTTTTCTTACTCATCCAGATTACCCCTCCCTGCTAAAACGCAATATCTGGATGTAGAGTGTGTCAAATGGTGGTCTTGCCTAATCAACGTTTGTATATCCAATGATATGCACATGATCCCATCCTCGAAGAGTCCTTTACTTGGAGCTGACTTTATAGATCGCAAAATGCGAACATCTGCGTCCCGATGGAGTCATAAATTGACTTGCAACGCTCGTATGAAAAGATATGTTAGGTCTAGTCATTGTGAGATAAATTAACTTTCCAACCAACCACCTATACCTTTCAGGATCACTGAGTGGCTCCTCTTGTCTTGATAGGAGTTGGCATTCGAATCCATAAGTGTTAATGACAATATATGTTATCATTCTCCTTTCCTCAAGAATGTCTAAGGCATACTTGCTTTGAGAAATAACAATACTTGATATGGATTGAGCAACCCTAATACCTAGAAAATACTTCAGTTTGCTCTTAGTCTTTAGTCTGGAAATGCTGGAAGAGATGTTGCTTCAAAATAGTAAGACCATCTTGATCATTGTCGATGATACAAATATCATCAACAGAAACCACCAAATGAATACACAAATTTGGTGTAGAATGTCGATAAACCACATAATGATCAGCTCCACTATGAGTCGTGCCACACTCCTGATTTGTTGTGCTGAACTTCCCAAATCAGGCTCGAGGTGACTGCTTTAGACCATAGTGTCCTGTGCAATCGACACACAAGGCTACTAGACCCTGAGCAACAAAACTAGGTGGTTGCTTCATATAGACTTCTTCCTTAATATATCACCGTGTAAAAAAACATTATTAATGTCCAATTGATGAACAGGCCAATGATGAATGACAATCGTAGATAGAAAAAGACAGTCATGCTATTTTAGCCATGGGAGAGAAGCTGTCATTATAATTTAGCCCAAATCTCTAAGCATACCTTTTGGCAACAAGACAAGCCATAAGCCAATCAACCTAACCTTCCGGATCAACTTTGGCTGCATAAACCCAACAACCACCAACATTAGATTTACATGCAGGAAGGGAACAAGCTCCCACGTACCACTCGTTTATAAAGTAGGCATCTCATCAATTATAACCTGTCTCTATCCTGGATCCTGGATGAGAAAGTGCTTCACCTGAATGGAGGTAGAGGACAAAAATGATACGTAGGAATAATGGGGTGATGATTAGATGACGATAACTCAAGAAAGTATAATGCGAGTTAGCATTACTAGTGGGTCGTTTAACTTTTTGAAGTGCAATCAGTGGTTAGGAGGAGGCAAGTCCGTAGTAGGAGTAAGGTTCAGCGATGACATGAATCATCATGCTGGATGCAGACTGCAGACGATGATGATAAGTCAGGAGTGGTGGTACTGCAACTAGAGATGTAGAAGTAACTGCAGATTCCAAAAGGTGGTACAAGTAAGACGTGAGGATACAAAGAATGTGACATCAGTGAACAAAATTTGTCGAAGAAGATCAAGTGAATAGAAACGATACCCTTTTTGACTCCGGGAGTAATTAAGAAACACATTACAGAGCATGCGGGCCTAATTTATCTTTCTCCGAGGCTAAGTTATGAACAAAGCATGTGCTCCCAAAGACACGAGGGGGGATAGAGTAGAGATGTGACTAAGGAAACAATATAGATTGAGGAACCTGATTCTGAATAGAAAATGAGGCTATTCTATTAATTAAATAACAAGATAGGACTGCATTGCCTCACAATGAGAATAGTGCAAACTATCTTAATGAGATGCCTGTTCTTTCAACTACATCGTTCTGTTGAGGGGTGTATGGACAAGATGTCTGGTGAATAATTTATTGGTGAGCATAAACTCCTGGAATTGGGAGGATAAGTATTCGAAGGCATTATCACTATGAGAAGTAAACACTAAATTGATTTCGTATTTCAGCCGAAAAACTTTTGAATATAGAAAATAACTTGGAACAATCTTTCATTAAGAAAATCCAAGTACATCTTGAATAATCATCAATGAAACTAACAAAATAATGAAATCCCAAGGTTGAACCGACTCTGCTAGGAACTCAAATATCAAAATTAACTAACGACAAAATAGACTTTGAACGACCCTCAGTACTATGTGAAAATGTAGCATGGGTGTGTTTCCAAGTTGACACTACTCACAATCTAATGTGGACTAAATAGACAAGCTAGACACCATTTTTTGTAGCTTAGATAAACTCGAATGTCCCTAATGTTTGTGAATTAGGTCTAGAAAATCTGTAACAGAGCATGTTGTGAAGAAATTTGAAGAGGATAATAAAGAGCTTGTAATTCATGTCCAGTGCTGAACACCTCTCTCGTACTGCAGTCCAGCATGAGGAAAAGATACACAAAAAATGTTATACCACAGTGTAAGGCACGCGTCAAACAACTAACAGATGCAAGATTAAAAGGACAACTAGGGACATAAAGAACAGAGTTTGGAGTGATAGAAGATAGGGGTTTGGCTTGTCCAACTTCTTTGGTTTTGTTTGGATCCCATCGACTAAAGTAATAGCTGGAAAAGAGTGAATAAATGAAATTGGACAGAAGTGATTTGCTACCGAAAATGTGATCAAAAGCACTCGAGTCTACGACTCATGACCCAAGAGTACTAGATTGTGAAACACAAGCAAAAGAATTGCCAGCAGTAGAAGCATCAGGCTGAGCAATCGAGGGTACTTGAGGAGACATCTGCGTACTTGCTCGAAACTGAAGGAACTCATCATATCCTGTCTAAGCAATATGAGCATTATTGGATGGTTGATTAGGCTAAGCAACAGAGGCCACTTGTGGAGATGTTTTGTGTAGATGTTTACTTGTTCGATACCGAAAGAACTCATTATATTCCTTTTGAGCATTAGGATCCATATTGGGTTGTGAACCATGCAAAGTGTAGCATATGTGACGAGTGTGTTCAAGCCTATGACAATAACTACATTTAGGTCAAGATTTTTTAGAACGACCTTCGTGCTGATTCTCCATAAATGATATGCCCATTTTTCTACTGTTTGAGATGTGAGAACAAATAAGTCAACAATGGGTGATGAACCCACTTTGTGACTGGGAGGCGTGGCAAGGCAAAGTAGACGAGAAAATAGTTCATCAATTGTAGGAACCGTAAGACTAGCTAAAATCTAATCACGTACTGAATCATGGTCAGTAGGACGTCCAACAAGTGTGAGAACTAGAAACAATGTTTGCCTATACTCTTGTTGTTTTTCACATTTGTAGTGAAGGGCATTAATGTTTCAAATTCCTCCATGGCTGTTGTACCTGTCCTAAATAAGTAGACATCGGATTCTTGTTTCTGTAAGTTGGTCATTAGAGATATCACATTATAGAAACAAGATCTATCATTAGTGTATAAAGCATGAGCCTTTTCCCAAACTGGGTAATATGTCTGGAATGGGCGAAGCAAGGGCATCAACTTGGAATCAATAAATTGTCATAAGAGACTACGTACTTGAGCGTCGACCTTCTTTCATTGTCCTTTGGCTTTCGCATCTTTCTCACTGGACTTTGCCTTTCATCTACCACACTAGCATTGTTAGTTAAGTGATCTTGGACACCTTGACCTTTGCACCACAACTCAACCGAGGAAGCCCAAGCTAAATAATTTGAACTTCCCATTAATGGTTTGAAAGTGATCATATGGCTTGAACTTCCAATTCTTGTATTTTTAGAGCCAAAAATATCAAGAAAAAGGGTCATATTTGCCCCCGTACTCTTAGAAAAGGATTATATTACCCTTTGCCACACTTTTTGGATATATTTGTCCTTACGATCCAACTTTTGGACACATATTTACCCTTAACTATTAGTTTCCTTTGTCCCCACTTTTAATATCTTACGTGGCGCCTACATGGATAATTTTTTCGCCCAATTTAAATCTGACCCAGCTTACGAAATAAATTAATCCCCAAAATTCCTAAACACTCAAACCCCGTATCTTGTATCTCTCATTCAGGCCATTGTCTTGCAAGAATAGATAGTGCATAACTGATTTCTCATTCCATAAGAAGTCCATTAGCTATAACAATTGAATTTGGGTTGTCAATGGCCATAGGGAAATCAACAATTGAATTCGCATTATCAATTAGTTTATAGAGCCATTAAAATTTAATAGCAGGACTACTAATATTCTTCTGGGCCTGCATAATTAGCAGGCATAATTAGTACTTGAACTTCTAAGTCATAGATCCAGTTTCCTTAACACGGTACCATTATAAAGTGGATAATATTAATTTGGATAAAGAAATCAACTTTCTGCATCTATTTTCACAATGACCAAGAATCATCATGCGATGAATAAAAGGTAAGAAATTTGTGAAACTAAAGTGGAAGAAGACCTCAATAGGAGAGGAAAGAAAGTGAGGCTTGAGATGGTCACATCACTAAATGTGATGCCATTATGCTGGTAAGCATAATAGATTGATATTGCCAAGATGCTGCGAACAATTTTAAATATTAAACTTGAAATTAAGTAGCAAAGTAGTATGCATAATTCGATCATCCATTGAATTACACTCACTAGCATAGATCAATCGCATATAGGTATTTTCACATTCATCTTCTTTGTCTAAGAGATCGAAATACTCCATTAACTGCCACAACATCTTTTCTTCTAATTTCCATTTTTTATAAATAAATAACAATTATCCCTGTTGGTGCCACCTAGGATAATAAAGGAGGAAACAAGGAGAACTAGCAGTTGAGGGGTAAATGTGTCCAAAGTTGGATGGTAGGGGCAAATATATCAAAAGTATGACGAAGGGTAAATATAACTTTTTTCTAAGAGCACAAGGGCAAATATGACCTTTTCCCCAAAATATCACACTCGAAAGAATCCTTTGAAACTTGGCTTGAAAGCAGTAAGAGACAGATAGAGATCTGGACGTATGAGAATTCAAATCTCGCTAGAAAACTTATCGATAAAGTTCTAAAGTCGTCGGAACCCTAATTCTAGCGATCGAAATTTGGAAAAAGTTGCAGGATTGTGATTGGAAGACCTGGACGACTCAAACAAAAAAAGGAAAGCTCAAAAAATTGATTGAAAAAGTTTCACACTCGTGACGCTTGACACAGATCTCGCAGGAAAATCACACCTTCACCGACGCGTGAAATGGTGTTTTTTTTGGTTGTTGCGGTTGGGGTTTTGTTGCATGAAATTTTTTAGCCTCGTGGTAATGTTGGTTTTTGCACAACACTGACAAACCAAAAGATGATGCAACTCAGCCATAATAGTAGCCTAAAATTGACTTTAATCTCGTAGGAAAATTACACCTTCGTCAGTGCGTGAGAGCGTGTGAAATGGTGTTTTTTGGTTGTTGCGGTCGGGGTTTTGTTTCCTGAGATTTTTTAGCCTCGTGGTAGTGTTGGTTCTGCACAACACTGACAAACCAAAAGATGACTCAACTCAGCCACAATAGTCGCCTAAAATTGACTCATAGTGATCTGTTTGACTGAGTTTTCTTTCCCCGAAGTGATCCACCAATGCTCTGATATCATGTGAGAAATATAAGAGAAGAATATTATTGAATTGTGTATCTACCAGCACCCAATGGTGTGGTTTAGTGGTTCAATGAAGTTGGGTTGAGTACCACGAAGTCTCAGCCTCTATTTCCAATAGAAACAAACATTAGGTGATTTCTTCCCATCTGTTCTAGCCTTAGTAGACAGAGTTACATGGTATCTGTTGCTGGTGGGAGGTGGCAGGTATCCCATAGAATTAGTCGAGGTGCACAAAAATAAAAAAATTGTGCATCTACATTATTACACAAAGACCCTATTTATACACTATATTTTTTGAGATAATATTTATAGACACTATAGTACAATCCTTTACTTAGGATTCTATATAATATTCCGAGTTAATTCCCTAATTGGTCACCCAAGTTTTGGAAATTGCCTTCAAATATCACTTATATTTCATTTATGACCAAAATATCAATCAACTATCATTATTTTTCTCAAAATAATAAACACCTCAAAAGTCTTTTTCTCTCCTAGTTGGCATGCCATAACAATAAGCCCCTCTCTGTCTTTTTTTTTTTTTAAATATAATTGACGTATTTAACTCATCAAACTCATTAACTAATGTTATAATCTTACTCTTTTTAATATATATATACACATACACACATATTAAGAAGAAATTTTTATGCTTAAGAATTATTTACCATAAACTTTTTTTTCTCCTATGAAATATGAATAACTTTTAACACTTTCTATAATGCCATCAATTTGAGTAGTTATGGACATAAACAACAATTTTTTTGAAAATTCTATTGATATTCAAACTGAACCATAATATGGAAATCACTTTATGAACATTAACTTAATTTCTTTATATATTGGATCAATGATATTAAAGTTCAATTAATAATTAAAGTAAAATTTAATTTTGTACTTTGAAATCCATCCATACTTGGAATATCTTTCTTTTAAAAAATGAATAATATTTGTATCTTTATTTAATGGATGGTAAGTTAGGGGAGAGATTATCATACCACATCAATTAAAGAAAATAAAAGTTTTTCCTCTATTAGTGAGCAGATTAATCTCGTATACTGCATGTGTTATTGAAGTAAAATAGGCAACTCAGTTGATTATTACCTGCTTTTCGTGAACTTGGAATGAGATGAGGACATTCACACACACACACCACCACCACCAACATACTCGGTGTATTCTCACAAAGTGGGATTTGGGGAGGATAAAAGTGTATGTAGTCCATACAACTAACTCATATGAAGTAGAGAGGTTGTGTCCGATAGACCCTCGACTCAGGATAGATAACACTTTAACAAACATAAAAATAAACAACAAAATAGTATAGCACACCACTAGATAGTAAAAGAAACAAGACACTGACAGAGTAATACTATAAACTATCTATTCGAGATCACCAACATCATCAAAACACTACGAAGAAGAAACTACAAGCACAGATACAAACAAAACACTTCTCCCTACTATTAGGGACACTCTTGCCCACTAACCCTCTACCTTAATTCGCGTCCTCCAAACCTTCCTATCAAGGGTCATGTCCTCCGTACGCTGTAACTGCTCCATGTCATGCTTAATCACCTCCCTTCGGTGTTTCTTCAGCCTACCTCTGCCCCGCCTAAAACCATCCATAGCCAACCTCTCACACCTCCGTATGGAGCATCTATGCACCTCCTCATCACATGTCCGAATCATTGCAACCTCATTTTTCGCATCTTGTTTTCCACCGAAACCACTCCAACCTTCCCTCGAATAGCCTCATTTCTAACTCTATCTCTCCTAGTAAGTCCGCACATCTCTCAACATCCTTATCTCCGCCACCTTCAACTTTTGGATGTGGGGGTTCTTAATTGGTCAAGACTCTACTCCATACAACATAACCTGTGGGACTGCCACTTTTTAGAACTTACCTTTAAGCTTATGAAGCACTTTCTTATCACACAATATTCCTGAAGCGAGCCCCACTTAAACCACCCTGCACCAATACGACGTGTGACATCCTTGTCAATTTCTTCATTCCCCTGAATCATAGACCCAAGATACTTGAAACTATCCTTCTTCCGAATGGCTTGAGAATCCAGCTTCATTACCACGTCAACCTCATGCTGAACTTACATTCCAAGTACTTCGTCTTAGTCCTGCTCAACCCAAACCCTTTAGACTCTAGGTTTTGTCGCCAAACCACCAACTTATCATTAACTCCTCCCCGGGTCTCGTCAATTAGTTCAACATCGCCAACAAATAACATACACCAAGGCACCTCCACTTGAATATGTCGTGTCAAAACATCCATCACCAAGGCCCATAAAAAGGACTAAGAGACGATCCCCGGTGCAACTCTGTCAAAACAGAAAAGTGCTTCGAATCTTCCCCTACTGTTCTCACACGAGTCTTCACTCCGTCGCACTTATCCTGAATTAACCTAGTGTATGCCACGAGCACCCCGCTTTGGCCTCCAAGCACCTTCACAGAATTTCTTTGGGGACTTTATCGTGCGCCTTCTCGAGATCGATGGACATCATGTGCAAGTCCTTCCTCTTCTCTCCTCTCCCTAAACTGCTCCACTAACCTCCTCATGAGGTGAATGACCTCAGTAGTCGAGCGACTTGGCATAAAACTGAATTGATTCTCGAAAATAGTCACGTAGCTTACTCTTTTTTTTTTTGTAGACACAAATTTAATAAGTTTGATGAGTTAAATAGGTCTATCATTTAAAAAATGATGGTTTAATGAGATGACGTGCCAACTAAAAGATAAAAAACTTTTGAGGCATTTAATATTTTTTGAGAAAAGTAGTGATAGTTGAGCGATATTATTGTCTGAAGAAAAATAAAATTGATTTATGTAATCGATTCCCAAAACATGCGTGACTATTTAGAAAAATAACTCTTGGAGAAAAAATAAAACTTAAATACCGGAAAAGATTCCTTAGCATGAATATTCATTCTTAATAAACGAATGCATTTTTTTGTTAAAAAAGAATTAACATTATAATTTTGATTTAGAAAAATAACTCTTGGACAACAACAAGTGTATTCCCACACAGTGGGGTCTGGGGAGGGTAAAATGTACGCAGTCCATACCACTACCTCCGGAGAGGTAGCAAGGCTGTTTCCGAAAACCCCCGGCTCAGGACTTAAAAAAAAAAAAAAATAGCTCTTGGAGAAAATATAAAATTTAAATACTGGAAAAGATCCCTTAGCATGAAAATTCCTTCTAAATAAACTAATGTATTTTTTTGTTAAAACAGAATAACTTTATAATTTTGACTAAATGAGTTTGATGAATTAAATAGGTCTATTATTTATTTTTTAAAAGGAGAGGCGTTAATGACATGGCATGCAACTAGGATAGGAGGAGACTTTTATTCTTTGAGGAAAATAGTGATAGTTGAGTGATATTTTGGTCCTAAATTTAACAAAAGTGATATTTGAAAGCAATTCTTTAAACTTGGATGACCATTGTGGGAATTAACTCATACTATTCCTATTACTTTTTCTATTCTAACTGATTTTATAACTTGCATTGTGGTCCACATGTGTCCATTATTATTCACCATCTTAATGAGGTTCTGGTGAATTATATTACTTTGGTTGTTTGATTACCCACCCTATGGTTTTTGATTCTTTGTGTTTGCATGAATCTTTTCCTTATTGGACTATATTCAGTCATCTAGGTCACTGTATATGGCATAATCTGATCATGAACATATTTCAGTGTTTAATTCAGAACTTCACTGTATTTCAAATGAGTTTTTGTCCTAAAGGATGAACTTCATGCCACTACGTAAAAAGTTTTTCCTGGAGTTGTGGTGGTGCTATGTCGTGATCTTTTTTATCTTTCACTTAGATTGTAGCCTTGATTTATTATTCTAAATATTGTCAACTCTTTGCTAGTAAAAATATGCTTCCACAAATTTCCAGGGTGCAGGAGCATGGTGGTGACATTATTATTCCTTTCAGTGCTGCTGTTGAGAGAAACCTTGCTGATATGCCACCAGATGAAGCATCAAAATACTGTGAAGAGAACAAGTTACAAAGGTTAGTTTGAAGTGAAAACTAGAAGAATAGAGGCTTCTTGTTTTAAGGTTACAATGACACCCTATTATTGAATAGAGGCTTCTAGTTTTCCCACGAGAGAGTGGGAAAACTAGAAGAATAGAGGCTTTTCCTTATTGTTTATATATTTAACTCATCTTTACTTTTTCCTTTCTCATTACATGAGATGTCAATCTTTTATATGACCTGCCTTTTGAGGCCCTAGGTCTTAGATTTCAATCTTTTACATGACCGGTCTTTGAGGGCATACGTCAGAATGAGGTGCATTCCTCAAGGCCGAATCCATTACCGTTCGGGTTTCATCTTTTTTCTTTAGTTGTCTACTACCATAAAAAAAATCAGTTGGAACACTATCTCAGCATGCTTTCTCATACTTCCAAGTAAATGTTTTGTCTGTGAGCCTTGTGAAGAAAATAAGAGAAGAATATTATTGAATAGTCGTATCTACATTATTACATTGACACCCTATTATTGAATATTATAGACACTACACTAATCCTTTTCCAACTAGGAGACTACTACACTATAATTCTTTTGACAATGAAGAGAGAGTTTCAGATTTATCGTTTATCCTCTCAGTCATCATTTATCGTTTGACTTTTCTGTAGCACCTTAAGCTTTGATTTTGAAACTTGTTTTCCTTTACACTATCATATGACAATTTCAATCCTCAAAGTGGGAATATATTCCAATATATTCCATCTTTAATCCCTATGCCTGTGCAATCCAACATGATCTATCTTAAGCTTGTGTTTCATCAAGGAACTTGACGTTACGTGTAGAACCTTACTGCTTTTGCGTTTGAACGAGACAAATTATTTATATAATACGTAAACATGCTTGGATTTAGCATTCCAAATGTTGGTCTTTAATCATCTAATCTGCATTGTAGTGATCAGTTGTTCCTTAAATTTATTGGATTGGAAGCATGTCTGATGAATGCTTCTATATATAGATTAATATAGATACTTGGTTCTGCAATTTAAGCTACTTTTACGGTGGAATTCTTTCTTGGCCAATTTGGCGTTGATAACATTTCGTTTGTTAAGCCTCATTAATCTTTGGACATTTTCACTATACTGTCTAATTTAGGCCTATTTTAAATATGGAAAGCATCACTTTTGTCACTTTATCCAGCTGATCTTGATTTATCATGCTACAGTTGCCTCCCAAAAATAATAAAGACCGGATTTTCAGCCATTAATCTTATTTATTTCTTCACAGCAGGGCCAGATGAGGTATTTCAAATTCTTCCTCTTTCATTGTCTCAGTCCTTTCTTATGGTGTTGAGTTTGATGCTACATAGATGATTTATTCCCCCATCCTAGTTTGTATCTCGTGTGACTGGACATGAAATTTCAGATATTAATTTGACTTATATATTTTATTAGTGATAGTGGAACAAATATTAAAGTCATGGCTAAAATTTTAGTTTTATCGAGAAAGAAACAATGCATGGAACTTTAAAGTTTGAAATCCTCAATGATTTGAATTATGGAAATTGTGTAAATTTTATATAAATGGCATGATGCCCAACATTTTGAGATGTTCCAAAATGGAAAGACTATCATATAAACTAGTTGGAGGGAGTAATCCTTTCTGCCCATGCTTTTCATGTTTATGCTAGTTTTAATGCATCGACCTCGTTCGTAAGAATTATATAATACTTTGTTCTGTTGTAGAGATTCACTTCTCTGTCTATATCATGTTATATGTCTTCACTCACCCTCCCCCCTAAAAATCACCGCACCCCTAAAAAGGAGATTGAGACACTATTATTGATAGTTATAAAGCCTCAACTGTTTTTCCTCGTATACAGGTTAAATGCTGGCAAATTCGCAGGCTGATGAAGGCTCCTCAAGCTGCTGGAACAATTCATACAGATTTTGAGAGAGGGTTCATCTGTGCTGAGGTCATTTTGTGCCTTCATTTTCCTTTTGCCTACGCATGTTCAGATTTCTTAAAATTAGTTCCAAAAGCTTTCAATTATTATTTTTAGTTTAATGCGCGCGCAGTACAGGTGGTGGTTTCATGCCCATAAGTTGAATAATTGATCAGAAACTCCTGAGCAGTTCCTTAACTACTTTTCTAGGAAGCCATTTCTTTTATTCCAAAGAAGTTTGAGTCGTGAAATTTTTAATTTCTTTGTTGATAAGGTAAATAATTTATTAACAATTGGGGAGAACCCCATATACCAAAAGGAAGAGAACCTACACCAAAATGTAGTTCTCAACAAAAGAGATCCAATCCTCTATACAAAAAGGGGCCTCATGTCTAACGGAAACTGGAAACAAAAAACTACATTTCAATTTTACATAATCTTGTTCCACCCGTTCAAAGCCCCTCCTATTTCTCTCTTTCCAAATAACCCACATGATTGCTAAGGGGCGACACTCCATGCCCTTCTCCATACCCTTGGACTTCTCTTCCCCCTTCTATTAGTCAGTTGCAAAACCTCCTTCAATGTCCCAAGATCACCCGTTGCATCCCAACAAATTGAGGGCCAACCTCCATAACCGATTAGCAACCTTGCAATGCAAAAGGAGATAATCTACGTTTTCACCTGAACCTGTGAAATTTTAATAACAGTGAACTGCTTATGTTGATATTTGGAATTGGAGTTGCCCCAACAGGAGAATTTTATGAAATGGAAGATAAAGCTGAAAGCATCTTATTCTGCTTGGCCATATGATTCTCATTTCAAAAGTGAAATCCTTCTCATTTATGACTGCTCTCATTTTAACGGCCATTTGTCTGTTCTCTTTACACCAATGTTAGCGTGTGCAAGTGCTGACTTGGGTATTGGTGTCTTCAGGTGATGAAATTTGAGGATCTAAAGGAACTTGGTAGTGAGGCAGCTGTAAAGGTACTCTTATTTAAGTTATCATTGGCAATTTTGGTAACACGTCCAGCTTCATGAGTTAAATTGCAATATCACTTTATTGGAAATAATAATATGTGCTTTCTTTCTGTACAACTTGTTTTTGGATAAAAAAAATACGGGTTGAAGCTAACTTTAGAAAGTTCCTACACAAGAACAATGTGAAAGACCTTCTCCCACACAAGTATTAGTATGCGCGCTTTGCGCATGACCTAAGCGAGTAACTTATTTGACAATAACTATTATTTTAAAAATAGTGAAATTTAGGTAGAGATTTACTTGTATTGTTGTTCAACTTTAGAGGCATGTTGGGCTAACTCTTGTCAAACTTCACTATATAAAAGAAATATAATACTATCATATAAGCATGATAATATAACACAATTATTTATAGTAAATTAAAAAAAACAAGTATGATTATGATAAAATAGAAGATGACAAATCTAAACACTGCAATGGAAGAAAATCTCATCTCTCAGCTTGAAAAGGGCATCAATGGTCGTCATACAGGATAGTTGAGATAAAAGCTATGTTATTTTGCATGGAGCCTTTTGGACTAAAAATCATCTATTAAAAGACTTGCAATATCATAATTTTGCCACAACACCTATTACAAATACAGAAAATAAATAGTGAAATAAATGATTTCAATTTTTCAAAAACATAAAGAAAACTACACATAACACACTACACATTACAGGAGGATGCCAAGAAAATAAAAACAAAATTAAAATCTAACATGGAATAGTTCAGAACAAATCTAGAACCTGCTCTATATAGGTCTTCAATGACGTACGAAATTAAATAGATTTACCCAAAATCTATATCTACCCATAACCAAATTGAATACTGCAGCTACTTCAAAAGAGAGTGGTAATTTAGCATTACAATAGAAAATCAAGGCAACACCATTCTTAACAACAACACCCAGAAGACAAAGTTTATAGCTACAACTGCAACAAAAGAAGTTTCTTAATTCGCAAAGCAGCCTCTAGCTGATCATCCATAACGCTGAATAAAGGAAGACTGCTAAGGAATAATTCTACATCATTCTTAACTACAACATCCAAAAGACAAGTATTAGCTACAACAGTAGCAAACGAAGGGTCTTACTTCGCTAGGCAACCTTTATCTTATCAACATCCACAACATTGAATTTAGGAAGACCACTAAGGAATTCATCAAGACCATCAAAAAATTCAATTACAGATTAAAAATACGATAATGTGATACCAATAAAAGTTCATGTAGATTATTTATATTAGGAAAAAAAAACCCTGAACTTCAAGCCTACTACTATTAGGACGTTGAAATTAACAAAAATCTCAACTACTTATTTTTCCTTGTTGAACCACTCCTCACATTTAGGAACTTTATTAATATTTAATTATATATAGGATCCTTTATTTAATTAATAAGTAAAGTAAAAATCCTTTATTTAATTAATAAGTAAGTAAAAAAAAATGTCAGAGTCCATGATGACATGAGAATATATATTATGTTAAAAGTTCTTATTTTAAGTCTTTTCATATATTTTAGGAGATTTTTCATCTATTTTAATATTTAATATTATAAATACAATTTAATAATAACTTGTGAAAAGACGATTTTGTCTATTACAAAAGTATTTTAATGAAAAATTTAAATCATTTTTTAATGATCTTCACACTTTTAGTATATTATAGATGTAGATGTAGATTGTAAATGTAGATTCTTTTATAAAAGTGGAGGATTCATAAACTTTAGTAGTCTTTCCATATATTTAGGAGTCAGCTTCACATAAACTTTTCATATATTTAGTAGTCACCTTCACGTACAAATTTTCCTTATACTTGGGAGTCCTATATATTTACCAACATTAATTCTTTTAATTATTAATTCTCTTAATATCTCATACATATTGTAGAACTCTTTAATTTTAAATCTTATAAAAATATTTAATTAATAATTTAAGGAAAATATATTTTCAAATAATAATAATAATAATAATAAAACCTAAATTAAAAAATTACCATAACAATATCAGAGTAATAGTAATAAGTTATCTACTTATTTTATTATTCCTTTTTCCTTTTTGAACTTATCCTAGGAAATTAGTATTAATGTGTACTTTGCCCCCAAAAACGTGCACTTCTTTTTCAAGTTTTTCCTCCCCTTTTACCATATATTTTAGGACTTAATAATTATTAATTTTACTAATAATTCTTACCATGTTTTTTGTTGTACCATTTATTTTAATATTTTTTAATTTCATTGCACACAACTTTTCCTATGTATACATTAGTTCCTTTCTTATTGAAATTTCTTATAGAAATTAGAAAGACTTTAAAAAGTTGAATACTCAGTTTATTTACCCCTTATTACTATGACAATCAACGTTTCAGAATAGTTAAAATTTTCTCTCTTCATCTTTTAGAAAATCAAAGAATGAATCATTGATAATTCTCCAGATCATTGATAGAAAAAAACATCCAAATACAAATCCGACTTCTATATACTCCCCACAAACTAGACGAAGCTTGTGGGAAGGTCAAAGAAAGAACTTGTTCTTCTGACGTTAAGAATTCTTCCAATAATTACGAGCCTAATCTTTTCAAATATTATAAATATAATTAAACAATATTTCTACGAAAATAGTAAAATGACCATTTTATCTATTGTGGAGACTTTTAATGAAGGACAAAAAGTTCAAATCATTTTTCTAAGGGTCTTCACACTTTTAATATTATATATATATATAAAAAAAAATTGGAGCCCGTGCCAGCATGGGCCCAATTTATATTATTCCCTCTGTCCCATTTTACGTGGCATACTTTGACCGGACACGGAATTTAAGAAATAAGGAAAGACTTGGTGATGTTTACCAAATTGTCCTTTATTAAAAATTGTAACACTACTATCTTTAATTAAGTGGGACCAATAAGGGTAAAAGTGAAATTATGTCTTTAACTTGTTACCAAACAAGGAAATGTGACATTCTTTTTGAGACGGACCAAAAAGGAAATGGTGACACATAAAATAGTATGGACGGAGTACTTTTTTATCCCACTTCATGTAGTATAGATGAAATTTGAAAAGGAAACAATTTTTTTTTAATATTTTTATATATTTTTCGTTTTTAGTTATTGATTTATAGTGCTTTACATAATTTTCAGATATATATGCTACACTTTTTGTCCCAATTTATATGACATTGATGAAATATTTGAAAAAGTCAATCAAATTTGTTATATAGTTTTAGATATTTTAAGTTATTAATTATATTATGATTTATACGACTTTCTACGTAATTTTCAAGTAATACTTCCTCTATCCCAATTTATACGACATTGATAGAATTTGAAAAGTCAAGCCTCTATCCCAATTTATACGACATTGATAGAATTTGAAAAGTCAAGCAAATTTTTTATACATCATTCAAATAGTTCAATTGATAATTATTGTGATTTATATTAATTTTTTATGAAATTTTCAAATAATGTATCATATTTATGTTGCATTATTGTGATTTGTATTACTTTTCACGCAATTTTCAAATAATATATCCCAATTTATGTTGCATTGATAGAATTTTGAGTCAACCAAAATTTTTTGTGTTTCCAAATAATTTAGGGAAAATGGTTTGAAATATACCTAGACTTTGACGAAATTTGTGTAAAACGCTTGAACTTTGCGGGGGTCCTATGATCCCCTAGAAATTTGTGGGGATCCTACGACCCCTTTAGACTATTTAGTAGTGTATTTTACCGATATCTATTTGCACTAAACTCTCTTTATTTATTAGCATATTTTATTTGTTTATTAGCTTAGCTTATAAATATCACTAAAATACACTAATAAATAGTTCAGGGGGATCATAGGACCCCTACAAAGTTCAAGCAAGTTACAACAAATTTCACCAAAATTTGGGTATATTTTGGACTCTTTCCCCAATAATTTAAATTATTAATTATTGTAATTTATAGTACTTTTTACACAATTTTCAAATATATAACAAGTTAAAACTAAAAATAAAATAATTAAATTAAAATATGAAATTACAAAAATGCCCTCAACCAAAAGCAGGCAGCTGGAAATAGGCATGACAAATGCCAGCTACTTGCTTCAACTGTCTGCTACTCACGCTTATTTTTATCGGAAGCAACCTCTCTACTTCATCTGAGGTAGTGGTATGGATTGTGTACACTTTACCCTCCTCAGACCCCACTTTGTGGGAATGCAGCAGGTATGTTGTTGTGGTGGTGGTGGGGGGGGAGGGGGGTGCGCGCGTGTGTAGTTTCGCTAACATATGTCCTCTTTGACATAGGGATTCTGTCACTGACGGGGAAGAAGGGAAAGGAACTAGGGAAGAGAATTGGGTTCATTATTGGAGATGGGATAAGTTTTTGAGTGAAAAGATAAAATTGTCCCCTTAGTTTAAATGTTTTATTGTGATATTGAGGACATCTAAGGAAATTGAAAAATGGGGTGCATCCTAACATATATATATGTGTGTGTGTGTGTGCGTGCGCTTGTTCAACACTTGTTATCAAAAAACAAAGACAAGTAAAATTCTAATAAAATTTCTCCAATCGAGCCTACTTTCATCTTTCTTCTGATCTAGTTGGTGCAGATGCTAAAGGATTAGCTGACACTAGATAGGAAATGTTTTCGATCGAAGCTCTCTTAAGAACAAAAATAAAGTGAAAGATATTAGTAAAATTCAACTCATAAACAAATGCAATCAGACCATTGTAAATTTACCCCTCTATTATAGCCGTAATCAAATATTTTGTAGAAATATATTATGTATAAAGTAAAATATTAATATGTTTATGGTAGTCATTATTATTGTCATGCGCTAGTAAGTTTCAAGTAAAAAGATCTAAAAGGAAAAAATTGTACTTATATGATGTCCGTCAGTTATGGTCATAATCTCACGAGGAAAAAGACTATTTATATTTGCCTTTTGTACATGCATACTTATAATTTTGCATATTTTTGTGTTTAACGGGTAAATGAGATCTAAACGTCAACTGCCACTATAAATATATAATTGCACCTCGCAATAACAACCATGAAGATTTCAGACAAAATGCTGCCACTATTGAGAGGCCTGTTTGTAAACCGGTGATATGTGATCAGGAGGTCATGGGTTCAAGCCTTGAAAATAGCCTAACAGCCTCTGGCAGAAAGGCTGCTTACAATACCCTTGTGGTGGGGTCCTTCTCTGGACCCTGCGCATAGCAGGAGCTTTAGTGCACCGGGCTGCCCTTTCTATACCTATATTCTGCTTCTTCAAATATGGTTGTGCCTCCGAGTATATATTATATCAGACAAACACGTGTTCCCACTCTCTGGCTTTTTGTGCCAAGGCAAACTTTTCCTATTGTTAGGTGAATAGGATGTAGCTTGCCTACCATCTCTATCTCTATTCCAGTGCAAATTCTTATCTAAGCTTACGCTAATTATGTAATACTCAAGTTACTTATCTCAATTATAGAAAAGAACAAAAAAAAAAGAAGAATCACCCAAGGTTGTAGCTTTTTGGTCAATGGAGGTTGACTCGGGTTTACATCCTTAGCTGGTGGAAAGTAGAAATTACACGTTGGAATTGAAGTCGAGGTGCATACAAGTTGGCCTCGACACTACTATAATAAAATAGAAAAGAAAAAGAAAAATGAAATGCTAATGTTGCTTCTGATTGAAAAGATACTTTGTGATGGACGTCATAAAATAAGAAGACATCTCAGTGATGGAAAATGCTATATGCTAGCAAACTGGGTGCGAGCATGCTCTGCGTAAGTTACGGATGAAATGACAAGATAATTCAATTATGTAATTACTATTTGCAGTTCATGTGTTAAATTCTCTAACGAGTCTTAAGCCAAAATTAGTCTTTAGTAGTTTGCGATGTTACATAGTTATTCCTATATGTTACCTGACTCGTGCACAAAGCTGGAGTTTTCTTTATAGATGACCTCTGAAAATTGACTAAGGTGAATCTACTCTTCCACAGGCCGCTGGGAAGTATAAGCAGGAGGGTAAGACCTATGTGGTCCAAGATGGTGATATTATATTCTTCAAGTTCAATGTGTCCGGGGGTGGCAAGAAGTGAGGTGGTGGATCTGCACGAAACTTATGAAGCTGCATCGACTTGTTGGCAAGTTGGAAGATGATGTAATTTTGCCTCATAATTAGGTCTAATTTTTGCAGAGAAAGTTGTATCTTCTATGGAGGTTTCTGCAAAATTTATGATATTTTCCCTATGTACTTTTCTGCATTTGTAACTTGGTCGATGTTCTAGTCATTTTTGTTTTCTGTTTTGCGTCTTCTTTACTTCCTTTCAGCGAGGTTGATGCCAAATCCTATTTATAAGTGGTTCTGGCTGGCATTTGCATTTGATGCGGTGTGGTATTTGAGGGAACAAATTCTCATTTACTTTAATGAAAAATTCAATGTCACATTTTTGGTGTCAAATTATGTAATACCCCGTACTAATCCTAGTTCGATTTAGCTCTTAGTTGCATGCTTAAGGGGCTTAAGGCTTGAAATTTTCACCAAGTGTTGGGGACTTAGTCATATTAAAGATCCTTAAACTTCGAGGATTTTCATTTTGGTCTTTCCGACCCCGAGACTTTAGTTTTTTAGTTAATTCTTTTTCAGGGAATTAAGAAGTATATTTTGGGGAAGTTTTGGATTTTTTGGACGAGGATTGGGTCATTTTTGGATTTCGATTCCAGAACCTCACCACGATAGTGGTGGGTAAAGCGATGGACGCATCATCGCGTCGCGGTGAAGGTGTTTTCGTCTAGTTCTTGATTTATAATTTGAGTGCATGTGTCATGATCTTTATCCTAATGTGTGAAGTGCTTATTAGGTGAAAAGTGTTCAGTGAACTCATTTAGAGCAAAGTTGAGCTAAGAGCCCTTGATTTGTCCCAAGTTTGGTATTCGATTTTATGAAGGTCAATTTTGAACGTGTATAACTTTTGATATACATGGAATTTTTTAGCTCAAGACCCACCAAGTTCTGGATAATTGAATTAGTTTTCTAACGTTATCAATTTCGCCTTAATCCGATACTTGAGCGAAAAGTTATGATCATTTTCGTTAGAATCAGTAAACCATCGTGTTGCGATGAGCCTTCTAAACGCAATCTGGGTACGAATTTAAATGTCTAAGGGGCAGTTAAATTTTTTCCCCTCAAGCCAAGTCGTAAAAACACGAGTTAAGATGTCAGTTTAAGCATTATTTGCCCATTCCCCTTCACTTTTCTCTCCAAGAAACCCTAACCTAATCCCAAGAACATCATATTCAATTAATCCTCTTCAAGAAAAAGAAAAAAAACATGAATTAAGTTCCTTAATCCGAGAATATCAAGAAAAGCTTTCAAGATCATCTCCAAGGCTTTCAAGGTCAAGCTTTTTCATCAAATCAAGCCTATTAAGGTATGTGGGGTTATGAACAAAGATATCCTTTCACCTTTGTACTCAAATTGCATGATTTTAGGATTTTATTTAATTGTTTTGAAGCAGGGTTCATACCCAAGTATGTATATTCTTGAAGCATGTGATTTTCATGAGATTTAAAGCTTTAAGTATATCAAGAAGTGCTTATGTATATGTTTTTTTTTTAACTTACATGATTTATACTATGATGAGATTGCACTATCTTGACTTGTTATTGTTGGAATATTTCAAGATCGTTATTGAGCATGAAGTTTTATTATGAATTGACATGAGTTTTAAGCCCTAATTTTGAGTATTGAGACTTCAAGAAGATTATGCTTTTAAGTATTCTTTGATAAGCTTATTTCAAGATTTAAGCAGGAATTGATCTTTTGATCCTCAGCTAAGAGATGGAATCCACATTTATTTATTTTAATTACAGTTTAAAGTAAAGAGAAGCATAAATGGTTTTCATTATAAACCTTTATGTTATTTTAAGGTGGATTTCCTAAAAAGCGAGCATATAAGTAATATGGGAATAGTATTTAGCACCGAGTTGGGTATGAGGCCAAGTTCACATGTCCCAGAACTACGTGTCACCGTAGGTTTTAATGCCCATGGTGGGTTCAATATAGTGATCACTCTAGTTTAGGTTCTATTTCGATGGCAAGGGTAGAACAACTCTCCCAACGTGGGTGAGAGACGTTGGACTCCATGATAGCTCACATGGTTTATGTTAGTTAAAAGAATCTCCCAAAAGAAAGAGTAAAAGTAAAGCTTTTAGAAACTAAGTGTGTGGCTCACAAAATTTATTCAGTATGTTTTATTATTCATGTTTTATAATTTTTCAGTTTTCAGTTTTATTCAAGCTCAAGGTGAGTCACTTACACTTAGCATGCATTATTTGAAAGTCTATGAATATATTAAGTTATTGTTTTACTTATGCATTCACCCCCACATATTCAGTACATTCTAAAAGTACTGATCCACATATATGTCTATGTGCTACATTGTCTTATAATATAGGTATCAGTTGTAGTCCACATATCATAATCAGACAGTGTGCAGTTTCTAGTCAGCAGGTGATGAGTCCTTTTAATTCGAGGGCTTGAGTCAATCATAGCTCGAGTAGCATTTTGTGTTACTTTATTCAGTCATATTGATTAGGGATAGCTGGCGTTATGTCCCGACTACCTATAGTCAATATTAGTAAAGGCTTCATAGACAGTCAGTATAGTTGATGTACTAAATTTTTGTTTTTGTTTTGTATGACCAGAGTTGTAATCCTTTTTTATAGTTTTGGTTTTGAACATATTCAGCAAAGACATCTCTTTCGTTTATTTCTTTCATATTAATGTATCTTATTTAGTTGCTCACGAGTTATGCCAGTATAAGGGTTAACTTAGGATCACTTGTGGTCCTAAGCACCGTGTGACGTTCAGGGGTAGTCTCGGGGTGTTACAAGTTAGGTAGTGATACGAGAATAACCACGGATATGGACTTAGGAGAGTGCGTGTTGGACCCGAGCCTTGGCACGTGCAATTGAAGTGTAAAAGAGGCCCAAAATGCACCCAAATCAGCCTATAAATTACACTAGATGGGTGCCCACTCTTTGAAGGGATTTTTGGTCATTTTAACTTATATTTTATTATAGCTATAAAAGGAACATTGTAGGGTTTTTAGTTTAGTTTTTGGATGATATTTGGGAGTCTTGTAAGACTTGTAACAAGCTCTCTCTCTAGTGAGAAGAGTGACCACCGAAACTAGGATACAACAATAGGGTGGATTCTCTTTTGTTGTTGCTTGCTTGGAAACGTTGATGCTAGAGAGGTGGAATCCGATCTTGTGTTACGTAAGAGATAGGTTTATTGTTGTGTGTAGTGTTAAGGGTCCAAGAGTTCCATTCTTGGGTTCTTAAGATTATACCTTCATGTGGTCTATCTATCTATCATTTTACCTTCTTGTAATCTTGTTTAGTGTTTGTGTTGTAATCTTGTGTTCTTGTTGTTATTGTTAAATCCAAATTTTGTGTCTCCTTGTTCATCATCTTATGTTGTTAATCTAGTTTGTTTTTCGCTGATTTAGTGTAATAAACACCTTGTTATCTTCTTGTTATTGTGTTCTTAGGAAGCCGAGACTTGGTCTCCAAAAGGGTTCACGGATTTCTTCCATTTTGTGGACTGTTTTTTGGACTAATTTTGGTGTTCCCTTGTTTGTCCTGTATCATTTGGTATCAAAGCCATCTTTGGTTTTGTCCTTATAATACCAATCTTGGGCTTTCTTGCTAAGAAAATAAAAAATAAAAAAATGAAAAAAAGATGTGTTCTTGAGCTTGAGATCTTGGCCGAGAAGTTGAACTTGTTGTTGTTGTATCTTGGCCGAATGTTGTGTGTCTAGGTCTAGGATTTATTTTGCTTGTGTTGTTGTTTCAAGTGCTAGTATTCTTGTCCATTAACACTTTGAGTCGATCTGGATTTGAGCTTTAAAAAAATTGATGTTGTTGTTGTGAACAAGACCATGGTCGTGTGTTGAAGTTGTTGTTCTTGGACGTGTGGACTTGTTGTTATAGTCTTGGTTGGATGTTGGTGGTGTTTTTGTTGCTCTTGATAAAGTTGTTAAGTTCTTGACATTCATCACAACCTTCACCCTTGCTAAAATCGAAATACAACACCAAAAAGAACCTTGGCCGTGTGTTGACACTAAAATTGGCCGTGATGTGTATTGATGTTTGTTGTGGGGTGGAAATTGTTGTTGTGTTGTTGATGTGTTCTTGAAGTTTGTTGTGGTGTTCATCTTGTTCTTCATCTCCCCTTACAACTTAAGACAACCAAAGTGTAACATAGATTCAAAAAGGTGAACCTACAAGTTGTAAAGTTGTTTGTGAGAAGACTTGAGCCATCACTTTCTTGACTTAACATCTACTTTTCAACCACTTTTCTTGTTTCAAGGGACCTTGTTTTGTGGGAATTGTACAAAGTCAAGCCTTGCCTTTTGAAGATTAGACTTAAAGGAGATTTAAGACACATACTTTCCCTCCAAAACCAATTGTTTTCATTACATAGTAACTAAAGTTTGTAAACTTCAACTAGTAACTAATTGTGGGGCCGTGACTAATGGTATGCTACTATGTTACCCAAGTTACTGTTCACACAAAAATTTTAAGCTCAAAATTTGATCTTCTAGTTTCATTGTGTTGTTCCTTTAGTTTCGTTTGTTGATTCCATTACTAACTTACAAACTAGTTTTAGATTGTAAGTTAGTTTTGAAACCGTCCTTCGTGTATACGTTCCTTTGTGTGTCTTATCCTTTTGAGTCGTTGTAATACTTGGTCCACCTCTTACTGCCTCATGGAGTACAAGCAAGGTTACGACACTTGTGAGATCAAAGTGAGAAAAAAAATCTGAGAGCCAAAACAATAGAGAGGGAGTGTAAGGACCATTCTTGTACAACTAACTTGTTTGTTGTTTTGTAAGTAACTTCTTGGCCATAATGAAAACCATTTTGGCCCTCCTTGATGCTTTGTCCCGAGACCTTGCTAGGGCAAATGCGGGTCTTAAAAAAATTGACTCGAATGTGGTAACTATGCATGAGAGGTTGGATCGAATGGAGAGTCGAAGGAACTCTCGTGCTTTTACTCCCGAAACTTTACTTCCAATGACCAATCCTCCAAGACAACCACATAATACCACAAGCCAAGCTCCAAATAGCCCTCAAAATCGAGAACAAGATAGATCACTTCCCTCACAAGTTAATCAAGTCCAACAAGGAGGACTTGGAAGCCAATTTCCTCTCATCCAAGCTCCACAACCAAAGCTCCACTTACCAAATCGAGCCTCTCAACCAAAACTTTCTTTTGCAAAAACCGACACATCCAAGAAAAGGAACATGGTAGAGAGAGACATGAAGGATATGGAGTCTACAACGATGCTTATATGATAGAAGGAGACTTGAGTCAGATGAGATTGAAGGCCAATCTCAAGAGGGAGAGGAAACCGAGGGTCAAAATGAAGATGTTGGATTCGAGACTTATTGTCATTATGCTCTCGGGTTTGGCTAGCTTGTGGACTGTTTTTGTGCATTTCTTGTGGGCTGTTTTTAGCTCGTTTTTTGATACGTCCCTTGTTATTATTGAGCTCTCGGGCTCTTCATGTTTTGTGGACTGTTTTTTAGTAGGTTTCCTTTGAAGTGACCAATTGAATGAGGTGAAACCGTGAATTTCTGAACAAATTTCTCTCAAGATGGAGAGGATGATACGAGAATAATCACGGATATAGACTTAGGAGAGTGCATGTTGGACCCTAGCCTTGGCACGTGCAATTGAAGTGTAAAAGAGGCCCAAAATACACCCAAATCAGCCCATAAATTACACTAGATGGGTGTCCACTCTTTGAAGGGCCTTTTGGTCATTTTAACTTATATTTTGTTATAGCTATAAAAGGAACATTGTAGGGTTTTTAGTTTAGTTTTTGGATGATATTTGGGAGTCTTGTAAAACTTGTAACAAGCTCTCTCTTTAGCGAGAAGAGTGACCACCGAAACTAGGATACAACAATAGGTGGATTCTCTTTTGTTGTTGCTTGCTTGGAAATGTTGATGCTAGAGAGGTGGAATCCGATCTTGTGTCACATAAGAGATAGGTTTATTGTTGTGTGTAGTGTTAAGGGTCCAAGAGTGTCTATTCTTGGGTTCTTAAGTTATACCTTCATGTGATCTATCTATCTATCATTTTACCTTCTTGTAATCTTGTTTAGTGTTTGTGTTGTAATCTTATGTTCTTGTTGTTATTGTTAAATCCGAATCTTGTGTCTCCGTGTTCATCATCTTATATTGTTAATCTAGTTTGTTGTCCGCTGATTTGGTGTAATAAACACCTTGTTATTTTCTTGTTATTGTGTTCTTAGGAAGCCGAGACTTGGAGTCCAAAAGAATTCACGAATTTCTTTCATTTTGTGGACTGTTTTTTGGACTAATTTTGGTGTTCCCTATAACCAGTGTAGTGTCATGTTAGGTAGGGACCTCGACCTGTATATGAATAACCAGTAGGCAAAACAATGTAGGATTGGGACAATAAATATGTCCACCTGCTGGATTATAGAAAAAATGGCAAATGGAGGGCAATAGAGTTGTGCCTGACAGTACGACTTTCTGCATATTAGTGTCGCTGAAGTATATACCACATAAAATAAGCTGTACATCAAAAGGTTCTTAGTTTTGATTTGAATATGATCCAGTTGGAAGACATAATCTTCTGGGCAGCTCTATCACTTCTCCAGATGAGGTTACGCCTCCATGAAGATAGTTGAGGACCTTGGAAGACTCCAATTAGCATCGGTTGTACACCAGAAATTGCCTTTCTATTTCAGTTCAAGAATTTTCTCCATATATGTGCATTTTGCCAACTTGTACCTCTTTGTGTCCCTTGTCTAGACACCAATTAGCTCCAATCAAGATTACCTTACCATCAACCATATTGTTTGAGCAAACACCCAGAGTAAGTTAGAAACGGCTATAACTAGTTTCCTTTTGTGATCCGTCAAAATTCTACTTCTGGCAAGGCCTAGGTATCTTTTACTACGTCCATCAGTTTTGAGTTTCAGGTAACCATTAGGTGGATTGAGCCATTTGACTGGGATGATGTTTAGAGCAGGTTTGATGTTTTCCATCAAAAAGTAAACTTGTTTACAAGTGGAAGGGCTAGGAAGAAGGGGATTGGATATAGACAAGCGTGATCATAAAAAGTTTTGAATCTTATAAATTAGTCTCTGGATAGAGATCTTCTCACCACCATATATGTAAGCATGCCTTCTTTACCAAATTTCCTAACAAATTAAGGAGAACTAACCACTACTTCGGGAGAGTATGTCCTAAGTCTGGAGGGGTCGTTGGCATACTGATTAAGAAAAATAATTTGAAATAGAGTTTAAGATTTACTTTATCCCATGTTTGGTATGGGGTATTAAGTAATTTTGGGATTACTATCCCATACGGAGGGTGGTATAAAATAATCCCATGGGTATCCCATTTGGAAAGATGCCATTCATGCAATCTCAAGCTCTCATCGTGGTACTAATTTCCCCTAAAAATTCAACCTGCTGGAAGAAAGTGCATACATTTTTAGTCAACGAACACAGAAGGAGCCTATTCCTTGAGTTTGGAGCTAGAAAGAACATGTTTACAGTGGAGTTTAGAGTATGCAGAACTCTGAGGTGGAATAATCCTTGGTAATTGATCTCATGGAGTCCGACACGCTGGATAGAAATCGATAGATGAACTGTCAAACTTATCAAAGTTGCAGATGGAAATTCTTAATGAGTTTGATACTCATGTAGCTTTAGAGAAAAGCAAAACATCACTGTTAATTCTTAACCCACTAAGTGTAATTAGATATCAATTTTTCCTCCAAAATCTTAATTTTTCCTTCAAATCTAATTTTACACATTTGTTAATTAATTTAATCTTTAATTATACGGAGAATCTTTAGGTATTCGTGATCATGTTTGCCAACAATTATTATATTCAATATTTTAATAAGTATAAATAACATAAATAACAACCTTTTCAAAGTAATTATACTCTCTCTCACTTTTTAAATTACTTTATTCTCTCTTCCTATTAATATACATAACATAGCCGATATATACATAACATTCTGTGTATATGTGGGATTTTTGTAATATGTTTAGGGAGTTGAAATTTTTTGTAATATTGAAAACATAAGTTGTGTATTTGTGTAATTTTTAGTTTTAACAATCTATTTTTTAACTTATTTACAAGTTAACTTGCATTTAAAGTCCATTTTTGCTCCTCAATTTTTATCCTTCACTAAACATCAAGAACATCAATTAATCAGTACCTCTATCGATTACCATTTTTTTTGACAAAATGATTATGGTACACAGCTACGCAAGTTTTAATTCCTCAAGGAATACACGTGAGACAAGAGAGACACAAGATTTAGGAAACAAAATAGTGAATTTATTTGGATTTCCTGGCGTTGATAGTATTCTCAACGAAGACGAAAATGCATCTGCAGAAAATATTTTGCGGATCATCCTGAATTTATGTATGATCCTAAACAAGGCTTCGTTGAAGGTGTGCAATTTTCTAGTTTGAAAGTAGTTTATGCTTTTCAACAAGAACATGCTAAATATGCTGGTTCTAGCGTAATAAAAAGATCAATTACAAAATTCAAAGATTCAAATTCTCCCAAGTATGGTCTATATACATGTGATAAAGGTGGTGATAGAACCAAAAAGTAGACGTCTAAGAGGTCATTATGCCCTACTAGAATTAACTGCTCAGTGCAAGGCGATGGAACTTGGTATAAGCAGAGTGATAGTAGATCACTCACACGAGTTGGATCCCACTATGTCCAAAATCATGGCTGGTCATAGAAGTGTGTCCAGAAGTTTGAAGAGGTCACTGGAAGACCATGTTAGAGTTGGTGTTAGAATACCAAACAAATATTAGAACGCACCAAACTCTAGCAGGTGGGCCCGATAATTTGGGTTGTTTGCCAGATGATTATAGAAATTACATTCATAACACAAGGAGATTGAGACTAGATCAAGGCGATACTGAGTGTGTCAGAAAATTCTTCATTGAAATGCAAGCCAAGGACAGAGATTTCTTTTATGCCTTCGACCTAGATGGTCTTGGTCGATTGAATAATGTTTTGTGGATTCACCCTCAATAAAAGTGGCTTACCAAGAATTTCATGATGTCATTAGCTTTGATACTACGTATCTCGTTAATAGATGTGGAATGCCATTAGCCTTATTCGTTGGTGTTAATCACCACAGTCAATCTATTCTTCTTAGTTGTGCTTGATCTCACATGAGACAATGGATAGATTCCGTTGGATTTTCACCACATTCATAGATGCTATAAGAGGTATTCCCCATATTGACTGATCAGTGTGAAAGTATAATGGCAACAATAAGCGAAGTGATGGCTGATATTGTCCATCGCTTGTGCATATAACATATCTTTGTGAAAATTTTGAAGAAATTAAAGGTCCTTGGCATTCATTACGATGAAGCTAAGAATGAGTTTGTGTCCATTGTGTTGGACAATTTAACTAAGGACGAACTTAAAGCTAGATGGGCAAATTTCGTAACAAGTTCTAAAATGGAGAACATTGGTTGGTTGGTTGGTTATGATGTATCATGAGAGGCAGAATTGGGCTCTTGTCTACTTGAGTCATTTTTGGGGTTGGCATGAAATCTACTTAAAGGAGCGAGACAATACATTCCTATTTTGACGTTTTTGTCAATTCTAGGAGCACTTTGAAAATCTTCCAGAGCAGTACGAGGTTGCTCTTCGAGATAATGATGTTAGGCGTATTTACACGCCTAAAGCACCTTAATGTACCCATATTTTAGCTAAGTTTTGAGGACAAAATATATAATTCCTACACTTTTAGTCCTTTTCCCTGTAAGTGAGCTAACCAACGTGACTAGCAAGATTTCAGGTATTTATGATGAAGATTTTAGCATTTTATGGACTGTTGGACGCCAAAGGAAACTTCACGTAAGAAGGAAGGCAGCTTCTGAAAACTTGTGGACTGAAAGTGATGCATGAAGAACTTGTCCCGGGCAAAAACAACATTTCTAAAGACTTGGGGGATCAGCAGTAACTTAGTAGGATTAGGAAAAGTATGCAGTAACCCAGTAGGACTAGGACAAGGATAAAAACCCTATTTCAGTAGGACTAGGACAAGGATGTTATAAAAACCCTATAATGCTGAATTTTTCAGTATTCACTTATTCATTCATTCAGCTATTCATTCATTCAAAGCTTTTTATTATTCACTCATTCATTAATTCAAGTCTTTTTTATTCAACCTCCACTACTAATTCGCGTTACAATATTCTGTAAGTCTAACAGAGAAACACGACTCACTTGAGGCACGGATAGAAGAAGAAAAACGTCAAACCTTTTTTACGCCAAAAATCATCCAAATCGTCAAGCTTGTTCTAGGTTTTGGTATGATAATGATGTCTATTGTGATTTCCGTTGCACTCATGAGTAGCTAAACTTCTCTGTTAGGGTTATGGAAACCTTATGAGACACTATCTATTGCTATGAGTTTGTGAATTCTTGATACGTATGCTGCTTATATCATTACTCTCTTCATCTTAATTGAATTCTTGTGGTTGCAAACATATAGAATACGCCAGTATAGCATTAACTTGTTCGAAAGAAAAGTTACATGTCTGGAAAAGAGAGAATGACAAGAAAATAGGGCTACCAACCCCTGCTTAAAAGTTAGTGCCGTAACTGGATTAACCTCTTGGAGAATTCGTACCATTAGTATACGCTTTAAGCTCGAAAAAGTTAAAGTGATATAATCTTTGATGGTCGAAAGATGCTAGGATTTACCATAGAATACGAATCTCTATAAGTGCATGCATGTCTGAATTCCGCATAACTCATAGCCAATAGATACGTAAAACTCATAAGGTGGACATAACCCTAACTTACAATTCTCATTGATTAAAACCTACTAAACATTCCGTTTTTCTTTGTTACTTTGATACTCTTAATTCACGCTACAATTAAATCCCCCCTTTTTCATAGAATTTTTGATCAACAGTCTACTAATCGTTGCATACTTAGTGACCAAGTATTCCCTGTGGGATTCGACACCCAACCCAGTTGGGTTCTATATTTGACAACGACCGCTTACACTCTTACGAGAGCTGTAGTTTGAGCGTTATCAAATTTTGGCGCCGTTGCCAGGGAATACGGTTGTCAACTAAGTTTGTGATAGTTACTAGACCCTTTGGTAAAAAATTCTCAGATTTTACTTTTAGTTGTTGTTTTTGTTTTATTCAGGTTTGTTTGAGTGCATGCCAAACACTCGAAGTTCAGGTCAACCGTTATTACCTATCAATCCTGAACCACAACTTATTGGCAGAATGGATGCACAACGTGACATTGAAAGAAGGGTTGCTCAACAGGAGCAGGCTAGATTAGCTGCGTTGGCAGCTGCTCAAGTGCATCAACAGAATATTGATAACCCAGGTCGGGCAACAAATCCTGATGATGAGGACCTGGGTGATGATGAGTTACTTAATCCACGACGTACAGATGAGGTGGCAGCACCTATGCACAGGAGAGATCGTCAAGCTAGAATGAGACCAGACCGTCGAGCTGTGCAGGCTCCTTTTGATAATAATGATGACGATCTTGATGGAGCTGGTGCCACAGGGGCTATTATTCCTCCGCCCTTGGCACCCGGAGCCAAGTTCAATATCACTAGCACCATGATTCAGTTATTGCAGCTCAAGGGACTATTTGGTGGACTTGCAGGTGATGATCCGAATATGCATCTGGTCAACTTTATCTCTACATGCAAGTCATTCGACAATCCAGGCGTTGGACAAAATGCAATTCGGCTGCGATTATTTCTATTGTCTCTATATGGGGAGGCAACTCTATGGTTGAACGGGCTAACTCCTGATTCTATTACTAATTAGAGGCAACTAAAAGACGCTTTCCTAGAAGGATTCTTTCCGCCATCCAAGAGAGCACAGTTGAGAGATGAGATCAGCAATTTTCGACAGCTTCCAACTGAAGCTCTCCACGAAACATGGGAGAGGTTCAAAAAGAAGCTTATGCGGTGCCCAAATCATCATATGACCAATGTCCACTTGATAGAGATATTATACAAGTCTTTGAATTCAGTGACTAAGCCAGTGGTTGATAATGCTGCAGGAGGGTCATTCATGGACCTTACTTTTATTCAGGCAAGTGATATGTTAGATCGTATGACAAAGCAAAGTAGAGCTTGGCATACCAGGGATTCAGAGGTAGCAAGCTCTACCATATCTATTGGCATGACTGCAGAACAAAGGCGAAGAGAAGAGGAACGTGATCAAGATATGACGCACATGAAAACACAGATGGATCTTCTTACCAAGCATTTATTATCAGGGAAGACCGAAAAAGTAAAAGCGGTTGCGTCAAAAGGAAGAGACGAATCCGATTCTGAGGAAGAAGATAACTACTTGAATAATCAGGGGGGTTTCCGAGGCAATGCCCAAGAAAACCAAGGTCGGAACTATTATGATAAATCTGGAAACAAGGACCGTGATCAGGGTAGTTAGAAGAATAAGACTGACAGGAGTGGTTTGTATATTCCTCCTGGAAATCGTGAGGCCGCGGCATCTGGTTCGGGGAAGATGTCTATGGAAGATATGATGGCAAAGCTGTTGAAAGGAGTGGAGGCAACTAATACGGGAGTGAATGAGGTGAAGAACGATTTGTCTTCAATAAATCAATTGGTTAACTCACATTCCACTTCAATAAAACAGCTGGAGCAGCAATTGAGTCAACTTTCAGCGGCATTCAATCAAAGAAAAACTAGAACACTACCTAACGACACAGTGCAAAATCCGAGGAATGATGGATCGTGTATGGCTATTACTACCCGAAGTGGTAAAGTGTTGGAAAATCCATCTAAAGGCAAGCGGGTAGTTGATCATATAGCGGATAATGTTATAGATGCAGAATGTGAAGAGGCCGAAGAAGCTGAAGAGTGTGTTCATGACGTCACCCCTAGACGTCTGCAGCTTGAAAAGATTGATAGTTGGAAGCAAGGTAAAAAGAAAGTGGTGGAGAAAAGTATTCCCCTTCCACCACCACCTTTTAGTCAGAGACTGAAGAAGAAGGCTGACGACACTCCTGAAAAGGTTGATAATCGAAAGCAAGATAAAAAGAAAGTGGTGGAGAAAACAATTCCCCTTCCACCACCACTTTTTTCGCAGAGACTGGAGAAGAAAGCTGATGATACCAGGTTCAGTAAATTCATGACTATGTTGAAGCAGCTGACTATTAATGTTCCTTTGGTGGAAGCGCTAGAGCAGATGCCCGGATACGCTAAATTCATGAAGGACCTTTTGACAAAGAAGCGGGCAGTAAGCTATGAGCCGGCAGATTGCCACAAGGTCCTTAGTACAGAAGAAGGCAGACCCTGGTGCTTTCACTATTCCTTGCACGGTTGGATCTATGAATTTTGCTAAGGCATTGTGCAATTTGGGAGCTAGCATCAATTTGATGCCACTATCCGTCTACAGAAAGTTGGGGTTGGGCGACCCTACACCAACCAATATGCGGCTCGTGATGGCAGATAGGTCGGTAAAATGACCTGTGGGTATCTTGAATGATGTGTTGGTGAAGGTGTCTACCTTCATTTTTCCTGCAGACTTTGTGATTTTGGATTGCGAGGTGGATTCTGAAGTTCCCATAATCTTGGGACGTCCTTTTCTTGCAACAGGAAGTGTGCTTATTGACATGAGAGCTAATGAGCTTTTATTTCGGTTGAATGACGAAGTGGTCCGCTTTGATATATGCAAAGCAATGAAGCAGCCCAGCGATATGAATGTGTTCTCCGTAGCAGATGTTCATTATGAGGATAAGAAAGCATTATCTGTAGAGAAACAGCTTACTGTTGAGCCATTATCTGTTGCGCTGCTGAATGTTGAGCATGAGGACGATGAAGATTATAAAGAAACTATGTGTGCTCTAACAGATTTAGGGTCCTATTCCCATACTCCTAAGCAGTCGGACCTTGATCTTAAGAATCAACCGTCACCAACAGCGAAGACTTCCTATGAAGAGCCCTCAGTGCTAGAATCGAAAGAGCTCCCCAATTATCTAAGGTATGCATTTTTGGGAAGTGGAAATACACTTCCGGTGAGTGTTGCGGCTGATTTAGGTGAACAACACGTAGAGGCTCTCATCTCTGCTCTGAAGAGGTACAAGAGAGCCATTGGTTGGTCTATTGATGATATAATTGGTATCCCACCTGGGATATGTATGCACAAGATGCATCTCGAAGAAGATTGCATGCCCACAGTTAAGCATCAGCGTCGTCTGAATCCATTCAGAAAACGATGCACCAAATATCTCGATGAAGTCTAAGTAATCGAGATAACTCTGTCGTGCCGCGACAATAAATCAAGCGCTTGGTGGGAGGCAACCCATCGTTTTTAATTGTTTTTGTTATTTTTGTTTTCCTAGGATTTTGTCGAGCCACGACCAAAACTAAGGCGCTTGATGGGAGGCAACCCATCTTTCTAATCGTTTTTGTTGTTTTTGAGTAAATGTAGGTGCAAGAGGTGTAAAAGAGGAGATTGGTTTCAAATTTTGATTTGGAAGTATTGCATGTTGAAGGTGGTAAGTTAGGAATAAAGAAGCAAAAGGCTATGGGTTAGGCATTGCCTATGAAAATATAGGCAAAGAACAAGGCAAGGCCTATGTAAATCTAGGCCACGAACAAGTCAAGACCTATGCTATGGCCTAAGCTCTCGGATTCTACAATGTCATGGCATAGGCGCCGCCTATGCTCAACAATGCCATAGCATAGGCGTCGCCTATGCAAAAGCCTTTTGTCTCTGAATCTAGTATGCCATGACATAGGCGCCGCCTATGCCTAACAATATCATAGCATAGGTGCCGCTTATGCTCAACAAGGCTTTGCAAAAGGCGGCGCCTATGCCAAGCATAGGCAAAGCATTAGGCGCCGCCTATGGTCACTTTGGTCTCCAAATCCGATTCTAAATGGGTCAAAACCCGACCCAAGTTTGTCCTATAAATAGAACCTTAGTCTTAGAACAAAAATGCATTGCAACATCAACCTAGGCTTTGCCTACCTCTCCAAAATCTCTCAAAAATTTTCCTTTTGCTCTTTTACTTTGCAAGAACATCTTCCGAGGCCATCAACCAAGTACAATGGCACCAAAAGCAAGATAAGGAAAAGAAAAAATAACCACTTCATAAAAAGGCCAGAAAAGGGGACGAAAAGAGCAAGGTGAATCCTCTTCGCTGCAAATACCTCGACGCATGTACGGGATAAAATGGGTCCTAGAGGAGAAAAGAAAGAAGTGGTACAAGAACAATAAAGTAAAAAAATATGTTCATGTGGAGTTGATACAAAAGGAGAGCCTAGCAAAGAAAGAACCCCGCATTTTGGCTAAAATCATGGCGCTTCATCTTGATTTCATTTTCCAAGATATGGGAGAATGCAATCTTGATCTAACGCGAGAATTCTATGCCAATTAGTCCCCAAAGACTACCGGAAGTGAAGTGAAGATTCGGGGTCAAGTCTTGCAACTGAATGCGGAGTTCTTCAACTCTTTTCTGGGTCTTCCATCTGTGGATCCATCACCACTCAAGGAGTTTTATCGCAGACCTCCATACAGGGTAATCAGACACACACTATACGGAACAAGATCAATGGCACGGTGGAGTCGTCACTAGGATACCGGTCGGCACAATACATTCCCGTATGCCTCCTTGAATAGAGAAGCTCGGATATGGTTGTAGATAGTCAATTATTGCCTGATTCCAGGGTCACAGTACACAAAGATCACATGTGATAGAGTGTGCTTGGTGTACGCTTTGATGACGAACATCCCCATCAACATTGGGGCAATTATTCGATCTTCAATGCGTAAGGCCAGGCTGCACAAGAGGTCCCACTTCAGCTTTGGCAATCTGTTGACTGCGATATTGAGGAAGGAGGACATTGAAGAGGAACCTGCAGATCATAAGCTTCCACACAACCCGAAGAAGGTTGACCTTACAAAGGTTAAAGATGTTGAATCCATGCATGGCGTCAACCTAACCACTGCAGAAAGACATGTTCGCGACGAAAGCTTCTCCCGCCATTTATATGGCATGATGAAGTTTACCATGATGAGTGGGGGTCGTGTTCCAACTACTGCAGAGCTCCAACAGTTGGATTATGACTACCCAATGAATGAGCATGCGAGGGCTATGTGTGGAGTAGGTGTATACTTTGAGGAACCTCTTGATGACGACATGCCAACCGATGATGATCGACAAATGCCAAACTCCGACGTGGAGGAGAACTCTGATGACGAAGACTCTGATGATGATTCCGATGCAGGGGGTATGACCCCAGACATAGAGGAGGAGTCCGACTAACCAGGTTCTTCTTATTTATTTTCCACTGAGGGCAGTGTGTCCCGTCTAAGTGTGGGGTGCTTTGTATGCTATACTTTTTTATCTGCATTTGCATGTTTGTTTGTTTTGTTTGTTAGTAGTTAAATTTTAGAAAAAAAATTCCATAAAATTGTTCTGATAGGCAGCATGGTATTATGACAAGAGTCTATGATAAAATCATTACTATTGAGACATTTAGGCTCTAAATGCGACTCAGTATGTGATAAATGCGTGGGTTAATTCCTTCATCTGTTGGGTCAAGAGTCTATACTGCTCCTAATAAAGTCGACCATGTGCCTTGTGTGTGTGAGATGATAGCATATTCTATGTTTGTGGCTGATGCTAGAACTTTCCCGGTGTGTGTGTAAAGCAAAATAAAGAGTGTGAGTTTAGGAGATGATTTAGGCATTTTTTTGGCAGCCTGTGATTGTTTACCTTCTTTTTACCTACCCGTGGACATTATCCTAGTCAACCCTTTTGAGCCTTTAAGCCATTTTCTTTGACAGCCTCATATGTAGCCTAATCCATTTTTTAAGACCATAATTTGATCTAAATTCCTAAGCGTTTTAAATTGTAAAGTCATGTGACAAAATAAAAGGAAATTGGGTGAGAGTGATGCCTTAAAGTGAATTGGTACTTGAATTTGTTATGAAAAAGAATGGCTATTATAGAGGTGTGTTATAAAAAAAATGAAAAATGAAATGAAAAAGAAAAATACAAAGTTGATTCTATTTAAAATTGAATAACAAAAGAGGTGAGAAGGGTGGTAGATTAAAAGAAAGTGGAAAGGTCGTTTGAAAGAAAGTGTAAATGGCATAATGTGATGTATTAAAGCGCTTAGGGAACTTAGTCACTATTTCTGGCCAAAATAGTCCTACCCGTCCCTTAGCCTACATTACAACCTATAAAGACCTATTTGACCCTAAACTTAACATTCTGATATTAGTAGAGCATTACACTAAGGGCAAGCCTATGGTCATCAGTTGCAACATATGAATTCTTTGTGAGAGTGAGAGCAAGGATAATCTTATACCCATGTTTTGTAAAATGAAATACTTGTGAGTAATTATGGGTAATATATTGTAAGACACACATGGTTGATGAGTTTTGGGTAGTCTTGTATGATTCTTTGTGCCTTAACTTTTGAATACGAATTAACCATCATCACGAGTCTATGTTGGAGGTTGAATTGTTTCAAGTAGTGATCAGAAAACTACTCTTTGCTGATAATTGTCGTGCCTGTCTTGATGAATATTTTGTGTTACTGCTGTGATTTCTAGTTAGATGATTGCATGGACGTAATATTTTGTTCGAGGACAAACAAAGCTTTAAGTGTGGGTGTTGATGTTAGGCGTGTTTACACGCCTAAAGCACCTTAATGTACCCATATTTTAGCTAAGTTTTGAGGACAAAATATATAATTCCTACACTTTTAGTTCTTTTTCCTGTAAGTGAGCTAACCAACGTGATTAGCAAGATTTCAGGTATTTATGATGAAGATTTTAGCATTTTATGGACTGTTGGACGCCAAAGGAAACTTCACGTAAGAAGGAAGGCAGCTTCTGGAAACTTGTGGACTGGAAGTGATGCATGGAGAACTTGTCCCGGGCAAAAACAACATTTCTAAAGACTTGGGGGATCAGCAGTAACTTAGTAGGATTAGGACAAGTATGCAGTAACCCAGTAGGACTAGGACAAGGATAAAAACTCTATTTCAGTAGGACTAGGACAAGGATGTTATAAAAACCCTATAATGCTGAATTTTTCAGTATTCACTTATTCATTCATTCAGTTATTCATTCATTCAAAGCTTTTTATTATTCACTCATTCATTAATTCAAGTCTTTTTCATTCAACCTCCGCTCCTAATTCGCGTTACAATATTTTGTAAGTCTAACAGAGAAACACGACTCACTTGAGGCACGGATAGAGGAAGAAAAACGTCAAACCTTTTTTACGCCAAAAATTATCCAAATCGTCAAGCTTGTTCTAGGTTTTGGTATGATGATGATGTCTATTGTGATTTCCGTTGCACTCATGAGTAGCTAAACTTCTCTGTTAGGGTTATGGAAACCTTATGAGACACTATCTCTGTAACCTTTAAGATGTTTCATGGCAAAATTTATCGAATGTTGCATTATATTTAGGTATTGCAGTTGATAGTGATTCGAGATTACAGTGAAAAAATACAGTATTGTCGATGAATCAATTCAGAGCAACTTTTACGGTAATGAATTTGTATTCACTGTTGAATATCATCCCCAGGGTGATGTCTAAGCTGCAATTCCATGTCTTTTGAGTCACGTGACATTTCTTGTCATATAATGAAGGTAATGGCCCACGTAACCATGCAGTTTATTCCCGATTGATATATTTTATGGAGATAGTGGAAAAATATTTTTCGTCCTCATTTGAAAAAGTTCTTTGTTGGGGGTAACCCACAAATGTGTGAGGAGTACAAACTATATATGGAGGTGGTGGATAATGTTGAGCACTTAACTGATATTACTATGGACTCAAAGACAAGATGGATTACAAGGACTTATTGAATTGGGATGATGCTATGACCGAAAAAGCGCTTACCAATTTTCCTAATGTCTTGAAAGATGGTACTGCTCCTATACTTAATGCTCTGCTAGTTTCGTGATGAGGCATGCCCAGAATTAACCGTTATACGGCCAAATCATATAACGGAAGAGGATTTGGTAATAGGGCCAGCAACATGGTCCGTAGTGACCATGATAATAATGAGGATGCACCAGTAATTGATGCTTCACCCATGGAAGGGCCTAGTAACCGAAGGAGCCGTGGCACACGACGAGGTCGAGGTCAAGGATGAGGTAGAATGATAAATGAACAAGTTACCGAAAACTCCATCGTTAGAAGGGGTGCTGGCTATATAGAAGAAGACACGGAGGGATATTCAAGATATGTAATTTATGGTAAAGTATTTTTTTTCTTTTGACAAGATGCTTATAATTTTCCTAGTTCTAATTTTTTTTTACAATTTTTCGTTATCGAAATAATCATTTTGTTGTCAATAAATCACGATGTTTCATTTCATACACTAAAAGATTAACAGTAGGAGTGAGATTTTTGAAGGGTTTGAAATATCCATAAAAACAACAAGTCGCATAAATATCAAAAATAATAGAAGTAAAATTTGAATTCGGGACCAAGCCAAAAAATTTCTTTTAAACACGGGACTGCATGAAATCTAAATCGGGACTTAAGGACTATGAAGTTGATGCATGATCAAATTTTCTACTAGAGCTTTCAACCATACTTTTACTTTTTTACATTATTCTATGTCTTTAAGATATTATTATTATTAGTTGTTGTTGTTAGTTTAAAAAATCGCAAATGATTTTATCCATACTCAATCCCATTATGGTCTTTTTTAAAAATGCAACTTTTAAATTATTTAAAGAAAAACAGATTGAACCATCCAAAGACATATTATATTGAGGGAAAAATAGGAGTCATGAATATTAAGATAGATGACACGTCAAAAGAATCGCGTCAAAAAGTAATAATATACGTTGTAAGTAATGTAATAATCAAAAAAAAAAAAAATAGATCCTAAGGAATAGAAGGGTATAATATATTAAAAATGAGCAAGTTCGTTAAAGTATGATAATAAAACTTAAACTATAGATAAGATCAAATAGTGATTATAGATAAAAGTATTTAATTTTTAAAATTTGAATTTAAAGATAGAAAAGTATATTAATAACTAATTAATATGCTCAAACAAGTAGCACAGTTATTTTAATAAAAGCCACATGTATGTAATTACAATAATTAGAGTTCAATTCAAATTTCATATAAAAACTGAAGAAAAATTGAATTGTTTAATACATAGAAATAATCAATAATATCGGTATTCAAATGACTTATCTATTTATCTTTTATTAATAATTTAAAATTATGATAGTATTTGAATTATTATGGCTATTAAATGAAAAAAGATTAATTAAAATGTTAAAGTTGGAAGAGAGTGTATAATAAGGTCAATAGAATTAAATATATAATCAAGGTCCTCATATATGAGATTTTAATAATTAAAACTAAAATAAGAATTTACAGAAGAAAATTTTAGTGTCTTAATTATATTACAATTTAAAAAATTAAAAATTACAAATAGATCTGATGATAGATTTTAAAGGTTTTTCTTTTTAAAAATTTTACTTCATAAAAACACTCCCATAAAAGTAAATTTAAGATATTTTGTATATGACGGAAGATCACTATTAAAATTACTTAAGAAAAAAGGTAAATGAAATAATTCACTTTTGCACGTGATGTTTTTAGTTCCTATATATAGTACTTTAACTGATGCCTATATTTTCTCCATAAACAAACTACTTATACACTTATTTGGCTTTTCGACTACGAGATAAATATTATCTGCTTACAAAAATCCTTTCAAAAATAAGGAAATAACATTATATTTTTCAATAATTCTTTTATGGTAATTTTTTATAAGTAGTAAATTTATAGCTATAATTAGAAGTTTTATAGCAACTGTTTCATAATTACGAAAAATAACAAGTTGTATTTTGTATTTTATAAAAGTGTTGCTACAAAAATACATATACAACAAGATTTACTGTCCTTCTTTTACTCGAATCAGTTGAGTTAAATAAGGAAGCAGTAAATTCCTTTTTCATAAATAACTGCAGTAGATTCCTTTTCCATAAATTACTCTTATTTTCATTAGTAAATTCTTTTTTCAAATCAAACTCAAATATGAAAGATTATAATCTGTATGATCTTCAAAAATTCAAAATAAAGCATCATTACGGGTTTTTTCTCTCTTTCACTCTCTTATATCTCTAACTTTTTTTCTTATTAGTTTTTTATCGTTTTATTTTTTTATTTTGATTTATTTTTTCTTTTCACTTTATTTTCTCTCTTTTGTTTCTCTTCTTTTTTTTTCCTTTTTCATTTATTTTTTCTTTTTCGTTTTCTTATTTTTTGTCCTTTCTCATTTTCTTCCTCTTTTTTTCTTTTTTATTTTTGTTGCTTTTATTTTTACACTTCTATTTCTAACTTCTATTTGTCTTTCTTTCTTTTTTTCCTTTTTCACTTCTTTTTTTTTAGATTTTTTTTCGTTTTTTGTCTTTTTTTTTTATTTTTGTTTTACTTTTCTATCTCTATCTTTTATTTTTAAACGATAAATATCTATATCACATATACATATTGCATATGTATTTACAGAAATACATATCTGACTTATATGTATGTATAAACATATAAGACACAAAATTTCTATAACAAAAAGGACAATTATATACATATACATATAGGTAATCAAAAAATAGATGATACATATTTTAAACTATAATTTTGCAAAAGTGTTGCTTCTTTGAAAAAATTTCAAAAGTAGCAACTTAGCAACTATAATTATAACTTTTATATCCACTGTTTCATAATTACGAAAATAGCAAGTTGTATTTTGTATTTATGTAGAATATTGTTATATAAATACATATACAAATTGAATAATAGTTCCTATTTTAACTCCATCAGTTAGAGTTAAATAAGGGAAGTAATCATCTCTTAATTCATTCTACTTTTAATTATAAAGATTTCTTTTCCTTGTATGACTCTTCTATTTCTCTTCCTGTTTTATCCTTTTTCGTTTTTTTTCTTGTTTTTTTGTTCGTTTTTTTTTCTTTCTCATATTTTTCTTTTTCTTTTCCTATTTTTGTTTCTTTTTTTATCATTTTTTTTATTTTTTTCTTTTTATTGTTTTCTTTCCACTTTATTTTCACTCTTCTATTTCTCTTCTTTTTTATCCTTTTTCATTTTTTGCTTTATTTTTTTATTTTCTGTTTTCTTATTTTTTTTTCTTTTCTCATATTTTGCTTTTTCTTTTCCTATTTTTGTTTTCTTCTTATTTTTTCTATTTTTATTTTTTTATTTCTTTTCTTTTTACTTTTATTTTACACTTATATTTCTCTTCTTTTTTTTTCACTTCTTTTTCTTTGGATTTTTTTTATTTTTTTACTCTTCTATCTCTTTCTTTTATTTTTAAAAAACATATATCTATATCATATATACATATTTAGAAAAATATACAAAATACATAGACATACAAATCTGCGTATGTATTTACTGTACAAAACATACATGTATATCTGCATATGTATTTACAGAAATACATATCTGACTCATATGTATATATAAACATAAAGGACACAAAATTCCTATAACAAAAAGTGACATAATACATTTGCCTAATTGTGCTTGAACTACACATTTATTCTTCATATGTAGACACCAAAAATATTCTTATGACGAAATTTTTTTTACTGCTCCTTTGATAACATTGTCTTAATATGTTCTTCAATATCGTTGACCGTGTGACATCCTATATGTGGTGCAAATAGTACTCTTGCCATGAATATTTGATACATTGCAACTATAGACCAAGAAAATGACATAAATCTATATTACATGTATTTCTCACAAAAAATACAAAATACATAATATGCATATTGTGCGCAATGAAATTTTATTAAATTTAAATCTGTACGAAATTCGGGTTATATTAAATTTAAAATATATGTCCCAAATAAATATTGCGGATTAATATAATTGAATTAATTATTTATGTCCAAATATGTGTGGATTATATAAAGTCCAATCTTTATTGGTTAGTCCATTAATTTGGGCTACAAATAATGAGCCCACTTTGCTAAGCCCAAGATATTGTCATATTCTAGAGACCCAAATAACCGTCACGTGTGAAATGACGTGGCATGTCATGTCAAGTCAAGGAAGTACCAATAAGACCATGGACCATGCCACATGTTAAAATGATGCAGAAGGCCCAATGAAATCAAAGCTCATAAAAGGTGTCATATCACTCAAATCTGATGGGTCAAAGAAAGTCCATCTTCATCACGACTCTTCCATTTTCACAACTATAAATAGGGGTCTCATAATTTAGAAAAGGACCCTAGAACTCTAACAAAAAGTAAGAGAAAGCTCGTGGATCAAACGTCGCAATTTCTCTACAAAGCTCAAGCATTCAAAATCAAGTTAATCAAGATTCAAGATCAAGACCACAATATTCAAGAACAGGCTCAAAAGTCCTTGAATTCAAGCACAAGTCAAGATCAAGTCTCTCAAATCAACATATCAAGTTCAAATTCAAGATCAAGCTTTAAGCCCTTGAATTTATATTTGAAAAAGCGAATCAGAGGATTCATAGAGATTGTAACACTCACACATTAAAATCAATAAATTAATTGTGGTAATATTTTTCTTGTCTCAAATTATTTATTTTTTGTCTCGAGAATTTTATGGTCCAACAAATTCTGGCACGCCCAGTGGGACAATCTCTACCTCTCATCTCAACTTTTTCAACTGCAAAGTTCAACAACACTGAAATGACTTCTAAGAAGGTCAACTCTCAATCAACTGCTTCCAAAGCTGCCGATTCAAAGTTTTCTGCTGAAGTAGAAAACATCCTTGGTGTTACTTTCAGAAGCTTAGAAGTTGTCACAAGGAGCAAGGCAGGCTTTCTAGGATAACAAACACATCCAGTGTCATCTGCACCAACTCCAATTTTTAGATCTTCAACCCCAAAAGGAACGAAGTCCAATGCAAGTGCTTCGGAAGGAGGAAACAATGTGATGGAATCGCTTAAAAGGATTTTAGCTCTACTTGAGCACTCTGGTTCCAAATACTCTGTTCAAAGAGCGATGGTCATTCAACAAATCATCTTCTTCACTTACACCGCATAAGTTGAGCACCTCAAAAATCAACTTATGCGATAATCCGTGTTACTCTCCAACGTCTCCAGTAATCATGCAAGCGATGGTAACTGATGCTTCATCTATGGAGGTGCAACTTGCAAATATGACAAAGGCAATTGAGGGCCTGGACAAATATGTTCAGAATTAAGATGCTCGGATTGATAAGATAGTGGATAGGATGGAAGGCCTAATAGATAGTGAGTCTAGCCATGTACTTGGAAAATCTCTAGAGTCTCACGAGATAGAACATCTCGTGAAACAAACACCACCAACTAAAGAGGTGCAAGTTTCTTCTGAGGGAATGATCCTGATTGAGCAATTGAAGGAATTCATTGAAGAGACCCTCAAAGACAAGTATGATGTTGACACTAAGTCGTTCCTTGCATATGCCAAGCCCTACACTGCGAGGATAGATAGCCTCAAAATGTCTGTCGGCTATCAACCCCTTAAATTTCAATAATTTGAGGGAAAGAAAACCCAAAACAACGTGTCGCACACTTTGTTGAGACTTGTAATAATGTTGGAACTTACAGTGACTATCTTGTCAAACAACTTGTTCGTTCCCTAAAGGGAAATGGCTTTGATTGGTATATGAACCTTGAGCTTAATTCCATTGATAGTTAGGAGCAATTGGAGCACAAGTTCCTAAATCGTTTTTATAGCACAAGGCATACAATGAGCATGGTAGAGCTCATAAATACTCGGCAAAGAAAGAACGAACCAGTTATTGACTTCATCAATCGCTGGAGAAATGCTAGCCTAAACTGCAAATACAAGCTTAGTGAAGCTTCTGCAACAGAGATGTGCGTCCAAGGAATGCACTGGGAGCTTGTCTACATCTTGCAAGGCATTAAGCCTAAATCCTTTGAAAAGTTAGCTACCCGTGCTCACGATATGGAGTTGAAAATGTCTTCTGCTGGAAAGGGACCAACGCCTATCCATGACCCTCGAAGGGGAAAGGATAAGCAGGAACCCAAAAAATGGGGCAAGTTTGTCCCTAAAAATGACAATAAAGAATCTATGAATATTGACGTGTCTCCTATGAAGGTCACCACGAAGGTGAGCAAGAAACAAAGTGTGAAGACGACTTCTGGAGCACGTCTAAATCAGAAAACTTTAAAGGAGATGCAAGAAAAGGAATATCCCTTCCTTGATTCTGATATTGCTGAGATTTTTGATGAACTCCTTGAGCATAAACTTATTGAACTCCCAGAGATGAAACAACCCAACAAAGCTAGAAGGACTAATGGTCCTAATTATTGCAAGTATCATAGGCTTGTGAGTTACCCTCTGGAAAAGTGTGTTGTCTTTAAAGACAAAGTCATGAAGCTGACAAATAAGAAGAAGATCTTCTTCAACGATGAGACGGTCGGTTCTCATTAAATCTCTATCACCTTTGGCTCGCTCGATCCAGTCCAAATTATGTCAAAAATCATAATGAGAAAATATTAGAGCCTGGAAGGTTTTCAGTTGACGAAGGCAATGATGAAGGTTGGACTCTGGTGACCAGGCGTAGACGCAGAAAGATGAGTTCGTGAAAGGAGTCGTCCGAGCAGCCAACCAGAAAGAGAATGGTGAAGAAACCTAGGAAATAGAAACAGGTTGAACTTTCAAAAAAGACGAGCGTAATAAAGCTTCACCACCAAAAACCACGATGTCCAGTAACGTTGGAAGAATTCTTACCAAGTTGGTTTCGTGCGAAGACTGCTCGAGTCAACCTTGAGGCATCTTGATTTAATACTGCAAAAGAGGGGGAAAAAGGTTAGGATCTACCCATGGAAGTTTCTTCATCTTCTGAAAAGCTCGTTGAAACTCTTGGCGAAGAGTCACATGTATGTGGTACGAAAATTACATTTACAAATAATGATCTTCTGCATGGAGGAGCCCTACAAAATCATCCCTTGTACATGGTAAGTCAAGTTCTAGGAAAGAAGATAAATAAAATCTTGATTGATGAGGGATCCGAAGTTAACATCCTGCTTATCCGTACAATAAAAAAATTTGGCATCGCTACCGATGTACTGGTCGAAAGCCGTATAATGATCCAAGGCTTCAATAAAGGGGGACAGAGGGCCATGAGAGTTGTCAAGTTGGGGATTCGTATGGATAATTTTCAATCAAATGCATGTGATCGATGCCAAAACCTCATACAATATATTACTTGGTAGACCTTAGGTACACGAGAATAAAATTATCTCGTCATCTTACTATCAATGCTTGAAGTACCTAGAAAATAGAGGGGAGAAAAACATAGTTTTTGATGATAAACCATTCATTGAAGCTGAGTTACACTTTGTCGATGCAAAATTCTACTTAAAGAATTATGTTGTGAATGAGAAAAGGGTTGAATATGTCACCAATACTAGGTGTGATGATCTTGCATCTAAGAAGGTCGTGGTGACTGTCGAAAAAATCGCCACCAAGAAGCCCCTCTTCACTTCAAATAAAGAAAGCTTCATACCTACGCAAAATAAGGCAACTCACATTCTTCGCTACGTACCAAATGTAAAGAAAGAGAAAGATCACCTATCTGACGCCCAAGATAATGTGCTAAAGGGGATAAATTTACCTATCAGGAGGATTAATGCAATAAATCTGTCCTCAAGACTAATTGAAGAGTCTGTGGCTCAAAATCCTCCACAAGATATGACACTCCCTACGAAACGTACAAAAGATTGCTTTGACCCAAATACATACAAGCTATTTGTAAAGGCTGGATACAATCCTAATAAGCCATCAAGGTTGGGCAAACTTCCGTCGGAGGGTACAACTAGGCAGGCACGTGATGGCCTAGGATACACGCAGCCATCTCCAATTCGCATCTCTATAAGAAGGGCAGTTAGTAATTACATCACCGTGGAAGAAGAATCTACTGCTACTAATAAAAGACCCTCTATATTTGATCGACTTCGAGAATCAACCGCAAGAGCTTCTGTGTTTGAAAGGTTGGGTCCTCTAAATAAGAAGAAAAATAACAAGCATCGGAGAAGTCGTCAAAGTACAATAATACACTCTTCGCCTAAGATTCAGAAGGATTTCCAAAGTTTGATTTCTTCTAGAATGAGGCGGCAGATGGAACTGGTAGTTTCATGCAACGAGGTGCTAAAAGAAAAGGCTCATATTATGGTTTATACCAAGCAACACGAGGAAGAAGAAGAGAGTGTTGGCTCCTCATATCATGTCATGACCTAGAATGATAAAGATATCTCATCTCAAATAAAGGTTGATGTAGAGATAGAGGATACTTTCTGGTGTTATCTTATATCCATCAATGACGATGATCCTCAAGAGGATGAAGATGCTGGAGATACTCCATAGCAACTTGAATAAGGAGTAAAGGCCACAATAGATCCCTTGAAGAAAGTTAATCTTAGAACCGATGAATACCCAAGACCAACTTACCTGAGTGCGTTTTTAGAAATTGGGGAGGAAATTGCTTATATGGACATACTCAAAGAATATATGGATGTCTTCGCTTGGAGCTATAAGGAAATACCTGGTTAGATCCAAAAGTAGCAGTCCATCAGTTGGTTATCAAGAATGGTGCTCGTCCTGTTAAGCAAGCCTAAAGACGCTTTAGGCCAAAGTTAGTTCCATTAATTGAAAATAAAGTTATCAAACTTATTGAAAATGGCTTTATTCGTAAATTTAAATATCCCGCGTGGATTTCAAGTATTGTTCCAATACAGAAGAAAAATGGCCAAATTTGAGTTTGTGTTGATTTTTAGGATCTCAACAACGCCTGCCTTAAGGATGAATTTCAGATCCCCATACCATAGTTGATGATTGATTCCACCACTTATTATGAGGCAATGTCCTTCATGGATTGTTCATTCGGCTATAATCAAATCCGCATGGCACCAAATGATGAAGAACTCACTGTATTTCGTACGCCCAAAGGTATTTATTGCTACAAGGTGATGCATTTTGGTTTGAAGAATGTTGGCGCCACTTATCAAAGGGCGATGCAAAACATATTTGACGGCCTGCTCCATAAAAATGTTGAATATTACATAGATGATCTAGTTGTGAAGTCAAAAAAAAGAGACGACCACTTAAAAGACCTAAGTATGGTGTTGGAGTTACTTCGAAGATATCAACTTAGGATGAATCCATTGAAGTATGACTTTGGATTTACTTTCGGAGAGTTTCTTGGCTTCATTATGCAACACCAAAGAATTAAAATTGATCAAGCCAAGGTCGATTCAATTTTGAAGATGCCCGAGCCTCAAAACGTTCATGAGTTAAAAAACCTTCAAGAAAGTCTAGCATATTTAAGGATGTTCATCTCAAATCTGGATGGAAAATGTCAACCATTTAGTCGTCTCATGAAGAAGGACACTCCCTTTAAATGGGACTAAGCTTATAGTAATGCCTTTGAGAGTATCAAATCATACTTAATGAAGCCACCAGTTCTTGCGGCACCCATACTTGGGAAACCATTGATACTCTACATTGTTTCACAAGAGAGGTCAGTTGGAGCAATACTGACTCAAGAAAATAATAAAGGCAAAGAGAACTCTCTTTACTATATGAGCAGAATGATGACACCAAATGAGCTAAAGTATTCTCCAATCGAAAAGTTATATTTGGAATTGTCCTTCTCAATTCAAAAAATGAAGCACTACTTTCAGGCTCATGTTGTTCGTCTTGTGTCTAGGGCGAATCCCATCAAGTTTGTAATATCGAAACCAGTCCTTAGTGTCTGACTTACAAGATGGTACCTTCAATTTCAACAGTTTGAGATTGTGTATGTTTCCCAAAAAGCCGTAAAGGGATAAACATTGGCTGACTTCTTGGCAGACCACCCGATACCTAATGATTGGGAACTGAGCGATGAACTTCCTGATAAAGTGCAATGGTTATTGAAGCCAGATCCCTACGGAAGATGTACTTTGATGGTGTCACACATCGAGATAGAGTTGGTGTTAGTGTGGTGTTCATTACTCCACAAGAAGAGGTCATACTATACTCTTTTACCCTAATAAACCGTTGCTATAATAATTTTGTTGAATATCAAGCGTTAATACTTGGACTTGAGATAGAAATTGATATAAAACAACTACAATTACAAGTCTTTGGTAACTTCCAATTGGTAATCAAGCAGCTTTTGGGGAGCTATAAAATCAGAAAGCCTGAGCTACGACCATATCATGATTATGCATAAAAATTGATAGGGTGGCTTGGAGAAGTAACCCTCCAGCATGTGCCGAGGAAAGAAAATAAGCAAGCCGACGCCCTAGATGTTTTGGCCTCAACCCTGACTCTTCCAAATCAGACGCGAGTTACTATCCGCCAAGAATGGGTAATACCGCCGTCAAATGAGGATTTAGAAAATAAGGTTGAATACCTCGTTGTCGTGTCTGAAGTTGTAAAGGAAGATTGGCAACAGCCTATCATTGACTATTTGTGTTATGGGATAACGAGTTACTATCCGCCAAGAATGGGTAATACCGCCGTCAAATGAGGATTTAGAAAATAAGGTTGAATACCTCGTTGCCGTGTCTGAAGCTGTAAACAAAGATTGGCAATAACCTATCATTGACTATTTGTGTTATACGATACTTCCAGAAAATCTAAGGAGAAGGACTGACATTCGTCGTCGTGCACCTCGCTTCCTTTACTACAAAGACACACTGTACATAAGATCATTTGAAGAAGTACTTTTACGATGTTTGGGAGAGAAAGAAGTAATTAAAGCCTTGCAAGAAGCATACTCGGGAGTTTGTGGATCACATTAGTCTGGACCGAAGCTCCATTTTCACATTAAAAGGATGGGATACTATTGTCCAACGATGGTGAAAAATTTCTTGGACTATGCTAGAAGATGCAAAGCTTGTCAATTCTATGCGAATTTCATTCATCAACCTCCTGAAGTACTACACCCAACTGTAGCATCTTGGTCATTCAATGCATGGGGAATGGATGTTGTTCCACTACCAAAATCTTCTAGTGGACACTTATACATCTTGGCCACAACAGATTACTTCTCAAAATGGGTTGAGTTTGTTGCTCTCAAAGAAGTAAAAAAGGAGAATATTGTGAATTTCATCTGAGTGAATATCATCTACCGCTTTGGAATCCCTCAATATATAATAATTGACAACGGCAAGTCATTTGATAACAAGTTGATGAACAAGATTTGTGATCTCTTTGGCTTCAAGCAGCACAAATCTTCTATGTACCATGCCGCTCCCAATGGTCTAGCCGAAGCATTTAATAAGACTTTATGCAATCTATTGAAGAAAGTCGTCTCTAAGTCCAAGGGAGACTGGTATGAACGAATGGAAGAAACTTTATGGGAATATAGAATAACTTACCGCAAACCAACGCAAGCAACCCCATATTCACTTGCTTTTAGAGTTAAAGCAGTCCTACCACTTGAGCATCAAATACCTTCTTTCAGAGCGGCTATTCAAAAAGGGCTCACCGATGAAGAAAATGCTAAGTTGTGTCTTGCGGAGTTAGAAGCTCTCGATGAGAAAAAACTAGAGGGTCAGCAAAATCTTGAATGTTACCAAGCCCGTCTATCTCGTTCTTTCAATAAATGAGTTTGTTTGAGGTGCTTCCAAGTTAGAGATCAAGTCCTTATAGTAAGAAGACTCATTATCACTTTTTGTAAGTCTGGGGGAAATTTACCCTAAAGTGGGATGGACCATATATTGTACAAGAGGCATATTAAAATGGTGTTTACAAGCTTGTAGATGCAAACGACGTGAAAATTGGTCCTTTCAACGCCAAGTTCTTGAAAAAGTACTATCCTTGAAGAAAGAAAACACTCCTGGCCCATAAGAGTATAAACTGTGTATGGCTAAAAATAAAATAAAGAAGTCTTCTAGATTGAAAACCTCAAAAGAGGTGGCCTAGGCAAAAGTTAGGATAAAAAAAACACTCACTCAAAACTACGTTGTGACTTGATCCTTTTTACTAAGGTACGTGGGCGCTTGAAATTTCATTCTGAGTTCAGTTACATGAGTGTCAAAAAAAATACGTGTCCCTACTTGATCCACCATATGAAAGTTAAGTCTGTATACATCTCAATTAAGTTTTAGATTTATGCCAAATACTTGTGGCTCAATGGGGACAACCATCAAAAGGGGAAGCTCTTTCAATAGGATTTGGAATACCCAAAGCCTACAGTTTGAGGCATAGATCTGCCACACGTGCAATTATCAAGTTTGCAAGTCAAAAGCTTTAATTCTTAAGGCTTTCAAATTGAAGGTGCAAGTCCAACTCAGTTGTGAGACAAAGACGTGAATCCAATAAGCAACAAATTTTGGAGAGAAAAGCCAGAGTTTAATATTGCAACATCAATACGTCGAAATAAGCAAGCAATTCTTGAAGTTGTAATTCAAAAGGAATATTAAAATAAATGTGCAATATAAGGAAAAAAGATATTCCATTATAACTAATAGATCCGACTACTCAATAAAAAAGGTAAAAGAAAGCAAAAAGAAGTTTTGAAGGAAGACATCTCTTAAGGCTAATCTAAGTATAAGTTATAATTGACTAAATCTTATAAAGCAGCCTCTAAGACTTGTTTCTTCTTCTCCACGGCCTTTGAGGTATTTTTCGTTGCAAGGGTGACAGCAGAACACTTGGAAAACTCTTCTTCAGAAGTTGAAACTTTGGATTCCATCACTGTAGCTTCTTGCTTGGCAGCATCTCGATGGGCTTTCAACTTCTTTACCTTCTTTCTCGCCTTTTCAAGAGATTTGTAAGCGGCAAAAACTTATTCAAATTTCTCATCCCTCTCCCTCAATACAAGCTCAAGATGCTCTTTGGCTTTTAAATATGGCTCTGACTCTTTAATTGTTGTGGTTTTATCAACAAGGGCGAATCTTGCTTGTTCATAGGAAGTCGTCATCCCAAAGAAAGACCCCAATAAATTCTGCAAAGGGGAAATATCTGCCCCTATTCCACTCATGTCATTGAGTATGACTTCGACATTATTTTGGATAGAAGAAGCATGATTCAGAGTAAGGCCTATAAGTTTGGTGCGGATATTGTCCCAAGCCTTTATGATAAATTCATTTTTAAGCTCTGAAATAACCTTCTTGCCATAAAAAATAGACATGGTTACCGCTGGTTGCCCGGGAAAGTTTGATTGTACAATTGTTTTGACTTATCGCAAGGGCTAGAAGTGACCTCTTTGGATGACAAAAGTAACTCTCTTGAGTCTGGACCTACTACAGACTCGTTACTGTCTTATGGCTTAGTTTGATGAGGATCTTCTAAAACTTGGACATTGTCTGGCTGCACATATAAAGAAAAACATCATATGAGGGGTATATAAAGGCTATGCATATACTATGAAATAGTAAAGAGTTAAGTTGTTACCTTCTCGATGGCTGACAGAGTGTTCGATGAACTAGCAAGAATCTCCACGTGGGAGTTAGAATCACCTTACTTTTCCAAAGATGGTTTTACCTTCTTCCAACCACGATCTTCATGACTGTTATCGCTCTCATCATGAGATGGTCGATTAATGAAAGCCTGTTGAGTCAGGGCAGACGGCTCCCCTTTCTGAGTTTTTGCATGTGGAAGTCACTTGACTTTGTATGGAATGACTACCTTAGATTTCAAAATAGGAGGCTTAACCACAATTGGGACCTCATTACCATGTTATTGAGGAGTGTCGATAATAGTACCTACGACGTTCACCAAAGATTGCAAGTTAACTTCGAGAAAGTTTCCATGAACTTTGTCCCACCAAGATTTATACTGCGTGGATGAATGTTTTCGCGTATTAGGTATGGTTTTAGGAAAGGTTGCTTTTGACATAGAACCATGCAATACATAAATTCGATAAAATCTAAGGCCTTCATCTAGTGAAGCACTGTGGATATCATCTTCCAAGATTTCAGGAAGGCCTTGTAAAACCCAAACTGACAGCTAAATTGGTGTGAACTGTATGACTCAAGTATGAATGAACCTCCATATCTAAAAGTAAGGAGGTTAAAATGGAGGCTCATGAAATAGCTTATCTCTGATTCATCATCCTTATCATCATCCATAAAATGGCAAGGAACGGACTTGCTTAGCATAGTAGAGGTCCAAATAGCACTATCTTCTTGATGGATACACTTTCTGGCAAGCTCTCCATCAAATTACCATGATCCATCTTCACCGAAATATGTCGTCATTAACAGAATAAATGGTCCATTAGAAAGTGGAAAATGCATCTTAAAATAGTAAGCAAGCCAACCATACACATAATGGATAGAAAATGAACTCTGAGTTGCTCAAGCTGCAAAGATTTATAGACTCTGTTGAGACCATTATAAATGCTCGATAGGACTGGAACTACGAGACTAAAAGTTTGCTTATCTGCCATCAAAGCTGCAACTCTAAAAGTTCTCGGGCGAATGAAATGTCCATCCTTAGAGTAAACTACAAAGGTGCACAACCAACATGATAGGAACGCTGCCAAATATGTATCAGTCCTATGTTCATACTTCACTCCAAGTTTCAAAAACGTAGCATCATCTGCACTTAACCATTTCACTGGTTTCAGAATAGTCCCAGTTGGGTTATGGGTTGACTTCAAGAGAGAAGATTTTTTCTCCTTCCTCAGTGGAGCTGACTCGTATCTTAATACTCTCTTGCACCAAAACTTTATCCACTTGCTTAGAGAAACTCTCTGATTAGAAGCCTCTCTTTCTTGAAGATGTTGGAAAGCTGCAAATAATAATTAAAATAACGAGGGATAAATCTCTCATTCTTTTCATCAACACTTGTAAGCTCCTTTGCTTCAGGCACTACTTCTTCATAAGAAAGACCTCTGATAGGCAGGCCTCCAATCTTGTATAAGTCCCAAAGGGATGTGGATATCTCTCTAACTGAAGTAAGCAATGTATTGGTAGTTGGACACCAAGCCTCAAAGAATGCCTTTAATATGTTCGAGTTTCGATCATAAGTAAACAGTGAAGCATAAACAACATCATATATTTTTGTTGTCTTCAAGGTTTGTGCACTTCCGGCCAATATGTCCTCAGCCCATTCCCAATATCCTTGAGTATGATGATATTTACCAGTTATCTCCATAGTGTCTCCCAATGTATATCTTCTTTGAGTATCCGACGTCCTAAGCAAGGAATGGTGCTCACAATATTCAATTGACATTGGTTAGGAGTCCGAAGAAGCTATACTTTAATCGATCGATTAGCACCAATGTCATATTCTGAAGTCCAATCTTACATATGGAGAGAATTTTGCAAGGGTGGCCACGGGTCTGCATACCTGCCTACTATTGGAGATTCAGTCAATAGCCTAGTTAAAACCGTACCATCATCGACCTCAATTAGGAGATACTTATTTTTAGAGGATGAAGATGTGTAGTCTCTAAAGTGAACCATCTCTGCAATCTGCACAAACAAAAGAATCTTGGTCAAACATAGAGTCAAGATTCAGAAAAAATACCTGCAAGAAAATACCAAAGAATAAAAAGGTCCTCCGTGTTTTGGCTTTGGTGAAATATAGTCATGTATACTTGAAGCCAAACTCGTCAGGCCTTGAGTTGGCGGAGGCGAAGTTAAACTCTCGCACCTTAAGCTGACCATTAAAAAGGGCCCATACTTAGAGAAGACCATTGCATAAATGCATCGGTTAAAGGACCCATACTTAAAGAAAATCATGCATCTTGAAGCAAAATTGGTCGGTCTTAAGGTGACGAAGGCAAAGTTAAACCTCGAGCCTAAGCCGACTTCCACCGTCTTCAAGCAAAATTGGTCGAGTCTTGAGGTGACGAAGGCAAAGTTAAACCCTAGCACCTTAAGCCGACGTCCACCGTCTTCAAGCAAAATTAGTCGGGTCTTTAGGTGACGAAGGCATAATTAAACCCTCTCACCTTAAGTCAACGTCCACCGTCTTTAAGTGATTGTTGCATATTGCTATCTATTTCAACCAAAAATGAAAAAGAGGAAGCAAAATAAAGAGGAGAAGATAACACAGAGGAAAAGAAATTACCTCGCTGCTGTTGTTAGTCAAGTATGGAGCTCCTATCAATATTCCCACGACACTGTATTAAAATAATATGTGATGTGCCTCTATTTATAGGCGACATTAGGGGGTTTACCCCCCTAATCCTTGTTAACTTTGAAAAGGATTCATACAAGTTTTAGTTAAAAAAGGAAAGATTTGAGGACGAGATTAACTGGAAAATTAAATTTCCATATTAAAATTGACCTGTTAAGGCGGTGGAGGCAATAAATCCTTTAAGGATTATGTTTTGAATCCCTGCAAAGTGAAGGGATATTATTATAATAATAATTGATTTAATCCAATTGATTTAAGCAGTGGGATTGGTTTAGTCCAATTCAAAAGAATTATGTTTTATACAAAGTTAAGAAATATTGTTATTATAATAATAATTATTCTTTGAACTCATAATATTGCATGACATTTTGAACATGACCCAATCGGCATGCATATGTCAAATTACAATTAATAATTCAAATTTAGTCAACATATATCTAAATATTTTGACTAGTTTTGAAGTAGAGAGCAGTTCGTAGGCAATGAAATTTTATTAAATTTAAATTCATATAAAATTTGGGTTATATTAAATTCAAAATATATTAGTCCCAAATAAATACTACGGATTAATATAATTGGATTAATTATTTACGTTCAAATATGTATGGATTTAAATAAAGTTCAATCTTTATTGGTTAGTCCATTAATTTGGGCTACAAATAATGAGTCCGCTTTGCTAAACCCAAGATATTGTCATATTCTAGAGGCCCAAATAAGCGCCACGTGTGAAATGATGTGGCATGTCAAGGGAAGTAGCCAATAGGATCATGCCACATGTCAAAATGATGCAGGAGACCCAATGAAATCAAAACTCATAAAAGGTGTCATGTCATTCAAATTTGATTGATCAAAGAAAGTCCATCTTCATCATGACTCTTCCATTTCCACAACTATAAATAGGGGTCTCATAATTCAGAAAAAGACCCTAGAACTCTAACAAGAAGCAAGAGAAAGCTCGTGGATCAAACGCCGCAATTTCTCTACAAAGCTCAAGCATTCAAATCAAGTTCATCAAGATTCAAGATCAAGACCACAATATTCAAGAACAAGCTCAAAACCCCTTGAATTCAAACACAAGTCAAGATCAAGTCTCTCAAATCAATATATCAAGTTCAAATTCAAGATCTTTAAGCCTTGAATTTATATTTGAAAAGGCGAATCAAAGTATTCATAAAGATTGTAACACTCACATATTGAAATCAATAAATTGATTGTTGCAATATTTTTCTTGTCTCGAATTATTTATTTTTGGTTTTGAAAATTTTATTGTTCAGCATATATGTTTTCTATTACATCATACATATTACATTACAACAAATTCATATATCCCTGCATATGTATTTTCAGAATACATGTCTGGTCCAAAGTGTATATTATCATATAAAACATACATATGTAAACTCATATGTATTTACAAAATATATACCATATTCATATTAAACAAAAAGTATAAATGCATATCTTAAAACAGTATAAAACAACTATATTATTTATCTTGATTTGTATTTATCTTGATATGCATTTATCTTAATTGTATGTTGTAGTTACGTTTGTAATTGTATGTTGTGTTGTAGTTGTATTTGTATATTTAATAAATATTATTGTATTTTATTTTGGCATTTGTATTTCAAGAAATACTCCAACAGAATAAATCAGAGTGTACACGTATGACGGTATACCAAAATACATTTAATTATCTTATATACATTTGTAATTACTGTATATTATTACTTATATGTATATATGTATTTGATTTCAGTAAAAAATATATTTTCATGTGTATTATGTAAGATATATGTATAGTTATGCATAAAATACTTATACAAACATAAAAGAGCTGAAAAATACATATGCAGACCTATAAATACATATGCAGACCTGTAAATACATATGCAGAATCGAAAAATACTAATGTCCAACTGAATTTAAGTTTTTTAACTATTTTTTTTTAATTTCAGGTTGTACCAGTCACAAAGTATGTCTATATAGTGCTTGGCAAAGAGAAGCATTTTATCGTTTGCCTCAAGGAAAAAAATATTTTTGTCATGCATTTCAATTGGATGAGATACTATCTGTGCATGCTTGTGCAGTCCTGGATAGCAAGAATTTTAAATTTGCTACAGGAAACATCGATGATTTTCTTATATTTTAAATTTGATAAAATTTATTTCTACGTTGATAGTGATGTAGTGGCGTAGTATTTGACAGTTATGTTATGTTATTGTATTTTGGAGATTCATACTATATTGAATTGAATGGAAGATTTTGACTTTAGTTTTATGTTGCATATTTTATCTTGTTTTCAATTATTGTATAATATGTGTACTTTTCAGTTTTTTCAGTACTATTTCAAACAGAAATTACAAATACATATAGAAAACTGTATATGTATTTAACATGTACATATAAGTAACCACATGCATTGATCACATATTTAGCAAATACAAATAAAATTAAGTAGTTAATTGAATTGCTAATACAAATAGGTATCTGTATATGTATTTTTCAAACAAAGATATGAATACACCTTAAAACCCATGTCATTATGTATACGAGTTTGCTCTGCTCGATCGGATACATTCGTGCTAAAGAACATAGCGCCAGTGATATATTCTTCACAATGTTGTTCATATGTTCATCTCTAAGAGTACTTCACAAGAATAGGAATGATTCCTATTGTCAATCCTTTCACATAAATTTTTTTTATAAAAATTATAAATTAAAAAATACAATAATTTTACTTACACATATAATCATAAGTCAAAATTGCAATCAAAATATACAACATAATTCTAATTATACAAATGCTATAAATTGGGCAAAATAATGAAGTGAAAATAGGAGAGGGGAAGTAAAAAACGCGTTTTTAAAATTTATGGGCAAAATAATATTACTCTTGCTATAAACTGTAATTTTGCAAAAGTGTTGTTATTTATTGTAATTATAGTCTTAAGTATGCTACTTTCTGTAATTTTTCCTTCCTTTATTATGGAGTAAGCCCACATAAGTGTTAGATTTGTGCACTTTTGTATATAAAAAAATATTAATCATGAATATAAAAGACTTTTTACTGTTGAACAATAATAAAGTAATAGTAGCTATATATACCATACAAAATGTTAGTGTATAGCAAGAATGATCCAAAAAAAAAGAGAAAAAAATATAAGTATATTTATTACATATGATTTATATACATATATTTCTATTGTTTCTTTCCCCTTTTCCTTCTTTTTTTTAAATGACTCGTACATCGCGCGAAAACATACACTAATTCTATTAAACTTGAATATATTGTATTTTATTTTAAACTCGGATAAATTTTGTAAGGGAAAAGGGTAAAAAAATATCCTTTTACTTTGATTAATTAATTATATTTGCCCCTAGTCAAACAATAGGATCAAATATATCCCTACTATAGGATCATATTAAGAGTCATGTGGTGTTACACTTTTGATGAGGTGAATGCCATGTGGAGTGCCACTAGCATTCGATTTTTCCTTTCTTTTTTATTTTAATTTTTTTTCATTAATTTTTACTAATATATTTAATTTATTAAATATTTGTAAAAAAAATTAAAATTTGAAATAAATTATTTTTAAAATTACAACTCTAGAATTATAATAATGAGTTTATGCTTCTGCTTCGATTTGAAATCATCTGTTCTTTTTTTCTCGGACTCTTTCTGATGGATTCAAACATGTACCCGACCTATTTTCTTAACCCGGTATTTAAAATGAATGATTTTGACAATTTAAGGGGTTGTATATGTATTTGGATTTGGCAAATATTCAACTTTTTCTGACTAATTATTTGTCCTTGTCAATTCTTGAATGGATCTGTCTCCAGTTCATCATCTTCATCGTGCTAATTCACCTTCGCACCCAATTGAAGAACGTTAAAATCTGCTAAAAGAAACTTCAATGGGTTCTCCAACTATGGATAATACAACTGATGCATGCTAAAGAATCAGCTGTCAAAACAAACAACATCAGAGAAGCTGAGCTCTTTTCTTTATCATCTTCTTCCAAAATCCAGTTGAATACAATGCCAGTGGTGATGAGAATGCAACGAATAAAGTAGACAGAGATTCCAGTTACGATTTCTCTAACGATGCAACAATGAAACGTATGAAGAATAGTAGCAAAATTTTTGATTTTATAACGGAATCGCCATATTCACAGATGTCGCCGTTATTTAGGGTTGAGGATAGTCTTAACCATGGAGTTCTTACCCTTAGAGAAGTTCGGGTTTCTTTTAACGAGAACCGGGCCGGTAATGGATCGATTTGGCGCCGGTCTAATTTGAGTACTCGACCGAGTTTACAAGATGAAGTTGTGTTATGAGTTTGTTTGGGTTATCCGGGTTAAGAAAACAGGTCGGGTACGGGTTTGAATTCGGAATGCGAGAGAAGAGAACGGATGGTTTTAAATTGGAGCAGAAGCATACAGTTATGATTATAATTCTAGAGTTGTAGTTTTGAAAATAATTTATTTCGTATTTTAAAAAAATAAATAAATTAATAAAAGTTGATTAAAAATAGGTTAAAATAAAAAAGGATAGAAAAATCGGATGCTGAGGTGGCACGCCACATGGCATCCACCTCACTTAAAATCATCACATGGCTCTTAACTTGCTAAGGTGAAAAAATGTTAAAATGAAGGGTATGTTTAAAAATTTTATTAACAGTAGAGGTATATTTGACCCTATAGTTTAATTAGGGACAAATATAACCAATTAATCAAAGTAGGGGTATTTTAAACCTTTTTTTCAATTTGTAATTGTTAAAAATATCGTATTACTACTATATATATATAAGCTTGAGTAGCAGACAGCTGACGATTGTCATGCCTGCTTCCAGCTGCTTGTTTGCTTTATGATTTTATTATATCACCCTAATTAACTATTACATGTCATTTATGTATTAAAAAATTAATAATATTTAATAAAAAAAAGTAAAATAGACATTTATGACAACTTCAACCATATTTTTACTATATCACCCTTAGTTAATTATAATAAGTCATCTAAGTATTAAAAAAATAATAATATTTAATAAAAAAGGTAAAATAGACATAAAATAATAAATTAACTCTTGACGTTTTAAATTAATTTGACATCTTATATGAGGCATAATTAAAAAAATAAAATCATAACTATTTATTTATAGCAATTTTGCTATATCACTTCTAATTAATTATAATTATGAGTCATTTAAGATATATTTGATTTGCTATTTCAATTGTGATATTTGATTGACTTTTAAAATCATATTAGTGTTGCTTAAATTGGAATAGAAGAAAAAGTATGACAAATCACAATAACTAAAAACTTAAATTATTTTTAAAATATAACTGACTATCAGTGCCACAAAAGTTTGAATAAGGAGAGTATAAAAAATTACAATAGCTAACAATTTAAAATAGTAAATTACAATGCCAAAAAAGTATTATAACGTACAATAGCTAACGACTTAAAAATCTAAAAATATATTAAAAAATAATTGATTATCTAAATTTTAATTTAATTATTTTATTTAACTTGTTATATATTTGAAATTGTGTAAAATATATTACAAATTACAATAATTAATAATTTATTTCGTATAAATTGAGATAGAGGGATATTACTTTAAAAATATGTAGAAAATTATATAAATTATAATATAATTAATAACTTAAGATATCTAAAATAATATAATAAATTTGATCGATTTTCTCAAATATTCTATTAGTGCCACATAAATTGGAATAAAAAAATAGCATATAATATCTGAAAATTATATAAAAGTACTATAAATCAATAACAAATAATATAAAATATTAATTTTTTTTTTTCTTTTTATTGACTTTTCAAATTTTATCATACACATAAATTCCACTCTATACTACCGCGTGTTGTAAAATTTCCTCTCCGGGTCGAGGTCAATACTCCAAACGCAATTTGAAGAAGTAGGTGTAGGTGGCATATAATAAACCCAAATGCGCCGCCCTCTTTCTCATCGTTTACAGCTATGTTAACTTTCTCCAGGCTGAGATCACTTCAGGGTCTCCAGAATTTGGTTTGTTCAGTTTCTCCCTTATATCCAATTCGCAGCTACTCTTCATCTCTTTTTGGTGTAAGCAAGCTTTCGAGCTACTCTTCTTCCAGTTCTCTTTCTGTTTTCATTTATCAAATGATCACAAAATTGGTTAATGATTTCTATTTTCCTTTACTATGGAGTGATTTCTATTTTCCTTTACTATGGAGTGTATAAAGTTTCCTTCCTATCCCGGCCGCATATGGTCACAGTAAGTTTCATGTCCTTTGCCTGCAATTTTTTATTTCAGGTTTGCTGATTATATTGTTTTCTACAGAGAATTGGATTTGTAGGACTCGGAAACATGGGATCAAGAATGGCCGATAGCTTGATTAAAGCTGGATATGAGGTTGCAGTACATGACATGTAATGCTTTCAACTTCATTCACTTATTTATAACCGCTTACACTGTAGAATCTACTACACTTTTTTCTGTTACATAAGCAGGATTGAAAAGGGAAAGGGGAAGTCGAAACAGAGTGAGAACAGTGAGAATTAGATTCACATCCGTTGCATGGAAAATTCTCACTGGTACCACTAGGCTATAAGCCTAGGTGGTGTCACATCTTGGCATAGTTCCATATGTAATTGGATATAAAGTAGCATCTTTCAGGTACCTCTGTTGTGTTATGAAACAGACTGAGTGTAGTTGGACAAGAAGCAAAAATTACATGGTTGGACACATATATTTAGATTTTGGTGTAGCACAATGCGGGATGGGGTGGTTGAGAATAGGAATCCTTCTATATTGATACTTTGTTTGATTTAAAGGATTACTCAGGCCCAAGTCAATTAATGTGACGTTTCTTTGACCTTGAGTTCATCAATTTGTATTTGTCCCAGAAATCATGATGTTATGAAGATGTTTTCGGACAAAGGCATTCTCACAACAGACTCGCCTTTAAAAGTTGCAGAGACAAGTGATGTAGTTATTACAATGTTACCGTCATCAAACCATGTGAGATTTGCATACCATTTTTATAGCTTTTATTACATCACACACTTTCTCATATTTCGGAGGCTGATTAATTATCCTGAATCCTTCATCATTGATGTGAATGTATCCCTGATATTATTATTATTGTTGTTGTTATTGATGATGATGGGTTAGATATGTTGGAATATTTGTCTGATGAATCAATAAATCTTTAATCATACAGGTTTTGGATGTCTATACCGGACAAAATGGTTTCCTTAGTGGTTTTAATCCACTCAGACCATGGCTATTTATTGATTCTTCTACAATTGATCCTCAGACATCAAGAAAAGTCTCTGCAGCTGTGTCTAATTGTTCTTTGATAGACAAGAAAGGTATATTAAGTAACAAAATGAATTAACTTTACAATTTCTGTGTAGTTTTGATAGAGCATGTGATATGTTTTAACTACATAATATCTGGTCATAAGGTCCTAATTTCACTGTATGGTATAGGCATATAAGTCACTGCTTACCTCTGTTACCCACTATCCATCCAGGGAGACAAATAAAACAAAACAAACACACCCCTTTCTTGTGCAACATCCATGACAATTTCACTGTTTGTACCTTATTTTCTTTTATGAGTTTTTCTTCTTTTACTTACTTATTCAACCAACGGCCCCAAAAAGCATGGGGTTCAAAGTTAGTTTGGTACGAAAATGGGGCAGCAAATGTACCTGTCACTCTATTTTATTGTTTGGATGGTATATCTGGTAAGTTTTTCCATGGTAGTTTCTCCCTCTTCCCCATATTAAACCTTATTGTTCATCCACATTGTGTGCAATAAAATTACAGTAACTTGGTTCAATTTGATGAAAACAGAATCAAACCCATGCATTAAATTGTGTGGAACTTGTTACATAACTAATTCTGATTTGAAATGCCAAGATGTTTAATTTATCATATTTGTCTATAACATTTCTTCAGCATGTGTAGTTTCTTCTATGGAGAGAATTTAATGCGATCTTATGAGTATGAAGTCTGTTGATCAATTTGCTAACTTGTCAACCAAAAGATTGGGGTTTTCACAGTGACATGCATTTTCAGCTTTGCATGCTAAATAAGATTAATACAATCCAGCCTGAGGGAGTTTTTCTTAGGATGACAGCCTCTGTTATGCTGTAACCATTTTCGCATAAAAACAAGGGTTTATTGCATCATGTGAAATGAATATTGTTTTTCCTGTCTTGGGTAAAGAATATCACCAACTAATGTTTCGGTCTTTTAGCAAATTCACCGTTGTCTTTGCAGATGGATGGAAGCCTCCTGCTATGTTGGATGCTCCTGTATCTGGCGGTGTTCTGGCTGCAGAGAATGGGACTCTTACTTTCATGGTATTTCTACAATCTAAGTGGTTCTTAAGTGACTGTTTTCGTGATGATTTCACACCCATGTGCTCCTTCGGTGACTGGCTGTTTGAAAATCATTCTTTAAATGAAAAACTTTTTTTTTTTTGGTAAAAAAAATGAAAAAGTTTTGCTGTTTCCTTATAAGTCTCGACGCCTTCAACAGATTTCGAAGCTGACAACCCATGGTTCTCTTAAGATTTGCACATTAATAATAGTAGTTTTCGTTAATCATGGCCTTGTGGAGGGGTAAACTTTTAATGCAAGACCTTACTTTTTTTCTAAGCAATCTGTTTCTTAATTATCTATCCCGCCTCCAATGCATTAGAGTACAAGATGAATTAACTCCTAAACTTGTTTTTAATTTCAGCTGCTGGAAATCTTACAACTTTGTGTGATTTTACATTTCATGACGTACAATTGGATGAACTTTTTTACTTTCTGGCAGTAAGATGTAGTTTGTACATTGAATTATTCATAGATGTTTCAATGTGGAAAATTTAAATTACAGCAAATATAATCTTTGGTTACATACGGCATTCCAAAGAAATGCTGGATTAACAAAATACAGGATTTCGTTTCGTTTTGGTTGGTGGGATTGGGAAAGAGGGGATCTGTTTATCCTTATCAGAATTACCTGACTTGATGGCAGACGTGTTTATGGATATAGAAAGCAAGGAGATTAGATTATAATCCTAATCCAGACAGAAAATTCTCTCTTGTACCTTCTGGATCCTAAAGTCAGATTCCTGCTGGTTTGAGCTAATAAGCAACATATGCATGTAGGTTGGGGGCCCAGAGGAGGCTTACACAGCTGCCAAACACTTGTTTCTCTCGATGGGCAAAAACACTATCTACTGTGGTGGATCGGGGAATGGTGCAGTATGTCCTGGACCTACTTTTCAAACTTTTGCACTTTGAGTTTTATATGTCTGCTGAGTGCTGATAAAGACTTCGAAAGGGAACCCCCTTTTTTTTGCCCCTTCTGTTATATTTTGTTTTCCCAGCTTTGACTTGATTAAACACTCAGGTGGAACTGATAAAACTGTACGCCGTGGATTGATATAAAACAGTGTAATATGTCCAGTTTTCTGTATCAGAATAGGTAGCAGGCAGTTCAGTCGATTTAGTAGCGTGTTCAGAAGATTTTTTGCAACTAATATGGACATATTGTCAGGTTTCAGCTTCTAAGTGGTTTGCATTTGGGACTGTGGCAGTTTAAGACACTACTTCCTAGCCCAAATTAATATTAACTTGTATTGTTTTCAATCAGTGTCTTGTTCATGTGGGTGTATATCTATTTAAAAATTTCTGTTCATACATAAAATGAAGGTTAGCGTGACATCTTTGCCACTACTTATACATGTTTATATCCAGATAGCACATGCCAGATAGAAGTGTATGATCTTCGTTCACCAGCAGGGGTTTACTTCATGCCAACAACAACAACAATAACATACCAGTGTAATTCCAGGCATTTAGCAACTCACTTGTCAAGATGGGCATACATGATATCTATGCCCCATCTTGAGGGGGAGTGTCAGAATGAGTAGATTTACTTTGATCTTCCTTTAATGAGTAGATATATTCTCACTGATTGTATCAATTAGAATATTCTGTAGGATTATAGTAGCATATGATTTGGGATTGTCAATATCTTCTTCCCATACCTTTGTAAATCCTAAATATTGTTTAGATGAGGCATAATGAGAATATACTTCTTTCACCCATTTTAAGTCTAGCTTGCAATTGGTGGACTATTTGGAGAGAAAGAAATCAGAGATGTTTTGAAGGAAGACAGAGCAACATGCAAAAGCTAAAGATAGACTGCCTAGGCCTTTATTATTTTTGGTGTGTTAGATTCTGAGTAGGAACAGGAATAACATATAGAATCCTACTTGGAAAAGGATTGTAGTGCAGTGTCCTATTAGGAAAAGGATTGGAATGTAGTGTCTATAAATAGAGCCTCAATTTTATAATGTAGTTACAACAATTTAATAATATTTTTCTCTTATATTTCTCACATGGTATCAGAGCTTCCACGATCTTGGTAAAGAATTAAAGAGTTTCCATTGCCGGTGGGCGGCTATTATCCATATATGCCACCCGTTTGACCAATGATTATGTTCGCAAAAGTTGGGTCACAGTGTATCTTTCTAGTAATTATTTTCTCATATCAAATTTGCGCAGCATCGTCCATCTATTCAGTGGCGACTTTCTCATATTAAATTTCGTAGCACCGTGCATCTCTCCAATCTACTTCTCATATTTAATTTGCTTAGTATCGTGCATCTTTTCGAACTACTTTCTCATATCTGAGTTGCATAGCACTCTGCGTCTTTCCGGTGACTCCTCTTATTTGATTTGCGTAGTTCCATGCGTCTTTTATGGTGACTCCTCAGATCTGATTGCGTAGGGTCGTGCCATCATTCCGACCCTACCCATATAATTTCTCTTTTTCAGTAGGTCCGTTCCGTTATTCTGACCCTACCCATATAATTTCTCTTTTTTAATAGGGTCGTGTCGTCATTCCGACCCTACCCATATAATTTCTCATTTTCAGTAAGGTCGTGTCATCATTTCGACCCTACCCATATAGTTTCTATTTTCAAGTAGAGTCGTGTCGTCATTCTGACCCTACCCATATAATTTCTATTTCTCAGTAGGTTCGTGCCATCATCTGACCCTACCCATGTAATTCTCTTTCTGAGTGGGATCGTGTCATCATCCGACCCTACCCATATAATTTTTTCTCAGATTGCGACCACTTTTCAGCCATCAAATCTAATAATCCGGCACGTGAGCATGTTCCGGCCAGTTCTTTGGTGACTTTCTTGTTCAAGATCTACTCATATCTTGTTTACGAGATGACTCATATATTTTATACCAGTTTCCTGCAATTTTCCAGCAACAAATTGGCTTTCTGGCGATGTTTACTACTTTTCGGATCACTTTTTTAGTTTGTTCCAGACGTCCAGAGCAGTCCTTATCAATTTTCTTGTAGATATCTTCACCAAGTCCCTCATCGATCCTCGTATTTAATTACATCCGTAACAAGCTTGGTACACATACCTTCTATGCACCAACTTGAGGGAGAGTGTTAGAATATGATTGGGAATAAGAATAACATCTAGAATCCTACTTGGAATTGGATTGTAATGTCGTGTCTATAAATAGCACCTCAATGTAATAATGTTGTTACAACAATTCAATAATATTTTTCTCTTATATTTCTCACATGGTGTAAGCATGTATTGATAGGCAATATAAAAGATGTTCTTAATGCTATTGGCCGGCTGTAACTAGAAGATCCTAGGTGTTGTAAGTAAAACTTTTTGGAGGGGGTTGTAGTACACCTGTGGATATATGGAAGTTAAGTTACCTTTTTCTTAAAAAAAGAAAGGAAAGATTAAAAAAATAATTTGTCAAACGATTCTTTAAGGAAGGTTTTTGAAAAATCTTTTTTTTTAAAAGACCTGTCTTAATGCTAACTAACAAAATTCGGAGAAACTTTGGTTATGAGAGAAACAATAGAATATCCTTAAATCCATTTCTTCCTAGAAAAAACAGTGTAAAAAAATTAATGTTGGAAACTCTTTTTCTTTCTCAGACTGCAAAGATCTGCAACAATTTGGCAATGGCTATTGGTATGCTTGGGGTGTCAGAAGCCTTTGCTCTTGGTCAGTCTTTGGGAATTGCAGCTAGCACTCTCACAAAAATATTCAATTCTTCAAGTGCTCGCTGTTGGAGTAGGTACCCACTGCAACCTGGTACTGAAGAACTATTATAATCCCTAATAAGACAAAAGTTTTAATGATCTATTTGCATGAAAAATAATCTGTTTTAGTAAGCATTTGTCTTCTGCACAATGTTCTAGTAATGTTAATAAGGACATTCATTTATGGTAGAAGGTATCTTCATGTATATCTATGTTTAGTAAGTGAATGTGCATTTTGTTGCAGTAGTACAATACCATGCATCTCGGAAAAGGTGATTATTGCCTATGCTTATTTTAGTTTGAAAATTTGTCTAACAAAATACAACAACAACAAACCCAGTGTACTCCCCACATAGTGGGGTTTGGGAAGGGTAAAATGTACGCAGTCCATACCACTACCTTCGAAGAAGTAGAGAGGCTGTTTCCGATAGACCCCCGACTCAAGACAAAGGACAACAAACAAAGTCGTAACAAAACATGAAACAAGATGTAATAACAGAAATAAGACACCCACAAAGTAATACTAACAAACCAAAGGCATCCAGCACACCCAAACCCTCCTAACTAGAAGCTCTAACCTAAGGACACAACCCTAATACTACTAGCCCGACTACACCAAAGCTCTCCTAACTACTGGCTACGACTCATCCACACGCACTAGCCTTTTAAAATTTTCGTCAAGCTGTAACTGCACCATGTCACGTCTAATCACCTCCCTCCAGTATTTCTTCGGCCTACCTCTACCCCTCCTGAAACCATCCAAAGCTAACCTCTCACACCTACGAACTGGGGCATCCGTGCCCCTCTTCATCACATGCCCAAACCATCTCTGTCTCACTTTCCGGATCTTGTCCTCCACTGAGCCACTCCCACCTTCTCCCGTCTCATTCCTAACCCTATCTCCCCTTGTATGACCACACATCTAAAGCAACATCCTCATTTCTGCCACCTTCAACTTTTGAATGTGGGAGTTCTTGACTGACCAATACTCCGCTCCATACAACATTGACATGCGGACTCCCACTTAGTAGAATTTTCACCTTCTTGTCATACAACACTCCCGAGACGAGCCTCCACTTCATTCAACTTGCCCTAATACAGTGAGAGACATCCTCATCAATCTCTCCATTCCCCTTAATCATAGACCCAAGATACTTAAAACTATCCCTCTTACAAACAACCTAGGAATCCAACCTCACTACCACCCCGTCCTCCTGCCTCAAGTCATTAAACTTGCATTCCATGTACTTCGTCTTGGTCCTACTCAACCTGAACCCTGACTCAAAAAGGTTTGTTTCCACACCTCTAATTTTATCATTCAACCCTTCCCCCCTGTGTCTCATTAATCAAAACTACATCATCCGTAAATAGCATACACCAAGGCACCTCTTCTTGAATATGCTACGTCAGCAGATCCAACACCAAGGAAAATAAAAACGGGCTAAGAGTCGATCCCTGGTGCAATCCTGTCAAGACAGGGAAGTGCTCTGAATCTCCGACCGCCGTCCTCACCCGAGTCTTCGCTCCATCATACATGTCCTTAATCGATTTGATGTACGCCACCGGGACCCCTCTCACCTCCAAGCATCTCTAAAGAACCTCCCTCGAAACTTTGTCGTACGTCTTCTCCAGGTCGATGAACACTATGTGTAAGTCCCTCTTTCTCTCCCTATACTGCTCCACCCATCTCCGCACTAGGTGAATTGCCTCTGTCGTCGAGCGACGGGCATAAATCCAAACTGATTCTAAAAAATAGACACGATCCTCCTCAACCTCCTCTCGACCACTCTCCCAAATCTTCATAGTGTGACTCAACAACTTAATACCCCTATAGTTGTTGCAACTCTGGATGTCCCCCTTCTTCTTATATGAAGGAATCATAGTACTCCATCTCCAAGCCTCAAACATTTTCGCAGTCTTGAAAATGCTGTTAAACAATTCAGTCAACCTCCTTAAACCTGCCCCGCCAGTATATTTCCAAAAATCCACCGGAATCTCGTCAAGCCCCGTCGCCCTACCCCTTCGCATCTTGTGAATAGCCTTTCTGACCTCCTCAACCTTAAAACATCTACAATAACTGAAATCACGACCCTCCTCTGAGTGCTCCAGCTCCCCTAACACAATGTCTCTGTCCCCCTCATCATTCAAGAGTCTATGAAAATACGACTGCCATCTTCTCTTAATGTGAACATCCTCCGCTAGTACTCTGTCATCATCCCCCTTAATGCACTTCACTTGATCAAGGTCACGACCTTTCCGCTCCCTAGCCTTAGCAAGCCTATACAACCTCTTTCCCCCGCTTCTCTCCTCTAATCCCGCATACAAGCTCTCAAACGCTGCTGTCTTAGCCGTCGTAACTGCTAACTCAGCCTTCTTCCTAGATAACTTGTACTCCTCCCTATTCACCCGCTTTTCCTCTTCGTCCTTACTCTCAACCAACTTAGCATAAGCCCCCTTCTTAATCTCCACTTTCTTCTTTAACTTCTTCATTTCTCTACCAGTACCCCCCGATGTTGTTCGGCCCGGCCCCTCGAGACACCCAACACCTCTCTAGCTGTCTCCTTTATGCAACTAGCAGCCCTATCCCACATACTATCCACGTCCCTCCTACACTCCCACACCCCCATTTCCGCCACCTTTTCCCCTATCTCCGGTGCATTAACTGGCGTCAAGCCACCCCACTTAACTCTGGGTCGATCCTCCCCGCCCCTCCTCTTCTTGCCCTTCTTGATAATCAAGTTCATCACCAGAAGCCTATGCTGGTTCGAGAGATTCTCACTCGGAATAACCTTACAATCCTTGTACAACGCCTTATCCCCCTTCCTAAGCAGCAAAAAGTCAATCTGAGTCTTGGCTATCGAAATAGAAAATTCCAATAAAGCATATGGACATCATCATCCCATTAGAAAATTCTCTTCCTTGTATGAGCACAACAAAATTCACGTATAGATGACGTAAGGAATGATATGTGCCTCTCCAATTTAGCTCTATCAATAACGTACCACAATGGGCTTGTCAAAGACGATGTAAGTTCCATAGGATATGTATCAAATTGAACACTTTTATGATATAGCCAAGCATCATCAAATTACACTTTCTAAAGATTTTTCCACTTAAAACTTATTCACACAAGGATTAGGAGTTTTCAAGAAGGTTAGAAGAACCTTTTAATCTCAAAATGGAATCTCTATTAATTCTAAGTAATTGCTCACGTTCTCCAATAAGGACTCATGAATAGGTTCAACAAAGGGTATTTGATCACGGGTATCATAATATTCATGTATTTCCTCATCACTAACATCTTTTTAATCTTACAATCACCAAGACTTGAAGAATTATGTCTTATCCTATAGAAAAAAAATCCTATTTCAATAAGTCATCACACAAAAATTGTTTCAACACTAGAATAAAAGAAGAATCATCATCTAACTCATTCATAATCCATATTCTCCGCCCACAAACATTATCCCTTGTTTCAATAAGTGGGAATCCATATTTAACAATGTCATGCTCAATTTTAGATGGGAACAACTTACTCTTAGTGAACTTAACGATTATAGTTAATAACTTATTATATAGCTAGATATCATCATCCTTAAACTTAATAAAGTTACCAACATAAGAATTAGGCGAAATGGTCTTTGTGGACTCTTGTACTTGTTCCCATTTGTAAAGTGGATACTTCTACTTAGCCCTTTGTCATCTGAACTCTTCAACCCATCAAAATTCAACATTTTGAACCTTTATGACCATGTGTGTGGCTCACTCTCCTTAAAAAAATGCCACATCATATCCACGTCACTAACATGTCATAATATCTTCATTAATTAATTTGTTGGATTACTAATCAATAATATTAAACAAAAATAAATAAATAAATGAAAAATTTATTTTTTAAAATAAAATTCATCTCCATCATTATCTAAAAATTTTAAATAACAATTTATATCATATTGATATAACTTAATCAATTTATAATATAAATCAGAATTTATATATCATAAAATTACGATTCAAAATTATAAAATCTCGTAATTATATTATAAAATCAAAAGCTTCAATGACGACGATGAGATTTTGACTTGAGATTTCTCCTATATATCATATAATCAAAAACTTCAACAACAAAAAATTTCATCGCTACCATCATTTAAAAAAAATCATCTCTACCATTAAATAAAAAACAAAATAATAAACTAAAAATTTAGTTTTAAAATAAAATTCGTCTCCATCATTATTTAAAAATTTAAAATAACAATTTGTATTATATTAATATAACTTAATCAATTTATACTATAAATTAAAATTTATATATTATAAAATCGGGGGGGGGGGGGAGGGGGAGGGGAAAGGGTTGCTGGTGTGGTGGTGGTGGTAGGGAGGGGGGCGGGGACGGCTTGTGTGGGGGGCATGAAAGGTTGACTGGTGTTGTGGTGGGGGACGAGGACGGTGGGGGGGGGGGGTAGGGAAGGTTGACTGGTGTTGTTGCGTGGGGTTAGTGGTGGTATTGTGTGTGGGTTGGGGACGGAGGAGGGTGCTGGCGGGGGTGTGGGTAGATGGGGAGGGTGCTGGACGGGGTGGGGGGACGTACATGTTAGAATTATTTGGGACGTACATGAAACAACACGGTATTTTTCATCAGTCTTCATGTGTTGATACACCCTCTCAAAATGGAGTTGCTAAGAGGAAGAATTGACATTTACTTGAGACAGCTCAGACTCTTTTATTCCAAATGAAGGTTCCTAAACAGTTTTGCGCAGATGCTGTCTCTACAACTTGTTTTCTAATTAATCGAATGCCATCTTCTGTGTTGGATGGTAATGTACCCTATAGTGTTCTTTTTTCAAATAAGTCACTATTTTCGGTGGAACCTAAGGTATTTGGAAGCATATGCCATGTTCGAGATGTCCGACCGTGTATTACCAAATTGGATCCCAAGCCCCAAGGCATTGAAGTGTGTGTTCCTGTGTTATTCTCGCCTTCAGAAAGGATATCGGTGTTATTCTACAGAACTTGGCAAGTATTTGGTGTCAACTGATATGGTATATTCAAAGACTCCATTCTTCTATGCACCTCCTATTTCTACAAGTCAAGAGCAGGAAGATGAGTGGTTAGTTTATTATGTTATCCATGCTTCGACTTAAAAATCAGATAATGTTGTTCCTATGTCTCCTAGTCCTCCTCCATCTGGGTCAGCAAGACCTCCAATTGTTCAAGTTTATTCCAGAAAGAAAGAGGTCAACAATACATGTCCTGCATCAGTTTCATTGTCATCAGATCCTCCTCCAGTTGATCCTTCAGAAAATCTTGACCTTCCTATTGCTCTTTGTCTATGTTGCTTGGACTCTCCAAAAATGTTGCCGCACCTGTGTCGAATCCTCCAAAAATGCTCTACTTTTGGAGGATCCGACACGTACCTATTGGTACTTTTGAAGAGTCCAAGTAACATAGCTCTTCGTAAAGGTACACGTAATTACAAGTCCACGTATTCCATTGCTAATTTTGTTTCCTATGGTCGCTTATCCTCCACGTCTAGATTTTTGATTGCTTCTTTAGACTCCATCTCTGTACCCAAAACATTGAAGGAGGCATTGAATAATCCTGGATGGTCTAATGCAATGCTTGATGAGATGCATGTCTTAGAGGAAAATCACACGTGGAATTTGGTGGATTTACCGAGGGGAAAAAAAAGCAGTAGGATGTAAGTGCATTTTCATTGTTAAAGTTAATCCAGATGGTTCTGTAGCAAGACTTAAGGTCAGACTTGTGGCTAAAGGATATGCTCAAACTTATAGGGTAGATTATTCAGACGCCTTCTCCCCTCTCCCCTGTTGCCAAACTCACTTCTATATGTTTGTTCATTTCTCTAGCTGCTTTCGAGAATTGGCCTTTACATCAGTTGGATATCAAGAATGCGTTTCTTCCTGGTGATCTTCAGGAGGAAGTGTGAACGGAGCAACCACCTGTTTTTGTTGCTCATAGAGAGTTAGGAAAGTGTGTCATTTGAAGAAGTCCTTGTGTGGCTTGAAACAAAGTTGACGGGTTTGGTTTGGCAAGTTTAGTGAGGTGGTTTAGGATTTTGGGATGAAACTGAATAAATGTGATCACTCAGTCTTCTAATGGCAATCAACAACTGGTACTATCCTCCTTGTTGCATATGTTGATGACATTGTCATCACGGGAAGCGATTTTGAGTGATCTCTTCCCTCAAGTCTTTCTTGCATACTAGGTTTCATACAAAGGACTTTGGTCAGTTGAAATACTTCTTGGGAGTGGAAGTAAATAGAAGCAAGAAGGGAATTTTTTTCTTGAGAAAGTATATTCTTGACCAACTTGTAGACACCGGAAAGTTGGCGGCCAAACCTTGCAGTACTCCAATGATTCCCAATGTGCATCTTGTGAAAGATGATGGCGATCTTTTTGATGATCCAAAGATATATAGAAGGTTAGTTGGGAAGTTAAACTACCTTACTGTGACTCGCCCGGATATTGCTTTTGTAGTAAGTGGTGTTAGCTAGTTCATGTCTGCACCTACAGTCAAACATTGGGAAGCTTTAGAATAGACTCTATGTTACTTGAGAGGAGATCCTGGACTTGGCATATTGTATAGCAATCATGGTCATACTCGTGTTGAGTACTTTGCAGATGCTGACTATGCTGGATCAAAGATTGATAGGAGATCGACTATAGGTTATTGTATCTTCGTTGAAGGGAACCTAGTCTCATGGAGGAGTAAGAAGCAAAGTGTTGTATCTAGATCCGGCACAGAGCTATGTCACAGTCTACGTGTGAGGTTATGTGGATTTATCACCTTATGGAATTGGTCTAAAGCATCATACACAAGCAAAACTCTATTGTGATATCAAGCTGCTCTTCATATTGCCTCAAATCCACTGTATCATGAAGGAACTAAACACATTGAGGTTGACTGTCATTTTGTTCGTGAGAAGATTCAGGAAAATCTTATTTCCATTGGCTATGTGAAGACAGGAGAGCAACTAGCTGATTTGTTCACAAAAGCGTTACTTGGAACTCGAATTGATTATCTATGTAACGAGCTGGGCATGATCAATATCTATGCTCCAGCTTGATGGGGAGTGTTACAGCATCACAACATGTATGTATATGATTGTACAGGATAGCGTAGCTGATTTATAGGGATTTCACTATCTGGTTACTATAATTAGCTTTAGTCTCTTTATGTATTTATATCATGTATTCTTTGAGAAATAATATAAGAAATTCTCCATACCTTTGTCTCTTACAATTGAAAATACCTATGTTTCTGAAACAATACTTCAGTTTCTTGCCTTTCATGCTCAAGCCCTTCAGCTTATCCTACTTCAAGGTTCATATTGAAGTAAGTTTATTTCTAAACATAAGAAAAACTGAAGGAGGACTACTTAGCATACAAAATAAGAAAATAGTTAAATGACACTCCATGAAAGCAAAATTATGCAAGTTAAATCTTGTCCGTAGCATTAAATAAATCTGTCTCTTTCTAACATATACAAAATCAAAGTTTAGCTTCTTACTAACTTTATGCTTGTGTGTTTCTTATGACAGTGACACATATAATCCAGTGCCTGGGATGATGGATGGAGTGCCATCTTCCAGGAATTATATTGGAGGTTTTGCGTCTAAGTTGATGGTACGTTTTCAATCCTGTCTTGATATAGTACAACCATGCTATGTACCTGCTAAAATTTTGGAGAACATGAAGCTCAGTTCTACATTTATAGACGGGCGGATCCACATACAATTTATGGGTGCTTGAGCACCCATTGACTCCAACGTAAACTATATGTATTTATCAGGAAAAAGAGATAAATGGAAAACCCGCAGCACCCACTGAACCAAAAATTTGATGGGTGCGATGGTTGGGCTGCTGGAATGGAGATTCTTAAGTGGGGGAGGTACACGGTTCGATTCCCAGTTGGATCAGATGCTTTGATATTTTTCTTCTTCTTTTCTTTAGTCTCCTTTCCTTGTTCACTTTCTTTGTGTATTTAAAGTTTACTTTATAATTTCCTTTTGCGTTTGTTTAATTTCTGGTGGAAAAGAAAAATCATGGTCTAATCACTTCTCTTGTTTCATTTTAAGATTTTTTTGTTATTTGCTAAAATAATCCTTCAAACCAATTGATTTTTCCCCCCTAAGAAGTGATTTCTTTTTGTAATGGTAAATATTAATTGTAGTTTTCCATTAACTTTAAACTATTCCCTCCATCCCATATTAATTGATCCACTTTCATTTTGCACGTTTCTTAAGAAATCATACATAAGAAGGATAGTTTACTAATTTACCCCTTATTTTTACACTTCCAACAACAACAACAAACCCAGTGCATTCCCACAAAGTGGGGTCTGGGGAGGGTAAGATGTACGCATTCCATACCGCTACCTCCGAAGAGGTAGAGAGGCTGTTTCCGATAGACCTCCGGCTTAAGATAAAGAATAGTAAACAAGGGGATGGATGACACAACAGAAAATCAGGAATAAGAAATAATAGAATAGAAACCAGAGAAAATACGAAATACGAGAAATAAGGGCAACACTAAATAAGAAAATAGGAACTAAGAAATAAGAAATAGGACCCCCACTTGGTAGTAACATACCCTCACATACCAAAGACATCTAAGTATACAGTCCTAGGATTACGAACCCGGCTACACAAGATCTCTCCTGACGGCAATCCACACACTCACACTAGCCTTCTACCCTTATCCGCGACCTTCACATCTTCCTATCTAGGGTCATGTCCTCAGTAAGCTGAAGCTGCTCCATGTCATGTCTAATCACCTCCCTCCAGTATTTCTTCGGCCTACCTCTACTCCTCCTAAAACCATCCAGAGCTAGCCTCTCACACTTACGAACTGGGGCATCCGCACCCCTCCTCATCACATGCCCAAACCATCTCAGCCTTCCTTCCTGCATCTTGTCCTCCACCGAAGCCACTTTCACCTTCTCCCGGATAATCTCATTCCTAACTCTGTCCCCTCTAGTAAGCCCACACATCCAACGTAACATTCTCATTTCCGTCACCTTCCAAAGAGTATTAATTGTAGGGGTAAAATGTGAAAACTTTAATCAACTTTATCTTGATTTAGTAAGTGGACAAGTAATTTGGGACATATAGTTTTAGTTAGATGATCATGTTTAAATAATTCTATGTTATAGCAGTGAGCACCCACAAACATAGAATCCTGGATCCACCACTGTTTATAGATGCATGTTAAGGTTCACTTTTAAGCGCACCATCAATATGCATTTCTTTTAACCGTGTTCTCTGTTGGATTTTACTCCTGTCCAATTGCTGGCAATATTTTTGCTCAGTCATTGTGGTAACTTTGAGTATGCAAACGATCTGCTGCTCCTTTCTGTGTCTGTGTTTGATGAACTCCTGTGTTCACTACAGAGAGAGAACCAAGTTCATTAGGTGTACAGGGTAACTTCAGTTGAATAAGAATCTGTTTCACTTTGTTATGAACTACTTTCCTTTTTCTTTTCTACTCGTTTTCATTTTCTGTCTTTGCTGCATAATCACGTTAAATCACAATTTCTAGGAAGTCAACAATAGTGTAGTTTGTATTATGGTTTTTGGGGTTTATGCTATCAGTTATGGATGTTCGTGTCCTCTGTTCAGGCTAAAGATCTGAACCTTGCTGCAGCATCAGCAAAAGATATTGGATTCAAGTGTCCTTTGACATCACAAGCAGAAAAGATGTAAGTCCTTCCTACTTCAGTAATGAGTACCGTTAAATATGATATCATTATCAGATAATTTAGACATGAGAATATCTCTATAATTAGATGGTGTAGATGAGGAAATATTCCTAAATCCTCATAATTAGGCACTTAGAATATTGTGTAGTATTCTTATTAGTTTCCTTCCTTATTTACATTCTATGTAACACTATTTAATCCCACTAGCTTGAGAGAATAATCTAGACACTAATTCCCAAATTATTTTCCCTTCTTCCTCTAATTTCTCATGGTATCAAGAGCCCTCCTTTCTCTTATTTTCCTTCTTTTTCTAAAAAAAGTCTGACAAGTTATGCAAAACAGAATAGCGGACACAAAAAAGAAAATTGTCAGTTTTTTGTTACAGTTGATTTCTACATCTTTTTGGTGATAAATCATGCCTCCACGCGATAATGAGCACCCTAGATACACAAGAAATGTGTTTCGTAATGGAGATGGTGTTTTGCCCACACCTGATTTCAGCAACGGATTATCTATATCAATCAGTTTAACTGCAACAAACTATATTGCCTAACCTACAGTGCAAAGCATCAAGGCAACAGTCATCAACTTCATCAGGTGCTTGCACAATGGAACCTGGTAACTCCTTTGCTTATGTCACACAATCTTCATGATTCTGGTGCTTCTGGCCATATTTCTGGTGGTGACAAGAATACTCTCTAATCTTACTACCCCTTCTGTCCTCTCTACTGTGACTTTGTCTTACGGATCAAAGATCGTTGTAAAAGGGATAGGTATAGCTCACCCTCTTCCCTCCATACCTTTAAAATCAGTTCTTTTTGCACTTGAATATCCATATAATCTTATTTCCATTAGCAAATTAACCAAAAATCAGAAATGTGTTGTAACCTTCTTGATGATTTTGTTCTTCTGTAGGACCGGAATACCGGAATACTGGCCAGATAATTGGAAAAGGACCTGAAGTCACAGGAATTGTACCTACTATCCACCCCACAACCTTATGTTGCTTTTACTTCCACTACGTCCTTTGAATTGCTCCATAATCCACTAGGTCATCCCAGTCTCTTAAAACTACAGAAGACGGTTCGCAGTTTATCTAGTTTATCTTTGTTAGAATGTGAGTCGTGTCAGCATGGGAAGCATGCTTGTTCCTCTTTCCCAAAGCGCGTAAATAATAGGCCACCTCTGTGTTTGAAATTGTTCATTCTGACATATAGGGTCCAAGTCCTGTCAGTTTGTCCTTGGGTTTTCATTATTTTGTGACGTTCACTGATGACTATTCTCGATGCACATGTTTTTTCTTAATGAAAAATAGATCTGAGTTATTCTCTGTCTTTTAGAAATTGTTCTGAAATTCCCAATCAATTTGGTACTGTCATTAAGAAGTTAATTAGTTATAATGCCCGAGAATATTTCTCTTCCGCTTTCTCTTCTTTTATGTTATTTCACAACATATTGCACTTGTCTTCTTGTGCACGTATTCCTCAACAAACTGGAGTTGCTGAGCGTAAGAACAAATATCCAATTAAAACAGCTTGGACATTGCTCATTCACAATCATGTCCCTTTACGTTTTTGGGCAATGCCGTTATTATTGCCTGTTATTTAATCAGTCATATGCCGTTTTTGGTTTTGCGGTACAAGAGTCCACACCCAATCTTTTATCTGGACCATAATTTGTTTCTCCTTCCTCTACGTGTGTGGTTGCACTTGTTTTGTTCATAACCTCACCCTGGAAAAACAAACTTAAGCACAAGGCTTTTTAAATGTGTCTTTCTTGGGTATTCTCGTCTACAAAAAGGTTACAAATGCTTTGACCCCTCTACTAATAAGTACTTGATCTCAGCAAATGCTACCTGTTTTGAGTCTTCTCCATATTTTTCTCGTAATATGGAAAATTAAAAGACCATATCGATAGTCCTTCCAATTCCAACTATTCGAACCCCAGCTTCACCGCCTTCTCTTAACGTCTATTTTCGACAACCTCAGCCTTCTTCCGAGCCTGCTTATTCTGTTAGTATTAACTCTGATACAGGTACACAAGGCACTCTTGGTGACTCATTACCTGCTCCAATAATGTTTCCTGCTCCGGTTGAGCACTCATCAAATGATCTTCCCGTTGCTCTTCGCAAAGGTACTAGAACTTGTTAGAATATGAGTAGAAATAGGAATAGTATATAGAATCCTACTTGGAAAAGGATTGTACTATAGTGTCTATAAATAGGGTCTCGATGTAATTATGTAAACACAATCTCAATAATATTTTTCTCCATTAATTCTCACATGGTATTAGAGAGTTGGTGAGAAACTTCAGAAAAGAAAACTCAGTCACCGTGCGTCAATTTCGGTGACTGATTTGTGTCATATTTTATTTTGTGGGTTGTGTGAAAAATACAACACCACCAAGAGGATCGGAAAGCTTAGGTGACAAAAACCCGACCCAAACCACCGAAAAATCACCCTCCACGCGCCTCCACGCGCCTGTCGGAAATACGACGAGTTACATCGGCGCGTGAGTCTTCTCCAGTAGAATTTTTTGAGTGGTTCCTTTTTTGTTGGGTCGCCGTTCTTTTTCGATCCAGCCAGTTACTTTATTTTTCAGATTCCGACAATTTTTTTTTGAAGATTCCAACCGCCGGAATTAAGGTTCCGGCGGCTTCAAATATTTTTTTTTGTGACAGTTTTTTCAGAGATCTAAATTCTGTTTCTGGGTACATTCAAGTTAACATTCCCAAGATGTCTTTTGGGTATGATGTTTTTGGCCCCAAAACTACTGGTATTGGAAGTTCAAGTCCTATGATCACTTCTGAACCATTTATGGGAAGTTCAAATTATTTAGCCTGAGCTTCGTCGGTTCAGTTGTGGTGCAAAGGTCAAGGTGTCCAAGATCACTTAACGAACAAGGCTAGTGTGGTAGATGAAAAGGGAAAGTCTAGCGCGGAAGATGCGAAAGCTAAAGAACAATGGGAGAAAGTTGACGCTCAATTATGTAGTCTCTTATGGCGATCTATTGATTCCAAGTTGATGCCCTTGTTTCGTCCATTCCAGACGTATTATTTAGTTTGGGAAAAGGCTCGTGCTTTATACACTAATGACATATCTCGTTTTTATAACGTGATATCTCGAATGATCAATTTGAAGAAACAAGAATCCGATATGTCTACTTACTTGGGACAAGTACAAGCAGTCATGGAAGAATTTGATACATTGATGCCCGTCGCTGCAGATGTGGAAAAACAACAAGAGCACAGACAAATGTTGTTTTTAGTTCTTACACTTGCTGGACTTTCTACTGACCATGATGCTGTACGTGATCAGATTTTAGCTAGTCCTACGGTTCCTACAATTGATGAGTTCTCTCGGCTGCTTTGTCTTGCCGCACCTCCCAGTCACAAAGTAATGTCATCACCCGCTGTTGACTCTTCTATTCTTGCATCTCAAACCATAGAAAAACGAACATATCAACCTATGAAAAATCGGCGAGGAGGAGGTCGTTTTGGAAAATCTCGATCGAAGTGTAGTTATTGTCATAAAGTTGGACACACTCAGGATATATGTCATAGTTTGCATGGTCCACCACCCAGTTATGATCCTATTGCTGTAAAGGAATATAATGAGTTCCTTCGGAATCGAGCATATTAGCAAATGTCTCCACAGCCTAATTGACTATCCAATAATGCTCATATTGCCCAAACAGAATATGATGAGTTCCTTAAGTATCGAGCAAGTAAACAGACATCTCCACAAGTAGCCTCGGTTGCCCAGCCTGATGCATATGTTGTTGGTAATCCTTTTGCTTGTGTTTCACAGTCTAGTACTCTTGGATCATGGGTTATGGAATCAGGTGCTTCTGATCATATTTCTGGTAACAAATCACTTTTGTCTGATATTGTTTATTCACAGTCTCTTCCTGCTATTACTTTAGCCAATGGGATCCGAACGCAACCAAAAGGAGTTGGACAAGCCAAACCCCTATCTTCTGTCCCTCTAAACTCTATTCTTTGTCCCTGGTTGTCCTTTTAATCTTGCATCTATTAGTCGTTTGACATGTGCCCTTCATTGTAGTATAACTTTTTTTGATGACTCTTTTCTAATGCAGGACCGCAGTACGGGACAAACGATTGGCGCAGGACATGAATCACAAGGCCTTTACCATCTTACCTCTTCAAATCCCTTCACAGCATGCTCAGTTACAGACCTTCCAGAGCTAATTCACAAACGTTTGGGACATCCGAGTCTATCCAAACTACAAAAGATAGTGCCTAGTTTGTCTAGTTTATCCACATTAGATTGTGAGTCATGTCAACTTGGGAAACACACCCGTGCTAGTTTCTCACGTAGTATTGAGAGTTGTTCATAGTCTATTTTCTCATTAGTTCATTTTGATGTTTGGGTCCTAGTAGAGTCGGTTCACCTTTAGGTTTTCGTTATTTTGTTAGTTTCATGGATGATTTTTCAAGATGTACTTGGGTTTTCTTAATGAAAGATCGTTCCGAGATATTTTCTATATTCAAAAGTTTTTATATTGAAATCCAAACTCAATTTGGGGTTTCTATTCGTACTTTTCGTAGTGATAATTCCTTAGAATACTTATCCTCTTAGTTTCTGGAGTTTATGACTCATCAAGGAATTGTTCACCAGACATCTTGTCCGTACACCCCTCAACAGAGTGGTATAGCAGAAAGAAAAAATAGGCATCTTCTTGAGACTGCTCGCATTCTTCTCATTGAATCCCATGTTCGGCTGCATTTTTGGGGCGATGTAGTCCTCACATCTTGTTATCTAATTAATAGAATGCCATTATCTTCCATTCAGAATAAGGTTCCACATTCTATATTGTTTCCACAGTCACATCTCTACTCTATCCTCCCTCGTGTCTTTGGGAGCACATGCTTTGTTTATAACTTAGCCCCTGGAAAAAATAGATTAGCCCCTCGTGCTCTCAAGTGTGTCTTCCTTGGTTACTCTTGAGTTCAAAAAGGGTATCGCTGTTATTCACCGGATCTTCATCGCTACTTTATGTCCGCCGATGTCACTTTTTTTGAATCTAGACCTTACTATATATCTTCTGATCATCCTGATATATCTAAAATTTTACCCATATCTCCAGTCTTACCCGTATCTCCAGACTTACCCAAACCAACCTTTGAGGAATCCATTGTTATTTCTACGTCTCCAGTTGCAGTGCCACTATTTCTGACTTATTATCATCGTCCGCGTCCACCACTAGTCCCAGATGATTCATGTCATGCGTCGGACGCTGCTCTTACTGCGGACTTGCCTTCTCCTAGCCAATCAGTTGCACTTCAAAAAGGTATGCGTTCCACCCGTAATGCTAACCCACATTATACTTTCTTGAGTTATTATCGTTTATCATCACCCCATTATGCTTTTGTATCATCTTTGTCCTCTATTTTCATTCCTACGACTATAGGTGAAACACTTTCTCATTCAAGATGGAAGTAAGCTATGATAGATGAGATGTCTGCTTTACATGCGAGTGGTACTTGAGAGCTTGTTTCCCTTCCTGCTGGTAAATCTACTGTTGGTTGCCGTTGGGTTTATGCAGTCAAAGTTGATCCAGACGGTCAGGTTGATCGGCTTAAGGCTCACCTTGTTGCCAAAAGATACATACAAATATTTAGGCTTGATTATAGTGACACTTTCTCTCCGGTGGCTAAAATAGTATCTGTCCGTCTTTTCGTATCTATTGCTGCCGTTCGTCATTGGCCTCTATATCAGTTGGATACTAAGAATGCTTTTCTGCATAGTGATCTTGAGGAAGAAGTCTATATGGAGCAACCACCTGGTTTTGTTGCTCAGGGGGAGTCTAGTAGCCTTGTATGTCTAAAACAGTCCCCTCGAGCTTGGTTTGGAAAATTCAGCATTGTAATTCAGCAGTTTGGCATGATTCGTAGTGGAGCTGATCACTCAGTGTTTTATCAACATTCTCAACCAAATCTGTGTATTTATCAAGTGGTTTATGTTGATGATATCGTTATTACCAACAATGATGAAGATGGTATCACTAAATTGAAGCAACATCTCTGTCAACATTTTCAGACCAAAGACCTCGGTAGACTGAAATATTTTCTAGGTATTGAGGTTGCTCAGTCCAGATCAGGCATTGTCATTTCTCAACGCAAGTATGCCTTAGACATTCTTGAGGAGACAGGAATGATGGGATGTAGACCCATTGACACTCTTATGGATCCAAATGCTAAACTTCTACTAGGACAGGGGCGCCACTCAGTGATCCTGAATGGTATAGGCGATTGGTTGGAAAGTTGAATTATCTCACTGTGACAAAATCTGACATATCCTTTCCTATGAGTGTTGTAAGTCAGTTTATGGCTTCCCCTGTGATAGTCACTGGGATGCAATTGTTCGTATTCTGCGATATATAAAATTAGCTCCAGGTAAAGGACTACTCTTTGAGGATCGAGGTTACGAGCATATCATTGGATACACAGATGCTGATTGGGCAGGGATCACCCTCTGATAGACGTTCTACCTCCGGATATTGTGTTTTAGTAGGAGGTAATTTGGTGTCTTGGAAAAGTAAGAAACAGAGTGTGGTTGCTCGATCTAGTACGGAAGCAGAATATCGAGCAATGGCTGTAGCAACTTGTGAGCTAGTTTGGATCAAACAGTTGCTGAGAGAATTAAAATTTAGAGAAACCTGTAAGATGTAACTTGTGTGTGATAATCAAGAGCCCTTCATATCGCATCAAATCTAGTGTTTCATGAGAGGACTAAACACATAGAGATTGATTGTCACTTTGTCAGAGAATACTCTCAGGAGATATTGTTACAAAATTTGTGAAGTCAAGTGATCAATTTGCAAATATCTTCACCAAGTCCCTCACCAGTCCTCGTATTAATTACATTTGTAACAAGCTAGGTACATATGATTTGTATGCACCATCTTGAGAGGGAGTGTTAGAATATGAGTAGAAATAGGAATAGTATATAGAATCCTACTTGGAGAATGATTGTACTATAGTGTCTATAAATAGGGTCTCGATGTAATTATGTAAACGCACAATTTCAATAATATTTTTCTCCATTAATTCTCACAGAACTATTGCCAATCAAGCTCCTATTCATACTTATTTAAGCTATCATCGTTTGTCACATTCCTATCATGCCTTCATTCCTAGCTTATCTACTTTTAGAGTTCCCAAGAATGTGGTAGAAGCATTAGTTCATCTAGGTTGGTGTCAGGCTATGACTGAAGAAATGACTGCTTTGCATGAGAATGGTACTTGGGAGCTTGTTCTTTTACCAAAAGGCAAAATAATTGTTGGTTATCGTTGGGTATTCACAATTAAGGGCATGATTAGATGGAATTATTGATCGTTTCAAAGCGAGATTAGTTGTTAAGGGATACACTCAGATTTATGGCATTGACTATGGAGATACTTTCTCACCCGTTGCCAAGATGGATTTCGTTCGTCTCCTTATATCTATGGAAGCAATGAAACATTGGCCGTTTTTCCAGCTAGACATTAAAAATGCATTCCTTCATGGAGAACTTGCTAAAGAGGTTTATATGGAGCAACCACTAGGATTTGTTGCTCAAGGGGAGTCTAGACTAGTATGTAAACTTCGTTGATCCCTTTATGGTCTCAACCAATCTCCTAGAGCATGGTTTGGTCATTTTCGAGCTGTTGTCCAAGAGTTTGGAATGATTTGAACAGAAGTTGATCACTTCGTATTTTATAGGCATTCATTTTATCGCAAATATATCTTTTTAATTGTTTATGTTGATGATATCGTTATCACAAGTGATGATCTCATAGGTATTTTTGAACTCAAACAACACCTTTCAAGTCACTTGTCACTTTCAGACTAAGAATTTAGGCAACTTGAAATATTTTCTAGGCATTGAAGTGGCATAGTTTGCCAATGGTATTGTTATTACACAGAAAATATGCCTTAGACATTTTGGAAGACGCTGGTATGTTGGATTGCAAACACGTGGATGTCTAATCCCATGGATCCAAATACTAAGCTTATTCCAGGACAGGTGAGCCTCTTAAGGATCCTATTATATAGCGGAGACTTGTTGGCAAACTCAACTACCTTACGATCACACGACCAGATATCACATTTGTTGTTATTATAGTTAGCCAATTTCTGCAATCACTTTGTGATGGTCATTGGAACGCTGTGATTTGCATTCTGCAATTTATCAAAAGTTCTCCAGGTCAAGGTTTATTGTATGAAGACAGGGGGTACACCCACATTGTTGGGTATTTTGATGCGGATTGGGCTGAGTCTCCTTCTTATAGATGGTCTACTTCAGGTTTTTGGGTTCTAATGGGAGGTAATCTAATATCCTAAAAAAGTAAAAAAACAAGATGTCGTAGCTAGATCAAGCGTAGAGGCGGAGTATTGAGCTATGATATTGGATTCGTGTGAGCTTATATAGTTGAGACAATTTCTCCAAGAATTGAAGATGGGAGGAGTTGAACCAGTGAAATTGATTTGTAATAATCAAGTTGCACTACAGATCGCTTCTAATGCCATGTTTCATGAAAGAACGAAACAAATTGAGATAGATTGTTACTGTTAAGAGTCCCACATCAGATAAGGGATGGGTGACTAATTTTGCTGTATGGATTTAGACAATCCTCCCCTCATGACAAGGTCCATTCCTTTTCATGGTATTAGAGTCAGACCCATCCAAATTCTTTGTTCATCGATGTTGGGCTCCCATTATTGCCCATGCTCTAGTTAACAAGGTTTGGGCGTACGACGAGTATTAAGAATCTCACATCGGATAAGGGATGGGTAATTGGTCTCCTTATATGGACTTGGACAATCCTCCATCATGAGCTAGCATTGGAGTTGAGTTAGGTCCAAAGTCTATTTCTTTACCGTCACTTCATTCGAGAGAAGATTGAGTCTAGATATATCTCCACAAGTTTTGTCAAACTCAAAAGATCAACTAACGGATATCTTCACAAAATCACTCCGAAGATCCAGAATTAACTATATTTGTGGCAAGCTAGAGCATGACTTATACGCTCCAGCTTGAAGGGGAGTGTTCAATATGATTTCATTATCAGATAATGTAGATATGAGAATATCTCTTATCACTAAATAGCGTAGATATGGAAATACCCCTAAATCTCCATAATTAGACACTTAAAATTTTGTGCAATATTCTTATTAGTTTTCTTCCTTATTTACATTCTATGCAACACTATTTAATCCCACTAGCTTGAGGGGGTAATCAAGACACTAATTCCCAAGCTTTCTGCTCTTCTTCCTCTAATTTCTCAAGTACATAAGGTAGTTCATGTGGCGTTGACAGCAGAAAATTGTATGGATGTGAAGTTAGAAATAGGAGCTATACAGTGACTTCAATCATGTGCTGGCCGTACATTATTATCTGCTCACTCGATGCATTAATCCAGGGTTTAGGCATTTTGCCATCTGTAATATTCTCAGTTGCATCTCCTTTCATATACATGGAAAAGCAGGTATAATATATTAATATTCAATTCCAGTTGCAACATTCTATACTAATTTACTCGGGATTGACAATGTTTTCTTGAACTATTTGCTATCTAAATAATGCACTTGGTAAATGATAGTACACGAATTAACAGTTATAACAGAGTAGACTTTCTAATGTACTGTGTATCATGATAATGCATGTCAGAGAGATTTCATAATCTATCTGAGCAAATAATTATTGCTGGAATAATATCAGAAAGTGCTCTATGCTTTATCTGTTATTATTTGCTTTCAGTGTGCTTGGTGCATTCTCTGTGATTTGGAAATTGTTTTCTGCAATAAAATCTGGTCAATAAACCTTGTTGCTGTGTGGTGCTTTTCTCCAGTTAAACATCTTGGCTGTGAACTCAATCAATGTTATTTATTCAATTTTAGTCCTCGTGTTGAAATTACTTCTGTTACAGCTGATTTGAATAATACACCGTTAAGTTGTAGGAGTCTGCTTTATTTAAATTTGAATTTCTGTTAGATGATTTAGATTTTTGAGATATTTTAAGTTTTCTTGGATTTTAAATTATGCAGATTTTGTGTTTTAAGTTGGCTATTTAAAGCCATCCAATAAAATTATAGACACATTTTCAATCAAAATATTTTAAACATTTTTCTGCACTATCTTAAAATAACCAACACCTTTATTATGTCTATTTTCTTGCGACTTCTTTAGCATTATAACTTGTTCATTGACCATGAAGTTCTGAACACTTCACCACTATCTTCAGTTCTCAAGCCTCGAAAAGAATTCTCCCTGCATGAAGGACTAGAGTAAGTTAAGGCACATTACAACTTGGTTGATGCTATGAAAAATATTCGTTAGGATATAAAATAGAACCAAGTGGTGAATAGCATAGAGTAGAGGGAAGGTTTGTGTTATGACCTCAACTTAATGTATTAAGTAAACAGAATATAAAGAAAATTTTGGGACAATGTTCCGTTTATAATTTCGGCAAAAAGGAATGACATAATTAGAGATAACAAAACTAAAATTCTATAACTACACTGTCGAGCAGCCATGGTATATGAGGACCTGCAGATGGAAAAGAATTGAGTAAGAGGAAGAAGAGAAGAGCAGAGGAGAGAAGAATGAGGAAGAAGCGAAGAGAGAGAAATAGGTGAGGAAAGAGTGATGCCAGATATTCCTTAATGCTCTGCCCAACGAGTTTGTTAGGCTTTATAACAGAATTTGTCCAGCTGCCGCATCTGAGCCCTCGGAGCTCATTAACTGAATTCTAATCGTGGCCATTGATTTTAGTGTTAGTTATTTCCCTCGCTGTGTATCTAGTTTCAAATTTGAGTGGCTGCATTTCTTTTATTGCCATTTCTCAGGTCATGACACTTTGGTAACATTTAAACGGCTGGGTGACACCATCCCGAGGGACTAAAATCACAACAACAATATCCCAAAACATCATATTGTTACAACTGTCTTCTGGTTATTAGCATGTCTGTTGGACTAAATGTTATCTTAGTATCTGAAATCCATATCTGAATACAGCTTCACAGAGCTCTGCAATAACGGTCATGGGGCAAAGGATTTCTCCGGTGTATTCCGCTACTATTACTCTGGAAAGGAAGAGCAGTAATCCTCTCAGTAAGGTAGATCTGTTGTCCACAGTTTCTGGTTCCACAATTTAGAATCCGGAAAGCTTGATCCATGATTACATGCTTGGTGGCGCTGCAGAAAAGATTGAAGTCTGTACACTAGGTGTTCTTAATCCTTTTCTTGCATTTCAACTATCCACTTTTGTTGGAGTCGTGTATAAATGATGAACAGTGAAGTTGGTGAACTGAATTTTTTTATCTACTCGAGTTTCAGGTTCTATCTGACGGTGGGTATAGGATTTTGTGATGTTTTATGTAGTTCCCACCAGTGTTCTAAAATGCGGGGACACTAGGCGAGATGTTTTATGTGGTAGGGGGCGATGAATAAACCCCGGGGCGTAAGTGTTTCTTTTTTTTTTTTTTCTAGAAAGATGGGGCATCAGACGGGAGTTAAAATGACTCAATAGATTGAAGTGACTTTCAATAATTTATGAGAAAATTATTCCCTATAGTATTATTAGATCTAAAATAACAAATTTTAGCAGCACTTTTAGATAATTGCGTTAATAGCAATTTAGTTACAAGTTATAACAATTTATTAAAAGATATATTATTTTAATTGTATTTTCAAAATTCGTTTTTAATTATATAATTTAAAATCAGTTTCATATTTATAGGGTTGTAATTAATATTCTCCTTAAATTGTGTATTGATAATTATGGTAAATGTATATTCTCTTTCTCGATTCTAATTAGGGGTGTGCATGGTATGGTATATACCGAATACTAGACCGAAACTGAAGTTTTTTATATTACGGTATGGATGTTATGATATTTGGTAGAAATTTTAAATTATTTTGGTATTTGGTACGGCATTTGGTATTTATGTAATAAATATTAAAATATCGTATACCGCACCGAAGTTTTTAAATGACATATAAAACCCACATATATATATTTAAGATTATTAAATATATTTATATATCATTCATTAGCCAATTGAATACAAAAGTAACTTTTGTTAAGAAATTGGTAAGTTTATTATTTAGGAGTACTATGCTTAAGTTTAGATAATGCTATTCAGAGTTTGCATCTCGCACTATTCAATCGTGATCGAAATGTTCTTTTTGTGTAATTGATTAACAAAGATAATTGTTAGTCTAATATAATTGAGACGTTTTTAAAATTAAAGTTATAGTTTTTTTATATGAATATATGTAAGTAGAAATCAAATAAAGTATGGTTACCGAATTATCATACCGTAAAATACCGAAATCGAATTTAAAAATACCGAATCATACCGAACTAATTTGGTATGGTAATGGTATTTTTCTTTTAGATACCGAAAATCGAAGTTACCGTACCCAATTTTAAAATATCGTATCGTACCGTACCATGCCCACCCCTAATTCTATTACTCAACCTTTCAAAAATTAATTGAAAATTCTGATTCTATTAACTTACTCATATAATATTCATATCCTTCCCTTGAAATACAAGAATTGAAAAAAAGTGGATTCCGTATAATATTCATCTTTTTCATTGAAAAAAGTGGGTTTAAGATAATATTCATCTTCTTTCCGAAAAACATAAACTTGATATATTTATTTTTTTCATTCTCCATTGTGAATCATGTCTAAACCAAAATCCGATTTTACTCCTTCGCGTAGAAGTCCTAGAATATTCAACCAACGATTTGTTCCATTGTGAATCATTATTCAACCAACGATTTGTTCTCCTTTATCAGAAATTCTCTTTCTTCTATTTTTCCTTTTGTTCTTTAAAAATAATATGATATAAGGAGTATTGCCAATTCTTTATTAAATACTCATTGTATATAACAATAAAAGATATGTCAATGAATATTAGAAAAAAAATATTGAACAATCAGTTTGTATTGGTAACAACATAAATAAGGATTTAAATATAGATCGTAATCTTTCATAAGAATAATATAGTGAAAATTATCTTGTATATACTTATTAAACTGTTTCGTGTATGAATTCTGTATAAAATAAATATGAAATAAGTATAATGATTGCAGAAGTTGGTATAGAAATTGACTTTCACCAAATATTATACGTTATTATTTATTTTAGTATATGAAATAAATATACAAACTTATATTTTTTGAATTATTTCATGGATGAAACCTGTATAATATCAATATTACATTCAAGGTTTATAAAATAGTTTCTTACATGTTATATTTATTATATGAAGTGAGTATAATGTGATTGTGATATTCAATTAAGAAGATATACTTAAGATTATAAATTGAATGAAATCGGTTTATATATTTTCTTATATGTCACATTTGTATGAAATAGATATATAAATTGATATTTATGGATTGCGATATTAAATTTAGGTGATACCAAATTATATACTCATTTCATACACTATGTGTTTCTCTCTTTGCATCAAGATTCCATCTGATCTACTTTTGTATTAAATTAAGATTTAATGAACACTATCATTTTTTATTCTGAAAAAAATAATCACGATTTTTAAAGAAAAATTGTAGTAAATCTGGTTGACACAAACTTAATTGATATCCAATTCATTCAACGATGTGAAATACAAACAACAACAACAACAACAACAAATTCAGTGTGTTCCCACAAAGTGGGGTCTGGGGGGTTGTGAAATACAAAACAACTGTTAAATTAGCATAACACCGAATAAAAAACTACTTAAATACAAAAATTAAACTTTGTTCATTAAAATAATTAATAGAAACTCTTAAGGTAGTGTATGAAGATGGAAACTCTTAATAGAAGTATTAAAATAGGAGAAAAGAAAAATGGTTAGAGGGATCTGGGGTGAATTGATATCAATAATTAAGGATAACTATATTTAAGGAAGGATTATTGCATATTAGTTGTATTAAATCTTTATTTTTCTTTTCAGTAATTACTTTTTAGTATATATATATATATATATATATATATATATATATATATATATATATATATATATATATTTAATTTGCTACAACTTGAAAAAATGAAAGTTATGTTATACGTTGTAATTTTCTATCTAATAATTGCTATATACTTTTTTTTCCCCATAATTTATTAAGCATCGGGGCTTTTAATAGAAAAATCAACATAATTTGAAATTCAACCTACCTAAATGTCTCAACAACTCAAAATTCAAAATTCAAGTTTATCCTAAACTAAACAATTTATTTTGCTAAAAACTATTGTAATTAAAAGAAAATTGCAACACTCATTTGTTTTAGTTATTGTAATTTTAAAGTTGCTCGTCAATTTCTGCTTTTGTTGCTTTTGCTTGAGGATTGTTTTTAAGTTTGCGCAATGTTGTAACATGGCCTGCTTGTTTGCAATTTTTCCTTATTGCATTAGGTCTCTGCCAACAACGTATTTTCATGTTGTTTTCTTTTTGCTACCTTTTCCTTTTTTGTTTTGTGCGTAAAAGGCACCCTCAGTAACATTTTCTTATTTTAAGGTATTTTTTGCTTTTGTGCTTGAAGATCACTTATTAGTTCTTCAACAGAGATAGTAGAGAAATCTTTAAACTCTTTCAGAGATGAGATTTTAGACTCGAATCTCTTTGAAATTGTCACAAAAATTTTTTCTACTATTCTCTCATCTTTAAAATCCTCGCCAAGTAATCTGATTTTACTAACAATCAAATAAATTTGTCAGAATACTTAACAATAGTTTCAACCTCTTGCATCTTAAGATATTCAAAATCCCTTTACAAATTCAAAATTTACATTTGTCTGACTTGATCACTTCCTTGATACTTTTTTAAAATTTTTTCAAGCTCCGTTTGCTGTCTCACAAGTAATGATTTTCATCCGAATGAGATTTAATCGGACAAGGATAGGAATTGCACGAAGAAGGTTATAAGGGTAAATCTCCCGTTTACACCTTCCCGCAGATCATCGACTTGAAGATTTAATTTCATTTTTATTAATCAAATTTGATAGTTTTCGCCTGTGAAAATATGACATTCAAAGAGATACTACTGCTTGTCATGGTTGAAAAACGGGTTAAAAATGATATGGTTGAAAATAGGCCTGATGAATTAAAATAATATGTTAGTTATTTGAAAGAACTTACAGATTCCATAAGATCAATGAAGTTTTGACACCACTATTGAATTTTTTAGAATGATGGGACAACAAAGAGGGGTTTAAAATGACTCAACGGAAAATGACTCAATGGATTAAAATTACTTTTAATAATTTATTAAGTATTGGAGGCTTTAAATAGCTACCTTACAATACAAAAATGCCGATTTAAAATTCAAACTATCTAAAATGTCTCAACAACTCAAACAACCTAGCTAAAATTCAAAATTCAAAATTCAAATTCATCCTAAACTAAACAACTTATTTTGCTAAAAACTACTGCAGTAACTAAAAAAAAAATTCAACGATAAATCTCATGGATCTATGAGGCGTATATCTCAGTGTCTCTTCAATTCTATAATTTTATTAATAAGAAAACAAGCAAAAGTAAAATTTCAATAATTCTACAAATAAATTTAATTAAATCAACAATGATATACAAAAAAAAATTAAAATCATTATTTTATAAGAGTAACAACACGAAGAATGATAACAGTAGAGATAATTTTTAAATGAAATCATTATCTGTCACCACATTTACTAGTTCTTTCTACTCCTGACTAATATTTGCAATGTTTATTATTTATATATTTCAAAGAAAGAGGAGGACAAATTTTTTTCCGAGCAATGACAAAATATGAATAAAGTTGTCTCAGGAAGATTGTGCTATGGTATTTCTATCCTATTAGTTCAGCATGATTATTTACAAAACACATTTATGACATTGTTATTCTCTATGAAAGCTGCTTTCTTTATTAATATATTTTTTAAAAAATCACTATAACTTGAAAAAAAATGATAGCATAAAATATAAATACCATTTCACCAATAATAAAAATATGATTTATAGTAAAAATTCATTTAAAATAATAAATTAAATTTAACGTTCGGGGCATGGGCTTTACGCCTAAGACTTACGTTTTTACATTTGGAGCTTACGTCCCATATTCTAGGGCATACGCTCTGAGAATCCACCCCTTTCATTTGCTCCCTGAAACACCTTCAAAAACACTAGTTCCCACTAATGGTGGTTAAGATATTAGCAGAAACAGGCTCTATTAGTGGAATAATTAGTGTTAAGAAAAGTCTACTGCTTTACATTTAAATTTAAATTTCTATTTAGATATTTTAGGTTGTCGAATTTATATTTATTGAAAAATTGGGCTTACATTATTTAAAATATTTATTTGTATGATAATTATTTCGAGTTGTATAGCAATCCATCAACGAGCTCAGTTATAGTGTGATATCGGGCATTTAGGGATCATTTGGTAGAGTGTATAAGAATAATACAAAATATGACGTATTAGTAATGCTTGCATTAGTTACGCTGGTATCATTTATGTTGAGATTTTTGTTATGCAATATTTAGTTTGGTGTATTAAAAGTAACATGCAGTGCATAATCTTTTTTAAAAAAGTATTGATTACAAATATGTAGGAAAGAATGTGTAATAGTTTTGAAGGTGAATTGTCCTTTAACCATGTTAATGCATGCATTAAAACACACTGCATTACTAATGCCGAGGTGTTAGTTATACACATCTTAATACCAAATAGAGACATAAGTTGAAAATAGGTACCAAACAAGGTACTAGTAATACACAAAATTAATACAATTTTTTTTTTTAATACACTCGACCAGATGACCCCTTAATGTGCTTTGTGAGTCTACTGAGGTGGTGAGTTTAGGATTAAGCAAGTAAGGCTCAATGGGAGGGCTCATAGAGTTTCAATAATTGTAACTAGGTACCCTCTTTAACCCTATATATGTTTGTCTTATTGCTATACCAAGAGAGTGACAAATAAAAGTGTGATGATTTTTCAATCAACGCTACCATCTTAAGGAAGGGTAATAAAGAGAAATATGGTTTGCCCTATGATGCCTCAAAATAAGTATGCCATCGGATGTCACGCCTTAAGCCTAAACCCTAGACGTGATCGACATTCGAAGCCACTAGTGACTCAATGTACCCTTGGTCTAACATGTTGCTAAAAGATAAATATTTATGGAAGCTCTCAAATATAACGAAAGGACTAATCTCTTGAAATAAAGTAAATTATGTTTTTTTATAATCTGTGACATAAATCAATTGGAAACTGAATACAACTAAATTGATAATTCAACTAACTATCTAATGAAACCTCTAAACAACTAAATTGAATATGTCTAGCGGGTCAAGGCACCTGATCTACCTTTGTGCAAACAAATTGAAATACTAAACTACTGAACTGAGCTAGACAGTACTTAGTCCTTTGAATGTGAGAAGGACTCTCAAACAAGTTGAGGAAGTGAAACCTAACGAAACCCCTAGTGAACGATCTGAGTACCTGAATTTGCATCATTAAATGATACAATGCCAAATGGAAACATGTTTTTATAATGCTTTGAATACAACTTACTTATTACTCAGTTATTTCAAGAAGTATGAATTTGGCCAAAGTCAATAGTTATAAAAGGTTTGTAATGCATTGCATACAGTTTATTTACTACTTAGTATACAATTACTTCAGGATCTTGATGTATGTCACACTCGTGTTCAATTATACAACTTTATTAGTTATCAGTGTTACTTCAATTCAGCTTTATTACATACAGTACATTTCATGCATAGACACCATTTGACACTGCATCATTTAATGATGCAGATTTAGCTACTCAGATCCATTACTAGGGGCTTCATTAGACTTCACCTCCTCATCTCGTTGGAGAGTCCTACTCGCATTCATAGGACTTACTTATGTGTAGCTCAGTACTCTATAGTTCAATTGTTCACTTTGTTTGAATAAAGATAGATCGGGGGCCTTGTCCTGGTAGATATTATTCAGTTAAGTTGTTTAGAGGCTTCATTAGACAGTTGAATTATCAATTCAATTATATTTACTTTTCAGTTGACTTTATGTCTTTGATTAGAAAAATATAATTTACCTTATTTCAAAAGATAAGGTCTTGCTTTATATTTCAGATGTTCCGCATATTTTTTAGTTTATTTTTACTAATATGCCAGACGAAGGATACACTTGAGTCAGTAGTGGGTTCGAGTGTTGGTCACATCCAAGATCTAGGCTCGGGATATGACATTTGATCAAAGTGTTTTTTATCTATTTTGGGTTCCATTATCATATTTGATCTAGGAATTTATTACGTTAAGAATCTAATATGTGGCATTACAACCTAAGAAGTATGATTTAAGATAAATTGTATGATTAGCGGAGACTGGAACTCTGTAATCTCGAAGTTGGTTGTTGAAATTTTTGTAAAATCAAACTAGAACTTTAGGGCTTTTATTCTTCGTGTTGAGAGTTCTGATTAGATATGTTTGTATTACCCCATAACGTGAACTACGTAAGAAAATTGTGTACGTCGATAAAATTAATTGAACTTGAAGATTTGGAATGTGTTTGATCTTAAAAGATCTTAAGTGTAGAACCTATGTAAAATTTTGAATTAAGTTAGTATGTTAAGTGAGTATAAGTCAGAATCTATAATAAGTTACTGATGTGCTGTGGAAACACGACACTTTCGATGCATAAAACCGCGAACTTACGCGTGAACTTATGATATTTTGTTAGATATGATGCAATTTGGTGTATATTGCAGGTAAAACAGGTTTACAACAGTGTGTGAATGAAAAAAGAAGAAAAAGACCAAGTCTGATCAAGGTACGAGTCAACTCTTGAGTCGTAAACAACCGGTACGACTCATCTGCTGAATCATATAAACAACAGAACCAAAAGCCAACCTAAGGATCTAAGTATGGGAAAGATACGACTCAAGTATCCAAGTCGTAAGCTAGGATACGAGTCGGACAAAACAGTCGTAAGCATAACAAAACCTGAGCTACTATCCAGGAGTTGAAGTCTCAGAAGTATACGAGATGGAAGTTTGAGTACGACTCGTATAGGGAAGTCGTACACAAACCAGTATTCAAAACTTGGAAAGACTTTGTCCCATGTAGATACGAGTGAAGGACACGAGTCGTACACTCTGGTACGACTCGTACGTGGAAGTCGTATGTTGAATAGAAAGTTGAGAACTTGGGAGAACAAGATACTAGAACGGATATGACAAGGCAGGGTATGACTTGTATGATGCCGGTATGAGGAAGACCGAGTCGTATCGACTGCCGATATAACTTTACCTTTCCCATTTTCATTAGGATTTGTAGGTTATTTTGAGATACTATAAATACCCTAGGGTTTATCTTTTATTAGGTTGCACTCTTTTACATATTATTACAATACTTTTACAATTGTTCTTGAGATTTTGGGTGATTATTCAATTAAAGATTTTGGAGTTTATTCATCTTATTCTTGTGCAATTAATTATATATGTTCTGCATTGATAACATGATTTCTTGCACAAAAATGAGCGGCTAATCTCCTTGACTAGGGTTGTGGGAACCTTGGTGTATTACCTACGTAGAGGAAGTGTGAAACTCATCTGTTCTAAGGTTTATGCATGTATCTTAATCTTCTTTATGATAATTAATCTCAAGTAGCTATAGTAGCTTGAGATAGCTTGTATTCGCGTCCATCCCCACAAGGGAGTTTGTGATTGGGAAAAGAAGTTAAGACAATGATTTGACATTTCTATCTCCACCTTTTAGTCCCCGCGTCTCATCTAATCACTTTATCACAAAAGAAAGGGTGAACTGAGGTCGTAGCAAGGAGCAACAAGGCGACACCTTGAGACTTAATCGATAAAGGATGATATTTATCTTCGCTCCCATAAGGAGGCTGATAATACCTATCTTGTAGACTTTGCACGTAGAACAATAGAATAGTTGGGTTGATCACGAGAAGTTTACAGAGCTGAGAATCCAGGGGGAACACAAGCCTAGTGTTTATCTCATATTATCTATAACTCAAAATCACTCAAGATTTGGTGACTATTTGCGATTGATACTAAAATCCCCCCATTTACTTTCCTGTACTGCTCGTGGATTACATCAAGTTAAGAAACTATTCACGTTTTCCCTATGGATCAACCCCAACCTAGTGGGGTTATTATATTTGCAATCAACCAGATTATACTTCTAATTGGAGTGTAGTTTTGGGCGATATCAAATCTTGGCACCATTATCGAGGAAAACGGTTTGAGTAGTGAATTGAATTGGTGATGTTTCACGGGTTTCTAATTTTTGTTTTTGATTTGGCATACGTCATTGTATGCCAAGTAATAGAAGTAGAGACAATCCCTTACTCTCTTCTGATCCAGAACCATAGAGAATCCTTCAAACATCGAGAAGGATGTCAGGATAAGTTCGTGAAGGGGTTCAAGACTCCCCACCTGTGGATCCGAATGTGACACTCCCTCGTGCTCCATTAGATCCATAGAATATTGCAGACTTACAGACGCAACAACTGTTAGAGTGAGAACATAGAGAAGTCGAAGAGGCTAGAATTGCTGCAGAGGCGGATTTAGCTCAACAAGGTGGACTAGTCAGGCCGAGACAGGTGGTTGATTGTCGAGTTCAGAGAAGCAGATCTCCATTTATTCCAACATATCAACACTTAGATCCATATGAAGAGGATGATAAAGATCTGGGTTATGTTGAGCCTACTAAGTCTAAAGCCATTGTTCCTCCCATTTGGCTCCTTATGTGAAGTTTGATATCACTAGTTCTATGATCCAATTTTTGAATCTGAAGGGTGTATTTTTGGGTCTAACGCAGGATGACGCAAACATGTACCTTGCAAATTTTATTGGGATCTGCACATCTTATACTATTCCAGAGGTTAATCAGGAAGCTTTGAGATTGAGGTTGTTCCCATTTTCTTTGACAGGTGAAGCATCACTATGGTTAAGGGAACTTCTAAGAGGATCTATTACTACTTGGCATGAGTTGAAGACATAGTTTCTGAGCAGTTTTTTTCCTCCTGCAAGAATGCTACAATTGAAGGATGAAATTTACAATTTCAGACAGTTACCTGCAGAGTCTATGTATGAGGCGTGTTTTCAATTCAAGAAGAAGCTAAGCATGGTACCAAACCACAGAATCAGAGGATCTAACTTGTCAGAAATCTTCTATAGATCACTGGATAATAGTTCGAGAGCTATGGTGGATACTATTTCAGAAGGAGCATTTATGCATCTTCGTTGGGATGCTGCATAGAAAATGCTAGATAATATCACTGTGACCAATAGGGGATGGCATAATAGAGATTCAGAATATGGTGGTGGTACATATGCTATTGGAGCAACAAATACTTATGGAGCAACTAATGATATGGTTGCCAAGAGGTTGTACAACTTCGTATAGATATTGGGTTGCTTACATAGAAATTTGCATCAGTGAGTGCTGAGAAGGTGAATGTAGTTGTAGCACAGAGGTCTACTTCCAAACTATTTAAGATTGAATCTGAAGAAAAAACAAAGTATATTGATCTTAGATTGGCGTATTTCTGAGCCCAAGGGCAAGAGAATGAAGGTCGAAACTATTATAATGATAGAGATAGGAGTAGAGAAAAAGATGGTGATTGATGATGTAAGGATGACTATAAGGAGAAGAGTGACAAGTATATTCCACCAGGTAGTTGAGATACAGAGTCTAGAATAGAGGCTCTTTTGTCTAAGCTGGTCAAAGGACAAGAAATTCAAGAGAACTGCCTGAAGGATATCAAAGCTGATCTGCCAGCATTGAACCAGAAAGTTGAGTCACATGCTACAACAATCAAACAGTTGGAGCAACAATTTGTCCAGATGTCAGCCATAGTAAATCAGAGATAGCCTGGCACTCTTCCAAGCAATACAAGGGTAAACCCCAAAAATGATAGCTAATGCCATTCCATTACCACTCAGAGTGGTAAAGTACTACAGATCCACCTGTACCCACTATTGATGAGTATAACAATGATGATGAGTTGGTTGATTTAGGGATTAGTAGCAAGCAGAATGAAGGAGAAGAGAAAGGTACAGAGCCTGTGCCGAAGCCCATTCCAAAACCTTTTCTTGCTTATCCACAAAGACTGAAAAAGAAACAAGAAGATGGTAAGTACCAAAAGTTCTTATTTATGCTAAAAGAACTCTCACTCAACATATTGCTAGTAGAGGCATTGGAGAAAATGCCTGGATATGCAAAATTCATGAAGAATTTGATCACCAAGAAGAGAGCAGTCAGTTATGAGCCGGTTGACAATGTTCATCATTGTAGTGCTGTAGCCACTCGATCATTGGTGAAGAAGGAGGAGGATCCCGGTGCTTTCACTATATGTTGCACCATTGGATCTTTTAAATTTGCGCGTGCTTTGTGTGACTTGGGTGCTAGCATAAACCTCATGCCATTTGCTGTATTCAAGTAATTAGGGTTAGAAGCTCTAAAATCCATCACCATGAGACTAGTAATGGCAGATGGTAGCGTGAAAAAGCCAGTTGGTATTCTATATGATGTATTGGTGAATGTGGCTTTTTATATTTTTCCTACTAATTTTGTGGTCTTAGATTGTGAAGTGGATTTCCAAGTCCCAATTATTGTTGGAAGACCATTTTTGGCTACAAGAATGACGTTGATTGATCTGGAGATGGGATATCTGATGTTAAGATCGAATGATGAACATGTGATATTCAATGTATGAAAATCCATGAGGCAGCTTGACGAATTGAGAGTGATATCTGTTATTAATATGCATGATGAGGAGGCTGATTAATTCCATTATGTTGATGCAATGATTTTGTGGGATGATGGTTCTGATGCAGTTGTTCCTATTGAATAAAGACTAGGTGTGGAAATACTTGCAGCTGTGATCATAAATTTTGACTCTGATGGTATCAAAGAGTATGGGGAGTTAGTAGGTGCACTATATGGTAATATTTCTTATAATTTTGCACCAAAAATCTTGATTTAGACTTGAAGAATAGAACAAATTCACCTGCTCGCCTATCTATTGAGGAACCACCTGTGTTAGAGTTGAAGGCCCTTCTATCTTACTTAGGATATGCATTTTTGGGGGCTAACAACACTTTGCTAATTATTATTGCAGCTGATCTAAGATAATCAGAAGTAGAAGCATTATTGTCAATGTTGCAGAATTTTAAGAGTTCCATTGGATGGTCCACTGCAGATATTATGGGTATTCTGCCTAGTTTGTGTACTCACAAAATACAACTTGAGCCGAATTATGTTCCATCTATTAAACATCAACATTGACTAAATCCTTCTATACAGGAGGTGGTGAAGAAAGAAATAATTAAGTGGTTGGATGCTGGTGTGGTATTTTCCATTGCAGATAACAATTAGGTCAGTCTGGTACAATGCGTTATGACAAAAGGCAGAATAACTGTCATGCCTAACGAGAAGAATGAGCTAGTTCCTATGAGGCTAGTCACTGGATGAAGAGTGTGCATGGATTGTAGAAAATTGATTGCATGGACCCAGAAGGACCATTTTTCCATGCCTTTCATGGAACAAATGTTAGGCAGGTTTGTAGGCAGATGATGATACTATTTTCTTGATGGGTACTCAGGCTACAATCAAATCTCTATTGCACCTGAGGACCAAGAAAAGGTGACTTTTACATGTCCTTATAGGACCTTTGCATCCAAATGGATGCCATTCAGGCTATATAATGCCCCAACCACATTTCAGAGATGTATGATGTCTATTTTCTCTGATATAGTCGAAGACACCATTGAAGTTTTTATGGATGATTTTTTGGTTGTTGGTGACTTTTTTAATGGCTGTCTTATTCACTTGGCAAAGGCTCTGCAAAGGTGTGATAATGCAATTTGGTACTTAATTAGGAAAAGTGCCATTTTATGGTCAAAGAAGGAATTATTCTTGGACACAAGATTTCAAAGAGGGGCATAGAGGTTGATCGAGCGAAGATTGAGAAATTACCCTACCCAATTTCTGTAAAGGGGATTCAAAGTTTTCTGGGGTATGCAGGTTTTTATAGGCGATTTATCAAGGACTTCTCGAAGATAGCTAATCCTCTTTGTAAGATTCTTGAGAAGGAGGTAAAATTTAATTTTGATAATGAATGTAAGAAGGTTTTTGAAAGCCTAAAAGAGAAGTTGGTGACTGCTCCAATCATTGTGTCCCTTGATTGAACTTCACCTTTTAAGATTATGTGTGATGCTAGTAGAGTGGCCTTAGTAGCTGTACTAAGCCAATGGAAAGAAAAGATCCTTCATCCCATCTACTATGCTAGTAAGAAACTAAACACTATACAAAAGAACTACACTGTGATGGTGCAACCGTTATTGGAAGTGGTTTTGCCTTTGAAAAGTTTAGATCTTACTTTATTGGGACAAAGGTGATTGTGCACACTGAAAATGCAGCATTGCGGTACCTAATGGCTAAAAAAAATGCAAATCCTAGGCTTATTCGGTAGGTGTTGTTGTAGCAAGAAATTAACTTTGAGGTGAAGGACAGAAAAGTCATAGAAAATCAAGTTGCAAATCACTTGTGTAGACTAGAGGAGGAAGCTATGAATAAGGTTGCTAATGGGTTGGAGATTGATGACAGTTTTCCAGATGAACAGAAATTGGCAGCTGTAATACCCCGAGAATTTCAACTAATAGTAGAACCCTATTTCAAGCTCGTTAGAAATAAAGTTAGTGATTTGGTAGGTACATTATCTAGCTTGATGAGTATTAGGTCCTCAAAAGTGTCCTAGCTATTAGACGAATCAAAACATTCCTTGCCGATTGAATTCTTGAGATGGATATTGGTATAGTTAACTTCAAACGAGTATATCTCTCGTTATACTATGAATTTATGAGCTCATGACCCACCAAAAGATAGATAATTGAATTATCTTTCCAACGATACTAATTTTTCCAAAATCCTTTATTGAAGCAAAGAGTTATGCCCATTTTACTCTAGTGTATCAGCCTAGAAATTTCGTGACGACATTTTGTAACGACTTGTCACAAGCCTAACGCCTTGTCACAAAAGTCGTCACCATAAGCATAAAGTCACAAAATCCAACATTTTGTGACGACTTGTCACAAGTTTGATGGCTTGTCACAAAATGTCGTCAACCTTAAGCCGAAAATCATAAAATCCACCCTTTTGTGACGACATTTCGTGACGACTTATCACAAGTCTGACGACTTGTCACGAATGTCGTCAGCTATTTTTTTTAGCAATTTAATGATATTTTTGCAAGGGTATTTTGGTCTTTTTTTCCGCACTTTCCACGACTTATAACCCTCAGAGAACATATTTTCTTCTATTTCTCTTTAGTTAAACATCTCAAAATTTTCTGCACACCTTCAACCATAAGGTTAGGGTTTCAATATAAAAACCTAATTATCTAGAGATTCAACCGTGAGAATTCAATAATTCTTGCATATTTGAATTCCCCGTTAAGAGGGCTACGAGGGACACCCAATAGTTTGTGAATAACCTTCTGAAATTTTTGAAGTCATCCAAAAGCTCCAAGTTTAAGGTATGTGGTTTTGAACAAGAACACCCTTTTTGTTCTTGTGCCCAAAAGTTACATATTTTCGTAAAGTATTTCATAAACTCATGGAGAATTCCTATCATGTTATTATATTGTGAGTTTTATGAAACTATGTCTTACCCAAGCTTTGAGTTGTAATATTATTATGCATATTAATGTTTTAAATTGTCAATTTATGGGTTAAGTTGCATAATTCAACGTCTATATCATGTTTTGAGAATTTCAAGTCCTATTGTTGTGAATTGAACCTTATGGTTAAAGCATGAGTTTGAGAATGAGATGTTAGTGATTTTTAAAGAATATCAAGAAGTGAGTTTTGATTGTAAGTTATGATAGAAATCCACATTCTTGAGTTTGAAGTAAAGGGGATGTATTTTGGCTCCCATTATATATATATATATATATATATATATTGTTGAATTATTTTAAGGTGGATTTTCTAAAGTTCTGAGCTAAGTAAGGGAGTAGTCTTTAGCACCGAGTTGGGCGTGATTCCGAGGTCTCATGCCCCAGAACTATGTGCCCCCGTAGGTTCTTGATATACGCCAATTAAGTTAAGATAGTGATCACTAAAGTTAAGGTTTTATCCGATGGCAAGGATAGAACAGCTCTCCCCAACATGGGTAAGACGTTGGACTCCATGTAGCTCACATGGTTTATGTTGGTTAAGAGAAACTCCCTAAGTTCCTAAAGTTCTCTAAGTTCTAAAGTCTTCCAAGTTTCAAAGAGTTTTAGTCTTAAAGTTACAAAGTTTTGAAAGTATAAGTGTTTTGAAAACTATGGTCCTAATAATTTCAGGTGTCATGATAATTTGAGGTTTTAAGTAAAAGCATGATGATTTATGAGTCTTGTGGCATATATTTATTTCAAGCTATGTGAGTATGTTTTACACCATGCATGTTTTCTATAAAATCTTATGATATTAATTATTTTAATTGCACACTCCCCCATATGCTCAGTACATTCCCAAATACCTCACCCACATACTTTGTTTGTGTGCCATATATTCTCATAATATAGGTTCAGGTGCTCAGTCTCAGCCTCACCAGTGATCATTTTAAGCACTCTTATCTACATATCAGCCGTGGTGAGTCCTCATGTTTCGGGGATCGATTATTCTCAGACTTCTAGTTTTATTTAGTAGCTGTTTAATTCTTTTCATTTGAGTATGAGTTAGTTGGGGACCTGTCCTAATGACTCTCTAGTTTGGAGTAGTAGAGTTTTGTCAGACTAGTCATCAGATTATCAACACTTCGAGATTTTCTTTGAGTTGTAGTTTGTTCAGACCAAGTATTTCATTCATATTTCTCATTTTATGATGTCATAGTGTTGAGTTCATGCTTTTTATCTTTATGTAAGCTAATATATGAAGTAGAAGGCTCAAAGGGTTAGCTTGGGGCTACTTGTAGACTTAAGCACCGTGTGATGTTCCGGGACCCGATTGCGAGGCGTTACAAACTTGGTATCAGAGCCTAAGGTTTAGAGAGTCCTAGAGAGTTTGAAAAGCTGCGTTAAGTAAATTCTTGATCATCGATGTGTAGCACGCCACATCTATTAGCAAGAGGCTACGAAATATTTTAGGAACAAGTTATTTCTTTCTCTCAAGTCCATCGTACTCAAGTTGTCTCTCTCAGCTATTACTTTGTTCTCTCTTATTTCTAAAGAAATAACAACGATCAGCAACCTTAGCCCGCTGATCTTCTGAATGAAAACGTGTCCCACGCTGAATTTAGGGCAGCCTTCCAGGCACTGGCCCAAGCTGTCACTGTCCAGGCCAATCAGGCCGTAGCTTCTCAGCAGCAAGGAGGTGACTTAGCTACTGCCAGAATTCATGACTTTATGCGGATGAGTCCGACAGAGTTTTATGGATCAAAGGCAGGGGAAGTCCCGCAGTTATATCTAGAGGTGATAAGGAAGATGACACAGGTAATAGGTGTATTTGAAGAAGAGTGTGTGGAGTTAGCATCTTACAGGTTGAAGGACATTGCGTATGACTGGGTAGTTTCTTGGAGGAAGGGTAGAGGGGAGGACGATGCTCCCATTACCTGACATATGTTTCAAGATACATTCTTGGATAGGTTATTTCCTTTGGAGTTAAGAGAGGCGAATATTGAATAGTTTATGATCTTGAGAGAGGGCTCCGTGACTGTTAAGGAGTACTTCTTAAAGTTCAATCAGGTAGCAAAATATACGCCTGACTTGATCTCCGACGCCTAAACTGGTATGAGAAAGTTTATGACAGTTGTGTCGGGCTTAGTACTGAAAGAATGCCGCACTTCCATGTTGAACAAGGGGATAGATTTGTCTAGGCTGATGATCTATGCAAAACAAATAGAGGAGGATAAGATAAGGGAAAGAGATAGAATGAGAGGTAACAAGAGAGCCAGGTCTGAACAACACGAGTACGGTCAAGCTAGATCCCAGGGAGGGAACCACCCTCAATTCCAGAGTCATTCTTCTATGCCAGTACCCTCATCTTCTAGTGCCCCAGCGCCTAGAGGTAGGCCAGAGCAGGGAAACAAGTCTTCTATGTCCAGGCCTCAGCAGAGTGTGAGCAGCAAGCCCAACTTCCTTCCTTGTGCCAAGTATGGTAGGACCCATCCGGGTGAGTGTTTGGCTAAACAACGTGGTTGTTTTAGGTGTGTCAAGATAGGCCACAGGCTTAGAGAGTGCCCACATACTAGGAAGGTAAGCAGAGATACCCGGCCCCATACCCAGGCCACTAGTGCATCAGCTTCCGCAGCTCGTCCAGCTCCTCCTCAGGGCTTTTCTTCTAGTATTAATGACGGTCAGTGCCAAAATAGGTTCTATGCCCTACCTTCCCATCATGAGCAGGAGAACTCTCCTAATGTTGTACTGGTATGCTCCGTGTATTTTATTTCAATGTATATGTGTTATTGGACCCCAGGTTAAGTTTTTGTTATGTGACCCCACTTGTTGCTGTGAAGTTTGAGAAGAGTCCCAAAAGTATTTCTAAGCCTATTCTACTTTCTACTCCAGTAGGGAAGTCTGTTGTTGCTAAGCAAGTATACAAGAATTTTCCTGTTATAGTCCTTCATAGAGTCAAACTTGCAGATTTGATAGAGTTAGAGATGGTTGATTTTGATGTTATCCTGGGTATGGACTGGCTTCACTTCTGCTATGCGTCTATAGATTGTCGTACTCGTGTAGTCAAATTTCAGTTTCCTGATGAACCAATTTTCGAGTGGTCAGGGAGTTCAGTACCTCCCAAGAGTCATTTTATTTCTTATCTCAAAGCCAGGAAACTTATATCTAAGGGTTGCTTTTATCACTTGGTTAGCGTTAAGGACACTAAGTCTGAAACCCTAAGTATCCATTCAGTCAACATTGTCAATGAGTTTCTTGATCTCTTTCCAGAAAATCTCCCAGGGGTACCTCCCGTTAGAGAGATAGAGTTTGGGATCGATCTTCTTCTCGACACTCAGCCTATTTCCATTTTTCCCTACCGTATGGCACCTGTAGATCTTAAGGAGTTAAAAGGACATCTCAAAGATCTCTTAGACAAAGGTTTTATAAGGCCCAGTGTATCTCCTTGGGGCACATCTGTCCTTTTTCTGCGAAAGAAAGATGGTTCTTTGCGTATGTGCATTGACTATCGTCAGCTTAATAAGGTCACAGTCAAGAACAAGTACCCTCTTCCGAGAATAGATGATTTTTTTGATCAGTTGCAAGGTGCGAGTTATTTTTCCAAGATAGACCTTAGATCCGGCTATCACCAACTTAATGTAAGGGGGTGTGATATCCTGAAGACAGCCTTCCGAACCTGCTATGGTCATTTTGAGTTCCTTGTCATGTCTTTCAGGATAACTAATGCCCCAATAGCTTTCATGGACCTCATGAATCGAGTGTTCAAGCCATATCTTGATATGTTCGTTATTGTGTTTATCGACGACATCCTCGTGTATTCCTGAAGTGAGGGTGATCACACAGACCATCTTAGAATAGTCTTGTAAACTCTCAGAGATCATAAGTTGTTCGCCAAATTTAGTAAGTGTGAGTTTTGGCTAAGGTCCGTAGTGTTTCTGGGTCATATTATTTCAGCTGAAGGTATTAGAGTTGATCTCCTAAAGACAAAAGCTGTAAGAAATTGTCCTAGGCCTATCTTTTCGTCTGATATTAGAAGTTTCTTGGGTCTAGCTGGCTATTACCGTCTTTTTATTGAAGGGTTCTCTTCCATTGCGTCTCCCATGACTCGATTAACCCAAAAGAAATTTAAGTTCCTCTGGTCGAAATCCTATGAGAAGAGTTTTCAGGAGTTAAAGACTCGACTTACTTCCGCTCCTGTATTGATGTTGCCTGATGGTGTAGATGGTTTTGTGGTATACTGTGATGCTTTGAGAGTTGGTTTGGGTTGTGTGTTGATGCAGAGGGGTAAATTTATAGCCTATGCTTCTAGACAGTTGAAACCTCATGAGAAGAATTACCAAACCCATGACTTAGAGTTGGCTGCTGTAGTGTTTGCTTTGAAAATCTGGAGACATTATTTATATGGTGTGTATATTGATGTTTTTAATGATAAAAAAAGCCTGCAGTATGTGTTGACTCAGAAGGAGTTGAAACTTAGGCAGCGGAGGTGGTTAGAATTGTTAAAAGACTATGATATAAGCATTTTGTATCATACGGGCAAGGCCAATGTTGTGGCAGATGCCCTTAGCAGGATGTCTATGGGTAGTATTTCGTATGTGGAGGAAGGTAAGAAAGAGTTCGATCATGATGTGCTATCTTCTGGCTAGAATGGATGTTAAGTTGGTTGATTCCACTGAGGGAAATATTTTGGTGTAGTGTAGTTCCGAAACCTCTTTGGTTTCGGAAGTGAAGGAGAAGCAAGACTTAGATGCTAGCTTGGTCAGACTGAAGAAGTCAGTCAAGGACCAAAAGGTAAAGGTTTTCTCTCAAAGGGGAGATGGGGTGTTGAGGTTACAGAGTAGATTATGTATTCCTGATATTGGTGATATAAGGCAGAGAATTATGGCTGAAACGCATGGTGCATGATATTTTATTCATCCCGGCACTACCAAGATGTACCGCGACTTGCGAGAAATCTATTAGTGGTGTGGTATGAAGAAGGATATAGATGATTTTGTGGCGAAGTGTGCAACATGTCAACAGGTAAGGTTGAGCACCAAAGACCTGGTGGTGTGATGTAAGAGGTCAGTATCCCAACTTGGAAGTGGGAAGAGATAAATATGGATTTTGTGGATGGCATACCTCTTTCCCGATGCCATCATAATTCCATCTTGGTTGTTGTCGACAGGCTGACTAAGTCAGCGCATTTCTTGCCTGTGCACACATCTTATACAGCTGAGGACTATGCTAGATTGTATATTCGGGAGTTGGTCAGGTTGAATAGAGTTCCTTTGTCTATCATTTTGGATAGGGGTACTCAGTTCACTTCTCAGTTCTAGAGAGCATTTCAGAAGGGTCTTGGTACCCAAGTTCATATGAGTTCCGCTTTTCATCCGCAGACAGATGGTCAGGCTGAGAGGACTATCCAAACTTTGAAGGACATGTTAAGGGCTTATGCCCTTAATTTTAAATGTAGTTGGGATGAGAATTTTCCATTGATAGAGTTTGCTTACAACAATAGTTACCATGCTAGTATCAAGGTGGCACCATTCGAGACATTATATGGTAGGAGATATAGATCACCCATAGGTTAGTTTGAAGTGGGTGAAGCTACTTTGGTTGGACCTGATGCAGTATTTGAGGCAATGGAAAAGGTGAAGTTGATTAGAGAAAGGTTAAGGACAGCTCAGAGTCATTAAAAGTCATATACAGATGTGAGACAAAAAGACCTTGAGTTCGAAGTTAATGATTTGGTGTATCTGAAAATTTTGCCCATGAAAGGGGTGAAAAGATTTAGGAAGAAAGGGAAACTTAGTCCCCGTTACGTTGGCTCTTACAGAATTCTCAGCCGTGTTGGGAACATAGCCTATGAAGTTGAGATGCCTGCAGTGTTGTCAGCTGTTCATCCTATTTTCCATATTTTCATTCTTAGGAAGCATATTGGTGATTCTATCGTTGTTGATTCTTCAAATAGCTTAGATGTTCAGAATAACTTTTCGTTTGATGAGGTTCTAGTTGAGGTCCTAAATTACCAAGTCCATAGACTAAGGCACAAAAAAGTTCCATTGGTCAAGGTTTTATGGCGAAACCAATCAGTTGAGGGTGCTAGTTGGGAAGCCGAAGAAGATATACGATCCAAGTACCCACAGCTCTTCTTCATAAGTTCAGAGCAAGCCGAAGGTATTACTTTTTCTTAATTCAGCCCCTATCTAACCAAAGATTCAGCTATATAGATATTTTATTGCAAATTTGTGCATTCTCAGAAATACTTGAAAGTTTAGAATGACATAGATTCAATTCAGAGAACTATTCCAACTGTGCATCCTTAGTTTCTTTGCATTACCAGCTTAACTAGTGACATTCGAGGATGAATGTTTCCAAGGGGGAGATATTGTAATACCCCGAGAATTTCAACTAATAGTTGAACCCTGTTTCAAGCTCATTAGAAATAAAGTTAATGATTTGGTAGCTACATGATCTAACTTGATGAGTATTAGGGCCTCAAAAGTGTCCTAGCTATTAGACGAATCAAAACATTCCTTGCCGATTGAATTCTTGAGATGGATATTGGTATGGTTAACTTCAAATGAGCATATCTCTGGTTATACTATTAATTTCTCATCTCATGACCCACCAAAATATAGATAATTGAATTATCTTTCCAACGATACCCATTTCGCCAAAATCCGTTATCGGACCAAAGAGTTATGCCCATTTTACTCCAGCGTTTCAGCCTGGAAATTTCATGACGACTTGTCACAAAAGTCATCACCATAAGCAGAAAGTCACAAAATCTAACATTTTGTGACGACTTGTCACAAGTTTGACGGCTTGTCACAAAATGTCGTCAACCTTAAGCCAAAAATCATAAAATCCACCCTTTTGTGACGACATTTCGTGACGACTTGTCACGAATGTCGTCAGCTATTTTTTTTAGCAATTTAATGACATTTTTGCAAGGGTATTTTGGTATTTTTTCTGCACTTTCCACGACTTATAACCCTCAGAGAACATATTTTCTTCTATTTCTGTTTAGTTAAACATCTCAAAATTTTTTACACACCTTCAACCATAAGGTTAGGGTTTTAATATAAAAACCTAATTATCTAGAGATTCAATTATGAGAATTCAATAATTCTTGCATATTTGAATTCCCCATTAAGAGGGCTACGAGGGAAACCCAATAGTTCATGAATAACCTTCTAAAATTTTTGAAGTCATCCAAAAGCTCCAAGTTTAAGGTATGTGGTTTTGAACAAGAACACCCTTTTTGTTCTTGTGCCCAAAAGTTACATATTTTCATAAAGTATTTCGTAAACTCATGGAGAATTCTTATCATGATAATTTGGGGTTTTAAGTAAAAGCATGATGATTTATGAGTCTTGTGGTATATATTTATTTCAAGCTATGTGAGTATGTTTTACACCATGCAGGTTTTCTATAAAAGCTTATGATATTGATTATTTTAATTGCACACTCCCCCATATGCTCAGTACATTCCCAAAGTACTGACCCACATATTTTATCTGTGTGCCATATATTCTCGTAATGTAGGTTCAGGTGCTCAGTCTCAGCCTCACCAATGATTCTTTCGAGCACTCCTATCTACATATCAGCCATGGTGAGTCCTCATGTTTCGGGGATTGATTATTCTCAGACTTCCAATTTTATTTAGTTGCTGTTTAATTCTTTTCAGTTGAGTATTAGTCAGTTGGGGACTTGTCCCAATGGCTCTCTAGTTTGGAGTATTAGAGGTTTTTCAGACTAGTCATCATATTATCAACACTTCGAGATTTTCTTTGAGTTGTAGTTTGTTCAGACCAAGTATTTCATTCATATTTCTCATTTTATGATGTCACAGTGTTGAGTTCATGCTTTTTATCTTTAAGTAAGCTAATATATGAAGTAGAAGGCTCAAAGGGTTAGCTTGGGGCTACTTGTAGCCTTAATCACTGTGTGACATTCCGGGACCCGGTTGCGGGGCGTTACAGTAGCTTCCCAAGATCTAATTCCACGGTTTGCAGATTATGCAAATTACTTAGCCAGTGATCTAGTCCTAGAAGATCTTTTGTATTAGCAAGGGAATAAGTTCATGCATGAGGTAAGGAAACTTTTCTGGGATAAAACTTACTTATTCAGAATATATGCAAATGGAATCATTCACAGGTGTATACCTGAGGTAGAGAAGATGAGTCTACTAGAAGCTTTCATTCATCGCTAGTTGGGGGTCATCATGGAGAGGCCTGTACAACTCATAAAATCCTGCAATGTGGCTAGTTTTAACCAACCATGTACAAAGATGCTCATGATTACGCTTCTGCTTATGATCAATGTCAGTGACAAGGTATGACTTCTAGAAGACATGAACTACTTATGACTCCTATTTTAGAATTAAAAGTGTTTGATGTATGGCCATATGGGGCATTAATTTCAATGGACCTTTCGTGAGTTTGTTTGGCATAAAATATATATTTGTGGTTGTAGACTATATGTCGAAGTGGGTGGAAGCTATTGCACTTCCTAACAATGAAGCACGCAGTGTCACTACATTCTTGAGAAAGAACATCTTCTCTCGGTTTTGTAAGCCATGGGCTATTATTACTGACAGAGGGTCACATTTTTGCAATCATCTTTTCAAGAGTCTGCTTGAAAAATATGGAGTTAAACATAGGGTGGCAACACCTTATTATTCGTAGACTAGAGGACAAGTTGAAGTGTCTAATAGAGAATCAAGTCCATATTGGCGAAGACTGTAAATGCCAATAGGATTGATTGGGCGAGAAAGTTAGATGATGCATTATAGGCTTACCGCACAACTTATAAACCCCTCATAGGTGCCTCACCTTATCAGTTGATGCAGTGTGGGCTTAATTTCATCTAATGATGTTTTTCTTCACTTGGGGTGAATAGCTTTTGGTCCTTTTACCCCTTGTACGACCCTTAAACATAAAATAAACCTCTTTTCTTCAGTTTTTAAAGATCAAACTCCACTTTATTCATCTTTATCTCTCCATCATGAAATCTCAAGAGTTTTTTAAGCAATCACTACTCCGGTATCCAATCTTCAAATTGACTTTATTTTCTTGTGTGTTTCATGCATCTTTATCTTTCCTAAACTTTAATTTTACATCATGGCATTAATTAATAGATTTTCATGTTATTTAAATTGTAGGTTTAATGTTGGGTTGAGGGGTTTTGGTTATTACTGATTGAATTACTTGTCCCATTTTTGCATTGATTATTCATGATTTAAATTAATGTTTTTGGGACTAAATTAGTACATTATTTAAATGGTTGGAATGGGGGACATGGGTTTCCCCAAATTGGATAAATTTTAACTAGAAATTAGCATTAACCTCAACCCACTTTATAATCTTATTTTGAATATGGACAAATTGCATGGTTTAACTTATTTTTGAATCCAATGTATTGCATTAATGGATAAATGAATATAAAAATTGATTTGGATGGCCTTGGTGGCCATGGTTTGGATTTTAAATGGAACTCGGGAGTCAATGTGGTTATGTAGTTTGGTTTAACATGTCTAATTTATCTTACAAGCATAATGGTATGATGATACCAAGTAGTAACTGCCTTAATGAATGACTCTTGGGTTGCAGGTTGATTTTACGTGTAAATTATTTTAATTTGGGCTTAAAGGGGATTATATAGCTAATCGTGAAGGTGTAAGTCTGGAGGAGGGGGGGACAAACACTAGAAATCACATTTGCCAACTTTAGGGGTCTATATGACCGTATGCTTGATGTACACTTGATATATATATATATATATATATATATATAGGGATGACTATTTCCTTGGTGGCTTTAGTTTTCCCTCAGATTTTCCTTAGTTCATATGGCTAACACGTACTGGGGCCTTTTCAGCAGGCAAAGCTGAACCTATATAGCCCATGGGTGCCTTTAGGATGGATTGACCTACACAATTTAGGTTAAATCTTTAAACTCTCATATTCATGATCCTTTACCCTATCCCGACATCTTATATTGACTATTGTTTGACTAATTCTGGACATGACATTATTTTATCACTTTCTCGAGTTACATGCTAGTCCTTATCCTACTGACCATCCTAGGCCGCTACATCATTTCACTATGTGGGGTCCAAAGAATTTTTTGTTGCTCCTATGCAGTATAAAGTGGTTGAGCACATCTGTTGAGTTGCTGTGAAGTGGTGAGCCTCCATCTTTTGGAAGGCTTTATTATTTCATTATTCTTTCATCATTGTCATAGTATTTTTGATTCTTTTGGTCATAGTCGGGGGCATGTCTTGACTTAGTTGATATTATGGTTGTAGAGGCTATTGTGGACAAATGTGGGTTGGTTATTGTTTTGATTCTTAGTCTTTTTTGAGTTATCTAATCATCTTCTAATTACTGTTTGATTGGCTTTCACTTTATCATTATTATTATTATTATTATTTTGCTCTTAAGGTTAGGCTAAGGGGTAGTCTCCGGTCCATGGTGGGCTTGAGATACCCATCACGACTAGACCTTGGTTTGGGTCGTGATAAACTTAGTATCAGAGCAAGTTTTAGAGTCGTTAGTTGTCCAAAAAGCTGCATTGAGTAGTGTTCTTTTTATGGGTGCGTAGCGCACCATACTTATAAGGAAGAGATTATAAGACATTTAGGAATGTTTGTCTTTTTTGTATTCTATTTTGGGCTATAGAGTTTAGTGTTATGAAACTTTTCCAACTCAATGGTTCCTCGCATTTTAGACCATGCATCTCCAAATATTTGACATTCATAGAAACTTTACTGGGAACTTTGTACTACCTAAGGACAATGTGGATGGGACTCACCTTATGTATAGAGTGTGGACCCAATCTAGGGTCTCTTCTCCTGATTGTATCACCCCATGTGGAGTTCCACCGGCCTCTACTAGTTTTCCTTGGGCTTCCCATGCTGGTGATACTTATAATCAACCACCTTAGGAAGATATCTCTAATGGCAGAATTCTGTCAGTCTATTCATATACTTACTCAGTTGGTGGCGTCGTAGTCTCATCAATTTAATTGTGTTGGTTCTGTTGCTCATTCATCTGAGGTCACTCGGGTTGGATAGATGATGAGGTTGAATCCTCCAACCTTTATAGGCTTTAAGGTTGTGGAGGATCTGTGGGGGTTCATTGATGACATGAAGAAGATTTTTAGGGTGATGCATGTCACTAATGTAGAAAGTGTGGAGTTTGTTGCATATTAATTAAAAGATGCAGCTTATTAGTGGTATGAGAAGTGGGAAGATAGAAGGGGTGATGATGCTGAGCAAGCTGTGTGGGATGACTTTTCAGTGGCCTTTCTTGATAATTTTTTCCTTAGGAGTTTATAGAAGCTAAGGCCGAGGAGTTTGTTAACCTGATGCAAAGAAAAATGAGTGTGAAGAAGTATTCCCTGAAGTTTTAGCAATTGTCATATTATGGTCCAGAGGTTGTATATAACATGAGATCCAAGATGAGGAAGTTTGCTTCTAGGTTGTCCCATGATTTGGTATTGGAGTGTAAGCTATAATATTGAACAATGATATGGACATCTCCAGACTAGTGGTTTATATGCAATAGGTTGAGGATAAGAAAAAGAAGTAGACAGAGATGGGAGAGAGGCATAATAAAAAGTTCAAGTATTCAGAGAAGAGTGGGTATCAGTAAAATAGTAGAGGAGATGATAGATAATGGATAAAAAGAAGAATTAGAGAAAATTATATTCGTCTGCCAGTGCTCCTTATCCTAAGCCTTCGAGCGATTATTGTTCTTAGGCTAGCAGTGGTCCCAAGACACAGGGTGCCCAGTCTCAGGCTAGTGGAGCTCAGTCATCCCCACCTTATCCTCTTTATTGTGTATATGGGCATCTTTATCGTGGTTATTATGAGTAGAAGAGGAATCAATGTTATAATTGTGGTCAACTTGGTCACACACAATGAGATTTTCCTTTCTCCAGGGTTGCTATTGGCGCTAATAAAATTTTAATTGCTACTTCTTTAGCTCCTGCCCCAAAGGGCACTACTTATGGTACCGACATTGGCCAAAATCATCTCTATGCACTTGCTACTTGCCAGGAATCTGAGGCATCCCCAAATGTTGTTCTTGGTATGTTACAGCTCTGTGCCTGTGATGTTTATTGTTTGCTTGATCCGGGTTTTACCCTATCTTATGTGACCCTTTATGTAGTTGTGCATTTTGGTTTTGGTACTGAAAGTATTTTTGATCCCTTTTCTGCGTCTACTTTGGTGGGTGATTCTATAGTTCTAGAAAAATCTATAGAGGTTGTATGGTTTTTATCTTTCTTAAAGAGACATTGATGGATTTGATAGAGCTGGATATGGTGGATTTTGATGTTTTCTTTATGATGGATTGCCTTCATTCGTGCTATGCTTCCTCGATTGTAGGACCCAAATTCCTAATGAACCGATATTAGAATGGGATGGGAGTTTCTTAGTACCTAAAGAGAGGTTTATTCCTATCTTAGAGCTCAAAAATTGAATTCAAAAGGGTGTCTATATCATCTAGTTCGGGTTAAGAATTCTAACTCTGAAAGTCCTTCTTTGTAATCTATCCCTTTAGTTAATGAATTTCCTAAGTTTTCTCGATGATTTTCCTTGGATTTCTCCCGATAAGGGATTTTGGGATTGGATACCCCTACCTATTTCTATTCCCCCTTATAGAATGACTCTGGATTAATTAAAGGATCTAAAGTAACAATTAAAGGATTTTCTTATTAAAGGGTTTATTCTTCCTAGTATTTCTCTGTGGGGAGCTCCTGTACTTTTTTTGTGAAAGAAAGATGGGTATCTTCAGATGTATGTCGATTATCGTCAGTTGAATAAGGTGACAGTGAAGAATAAGTATCCTCTTCATAGGATTGATGACCTTTTTGATTAGCTTTAGAGTGCTAGATATTTTTCTAAGATTGATCTTCTTTTGGGTTATCATCAGTTGAAAATTTGGGAGGTTGACATTCCCAAGACCGTTTTGCAAACTCGGTATGATTACTATGAGTTTTTTGTTATGTCATTTGGGTTGACTAATGCTCTGACTCCATTTATGTATATTATGAATTAGGTTTTTAGGCAATTTCTAGATTTGTTTGTTATAGTCTTCATTGATGACATGTTGGTGTACTCTAAGAGTGAGGAGGATCATGCCAATCACCTCCGAATTATGTTGCAGACTCTTAAGGATCAAAATCTGTATGCTAAATTTTCTAAGTGTGAGTTTTGGATGAATGTGGTGACTTTTCTTGGGCATGTTGTATCTAGTGAGGGAATCAAAGTGGATCCACAGAAGGTTGAGCAGTTAAGAAATAGCCCAAACCCACGACTCCAATCGATATTAGGAGCTTCTTGGCTTTGGCTATGTATTATAGGAGGTTGTGGAAAGTTTCACATCTATTACTATTCTGTTGACTAGTTTGAATCAGAAAAAGGTTAAGTTTTTATGATTCGATGCTTGTGAGGGTAGTTTTGAGAAGTTACAGGATAAGTTTACTCCTGCACCAATTTTTACCCTGCTCGAGGGTACTGATGGTTTTGTGGTGTTTTGTGATGCATCCCATGTGGGACTGGGTTGTGTTTTAATTCAACATTATAAGGTCGTAGCCTATGCCTATTGGTAACTTATGGTTCATAAAAGGAATTACCCGACTCACGATCTAGTGGTGGTAGCTGTGGTCTTTGCCTTGAAGATTTGGTGCCATTATCTATATGGTGTGCATATAAAGATCTATTCGGATTATATGAGTTTGCAGTATGTGTTCATGCAGAAGGAATTGAACCTCAGGCAAAGAAGGTGGCTCAAATTGCTTAATAATTATGACATAAGCCTTCACTACCATCCAGGTAAAGCTAATGCAGTTGCTGATATTCTTAGTAGGTTGTCTATGGGGAGATTATCCCATGTTGATGAGGAGAAAAAAGGATTGGTAAAGGACATTCACTGATTGTCTAAATCTGGAGTTCATCTTTTGGACTCTAAGGATGGGGAAGTTATTGTTCAGAAAGTGGTCAAATCATCTCTTGGTGCTGAGGTATAGGAGAAACAGACTTTGAATCCCGTACTTATGCAGATTAAAGATGATGTAGGTCAGTAAAAGGTTATGGCTTTTAAAAGTAGTGGAGATGGAATCTTGAGGTATCAAGGGAGGTTGTGTGTTCCTAATGCTAATAGGCTGCAGAAAAGGATTTTGACTAAGGCTCATGAGTCAAAGTATATAGTTCGCCCGGGTTTAACTAAGATGTATCATGACTTGAAGGAAATCTATTGGTGGTATAATATAATGAGGGATATGACAAATTTTATGGCTAAGTGTACGGTTTGTCAGCAAGTTAAGGTTGAGCATTTGAGTCCTGGTGGTATATACCAAGAGATAGAGGTTCCTATGTGGAAGTAGGAGATAATTAATATGGATTTCATTATGGGTATTATGGATTTCATTATGGGTCTTTCGCGGTCTTGCAATCAGTATGACTCAATTTAGGTCATTGTAAGTCTACTCACTTCTTGCCTGTGAGGACTAACTACTCAGTAGAGGATTATGCTAAGTTTTTAATTCAAGAGATATAAAGTTGCATGGTGCGCCAATGTCCATTATTTTAAACTGAGGTACACAATTTTCTTCTCACTTATGGCATTCATTTTAGAAAGGTTTAGGTACACAGGTGAACATTAGCACTTTTTTTACCCTCAAATGGATAGACAAACGGAGTGGACTATTCAAACTTTGGAGGATATGTTAAAGGCAGTGTGATTGAGTGTAAGCATAGTTGGGTTGATCATTTGCCTCTTATTAAGTTTGCGTACAACAACAATTATCATTCTAGCATTCAAATGGTTTTTTTTGAGGCTCTTTATGGTAGGAGGTGTATGTCTCATATTGGGTGGTTTGAGGTAGGTGAGACAAGGTTGTTTGGTCCCGACTTGGTTCACCAAGCCATGAAAAAGGTGAAGGTGATTAGATAAATACTTAAGACTGTCCAAAGTCACCAAAAGTCCTATACAAATACAAGGCAGAGAGAGTTTGCGTTTGAAGTAACTGATTGGGTATTCTTAAAGGTGTCTCATATAAAAAGAGTCATAAGGTTTGAAAAGAAGGGGAAGCCCGATACCCGTTATGTTGGACCTTACCAAATTATAAGGAAAGTGGGGAATGTAGCATATGATTTAGATTTGCCTGAAAGTTTAGGCTTGATTTATCCTGTTTCATGTGTCCATGCTAAAAAATGTGTGGGTGATCGATCCTTCCTTGATAGTGCCTGTTGAGGATGTTGGTGTTATAGATTTCTTGTCTTTTGAGGAACTCCCAATTGAAATATTCAATAGATAAGTTCGTAGATTGAGGACCAAGGATGTAGCTTCAGTGAAGGTCCTTCAGAGAAACCAAAAGGTAAAAGGGGCTACATGGGAATCTAAGGAAGATATGAAGGCCAAATACCCATTCTTATTCCCAGTTAGATGAAAGTGCTTAAGGTATGAGTTTTTTTTTCCTCGTCATTTTCAGAGTTGTTCATTTGATTCTGGTATATTCTTGATATTTTCGTGCTAGTCCTAACTCATTATTTAGAGATGAATGATCCTAAGGGGGGGGGGGGATAATGTAAGACCCCTTAAAATTTCAATCATTTTATTTTTGACTCTCTCACGTGCGTAATGTGAATTTTTGACTTGAATTCTGATTAGAGATATTAAAAGGGTGTTTGGGGAAAGTCTCATATTTTTAGAAGGGGGTTCGGGGTCGAGGCAGTGATGGTTCGCGATAAGGCTGTGTCATGGAGGTTAACCTCCATAATATCAATGTGTGATAGAGGCTAACCTCCGTGATAATGGCGTGCCACATCAGTGTTTTAATTTTATCAACTTTTGTTTTTCTTCACTTACGGTTAGGGGCTTTTGGTCTTAGCATTAATGGATGATAAATATAAAAATAGATTTGGATGGCCTTGGTGGCCATGGTTTGGATTTTAAATGGAACTTGGGAGTCAATGTGGTTATATGAATTGGTTTGACATGTTTAGTTTAGCCTGCAAGCATAATGGTATGACGATACCAAGTGGTAAATGCTTTAATGAATGACTCCTAGCTTACTGGTTGGTTTTATGTGCAAATTATTTTAATTTGGGCTTAAAGGCAATTGTGTAACTCACTGTGAGGGTGAACTCCTGAGGGGACGAACACTGAAAATCATGCTTGCCAACATTTGGGGTCTATATGATTGTGTTTTTGATGCACACTTGATATATATATACGTATGTATTAGGATGGCTATTGCCTTAGAGGCTTTAGTTTTCCCTCAGATTTTCCTTGGTTTGTGCGGCTAACACGTACTTGGGTCCTTTCAGCAGGGGGAGCTGAACCTATATAGCCCATGGGTGCCTTTAGAATGGATTGAGCTACACAGTTCAGGTTAAATCTGTAAACTCTCATGTTCATGATCTTTTACCTTATCCCGACATCTTATATATGTATATAAATATGTGAATGTGGTTTTTCTGCTTTTGGACATGACATTATTTTATCACTTACCCTAAGTTACAAGGTAGTGAGTATCCCACTCACCATCCTAGGAAGCTAAATTGTTTCATGATGTAGTGTCCAAAGACTTTTTTGATGCTCCAGTGCAGCGTTAGGTGGTTGAGCATATTTATTAAGTTACTGTGAAGTAGTGAACCTCCATCCTTCGGAAGGCATTATAGTTTCATTATTGTTTCATTATAATCAAAGTACTTTTGGATACTTTTGGTCATAGTCGCGGGCATTTTCCCATGTAATTGCTATTCTGGTTTTAGAGGTTATTGTTGAAACACCTTAGGTTTTGACCCTTAAAAAAATTTCTCTGTTTTTGGATTTTGGACATCATACGACTTGGGGTACTAGTCGTATAATGTGGTACAATTTGGTGGGTCATGGTTGTATGGTGACCAGTATAGGTTGATTGGTTTCTGTCCAAGGTATGGTTGGATCATACTAGTCATACCTTAAGGTACTAATGGTAAGACGTCAATCGTGTGTTGCCCTAAGTTAAGCCTAGGAGATTCTATTCTACCTAGGGTACATTTTCATGGTACTAGTTGTATAGTTGAGTACGATTTGGATTAGGAGGTCGTATGTTGGAAAGTATTTGGGTCCAAATGTGTAATACCCCATACTTTTCCTAGTCCAGTTTAGCTCCTAGAATGTCAAGTGTTAGATTTGAAAATGAATAACTCTTGATACATGTAGAATTTTCCATCTCTAGACCCCCTGATAGGTAGATAATTAACTAGCTTTCCAACGATACCAATTTAGCCTTAATCTGATATTCTGTTGAGAAGTTATTGCGTTTTTAGTAAAACAACATGACATTTTGACAGGCACCGCGCTGCGGTGAAGGACAATTTTTCATTTGTTAAATTCCTGTGGAGCACCGCGATTATGTCGCGTCGCAGTGAAAGTCCAGTTCCCATTCATCCTTTTTACAATAAAGCAATGCGATTTCACCGTATCATGGTGATGGACAAAATAGGGTTCCTCCCTTTTCCAATATCCCAACGCGATAGCACCGCATCGCGTTGATGGGAAAAACTGGGCTCATTCTTTTTCCAGTGAACCACTGCGATAGTGGCGTGTCGTGGTGGGTGGCCAAATCGGGATTTTCCAGTTTCCGAACTTAATTTTAAAAGGGCAATTTAGTCAATTCTCCAGCCCCAATTCATGAATAATAGATAATTTAACCTATTCTAAGCACATTATGCTCACTTTTCATCAAATTACTCTCAATGAAAACCCTAGATCTCAAAACTTACTCCCCAAGAAATCCAAATTTCCACCTTTCTTTCTCCAAGGAAAATAAAAAAATTCAAGGTTTCTAATTCAAGAGATTCAAGAATTCATCTTCAAAAGCACAAATAGGGATTCAAGTTCAAGATTTCTTAGTAATTGCATCAATTAAGGTATGTGGGGTTATAAACAAGGATAATTCTTTTATCCTTGCGCCCAAAACTAGTTTTTAAAGTTGATTTTGTATGAAATTACATGAGTTTCAAATTAGGGTACATACCCAATATTTCTAATTGAAAGATTTTTAGATTTGAAGTGATTTAGATGTTGAATTTCATGTTTATTTTCATATTTTTCATGCGTAGTGCAGTAATTTCCAGATTTTGAGTTGAATTATCAATGTCTTCATTATCAAGCATAGATATTATTATATTTTGACATGAATTTGATGCATGGGTTATTAAGACCTAGTTGAATATTGTTATTTCAAGATTGATTGTGCTATAAGCACCCTATAACTAGGTTATTTCTTGATTTTCGATAAAGATTTGATCTTTTGATCTCAGTTTAGATATGGAATCCACTTTACAATTTTAGTTATAGATTAAATTAACAGATGTACAGTTGATTTTCATTATAAACCATTATACTAGTTTTTAAAAGTCGATTACCAACATAATGAGCATCCAGATTAAAGGGAGTAGTGTTTAGCACCGAGTTGGGTATGTTCTCCTGCCCTAGAACTACGAGCCAATATAGGATTTTGATTTATCAGATTAATTCCATTTCTATATGGATGAAAGATACATATGTGATCACTTAGATTAGATTATACTCCTTGTCAAGAGCCTGACACCTCTTACCAACGTGAGGTTTTCCTATAAGGAAACTAGACGATGGACACTTTGATAGCTCACATAGTGTATGTCGGTTAGAAGAACCTCCCTACTAGTAAAACCTTACAGAACAAAATAATTTTACCAGAACAGATTTTAGAAACTAAGTGTAAAGGCTCACAGTTTTATTTTGACATTGTTTTATATAAGCCTTTAGCTATAGATTTCAGCTTTCAGATTTAGATATAAAAGTGAGTCCTTCCTACACTTAGACAGAATGCTTTAAAGAGAGAATATAAGTACAACTTTCAGAACTGAATGTTATGACTCACTAAATTTGTGCAACATATTTTATTACTCATGATTATGATTTCCAGTTTTCAGTTAAATCAAGTTTGTGTGAGTCATCTACGTTTAGCATGCATCCTTTTCAAATTTATACATATATGTCGAGATATAATTTTTTACACTTGCATTCACCCCAAATGCTTAGTACATTCTCAAAGTACTAATCCACATATACGTCTATGTGCTACATTGTCTCATAATGTAGGCTCAGGAGCTCAGTTTCAGTAGCGTGAGTGATTTTGAGCATCTCCATCTATATCCCGACAGTTGGTGAGTCCTCATAGTTTGGGGACTTCGTCATTCAGTTTTTAGCTTATTACTATAGATGATTTAGTATTTTCAGATAGTTCGCATCAGCTGGGGGTCTGTCCTAGTGGCTCTCTAGTTATTAGTAGTAGCGGGTTGTTGGACTGCTAGCTTTGATTCAAATTTTCAATATTGATTTATCAGTCTCTAGTAATTTCAGATATTATATTCAGATAATTTCAGTTTAGCTCAAATAGATTTTCGTATTTTAGCTTTGGTCATAGGTCTTCATTTCATCTATTATGAGCTTACAAATTTAGTAGAAGGCTGACAGGGTTAGCTTAAGGCTACTCGTAGTCTTGAGCACCGTGTGACATCTCGGGACCCATTTTCGAGGCATTACAAACTTGGTATTAGAGCAGTATTATAAGAGTCTTAGGGATATAGACAATTTGCATTACTTAGAGTCTTGATCATGGGTATGAAGCGTGCCACATTTATGAGCAAGAGGCTATGGGATGTCCTAAGAAAATCATCCTTTTTCTTTCATGATCAATCGTTCTTACTATATCTCTATCTGCTTTTAAGTCGTGCTCTTATGTGACAGTTGAATATGCCTTCTTGTCGAGTTAACACTCACAGAAATAATAACCAGCCACCCCAGTCCGCCGATCCTCTAAATGAGAATGTATCCAATCCTGAATTTTGTGCTACTTTTCAGGCGTTGGCCCAACCTGTGACTGCTAATGTTTAGGGAACCATAAGGCGGCAGTCTTACTTTAGCCGAATGGGGATTTAGCAGCAACCAAAATTTGATACTTCATAAGAATGAATCTGCGAGAGTTCTTTGGGTCAAAAGTAGGTGAGGACCCACAACATTATTTAGATGAGGTGAAGAAGATTACCCAGGTTATGCATGTTTCTGAGGAAGCGAGTGTAGAGTTGGTATCCTATTGATTAAAGGATGTAGCTTATAATTGGGTGTTTATCTGAAAGAATGGTAGAGGCGATAATGCAGCTCCTATGAGTTGGCAGGTGTTTCAGGATGCTTTTTTAGACAAGTTCTTTCCGCAGGAAATGAAAGAAGCTAAGGTATAGGAGTTTATGAACCTAAGGCAGGTCTCGATGATAGTGAAGGAGTACTGCCTTAGGTTTAACCAGTTGTCTAAGTATGCCTCTGATACAATGGCTGACCCTAGAGCGAGTATGGGTAATATGGTTTAGTATTCAAGGAGTGTAGGACTACTATGCTAACTGGAGACATAGATCTTGCTAGCCTGATAATTCATGCTCAACAAATTGAGGAAAAAAAGCTTAAGGGAAGAGAGAGAGGAAATAAGAAGGCTACAACTGGGCAGTTTGAGTATGGCCAGACAAAGTATGGAGGGGGAAATCATTCACAATTTTAGAATTGTTCATCTTGCCAGCGCCATCTTCAGCTAGTGCTCCGACTCCCAGGGCTAGACAAGAGCAGTGGGGTAAGACTTCTATGTACAGATCTCAGAATAGTATGAGTGGAAAGCCCAGTTATCCTCCATGTGCTAAGTGTGGCAAGAATCATCCTGGTGAGTGCTAGTTGGGACAGAAAGGTTGTTATGGTTGTGTTAAGTTTGGACATGAAATCAAAGAGTGTCCTTATGCTAAGCAGGGTAATAGTCTCAGATTCAGCTATATAGTTATCTTCTTGTAAATTCATGCTTTTGCAGATTAGTTCAATCGCTCAGTATGTTTTAGATTCAGTCATGCAGTTGTTTGGTTATGCATGTCAGCATATAGCCTCAGTTCCTTAGTATTTTCAGTGTAACTAGTCTCATTCGAGGAAGAATGTTCTTAAGAGGGAGATAATGTAATACCACATACTTTTCCTAGTCCAGTTTAGATCCTAGAATGTCAAGGGTGAGCTTTGAAAATGAAAAATCTTGATACATGTAGAATTTTCCAGCTCTAGACCCCCCAATATGTAGATAATTGAACCAACTTTTCAGTGATACCAATTTTGCCTTAATCTGATACTCGTTTGAGAAGTTATGGCATTTTTAGTAAATCAAAATGGCATTTGGACAGGCACCGCGCCTCAGTGAAGGAAGATTTCACATTTGTCAAATTCCAGTAGAGCACCACAATTACATCGCATCGTGGTGAAAGTCCAGTTCCCATTGGTCCTTTTTCTAGTAAGGCGACGCGATTTCACCGCGTCGCGGTGATGGTCAAAATGGGGTTTGTCCCTTTTCCAGTACACCAATGCGATGGCACCGCAACGCGTTGATGGGCAAAACCAGGCTCATCCCTTTCTAGCGAACTACCACGATAGTGGCGCATCGCAGCGGGGGGCCAAATCGGTATTTTCCAATTTCCAAACTTCATGTTTAAAGGACAATTTAGTCAATTTTCCAGCCCCCAATTCGTGAATAATAGATAATTTACCCTATTCTAAGCACATTATGCTCACTTTTCATCAAATTACTCTCAAAGAAAATCCTAGAGCTCAAAACTTACTCCCCAAGAAATCTAAATTTCCACCATTTTTTCTCCAAGAAAATTCAAAAATTCAAAGTTTTAGATTCAAGAGATTCAAGAATTCATCTTCAAAAGCACAAATAGGGATTCAAGTTCAAGCTTTCTTAGTAATTGCATCAATTAAGGTATGTGGGGTTATGAACAACGATAATTCTTTTATCCTTGCACCCAAAACTAGTTTTTAAAGTTGATTTTGTATGAAATTACATGAGTTTCAAATTAGGGTAAATACCCAATATTGCTAATTGAAAGATTTTGAGATTTGAAGTGATTTAGATGATGAATTTCATGTTTATTTTTGTATTTTTCATGCGTAGTGCAGTAATTTCCAGATTTTGAGTTGAATTATCAATATCTTCATTATCAAGCATGGATATTATTATATTTTGACATGAATTTGATGCATGGGTTACTAAGCCCTAGTTGAATATTGTTATTTCAAGATTGATTGTGCTATAAGAACCCTATGACTAGATTATTTCCAGATTTTTGATAAAGATTTGATCTTTTAATCTCAGTTTAGATATGGAATCCACTTTATAATTTCAGTTATAGATTAAATTAACAGATATACAGTTGGTTTTCATTATAAACCATTATACTAGTTTTTAAAAGTGGATTACCAACAGAATAAGCATACAGATTAAAGGGAGTAGTGTTTAGCACTGAGTTGGGTATGTTCTCATGCCCTAGAACTATGAGCCAATGTACGATTTAGATTTATCATATTATTCTTATTTCTATATGGATGACAGATACAGATGTGATCACTTAGATTAGGTTATACTCCTTGGCAAGAGTCTGACACCTCTTACCAATGTGAGGTTTTCCTATAAACTAGACATTGGACACTTTGATAGTTCACATAGTGTATGTCAGTTATAGGAACCTCCCTACTAGTAAAATCTTACAGAATAAAATAATTTTAACAGAACAGATTTTAGAAACTAAGTGTAAAGGCTCATTGTTTTATTTTGATATTATTTTATATATGACTTTAGCTACAGATTTCAGCTTTCAGATTTAGATATAAAAGTGAGCCCTTCCTACACTTAGACAGAATGCTTTAAAGAGAGAATGTAAGTACAACTTTCAGAACTGAATATTATGACTCACTAGATTTGTACAACATATTTTGTTACTCAGGATTATGATTTCTAGTTTTCAGTTAAATCAAGTTTATATGAGTCATCTACGTTTAGCATGCATCCTTTGCAAATTTATACATATGTCGAGATATGATTTTTTAATTATGCATTCACCCCCATATGATCAGTACATTCTTAAAGTAGTAATCCACATATACGTCCATAAGTCTCATAATGTAGGTTCAGGTGCTCAGTTTCAATAACGTGAGTGATTTCGAGTATCTCCATCTACATCCCAACAGTTGGTGAGTCCTCATAGTTTGGGGACCAAGTCATTCAGTTTTTCAGCTTATTAGTATTGATGATTCAGTATTTTCAAATAGTTTGAGTCAGTTGGGGTCCGTCCTAGTGGCTCTCTAGTTATTAGTAGTAGAGGCTTGTCAGACTGCTAGATTTGATTCAGATTTTTAGAAACTTTTGAGTCTAGTGATTTAAGATATTATATTCAGATAATTTCAATTTAGCTTAGATAGATTTCTGTATTTTAGCTTTGATCATATATTTACATTTTCTCTATTATGAGCTTACAAATTTAGTAGAAGGCTGACAGGGTTAGCTTAAGGCTACTCATTGTCTTGAGCACCGTGTGAAGTCTCGGGATATATTTTTAGGGTGTTATAAACTTGGTATCATAGCTAGGTTATAATATTCCAAGGAAGTCAAACAAGCCACGTTACATAAAGTCTTGATTATGGGTATGAAGTGCACCATATTTATGAGCAAGAGGCTACGAGACGTTCTTAGGAAATCCTCTCTTTCTTTTATGATCTATTGTGATTACAGTATCTCTATCTTCTTTTAACTCGATATTCTTAGGAAATCCTCTCTTTCTTTCATGATCTATTGTGATTACAGTATCTCTATCTTCTTTTAACTCGACATCTTACATGACAGTTGGATATGCCTCTTCGTCGAGCTAACACCTACAGAAATGATAACCAACCACCCAGTCTGCCGACTCTCTGAATGAGAATGTATCCTATGCTGAATTTTGGGATGCTTTTCAGGCGTTGGCCTAAACTGTGATGCTAATGTTCAAGGAAACCATTAGGCGACAATCCTACTTCAGTGTATTGAGGATTTAGCAGCAGCCAAAATTCAAGTCTTCATGAGAACGAATCCGCCTGAGTTCTTTGGTCAAAGCAGGTGAGGACCCATAACTTTATTTAGAGGAGGAGAAGAAGATAACCTAGGTTATGCATATTTCTGAGGAAGAAAGTGTAGAGTTGGCATCCTATAGATTGAAGGATGTAGCGTATGATTGGGTGGTTATATGGAAGAATGGTAGAGGCGAGAATGCAACTCCTATGAGTTGGTAGGTGTTTCAGGATACTTTTCTATACAGGTTCTTTCCGCGTGAAATAAGAGAAGCTAGGGTAGAGGAGTTTGTGAACCTGAGGTAGGACTCAATAATAGTGAAGGAGTACTGCCTTAGGTTCAACCAATTGTCTAAGTATGCCCCTGATATGATGGCTGACCCTAGAGTGAGTTTGTCACGCCTCAAATCCTATTGGGGCGGATCAGCACCCATAACTGAGGAGGCCCAGGAGAACCAACTCATAACCTTATACTTCCCATGCATACCTCTATGACAACCCAAAATTCGGACAACATCATGTCGCATATAAAAGGAAATAATCACCTGTATAAGCTCGAGCACACATATATATGTATATATAATACTTGGCCATTGGAGCCATCACTTCTATTAAAAAAACACCACCTTGATTGTACATTAGGTCTACAAAGCCTCTAGACAATACACAGAGTTTAACTAAGGTCGGGACACACCCCACCATATAACTAACTTCTATACAGTACCAAAAGTGACTGGATATGACACGAAAAGCCCCGAAGCAAACTGGAGCTCACCAAAAGTAGCTGGATATCCCGGCTCCTACTTGTGTAGTGTATGAGCTGAGGTAACTGTGCCTGCAGCATGAAATGCAGGTCCCCCGTGGGGGACGTCAGTACAAAATATGTACTGAGTATGTAAAGCTGTAGATAATCACATATGATATAGGAGCTCAATAGAAATCAGAAACAAGTGAATAAATCATAATAGGAGTGGACCACACTTACTAGAACTTGTGACAACCTGTACATTATATTTATTCAATCACTTTACCTTTGTTCTTGTCATCTTTGTAATCATTACTGTACTGTACTGTGACCATTAGGCTACCTCCAGTACATATCAACTGGGATCGACCCATGATAGGCTTATTCCCCTGGGATACCATCTATACATACATAAATACGGATCGACCCATGATAGGCTTATGCCCCTGGGATACCACCCGATAAGAGAGAACTTCCATCACTTAGTTCAATTAATCTTTGAGATTGTTATTTGGGTTGCCACCACATTTTTGATACTTTGAAACAATGATACATCAATAAGAGACATATAAATAGACCATCAATGCAATAACAATGAAGTAAGAACTCATTGGCACATCAATGAAGTATTTTGGAGTCATCAATGCCATAACAATGAAGTAGGAACTTATTGGTATATCAATGAAACATTTTGGAGTCATTAATAGCACATGGATCTTGTTTGAGTAACCGGATACCTTCTGACATTCATTAGTGAAATAAACATGTAAGATTTGGAAAACAAGTTAGTATTGGAATGTCTTGACATCTTGTAGGGTGGAAACAAGTTCATTGGTAACGTAGGACATCATACAAAACCATTATGGATCACATGTTATTGAATAACTTTGGAAACTTTCTTAGTAGAACAATTGTTCACTTTCATACCAAAGATATGGTATAGAGTATGCTTTACATACCTGACTGTCAACCTTCAACACTAGTCCCAAATGGACTTCCCGTCTTTTCGGATTACTTATCTACAATGAACATATATAGCAATCTAGTATTAGCAACCAAACGTCACAATTCAATTATTTGAATTCACCAAATTAGTGGTTAAGTAGTAACCCTTAATTACACCATAAAGGGTGTCACTTTAACCTTCTTATACTCCAATTACATTCATATGCCATTCATATTCAGACAACATCCTCCAATATCAAGTTTGGATTCATTTATCCTTCCAACCAATCCATTAAACCAAATTGAGCCATAGACATAAATAATCATCAATTCAATAGTATATCACCATATCCACCTTTCATAACTCAATTACCATATCCATCTTCCACAATTCAATACAACCAAACCATGCAAAATAGTCAATAACCCTATTTCCATCACCTTTCAATAACAACCCATACATATAATCCTCTATCACACATATACATATGGAAAAGAACAAAGGAAAACAATATTCATACCTTAGAATTCACCTCTTGATTATGCAATCCTGTTTGCACACATAATAGGTGCCGTTCGAAGCACTCGAGATGAAAAACACAGTTATCGGATTACTTTGAAATTTCTACGGTTGAATCAAAAGTAATTTAAAGGTCAAATTTGGCTAGGGTTTGTTCTTTCTCAATGATTGATGATGAAACTGAGTTTTTGAACTCATATACATGTATATATACACATATTCCCGTCCATAATATAATAGGAAATGACCAAAATGCCTTTAAAATTTAAATAATGTCAAATCTGTCCTTTGGTGGATTGTTTTGACAAGCTAAAGTAGATCGACCATAAATCTTTGCTCCGATATTGGATTTGGGTGAAATTGGTATCGTTGGAAGGATAATTCAAAGGGATTTCATTTCATATAAAATAGGCCACCCAGTTTGTCCTGTACAAGGAGTTATGGTCGTTTGAAGTTGACCCTAAAAATTCGGCTGGCCTTAGTAGTTTGTGTGCAGGAAATTTTCCTGCACATTTACTATTCCCAAATATCCCGGCCACCGTTTTATAGTTTTGAACGTGCTCGATTATATCCGAAACCTATCCATTTTTGGAAATCTTTATATCATTGGAAAGCTTATTCAATAACCTTCGCATGGAACCATCGACGGGCGAATTCCGGTATAAATAAAATAAAAAATTAATTCCATATAAATAAGACCAATACACATACTTGAATACGCCAATACACGTACTTGAATATGGGGTGTTACAGAGTTTGAGTAAGTTTGTTACTGGAATATCTGATTTGGTAGTCAAAGAGTGTAGGACTACCATGCTAATTGGAAACATAGATCTTGCTAGGATGATGATTCATGCTCTACAGATTAAGGCTGAAAAGTTGAAGGAAAGAGAGGGGGGAAATAAGAAGGCTAGAACAGGACAGTTTTAGTATGGCCAGACAAAGTATGGAGGGGGAAATCATTCATAATTTTAGAATCATTTATCTATGCCAGTGCCATCTTCAGCCAGTGCTCCCGCTCCTAGAGCTAGACAAGAGTAGTGGTGTAAGACTTCTATGTCCAGATCTCAGAATAGTGTGAGTGGAAAACCCAGTTATCCTCCATGTGCTAAGTATGGCAAGAATTATCCTGGTGAGTGCTTGTTGGGACAAAAAGGTTGTTATGGTTGTGTTAAGTTAGGACATGGAATCAAAGAGTGTCCTCATGCAAGCAGGGTAATAGTCTCAGATTCATCTATATAGTTATCTTCATGTAAATTCATGCATTTGCAGATTAGTTCAATCGCTCAATATGTTTTAGATTTAGTCATGCAGTTGTTTGGTTGTGCAGGTCAGCAGATAACCTCAGTTCCTCAGTATTTTCAGTGTAACTAGCTTCATTCGAGGATGAATATTCTCAAGGGGGAGATAATATAATACCCCATACTTTTCCTAGTCTAGTTTAGCTTCTAAAATGTCAAGGGTTAGCTTTGAAAATAAATAACTCTTGATACATGTTGAATTTTACAGCTCTAGACCCCCAATATGTAGATAATTGAACCATCTTTCCAACAATACCAATTTTACCTTAATTCGATACTCGGTTGAGAAGTAATGGCATTTTAAGTAAAACAACATGGCATTTTGACAGGCACCGCCCCATGGTGAAGGGCGATTTTGCATTTGTCAAATTCTAGTAAAGCACCGCGATTACGTCAGGTCACGGTAAAAGTCCAATTCCTATTCGTCCTCTTTCCAGTAAGGTGACACAATTTTACCGCATCGCGGTGATGGGAAAATGAGGTCCATCCCTTTTCCAGCAGTCCAACGCAATAGCATCACATCGCGTTGATGGGCAAAACTGGGCTCGTCCCTTTTCCAGTGAACCACCGTGATAGTAGCGCATCGCGATGGGTGGCCAAATTGGGATTTTCCAGTTTCTGAACTTAATTTTAAAAGGGCAATTTAGTCAATTCTCCAGCCCCTAATTCGTGAGTAACAAATAATTTAACCTATTTTAAGTACATTATGCTCACTTTTCATCATATTACTCTCAAAGAAAACCCTAGAGCTCAAAGCTCACTCCCCAAGAAATCTAAATTTCCACCATTCTTTCTCCAAGAAAATTCAAAAATTCAAGGTTTACAATTCAAGAGATTCAAGAATTCATCTTTAAGAGCACAACTAGGGATTCAAGTTCAAGCTTTCTTAGTAATTACATCAATTAAGGTATGTGGGATTATGAACAAGGATAATTCTTTCATCCTTATGCCCAAAACTAGTTTTTAAAGTTGGTTTTGTATGAAATTACATGAGTTTCAAATTAGGGTTCATACCTAATTTTGCTAATTGAAAGATTTTGAGATTTAAAGTGATTTAGATGATGAATTTCATGTTTATTTTCATATTTTTCATGCATAGTACAGTAATTTCTAGATTTTGAGTTGAATTATCAATATCTTCATTATCAAGCATGAATATTATTATATTTTGACATGAATTTGATGCATGAGTTACTAAGCCCTAGTTGAATATTGTTATTTCAATATTGATTGTGCTATAAGCACCCTATGACTAGATTATTTTCAGCTTTTCGATAAAGATTTGATCTTTTGATCTTAGTTTAGATATGGAATCTACTTTACAGTTTTATTTACAGATTAAATTAACAGATATACAGTTGGTTTTCATTATAAACCATTATACTAGTTTTTAAAAGTAGATTACCAACATAATGAGCATACAGATTAAAGAGAGTAGTGTTTAGCACCGAGTTAGGTATATTCTCATGCCTCAGAACTATGAGCCAATATATGATTTAAATTTATCAGATTATTCCCAATTTTATATGGATGATAGATACAAATGTGATCACTTAGAGTAGGTTATACTTCTTGGCAAGAGTAAGACATCTCTCACCAACGTGAGGTTTTCCTATAAGGGAAATAGACGTTGGACACTATGATAGCTCACATAGTCTATGTTGGTTAGAAGAACCTCCCTACTATAAAACCTTACAAAACAAAATAATTTTAATAGAATAGCTTTTTGAAACTAAGTGTAAAAGATCACATTTTTATTCCAACATTGTTTTATATAAGCCTTTTGCTACAGATTTCAACTTTCAAATTTTAGATATAATAGTGAGTCCTTCCTACACTTAGACAATATGATTTAAAGATAGAATATAAGTGCAGTTTTCAGAACTAAATGGTATGTCTTACTAGATTTGTACAACATATTTTGTTATTCATGATTATGATTTCTAGTTTTCAGTTAAAGTAAGCTTATGTGAGTCATCTACGTTTAGCATGCATTCTTTGAAAATTTATACATATGTCGAGATATGATTTTTTACTTATGCATTCACCCCCATATGCTCAGTATATTCTCAAAGTACTGATCCATGTACACGTCTATGTGCTACATTATCTTATAATGTAGGTTAAGGTGCTCAATTTCATCAGCGTGAGTGATTTCAAGCATCTCCATCTATATTCTGATAGTTGGTGAGTCCTCATAGTTTAGGGACTTAGTCATTCGGTTTTTAGCTTATTAGTATAGATGATTCAGTATTTTCAGACAGTTCGAGTCTGCTGGGGGTCTATCCCATTAGCTCTCTAGTATTAGTAGTAGAGACCTGTCAGACTGCTAGCTTTGATTTAGATTTTTAGTGTTGATTTATCAGACTCTTGAGTATAGTGATTTCAGATATTATATTCAGATAATTTTAGTTTAGCTCAGATAGATTTCCATATTTTAGCTTTAATCATATATCTACCTTTCCTTCATTATGAGCTTACAAATTTAGTAGAAGGCTGACAAGATTAACTTAAGGCTACTCATAGTCTTGAGCACCGTGTGACGTCTTGGGTCTTATTTTTGGGACGTTACAAAGGTAGGCCTCAGGTATGAGTTAAGGGTACCACTCATACCCTATAGTACAGTTGGAGTGGGGTGGTCTTACCATTCTATGGGAATTTTAAGTAGTTTAAGTTAGGGGTAATCTGGATATTTCTTCTTTTAACCTCTTAAGGCCCATAACTTATAACACTCTTGGACATCATTTAACCTATTTACAATAACTCAAACTCTCTTATAACACTTCTCTCAAGGTTCTTGGGTTAAGGAAAGCTAAAGTTTCATCAATAGGATCAATTTGGGGCTTACAAGGGTGATTTCTCCTTGTCATCTTCGTAATCTAAGGCATGTTACTTCTCCCTCATTGTTAGTTCTAGCTAAAGGTATGTTTTATGAGTTGTTTTTATGGTATAATTGTTGTATGGTTTTGGGTTTCCAAATATATGTTGGGGATTTTGGTTATAAATGTTTGGTTATGGTTTTTCCATGTTTTAATTATGAATTTACATGTTTTAATGGTGGTTTGGAAATTTGGTTGCATGGGAATGGTTAATTGATGCTTGGTTTTGGTTTTGGAAACACTATGCCCCCAATGTGTTTGATAAAATGCCTATGAGAATGCTTTTACTACATTATTGAACTTTTAATGGAACTATTGCATGGTATAACTTGGTAATGTAAACCTAAATAGTATAAATAGTTTGTAATGTTTAATTGGTAAGGTCTTGGTGGTTATGGTCGGTCTAGTTGAAAGCCTTATTGGGTACAAGGGAATCCCCCAAGTAAAAATAATAATGATCACTTATGGAGTACATGGGATTCCCTAAGTCAACTTAATAATTTAATCCATGGTACATGGGAATCCCTTCTTCTTAAAAAGGATGGCTAAGGACATTGCTTGCAAGTATAGTCGGTATGATGATACCACTACTTATAACCTTGGTTAATAAAAAATGAAAAGGTGGTTTAGTTGTGTGGTAATGGTTTTAATTGGGCAATAATGGTGGGGTGTGATAACTAAATGTGAAGGTATGAGTCCAATTGAAGAACACTGGAAACTCATGTTAGCTAAAATGAGGATTGGTCATGGCGACCATATATGATACTTATGGGTACACGGGAATCCATTAAGTACACTTATAAATATGTATCATGGAGACGAAGGGTATTCGAGAATTCCCTACTCCTATGCTATCTCTAGTTCATGTGACTACATACATTGGAGACCGTTTAGGGGGTTATATTGGACCTATATAGCCCGGGGTGGTTCTAGGAAGGTTAAGCTACACATACCCAGGTAAATAGTTTTAAAAGCATGCTAAACCCAGTTCACTTTCCCAATATGGTTATAAATATATGTATGGTTGTGAATGCATATGGTTGGTTTACTTGGTTTTAAAGATTGGAATTATTTTGTTCTTATCCTCAGTGTATGCTAAAGTTCACCCACTAACCTATCTTCGGGTGGCTGTATCCCCACGCGATATAGGAACTGACCATTCTACTCTTCCTACTTAGTGATTGGATTCAGGATCAACTCGGTTAGATTGAAGTGGCGAGCTTCCATATTCTGGAAGGCTCCATTTCATATCATGGATGTTTTTACACACTTAAGTTATTTCATAGACATTAGTTTTGTCTATGGTTGGGGGCATGTACCAATCAGATATTATTTTACTTTTGGTTAGAGTCTTTGTGGACTATAATGGGTTGGTACAAATGGTGTCAGTAGTTGTGTCAGCCTTGACATTGGTATTGGTATTAAGGCTAATACTGTTTCCCTATATTTATGATTGTTCCATCCTATTATGTTATGGACTATGCTTGGTTATTGTTTTGATTTTGGTATGGTTATTGGTTGGGTATTGGATAGTTAGACTTGCTTGGATTGGTCATGGTTATGAACCTATCCCAGAGTCTGTAATTGTACAAAATTCTATCTTGTTATATGTTTAGAATTCATCCAACTCAGGGTGCGTGTTTGGAGATTGGGTTGGGTAACGAGCGTGGTCCATGGTCCTAGTTGGACTTGGGATGCCCATTACGACAAGGCCCTAGTTTGGGTCGTGTTAAGTTGGTATCAGAGCTTTAGGTTCATGGTCAATTGGGAGTCCATAAATCTGTGTCGAGTAGAGTCTTTTATAAGGGTATGTAGCGCACCACACTCATAAGAAAGAGGCTACAAGGCATTTCAGAATGTTTTTTTTTCTTTGTATTTTATTTTTGAGTTTTAGAGTCTAAGTTTTGGAATCCTCTTTAATTCCTATTTGTTCGTTTTCAGATCATGCCTCGATGATATGATGTGCACAAAAACTCCTCTATCCTAATTGGGGATGATGTTGATGGGACACACTTTACTCATGGGATCCATGCTCGATCTTGTGTCCCGTACCTCAATTTTTTAGAGTTACACCAGTTTTTTCTAGTCCTTCTCAGGCTCCTCAGTCAGACGTAATGAATGCAGAGTTTTGTTAGTCGATCTATGTGATTTCTCAGTTAGTTGTTTCTCAGGCTGAGTGTGGTGCATCTGGTATTGTATATTCTGAGGCCATAAGGGTTGCCCAGTTTATGAGGTTGAGTCCTCCAACTTTTACTAGTGTTAAGGTGGACGAATATCCTTAGGGTTTTTAGATGAGATGGAAAAGATCTCCAGGTTCATGTAGGCCATGAATGTGGAAGGGGTGAATTTTGCTGCCTATAAGCTAAATGATGTGGCGTACCAATAGTACGAGGAATAGGATCAGGCAAGGGGTGAGGTTGATGAGTCATCTCTGTGGGAAACTTTCTCTAATGACTTTTTGGATCACTTCTTTCATTAGTAGCTGAGGGAAAAAAATAGAGGAATTTGTTAATTTAAACTAGAGAAAGATGTCGGTCATGGAGTATGCCTTGAAATTTCATCAGCTGTCTAGGTATGCTCTGAAAATAATATCTGATATGAGGGCCAGGATGAGAAAGTTTGCTTTAGGACTGTCTCATGAGTTGATCCTTGAAAGCAAAACTGCATTGCTGATCAAGTACATAGATATTTCTAGGTTGGTTGTTCTTATACAATAGGTGGAGGAAAAAAATAAAAAGCAGGCTGAGGTAGGTAAAAAATGGAGTAATAAGTTTAGATTCTCTGAGTAGGGTGGTGGTCAACAACAAAGTGGTCGGATAGTGGTAATTGGCCAAAAAAGAAGTGGGTAAGTTATGGTTCTTTCTTCATAGCTGATGCTTCTTACTCAAAGCTTTGGAGAGACAATGTCAGTGGAGTGGCAATCACTTCAGGGCACAAAGTGCGTAATCTCAGGCTAGTGTGGCTCTGTCGACTTTATCATGTGCTCCTTGTAGGTTCTGTAGTAAGTTGCATCAGGGTTTTTATGATGAGGGGAGGGACAGGTGTTTCAAATGTGGTCAACTAGGCCATATGCTTAGAAATTATCCGATTGGTAACCTTGCTTCGGGAGAGAACAAGGTTTTGGTTGCCTCTTCATCTGCTCCTGCACCCAGGGGTGCTGCTTCTGTATGTATTTCTATTTCTGGTACCGGCACAGGCTGGAATCGGTTATATACTCTTGCATCCTGACATGAGTCTAAGGCATCACCTGATGTCCTAACTGGTACATTGCAACTCATTTCTTGTGATGTGCATAATTTAATTGATCTGGGGTCCACTCTCTTTTATGTAAACTCATTTATGGCTATGTATTTTTGTTTTGATCCTGAGGTTATTTCTAATCCTTTTCTGTTTTTACTGCAGTAGGTGACTTTGTGGTTGCTAAAAGAGTCTATAGGGTATGTGTGGTATCTGTTGGTAGTAAGGAGACTTTGGTTGATTTGTTTGAATTAGATATGGTGGATTTTTAATGTCATTCTAGGGATGGATTGGTTACACTCGTGCTACACGTCCTTAGATTGTCAGACCCATAAGGTTGTCTTTAAGTTCCCTGGTGAACCAGTTATTGAATAGGATGGTGGTTCCCTAGATCCTAAAGGGAATTTTATATCATATCTTAGAGGTCCGAGGTTAATCTCTAAAGGGTGTCTCTATTATTGGGTCTGGGTTAAAGATTCTGACTCGGAAGGTCCTTATTTGCATTTATTTTTGGTGGTGAATGAGTTTCTTAAGGTCTTTCTGGAAGATCTTCCTGGTGTTCCTCCGGATAGGGAGATTGATTTGGGATTGATTTAGTTCTGGACACTCATCCAATATCTATTTCTCCTTATAGAATAGCTCCGACTGAGTTGAAAGAACTCAAGGATCAACTTAAGGATCTTCTAGATAAGGGGTTCATCTATCCTAGTGTGTTCCCATGGGGTGTACCGGTGTTATTCGTGTGTAAAATAGATGGTTCCCTTCAGATGTGTATTGACTATTGACAGTTGAATAAGGTGAAGGTTAAGATCAAATATCCTCTTCCTAGAATAGATGACTTATTTGATCAATTGCAAGGTGCCAAATTCTTGCCAAATTCTTTTCAAAGATAAATCTTCAGTTTGGGTATCATCAACTTAAGATTAGGGAGGTAGATATCCCTAAGACGACTTTTCGTACCCAATATGGGTATTTGAGTTCTTGGTTATGTCATTTGGTTTGACTAATGCCCCAACAAAATTCATGGAGTTTATGAATAGTGTATTCCATTAGTTTTTAGACCTGTTTGTCATTATGTTCATTGATGACATCTTGGTGTACTCTATGAGTGAGGCAGATCATGCCAATCACCTCTGTATGGTGTTGTAGACCTTGAAAGAGAAGCAGCTGTATGCCAAATTCTCGAAATATGAATTCTGGTTGAACTCGATCACTTTTTTGAGTCATATTATTTCTAGTGAGGGGATCATGGTGTATTCATAAAAGGTGGCGGTGGTTAAGAAGTGGCCTAGACCCATGACTCCAGCCGACATTCAGAGCTTTTTGGGTTCAACCGGGTACTATAGAAGGTTTGTGGAGAGTTTTTGATGATATTTTCTCCATTGACTAAGTTGACTTAGTAAAAGGTAAAGTTCTCTTAGTCAGATGCTTGTGAGGGAAGTTTTGAGAAGCTGAAGGATAAGCTAACTTTGGCTCCAGTTTTTACCTTGCCTGAAGGAAATAAGGGGTTTGTGGTTTACCGTGATGCATCCTGGGTGGTACTTGGCTATGTTTTAAGGCAGTATAGTAAGGTTATTACCTATGCTTCTAGGCAGTTGAAGGTGCATGAGAGGAATCATCCAACTCATGATCTGGAATTATTAGCGGTGGTGTTTGCATTGAGAATCTGGTGGCAGTATTTATATGGAATGCATGTGTACATATTTTCTGATCATAAGAGTCTACAATATGTGTTCACTCAGAAAGATTTTAATCTCAGGTAGAGGAGATGGCTTAAGATTCTCAAGGACTATGACATGAGTCTTCACTACTATCCGAGTAAGGTTAATGTTTTTGCTGATGATCTTAGCAAGCTGTCCATGTGGAGTTTAGCTCATGTGGATAAGGAGAGGTAGGAGTTGGTGAAGGATATTCAACGCTTAGCTAATCTTAAAGTTTGCCTTTCGGACTTCGAGAATGGTGGTATGTTAGTCCAGGAAATGGTTTGATCATATCTTGGTGCAGAGATTAAGGAGAGCAAATTCTAGATCCTATCTTGATGAAAATCAAGGGTGATGTCAGTGGGCAAAAGGTAATGGTGTTCGAGATCAGTGATGATGGTACCTTGCAGTACCAAGGGAGGTTATATGTTCCTAATGTTCATAGTTTGTGAGAAAGGATATTGGCTGAGACACATGAATCTCGCTGTGTTGTCCATCTCGGTTCAACAAAAATGTATTATGATCTCAAGGAGATGTATTGGTGGAATGGTATGAAGAAGGATGTGGCTAATTTTGTGGCCAAATATTTGGTGTGTCAACAAGTTAAAGTTCAGCACATGAGGCCTGGAGACTTGTATCTAAAAATTTAATTTCCTGAATAGAAATGTGAAGTGATCAACACAGATTTTGTTACCGATCTTCCTTAATCTCCAAACCAATTTGATTTGGTTTGGGTCATTATGAATAGGATGACAAAGTCAGCTTACTTTTTTCCAGTGAGGACTAACTTTTTGGCTGAGGATAATGCGAGGTTGTATTTTCATGAGATTGTGAAGCTGTATGCGATACCTGTTTTGATTATCATTGATTATGGTATGCAGTTTTCATCCCACTTTTGGTGGTCGTTTCAGAAGGGGTTGGGTACTAAGGTTAGTTTGAGTACTGTTTTCACTCGCAGACAGATGGGCAAGCAGAAAGGATTATTTAGACACTGGAAGATATACTTTGTGCATGTGTGATTGATTATGGTGGTAGTTGGGTTGAGAATCTATGTCTTGTAGAGTTTTCTTACAACAATAGCTATCATTCTAGCATTGTGATAGCCCCTTTTGAGGCATTATATGATAAGAGGTGTAGATCTCCTATTGGGCAGTTCGAGCTTGGTGAGGTGGATATGCTTGTCCTGAATTTAGTTTATCAGGCTATGGAGAAGGTAAAGGTGATTCAGGATAGGATTAAGGCTGCTAAAGTCGCCAAAATTTCTATGCCAATATAAGGCATAGGGACTTGGAGTTTGAGGTTGGGTATAGGGTGTTCCTAAAGGTGTCTCCCATGAAGGGAGTAATATGGTTCTTGAAAAAGGGGAAACTCAGTCCCCGGTATGTTGGTCCTTATGTGGTTTTAAGGAAGGTTGATAATGTTGCGTGTGAATTGAAGTTGCCTTCTAGTTTGAGCTCCATTCATCCAGTATTCCATGTCTCTATGTTGAGAAAGTGCATAGGTAATTCTTTATAGGTTGTTCCTTTGAAAGGATTGGGTATCTCAGATTCTCTGTCTTATGAAGAAATCTCAATTGAAATCTTGGATCGGCAGGTTCATCGGTTGCAGAACAAAGATGTAGCTTCAGTTAAGGTTCTATGGCAGAACCACAAGGTGGAAGAAGCTACTTGGGAAGAAGAAGAGGACATGAAGTCCAAGTATCCACATTTATTTTTTCTTTGGATATTCATGCGGAAGGTATGTGTTCTTGATCACATCTTTGTTTTCTAACTTGATTAAATGAAGGTTTATTTCCTTGCATCTTTGTTTTCTAACATAGTTAAAGGTTGGAATGGTTATGTTGGAGTGTAATTCGTGCTTATACTACCTTGCCCATCATTCGGGGATGAATGATCCTAGTAGGGGAACTGAAACACCGTGGGTTTTGATCCTTAGAAAAATTTCTCTATTTTTGGCTTCTAGACATCATACAACTTGGGGTACTAGCCATGTGATTTGGTACGGTTTGGTGGGTCATGGTCGTATGGTAACTAGTACAGGTTGGTTGGTTTTTGTCCAAGGTATGGTTAGATCATACTAGTCATATCTTAAGGTACTAATGGTAAGCTGTCAATCATATGTTTCCCTAAGTTAAGTCTAGGTGATTCTTTACTGTCTAGGGTAAGGGTACAATGTCATGGTACTAGTCATATGGTTGGGTAATGTTTGGATTGGGAGGTCATATGTTGGACAGTGTTGGGGTCCAAGGGGAGGCCTAGGTATGAGTTAAGGGTACCACTCATACCTTAGGGTACGGTTGGGGTGCATGGTCGTACCATCCTGTGGGAATTTTAAGCAGTTTAAGTTGGGGGTAATCTGGACATTTCCCTTCTTAACCTCTTAAGGCCCCACCACTTATAACACTATTTGGACATTATTTAACCTATTTTCAACCACTCAAACTCTCTTAAAACACTCTCAAATTCTCTCAAAGCTCTTGGGTCAAGGAGAGATAGGGTTTCATCAATAGGATCAATTTGGAGCTTACAAGGGTGATTTCTCTCTGTCATGTTTATAATCTAAGGCATGTTACTCCTCCCTCATTGTTATTTCCAACTAAAGGCATGTTTTATGAATTATTTTCATGGCATAATTGTTTTATGATTTTGGGTTTTCAAATATATGTTGGGGGTTTTGGTTATAAATGCTTGGTTATGGTTTTCCCATGTTTTAATTATGGATTTACATCTTTTAATGGTGGTTTGGACATTTGGTTGCATGGGAATGGTGATACAAATCAACTATGGAAACACTAAATTTCAGCAAACAACCAAACTAAAAAGTTGATAAAAATATAAACAATAACCCCACGGTTTCAAACAAAGCAGAGAGTAAGATAGAAACACAACAATATATAAAGATAAATAGATAACTTGACATACAAATGCACAAATACTAAGAACCAAAATGTGTATCAAAAATTAAGACCCAAAGATTCATATAAGTAACAACAAGTTCTTACGAAGACCTCAAGAGAACCGAAATTCCTAAGCAACCACTGTTTCTAAACTAGTAACCAACACAAGTGATTCCACACTTGTTAAAAGTGAATCCACACTTGCAAAGACACTCTCAAGAGTATTCTCAAAATATATCATCAAAGTTGTAAGACAAAATGACCTAATAGAAGCTACTTATAGTCTTGGCTAAGCTTTATTACATAAAATGACCAAAACGTCCTTAATGAGGGCTTGCACTCCATGGGAGCCTATTTTCTTCAAGAAATAACAAAAATACCTTTATGAGGGGAAACCTTGGAGTGTAATTGGCTCTTGTCCAAGCTTCACACTTGTGCTTTCGGGTTAGGCTTCCAAAACTTGAGACTTTACGTATGATGCCCTTTCGACTCGTATCATCCTCCCCTTTTGAAAAGGATTCAACCTCAAATACAAACCTTGAAAAATAGTAGGAGACACAAGCAAACACATTTTCCTCAAGGCATGAGGGTTAGGGTTTGCACAATAAATTACATCATAGTTATTCCAATCCCCCAAACCCGAACACCCTTCCAAAGATGAAACAACTTGTCTATCCACATAAGTATGACAAGGAACAAGAGATAAGAGTTGTTTATCACGTGGAGTCCATAGATGTTTTTTGGAACAACAAATAGGATTGCAAACTGAAATAGGGTGTCCATACATTCCAAGTACATTCAAGCCATTCCCAAAGACATCAATACCATCTAAGTAGGACTTTAAATCAAATATCTTCGTAGCATTGTATACTTTAGAGTAAATGTCATCATGATCCCAAGGAAAGATATAAATAGGAGGGAATAGGTACATACCTTTGGAGAAAAAACTTGAGCTTGCTCTCTTGCCTTCTAAACTTGCACCATGGAAATTCATCTCCTTAGGCCTCAACTTGGAAGTTGGCACAATGCTAGTGCCGAAGGTGGTGAATAACAAGTGCTTGGTTTTGACACCAAGTTCTTCTTCTTAAACCCGAAACTTCTCATCTTCACCATTCGAGTTCTTCCTCATCAAGAGGTTAAAATTCAAGACCTCTTCTTCTTCGGGCCAAACATCTTCAATGGGAGCTTTTATCATCAACCCGCAAGGCACACAAACATTTCCTTCTTCCTCTACCAATTCGGCTTGACCATCATTGTCATCATTCTCTTGAGGGATTTCCTCACCACTATTATTTAGGGTCACTTTACCCCCAACAAAGTAAGGATCACCCTCCACCAACATAATGTTCCTTTGGTTGGGGCATTCACTAGCCTTGTGACCCTAACGTCAACTTTAAAGCAAACAATACCTTTAGGATTAGGAGTAAAAGATAGGTTACCTTCAAGCCATGGTGGATACCTTTGGATTTTCCTATCAACGGGTTTCTTCTTAAAGGATTTGTAGGAATCCTTGTTCTTGTTCCATCCGAAAGTCTTCTTGGCATTATTATTCCTTTCAACCTCAATGGCCACTTCAACAAGATCCTCTATTTGGTTAAACTTGTGGATAACTAGTTGAGAGACAATTTCATAATCTAGGCCACCTTTGAACCGAGATATGCAATGATTTGGAGGTTCAACACTATCAAGATGAAGGATCAAGTTTTGAAACTCCTCATAGTATTCTTCCACACTTCTATCCCCTTGCCTTAAATTGTAGAGCCTTGTTAGTTGCTTTTGCTTGAACCTTTTCATCACATATCTCTCTCTCATAAGTTTCTTCAATTCATCTCAATCCGAAAGGTCAAGATTGCTATTTCTTTCTCTTTGCAATCTTTTTGTCTCCCATCAAGTATATGCGTATCCTTCAAAGTGAGCAATGGCATGGGCGGTTTTTTTGTAGGGAGTTAACTCATTGCGTTGGAAAATCTGATTGCATTGTAGCTCCCAATCAAGATATATAAATGGATCACTAGTTCCTTTGAAAGAAGGAAGAGTGATCTTGATGGAGTTGAGACCCATGTCTCTACCCAAATTTCTTCCTTGATCCCATAAACCTTCATGAACGTGAGAACAGTGTCCAAAGTTGGCTCTACCATAAGGATCCAGACCAAACCTTCCCCCTGGCCCCTATGTCCTCCTCCATGATCTCCTCTCCAATTTCTCACAAATTCCACAAAGATAGCCACTTCATCTAACTCCTCATCACCTCCCACATCATCAATTTGGATTGGTGTATTTTGATTTAGTGGGGCTCTCGACATTTCAAGGGGTTCTCGATTTTGTGGAGCTTCTTGGTGGAATTGGTTTCAATTGTTTGGATAAGTGAGGTAAGGTTCATGGGCTTATCTAGGTGGATTGAACATTTGGTAAAGTGTATCCGGAGTTATAGTAGGGGAGGTGTGGGATCATGTCCACTAGATGAGGCATGGTAGTTTTTAGGAGTTGAATGGTTGGAGTCTAGATCAACTTCCAAGGTGTCCATTCTCCTTGAAAGAAAACTTTCCATCCCTTCCATCCGACTACTAAGATCATGTTTCACATCCATTATGGCCGGCATCAAAGTATCCATGTTTACCTCTCCCGAAGTTCTAGGACTACCTTTACCCGAAGCCATGGTACCTAATAAAGAAATGCTAAACAAAACACAAACAACAACAAGTTAAGGTTAACAAAAATCAACCTCACAAACTCTCAAGCTCACACCTTTGAAGTATCACTCAATTGGCCTCACAAGTGTTGGTACCCCCGTTTATACTCCAATGAGGTTACTTGGTTCCAATTGCAGCTTAAGGTCGGGATAGATTCTTGTTTGAAAAGACTCAAAGAAAATATGTACGAACTTGAATCAAGAAACTATAACGAATTACAAAAAGATAAAAGCACACAAAGAAATGTAAATATGAATAAAATGGACTCAAAACCAACTCACAACCTAGTAGGTAATTACTAGTTTGTCAATTAGTACTACAATCAAGCAATGTAACCAAAGAAACAAGAAAAGAAACTTAGAAATCCAAAATTTTGAGCCTAAGGTAATCTTGTAGTGTTGATGATGTGGCAGCCTTGGATTGGTAAAAATTTTTGTGAAAAATTTCTTGTTTTCAATTTTTATTGATCAATATTCAATTGGAGTAGTGTATTTTTGGTTTTGGGAAGGAAACCACAAGGTTTGGAGCCTTTTTTTCAAATTCAAAAAGGTTTGGCAAGACAACCTTTTGTGAAAGTCTTTGTAATGGTCCCCACCCTTGACTTACCCTTGTACTCCTTTCATAAAACCAGGAAAATGGTTGTAAAAGTCTTTGTACAACAAGTACTACACCTAAAAACTTGGAGAGTGGTTGGACAAGCCTTTCAAGACTAACAACAAAACACACTATCTTCACATTCTAAGATTAAATAACCACTTTTCTTCAACAAGATTCGAAGAAGGTGAAGAACACCAAGAACACACTTTTGAATCTTGAAGTCCTAATGTTCAAGTTGGATGCCCAAACATCAACAATACATGTTCAAGCTCAAATCTTCAACAACAAACACCAAGAACACATTTTTACAGCCACCAATCCTCAACAACAACATCAACAAAACACGTTTTTCAAGCTCAAGAATTTAGATCTAGACTCAAATAATATTAGTAAAGAAGAACCTAACACTAGAAATAATAAAAACACACAAAAGGTTCCTAGATCTAGTTCAAACTTTTGGCCAAGACACTACAACAAGAACAACAATTTTGGCCAAGATATAAAAAAGAACAATAATATTTCGGCCAAGACACAACAACAAAAACAACTATTTTTTTGTGAGATTTTTGGATTTTCTAGGCAAGAATCCCAAGAGTGATTTTAATGGAGAAAAATCAAGCCTTGATCTTGATACCAAATGATACAAATCAACTATGGAAACACTAAATTTCAGCGAACAACCAAACTAACAAGTTGATAATAATATGAACAATAACCCTACTGTTTCAACACAAAGCCGAGAGTAAGACACAAACACAACAATATATGAAGATAAATTAATAACCTAACATACAAATGCACAAATACTAAGAACAAAAATGTGTATCAAACATTAAGATCCAAAGATTCATACAAGTAGCACCAAGTTCTTACAGAGGCCTCAAGGGAATCGGAATTCCCAAGCAACCACCATTTCGAAACTAGTAACCAACACAAGTGATTTCACACTTGTCACAAGTGAATCCACACTTACAAAGGCACTCTCATGAGTATTCCCAAAATATATCATCAAAGTTGTAAGACAAAATGACCTAATAGAAGCTACTCATAGTCTTGGCTAAGCTTTATTACATAAAATGACCAAAAGGCCCTTAATGAGTCCTTGCACTCCATGGGTGCCTATTTGCTTCAAGCAATGAAAAAAATACCCTTATGAGGAGAAGAATTGGAGTGTAATTGGATATTTTCCAAGCTTTATACTTGTGCTCTTAGGTTAGGCATCCAAAGCTTGAGACTTTACGTACGATGCCCCTTCGACTCGTATCAAATGGTTAATTGGTATGTGGTTTTGGTTTTGAAATCACTATGCCCCCAATGTGTTTGATAAAATGCCTATGCGAATGATTTTACTACATTGTTGGACTTTTAATGGAACTATTGCATGGTATAACTTGGTAAGGGAAACCTAAATGGTATAAATGGTTAAATTGTAAGGTCTTGGTGGTTATGGTTGGTCTAATTAAAAGCCTTGTGGAATACAAGGGAATCACCCAAGCAAACATAATAATTATCACTTGTGGGGTACATGGTATTCCCCCAAGTCAACTTAATAATGTAATCTATGGGTACGCAAGAATCCCTTCTTCTTAAAAAGGATGGATAAGGGCATTGCTTGCAAGCTATAGTCGGTATGACATGACGATACCACTACTTATACATTTAGTTAATAACAAATGGAATAATGTTTTGGTTGTTTGGTAGTGGTTTTAATTGGGTAATAATGGCAGGGTGTGATAGTTAATTGTGAAGTGTGGGTCCAATGGATGGACATTAGAAACTCATACTTGCCAATATAAGGATTGGTCATGGAGACCATATATGATATTTATGAGGTACACAAAAATCCTCTAAGTACACTTGTACATATGTATCATGGAGAGTGAAGGGTACTCGGGAATCCTCTACTCCTATGGTATCTCCAGTTCATGCGGATATATGTATCGGGGCCCGTTTAGGGGGTTACACTGGACCCATATAGCCCATGGATAGTTCTAGGACGGTTAAGATACACACACCCAGGTTAATGGTTTTAAAGGCATGCTAAACCCGTTTCCCTTTCCTATCATGGTTATATATATGTATGTATGGTTGTGAATGCATATGGTTGGTTTACTTGGTTTTAAGGGTTGACATTATTGTATCCTTATCGTGAGTGCATGATAGCGTTCACCTACTAACCTATCTTCGAGCGGCAGTATCCCCACGCGATGCGGGAACTAACCATTCTAATCCTCCTACTTAGTAATCGGATTCGGGATCAACTCAGTTGGATTGAAATAATGAGCTTTCATATTTTAGAAGGCTCTATTTCATGTCATGGATGTTTTTACATACTTTGGTTATTTCATAGACATTGGTTTTAGCTATGGTTTGGAACATGTCCCAACTGGATATTATTTTACTTTAAGTTAGAGGCTTTGTGGGACTACTATAGGTTTGTATGGGCGGTGTCAACCTTGGCATTAGTATTGGTATTATGGATGATACTGTTTGATGGAATTTATGATTGTTCCATCTTATATGTTATATACTCATACTTGCTTATTGTTTGGTTTTGGTATGGTCATTGGTTGGGTATTGGAGGTTGGACTTGCTTGGGTTGGTCACGGTTATGGACCTATCCTAAAGTTTGAAATTATACAAAATTCTATCTTCTTATATGTTCATAATTTATCCAACTCAGGGTACATGTTTGGAGATTGGGTTGGGTAACGGGGGTGGTCCCCAGTCCTAGTTGGACTTGGGATGCCCAATACAACAAGGCCCCAGTTTGGGTTGTGTCAATTGTGGACAAGTGTGGGTTGGTTATTGTTTTGACTCTTAGTCTTCTTTGAGTTATCTATTCATCTTCTTATCACTGTTTGATTGACTTTTGCTTTATCTTTATTATTATTATTGTGCTTTTAAGATTTGGCTAAGGGGGTGGTCTCCAGTCCATGGTGGGCTTGAGATATCCATCATGACTAGGCACTGGTTCGAGTCGTGACATTATGAGAAAGGGTATTTTTATGAGAAATTTTGAGTAAGATGCAATTTTCTTTTGTACTATTGTGACTTGCATACATATAAATGTGTTAATAAATATTAAATAATATATAGGGAGGTCTTGGTTACTGTCAATGGTGTAAGAAAAAAAAATATTAGGTGATATCTGTTAAGTTATTATTTGTATTGGATAAGTGGGGCCACTTTAAACTTTACACTATTTATTTAGTAAAGTGAAATAAGTAGGATTTTTCATTTAAAAATTTCTACCAGGGATATGAGAAGCCGAATAAACAAAAGTACTCTCTATTATTTCCATCATAATAAAAATAAGACCATTACCAGTGCTAAGAAGGTTAGAACTCCAAAGCAATCCTCGCCAGTAATCTATAGAAAATCAGAAAGAGTTTTCCCTATTTTTGGGCCTATCTAATTTTTTTTTATCTCAAATAAACAACGCGACAACTAATATCACCAACATAATTTATCAATATAATCACAACCCATTCACCACAAAATACCAATGTAATGACCCTTTTGGTTATTTTTTATATTTCCACTTATTTTCACTATTAGAGCTTCTTCATAGATGCCTCAATTCATTTATGACTTGCTGGGAGTGACAGTTCAGTTATCAGACAGTTCATTTGATTTTTAGAGCCAATTCTATAAGCATTCAATAATATTATTCTTAAAATCATGTATAAATTATGCAATTTATGATAACACAAATTATGGTAAAGTTACTACTCACAGTACTTCTTTTTGGAATTAAAACTCGTCACCTCGAGCAATTAGTATGACTTCCTCCGATCAATCTATAATCATATAATATCAATATTGTGCAATTCTGTTATTTAAGAAAACTCATAACTAATTCAGGACACCCATTACTCGGGAAGAGTTTGAGTCTTGATTAGTCAAATTATATTTATCCATGCTATTAGTAACTCAATTAGTCCACAATCTATCGATTTTAGCTTAATCATTCAATTCTTTACTGAAAAACCTAATTTCGTGCATAAAATGGATTAAACTAACTTTATTTCTTACCATATTTTTATTTGGTATTCAATTATAATACCTAATATAAATCTCAAGGAATCTGAAATCAAAACATAAGAATTAAAAGAAAACTCAACAATTGAAGTCCAGGGAATACCCGAAATAGTTAGCAACTTATAATTTCTTGGTGTTGTAAATATGATTCCAAGAAAGCTCAATTATTTCTCCATGCTAGAGTACCCATGATTAATTATAGATATGAACTAACCATGAACGATATGGAGAAGTAATACAAATTCACCAACATTTCTCTGTGGCAGAACTCTTTCAAGCATATTGTCAATTTCTTATTCTCATTGAGTCTCTTATTCCCCTATTATTTTTCCAACGTAGATACCTTCTTTGGGCCTTGTATTTGTCTTTAAAATACCTTATTTTGTTTAAATTTATTCAAAATAACCACTTTTCCCTTATTTAATTCTTAAGTATTACAATTTCTTATTCAATAAATTGAAGGAAAAATTAAGGGATCATAATAGCTAACAAGATTTCTTACAAAAGAGGGGCATACTACGATCATATTTACTAGAAAACTACTAGTTTAATTCAAGAATTTTGAGGAGTCAAAAAATCAAATCAGGGGTTAATTTCAAAAAGGTAATTTCTTTAGTCCATTTTAGAATTAATTATGAAAAATGCATTTGAGGTGTAGTAAAAAGTGGTAATCACCATTTGATTTGAGTTTTTCCCTAATTTTCAACTGGATCTTCTAATTGGGGTTCTTAACAAGGGTGGGGGGAGATTGTAATACCTCATATTATTCTTAGCCCAGTTTAGCTTCTAGTTGCATACATAAGGGGCTTAAGGCCTGAAAATTTTTACCAAGTGTTGAGGACTTAGTCATTTTTTAAGGATTCTAAACTTTGAGGATTTAAACATGGTCTTCTCAACCCTAAGATGTTGTTTTTTGAGTTAATTCATGTTTAGGGATGTAAGAAGCATGTCTCGTAGAAGTTTTGGATTTTTAGACAAGGTTTGGGGCATGTTTGGATCACGAAACCAGAGGGTTACCGTGATAAGTTCGCGTCATGGCCCTATTCCCGTTCTCATGTTCACCGCATCGCGGTAAGGGAAATGACCGACTGCAATTAGACTATATGCGGTAAGCCTGTCGCGTCTAGTTTCAAATTTAAATGCCTGAGGGGCAATTGGGTCTTTTCCCCCTCAACCCAATTTCCATAACACGAATTGGGACATTATTTAGGGCATTATTTTCCCCTCTTCTCCAAATCCCTCTTAAGAAAATCCTCCCCTTTTTCCCAAGAACACAAATTCAATTCGTTTTTCCCCAGGAAATTAAGAATTCAAGTTCCCCAAGTTCAAGAACTTTCAAGAAAGCATCAATATTGGTGTTTCTTTTTCAAGTTAAAGGATTAAGGTATGTGTGATATTCATCCATGGGCCCCTTTAACCCATGAAGTCCAAGAATTTTTTTTTGTTATAAATAATGAGCTTTTACATGTTCAAGTTGAATTACCCCCATGAAGCTCATGTTGATTTAAATTACAAGTTATGTTTATAAGTGTTTTCAAGTGGAATGAGCCATTACATGTTTTGAATGTTGAAAACTTCACGTTAAATCCCTAATTCATGATTTTAGTCTTGTAATCATGTTGTTCTCGCATGCTTTAACCATTCCCATGCTTAAGTTCATGACTCTCATATGTTTGATGAAATGCCTAAGCTTTGGGTTTTGGAACAATGATCTCCTACTATGGTTTTAGAGCTTTTATATGGTATTATTAATTTCGTTTAGTGTTGGTAGGTTATGAACACTCGATACCTACGTGTTTTACATGATTTTTAAATTTTTAAGTATGATTTAGTTATACCATGATTATTTCTATTTATTCAGTTATTATGATCATGATAAGCACTATCAATTATGTAAAATAAAATGTTCAGTTAGGCTTAGTTCAATTCAGTTCCAATGTCAGTTCAGTTGGGAGTAGGATTTAGCATCGAGAGAATGCAGGGGTGAAGGCTTTGCCATTAGTTAGGCAGAGTCGTTAATAGCAGTCCCTGTATTCCAAAACTACGTAGCCAATATGGGTATGAGGAGTCACCCGTCAGTTTAGGCTTGGCTTCCTCTCAGGGGTCACCCAATTTAGGCTCGATACCCTGGTCCTTCAGGACACCAGATTAGTGGATCCATATAGCCAGTGTTAATACTCATGGCATGGTACTGACACCTTTTTAACTGGGGTTACAAGTTGGATCCCAATTAGCTCAGATTGGGGCATGTCGGTTAAATGATACCTTCTACAATCTCAGTATAGTATTTAGTGCATCTTCAGTTCAAGTTTGCTTAACTAAGTTTACAAACTTTTAGATATTCAGTTTTACATCTTTCAGTCTTTCAAATTTTAGATTTATCTCAGTAACATAACAGATATACACTTAGTCTTATATTCTCAGATGTTACAATTTTCATGCATTCATGTTCAGTTATCTCATGCTATTCAGTTAGTCCTTATTTCATATGCACAGTACCCCATCTATACCTGCCTAACCTCATCTCATATACCAGTATATTTAAAGTACTGATCGCATACTCTTGTTTGTGCTATGATGTCTTATATCATAGGTTCGGATGCATAATTTCTAGATTGCAGTTAGACAGCTCAGCGTTATTCATCAGTCGTAGTGGTGAGTCCTCATCCATCGAGGACATGTTATGACTATTCAGTTATTTCAGTATTTCATTTTATTCAGTCAGTTGGAGTTAGTTGGGGGTCTGTTCCATCTACTCCTCAGTCAGTTTAGAGGCTTTCAGATATCCTGACAGTCAATTAGATAGTTAGTTAGTTTTATCAGTCTTATGAGATATTCCTGACTTGTGATTCATTTGTATTTTCAATATTCAGACTCTATGTCTTTATCAATTATTTTTCACACATGTCCATTATTATTATTTTATTTATTTCTCTCAGCAGGTACCAGCTCATGGGTTAGCTTGTGGTCACTTGTGACCGTAAGCACTATTGTCGTGACTAGGGGATATCCTTAGGTCGTGACAAAAATGGAATTATATTAAAAATGCATTGTTAGAAACTTTTCCTTATTGGAAAAATTTTCTATTGAATTATAAAAGTTGGAATAAATTATGGGATAAACTTATAGATTATTGATGTTTGTATACATAATTTTTGTAGTAATGGGTTGCCTATAGATGAGGGGGAATTAGTGGTTAGCAATGTAAAATCTATACTCCTGTGGGTGGAGTTATTGGAGACTTATTGTACTATCACTGGCTAGAAAGGCATTAAAGATATGTAAAGCTAAAGCCTCTTTCTTTGGTAAGGCACAAACCATAGTCATTTGTTTCTCCCAGCAGAGTCTGCATAGTATACTTGATATATGGGAACAAATCTTTCACCTTGTATGCATCTAACTCATAAATATATGCCTAATGTTGCCACAATATTCACATGTAATATCCATTTGAAATTTTTTGTCTCCACCATGTATGCGTCTATTTATTGGAGTCATGATATTTATATTACTCCTGTCGAGTCAAGTATTTGTAGAGTGATACAAAATGGTATTCATGTTTATTAGAAATTCTTAAATTCATATGGCATATCTATCTGCTTCTATATATTTAAAATAAATAGCTATAATATAATCAAACTTATATATAAGATCACATAGCAATATAGTCATATGATGATATAAAGAACTAGCATGTAAATAGAACGATACTAGTAAGGAAATTAGTTGATTATGAAAAGCATACTTGAATGGATAAACAACATTTATCATAATACTCTTGCATAAGCCTATAAGACATTACTTAAAAATAACTATGGGAGGGTATTCATATATTTTGCTTGACACACATATGCAACGTAATTCTGTGTACAAAATTGAGACTAGACCATTATAGTTAGCTCTAATAATGTGGCATACCCATTATTATGGCATCATTTGAATTTGGATTTAGTCGGAATGTCATGTACTATTTTTCTTAACTCAAGCCAGTTTATGGCACATATGGACTGTGGATAGGCCATCATAGTGAGCCTTCAAGAGGGGTGTACCCTACAACAAACTACAATTCAGTAACAAAATCATACATAGATTTGAGAAAACACTGCCATACATTTGACACAAATCACCTTCAGTAGGCCATCTTATGATCATTTGTATTTGATATAGGAATAGGACATCACCTAGGCAATTTATAGATGTAAATAACTTTTAGGACATATATATAAGCTAATAAGGTTGTTTACATAATTCATACTATAGGTTCTGATAGTTTTGTTCCATGGTTGATCATCCTTAATACTTGAATTATGACATGCCAATTAGACTAGTGTATTGGTCACTGTTTCATGTTGTATATCTGTTATTCATATGCTTATATGTCCTTCATCTTGATATTTGATTGATATGATCATCCATGCTTGTTTACTTGATATTTTGTATTTTTTACATATCAGTAAACTTTTTATATGTACTGACGTCCCTATATTTGGGGGTGCTATGTTTCTGTAAATATAGGACAGGTATCCTAGTAAGCAGAATTCCATACTAGGCCCTTATCACTTGTTCCACAAAGCAGTTGTGAGATCCTTTCTCATCTGAAGTTAATAGATATCTAGTATTCTTTTCTCATATTTATAGTTATAGCATGGGTATGTTGGGGGCCTTGTCCTAACATAGATTCTATTAGAGGCTTTCTTGACAATGTAAAGTTGTCATATGTAAGTATAATTCTAGTTGCCCATGCCTAGATGTTCTTAATGGGATGGTATTGTTTATATACATAGGTCCTTGTTACTGTTTATAAATAGTAAATCTTATTCCTAGTATAGATTAGTTGTATAGTACATGCTCATATGATTCTTGTCTGCCATGTCCATGCTTGGGATGTGACTAAAGTGGTATCACAACCCTAGGTTTAGGTGTCCCAGGGCGTCTGCAAAGCTTTGTCCAGTAGAGCCTCACTTATGAATGTGTTTTACACCACATTTATAATGGAGGAGCTACTTGGACATTTAGAAATTCTGAACTTCTTTTATGATTTAGATTGTGCAACAGAGCTAAGCCATAAGAAATTACTCCAATTTATACCCTACTCAATCATCATACAATCTTTGTTTGTTCAAAACAAGCCTTATATCTTGCCAAGGGTAATAATATCATTGCCAAAGATGTCTACTTCCACCAATTGATCTTGAAATGACCAGTCATTTAGAGGCCCTGACGTGGGCTCAAGATAGATTGGTAGGTCCTTCTTTTGCTAGAAAGATGGGTGATAAGTGTTTTAATCATATCATAGGAATAGAAAGGTAGGATGTATTCCATTGTGATTCATGTTGGGATTAAAAGAGACTAGTATGCGACCAAATTATGGAATTGAAAAACATCGAAAAGTTAAACATAAGCTAAGATTTATTGGACGTTCCTAGAGTATAAGAGGACATATTATTGATTAATTGTTTATAAAAAGAAAAATTAACAATGAGGTATAGAATAATGTTATTGTAATAATTCCTAATTAAGGTACAACTCATATGAGAATTAGAGGAAACAACAAAGGAATGATGCTATTATCCCATGGCTAGTGATGCCATATGTACTACGAGAAATAGTGTGGGTATCGATATGAGTTCTGGTACCTATTTTTTCATATCTAAGAGATATAATTTATGTATGGTGCATTGTTTGTTGGTAACCAATTAAAGATGTCATATTATTTTTTATGAAGTTTAGTGGATTTCTTCCCTAAGGGTGGATGGCTACATGACCGTATTTACCTGATATTAGTTCATCGTAAGCTAGCTGATCATGACCTGATTAAGAGAAAAGAAGGGGTTTGATAACCCTTACCAATTATGTGGCTAGAGCAGTTTTGCCAAGTACGATTGTACTTTGAGAAAGAATCCAAAGGCGACTAAGTTTTAGATGTCACAAAAGGGTCATAAGGTGACTCCATGAGTACTTGTTATATGGGAGTTATCGTTCTACAGTATCTTTGGACCCTTCTCATTCATCTACTTGTCAATATCTATAAAAGATACTATACATAGAGATTACTAAAGTATCACATGATTAAAATGGAGACAGAACTAGTTTCAACCAGTAACCCAGTAGGAGGCTTATAAAAGGTTTTTTATATCCCCATTCTCGTGAATAGATGTAAAGAATAGCTAATTCTTGTGATCCAAAACATATGGAAAGAGCTTCCAAGAGCTAAAAAATAACTCGAATACATAATCCTCAAAGCAAAGTAGAGAAGTATGGATAGAATTAGTGCTTCAAAATCTAGAATTAGAAATAATATACTTGCATTTAAGCAACGAATATACAATCCTATAGAATGTTATAGGTTGCAAATAAAGGCACCGGATGTACATTAGATTAAGTTATCATGAACACCTATATGTGTATATTATAACTTATTTTTTTATAGGATTAAACATCCTATATGTTTTATGACTCACTTCTTTACCTACTACTTTTGTTCATAAGCATATTAGTTTATTTGATCCACTTTTTATTCTAAGCTTTCACTTGACACTATTTTGTATAAGCATATAATTCCTATGCTTAGAAACTTTAGTAGCAGATCAGTCAAATGGATCAAGTTTCTAATCTAAAAATAAAAGAATTAGGTCTTTGATAATTTCACGACCCAAACTAGAACCTAGTCGTGACGGGTATCTCAAGCCCACTGTAGGCCGGAGACCACCCCCTTAGCCCAACCTCCAGAACACAATATAGTAAATAGTGAAAGCCAACCAAAGAAGTAATAAGGAGAATAGATAAGTCAAATGGAAATTCTAAGAATCAAACCAATAACCATTGATCTCAACACGTGTCCATAAAAGCCACTAAGACAAAAATATCGACTAAGTCGAGACATGGCCTCGACTATGACCAAAATAATCCAAAAATAAATACTAAGAAATAAAGAAAACAAATAAAATAACCATGCCTTTCAAAAGATGGAGGATCACCACTTCACAGCAAATCCATAGGAGTACCAAATCACCTAACGTTGCATAGGAGAAACTGAAAAAACCTCGAACCCTACATCATGAAATGATGCAGCTTCCAAGGATGGCCAACAGGGAAAAAACTGACATATAACTCAATTGAAAGAGATAAAATAATGCCATTTACCAAAACCAGTCAAAAATTACATGCACAATATATATATATATATATACGATGCCGGGATAGTGACAAGGGTCATGAACATAAAAGTTTAAAACATTAGCCAGAGCTTTGTAGCTCTCTCCATTCTAAAGGAACCCATGGGCTATGTGGGTCCAACTCCCCTTGATGGAAGGGCCACAATGCATGATAGCCACAAGAATTAAGGAAAAACCGAGGAAAGGCTATAGAAACCAAGGCTACAACCCTCCCAAAATATAATGTGTGCACTAAGAACATGGTCACATGGACCCTAATGCCTACAAACATGGTTTCTAGTATTGATCCCCCCCGGTCCTACACCTTCACAGTAAGCTACACAATTCCCTTTAAGCCCAAATTAAAATAGTTGCACATAAACCAACCATTTACCCAGGAGTTTTTCACTAAGGCATTTACCAACTTGGTATCATCATACCAATATGCTTGTAAGCTAATTCAATTATGCCAAAAAATTCCATATAACTATTAGACTCCCAAGTTCTAGTTAAATTCCAAAATCATGGCCACCAACGGTATTTCAAAACCATTTTTACTATCCATTATCCTTTAATGAAATGAAATATTCCAAAACTAAGTTAAATCATGCAAATTCCATATTAAAAACCAAAGTTATAAAGGTGGGGTGAGGTTAATGAAATTATCAAGCCAAAAATCCATCAATTTAGGGAAACTCATGTTCCCCATTTCAATTCTCATTACAATGCACTAATTCAGCCCCAAAAACCATCAATTAAAGTATAAACAGTAACAACAACAACAAATCCAGTATATTCCCACAAAGTGGGGTCTGGGGAAGGTAGAGTGTACGCAGTCCATACCACTACCTCTAAAGAGGTAGAGAGGCTGTTTCCAATAGACCCCCGGCTCAAGATTAAAGACAGTATACAAAAGCATCAAAAGCAAGAAACATGATAAAATAACATAGGTACGACATCCACAGAAGATTGAACATTGCCAAACAAAGAACACCAAAGTCCACCTAATTACTGGCTACAACTCATCCACACCCTTATCCCTCTACCCTAATGTTTTTCCTCCATACCTTTCTATCAAGGGTTATGTCCTTAGTCAGCTGTAACTGCTCCATGTCATGCTTAATCACTTCTCTCCAGTATTTTTTCGGTATACCCCTACCCCACTTGAAACCTTCCAAGGCTAACCACTTACACCTATGGACTGGGGCATCCGTACCCCTCCTCATCACATGACCAAACCATCTCAACCTCACTTCCCACATTTTTTCAACCACTCCCACCTTCTCCCGAATAAAATCATTCCTAACCCTGTTAGCCCTTATGAAACCACACATCCAATGCAACATCCTCATTTTCGCCACTTTAAACTTCTGGATATGAGAATTCTTAACCGGTCAACACTCCACTCCATACAACATAGAAGGTCGGATTCAATTCTATAGAATTTGCCTTTTAACTTATGGGGCACCTTCTTATCGTATAAAATACCTGAAGTGAGCCTCCATTTCATCCAACCAGCCCCAATATGGTGAGAAACATCCTCATCCATCTCTCCATTCCCCTGAATCATAGACCTAAAATACTTACAACTGTCCCTCTTGCAAACTGCCTAGAATCCAACTTTACTACCACCTCCTCCACATGCCTCGAGTCACTAAACTTGCATTCCAAGTACTCTATCTTGCTCCTGCTCAACCAAAAACCTTTAGAATCTAGGGTTTGTCTCATAACCTCAAGCTTATCATTAACCCCTTGTCGCGACTCATCAATCAAAACTATATTATCTGTGAAAAGCATACACCAATACACCTCTCCTTGTATATTCCGCATCAATACATCCATCACCAAAGCAAATAAAAATGGACTAAGAGTTGATCCCTGGTGCAACCCTGTTAAGACTGGGAAATATTCAGAATCTTCTCTCACAGTCCTTACCCGAGTCTTTTCCCCCTCATACATGTCCTTAATTGCTCTGATGTACGCCACCGGGACCCCTCTGGCCTCCAAGCATCTCTAAAGAACCTTCCTAGGGACCTTTTCATATGCCTTTTCCAAGTCAATAAACACCATGTGAAGATCTCTTTTCCTCTCTCTACACTACTCTACCAGTCTCCGTACAAGGTTAATTGCCTCACTCGTGGAGCGACCAGGCATAAAACCAAATTGATTCTTCGAAATAGGCACAATCTTCCTCAACCTCCACTCCACCACCCTCTCCTAAATTTTTATCATGTGACTCATAAACTTAATATCTCGGTAGTTGTTGCAACTCTGAATGTCACCCTTGTTCTTATATAAGGGAATCATCGTGCTCCATCTCCATACCACAGGTATCTTTGCTGACTTGAAAATATTGTTAAACAAGTTGGTTAGCCACCTTAACCCTGCCCCGCCAGAGAAATTCCAAAAATCTACCAGAATCTTATTTAAATCATGAGATAACAGAGTATTAAAAACATATTTAAATCATAAGAAATACAATTGAAGTGATAACCATCAAAAGCTCTGTAATACCCTGTATGTTTCTAAGCTAGGAAGTGAATAAATTTTCCTACATATGAAATCACCAATCCTGTGAGTAGCATTTTAGTGCATGACTTACAATGAATATCCTAGTGATAGGATAGATTATGATGTCTTAAGCATGCTCATATGAGTCGCTTAGAGTGATGCAAGCTAAGAGTTTTTAAATCCATCAAGTCTTAGTGTTTGATTTTGCAAGGGTCATCTTTGAATAAGAATAACGTGATTTATTTGTGTTATTTTGGCAGATTTTTACCCACCAAATTGTAGAGAATCTAATTATCTTTCCAACGATACCAATTTCATCAAAATCCGACATCCGAGCAAGGAGTTATGGACTTTCAAAGTAGAATGCATCGCCTAACCAATCGCAAATGGCCACTGGAAAGAATAGACGATATCATATGCAGCGCCTATGTAAAGCATAGGCGATATCATATGCGGCGCGTATTTAAAGTATAGGCGATATCATATGCAGCGCCTATGTAAATACAAGCGATATCATATGCGGCGCCTATGTATGATTTCAACCACGAAAACACTTAGTTTTTGAGTTATTTTGAGGGTAGTTAAGTCTTTTAGCACTCCTTACATGTCCCTAAACCTAACCTTACGAAATTTATAGCTTATAAATACATTACAACCCTATTAACATCTCAAAGTTTATTATCCAAGAGCACCATAGGAGAAAAACAACTAGGGTTACACAATCAAGCTTGAAGATCAAATTTCAAGGAAATTCCTCCGTTAATCATCAAGAACCTCCCTTTCAAGGTATGCGTAGTGTTCATACACGGATTCCTTTCATCCGTGGAGTTCAAGAATCAATCTTTAAAATCAAAAAGCTTGGTTGGTTGTGGTGATATGATCATACCCATGTTGATGCTTGTTTGTTTTGCTATATAATAGTATCGTGACTGTACATCTCATGAAAGTTATGTTGTTAGTTGAAAAACATGATCTTTAGGTGGATTGATAGAATGCAAGTATGAAATCCACCTATGCCTTAAAGAATACATCCAAGGTGTTCGATAAAATGCCTAGTATGTTAGAACTTCATATTAACACGATTTCATGATATCTAAATAACAAGTTCATGTTAGCCATACACTCCAATATGAATTTCCATGCAAATTATGTGTTGTTATTGTTGTGGTATAAAGCATGTATGATAATGGAGATATAAATTATGTACACAAAATATATCCATGCTTTTCCTATCATGTTTGAAATATTGAATAAATACATAAAGTATTCTATCCCCTGCTTATGATATTGTGAATTGTGGACTCAAATCTTGTGATCAAGTCATATCGTGTGTGTCAGTTTCCTCCTATCGAGTCCTGGGGATATTCGTACCCGAGAACTATAGCTGTGTGCCTACATCCATGTCACGTTTCATGATATCCAAACTCAAGCTATGATTCCATAGACTTCAGTCAGTCATGTGACTCAGGAAAACCTCATGATCTCAGTCAGTTGTCCGATATCACTAACATTTCGCCAGTCAATGGAATTCAGTAATATTAAGTCAGGTATAGTCAGTTATTCATGTCCAGTCCCTCCAGATGGGAGTAGAGGTTAGCACCGAGTGAACCCAAGGATGGGAACTCACCCGCCAATTCAGGGTGTGATTCTTAGTAGCAGTCCTTGTGTTCCAGAACTATATAGCCAGCGTAGGTTGAGACATCTTAACCTGTCAGATTAGGGTTGATAAGGTGATTTAACCTATTAGTTTAGGGTTCCCATCGTTCTCATTGAGTACCTGCCAGATAAGGGTCACTCATAAGCTTTCCTTACCCTTGGCACGGTATTGATACCCCTCCAGTCGGGGCAGATATTGGACCCCAGCTTAGCCATAATGGCATACATGGGGTATGTCGGTTAAACACTACCTCCCACAGTTTCAGTATCAGTCTCAGTAAAAGAACTTAGGGCATTCTTTAGATTTCAGTATATACAGGACTGTCAGATACAGTCGTTATGTTCTTCAGATTTCAGTATATATAGGACTATCAGTTACAGTCATCCATGTTATCAACTTGTAGTATCAGTCATGACAGTTATCAGTAAACCATGTATTAGCTTATAGGTCTTGCTATCACGCATTCACGATCTCAGTTTCTATATATGTATATTTACACTCCCACGTTCATATTAGTCAGTCAGTGTTGTTCATGCTTGAAACCCTTTATGTTCAGCCTACCTTCCTCGTATACTCAGTACTCTAGTTGTACTAACGTATTTGCGCTATGGTACTTTCTTTTCATGTTACACCATAGGTTCCGAGATAAGAGCCCCAGCCCAGCAGTAGCGGTAGCATTCCAGTCACAGAGATACAGTGAGTCCTTATTGATTCGAGGATAATATGATTTGATATATTTATTTATTTCTTCAGTTCAGTGTTATGGAGTTGGTTGGAGACATGTTCCTTCAACTCCTTAGTCAGATAGTTTAGAGGCTTTCAGATTTATACTCAGATTTATGTTCAGGCTTAGCTTTCAGATTGAGTTGTTTTGGGTATTTTCACCCACACGGACGTTATGATTTTCAGACATGGTTTTATTTAGTTGAACCTTATGGCCTTACAGTTTTACGTATTCCACATTATTATGTCATGATTTGTAGTATACAAGTACAGATATTAGTCATGGGTTAGCTTATGGTCCCTCGGGGTCATAGGCACCGTGTAGCATTTCAGTTCAGAAAATTAGGGCGTTACAAACTTGGTATCAGATCTTAAGGTTCAATAGAGTCCTAGGAAGTCTGAAAGCCGCATGTAGTAGAGTCTTGTACATGGGTGTCTTGCGCGCCATATTTATGTACAAGAGTCTATAAGATGTTTTAGGAACAGTCTCTTTTCTTCAGTATTCATGTCATGCTAGTAAGCATAATCACAAGTTAAACTCTCAGTCTAATCCATTCTTCTCTTATTACAGACCATGTCCCCAAAGAGAAGAAACCAACCAGCTCCTCAGTCCGAAGATCCTTTGGGAGAACATGTTTCCCATGCGGAGTTTAGAGCCATATTTACCATACTTTCTCAGTCCGTGGCTGCACAAAATGAATGGCCACCAGTCATTCTGGCCAATCCAGTGGCCAATCCTATAGAAGATAGGGTTTGGGACTTCACCTGGATGAACCCTCCATCTTTCCATGGGTCTAAGTTTGATGAGGACCCTCAGGAGTTCATTGACCAAGTCCAGAAGGTCATTGAGATCATGGGTGTTACTTCTATTGAGAGTGCTGAGTTAGCCGCATATCAGTTGCAAGATGTGGCTCATGCTTGGTACAAATAGTAGAAGTCTGAGAGGGTAGAGGATGCAGGTCCTATTGAGTGGGAGAAATTTGTCATGACTTTCTTAGACAGATTCTTTCCCCAAGAGCTGAGGAAAGCCAAAGTTCTTGAGTTCATCAACCTCAAGAAGGGGAATATGACGGTTAGGGAGTATTCTCTCAGATTTACTCATCTAGCCAGGTATTCTCCTCATGTGGTTGCAGACAATAGGGCTAAGATGAGCAAGTTCGTGTCAGGGGTCAATGATAGCGTGGTAAATGAGTGTAGGTCTGCGATGCTGATCGGTGATATGACCTTATCCAGACTCATGACCCATGCCCAGCAAGTAGAAGAGCAGAAAGTTAAGACTAGGGAAAGGCAGAACAAGAGAGCAAGGTCAGGTAACTTCAACTTTGCTCACCCCAAGTCAGATGGAGGAAACTGTTCACAGTTTCGCTCCAAGTCAGCCGTTCCATCCCCTTCCTCTGCCAGCGCTCCAGTGCCAAAGTTCAGACACGGAAACAAAGACAAAGCGCCAGGCTCTAAATCTCAGGGTAGTGTTAGCAGTGCCCGAACGAATTCCCTTTGTCAGACTTGTGGTAAGAAACACAAGGGCATTTACAGAGCCGGTAGTGATGTCTGTTTTGGTTGTGGCAAGCCAGGCCATAGGATTAGGGAGTGTCCACAGTTAAGTCTTCAGGGTTAGCAAAATCATTCTGTAGCTCAGTTCGATCGCCCAAACCAGCAAGGTGCCATTTCCAGTGCTACCAGTGGGCAATGCCCAAACAGACTCTATGCTCTTCAGTCCCGACAGTATCAGGAAAATTCTCCTGATGTCGTTAATAGTACGTTATAGATTTTCCATGTTCATGTTTATGCTTTGTAAACCCAGGTGCATCCTTGCCTTTTGTTACTCCATACATACCAGGAAATATCGGAATCAGTCCTAAAATTCTAGCAGAGCCCTTTTCAGTCTCTACCCCAGTGGGTAAAACCATCATAGCCCGGTGGGTATACAGGAACTTCCCGGTTATGATATCTCACAAATCCATATCAGTAGATTTAGTTGAGTTAGATATGACTGATTATGATGTCATTCTCGGGATGGATTGGCTTCATTCCTGCTATGCCACAGTCGACTACAAAAATAGGATAGTTCATTTTCAGTTCCTGAATGAGCCCATCCTAGAGTGGAAGGGTAGCATTTCAGCGTTCAGGGGTCAACTTGTTTCCTACCTTTGGGCAAGAAAAATGATTTCTAAGGGGTGTGTGTATCATCTCGTGTATGTTAAAGATTTCCGTTCTGAATCTCCCAGTCTCAAAACAGTCCCTGTTGTTAATGAATACTCAGATGTCTTTCCCGAAGATCTTCCAGGCATTCCTCCCGAAAGGGAAATAGACTTCGGCATAGACCTTCTTCCGGATAATCAACCTATTTCTATTCTGCTATACAGAATGGCACCAGTAGAACTCAAGGAACTGAAAGATCAATTGAAGGATCTCTTAAATAAGGGATTCATCAGACCCAGCATTTCCCCATGGGGTGTGCCAGTATTATTCGTGCGCAAGAAAGACTGTTCTCTCAGGATGTGTATTGATTACCGTCAACTCAACAAGGTCACGGTCAAGAATAGATATCCTCTTCCCAAGATTGATGATCTATTCGACCATCTTTAGGGTGCTAGTTACTTCTCCAAGATAGACCTCAGATCAGGCTATCATCATCTCAGAGTTAGAGAATGTGACATTCCGAAGATAGCTTTCTGTACTCGGTATGGTCACTTTGAATTTTTAGTCATGTCATTTGGTCTTACCAATGCCCCTGCAGCTTTCATGGATTTGATAAACCGTGTGTTCAAGCAGTACTTGGACATATTTGCCATAGTCTTTATAGATGATATTCTGGTCTATTCTCGCACAGAGCGTGATCATGCAGACCATCTCAGGATTGTTATTCAGACTCTCAAGGATCACCAGTTATTCGCTAAGTTCAACAAGTGCGAATTTTGGCTAAGATCAGTAGCATTCCTTGGCCATATTATTTCCGGTGATGGCATTAGAGTAGATCCTCAGAAAATTGAGGCAGTAAGAACTGGCTCAGACCCGTATCTCCATCAGATATCAGGAGTTTCTTCGGTTTGGATGGCTATTACAGATGGTTTGTCGAGGGATTTTCTTCTATTGCATCTCCCATGTCCAGATTGACTCAGAAGAAGATTAAGTTTCAATGGTCAGATTCATGCGAGAAGAGCTTTCAAGAGTTGAAGACTCGACTCACCTCAGCTCAAGTTCTAGCTCTTCCAGATGGTTCAGATGGTTTTGTAGTCTATTGTGATGCATCCAGAGTGGGTTTAGGTTGTGTCCTCATACATCATGGTAAGGTCATAGCCTACGCTCCAGACAGTTAAAGCCACATGAGAAGAATTATCCTACTCATGATCTTGAGTTCGCAGCGGTAGTTTTTGCTTATGAGCTTGAGTTGCCTTCATATCTAGCCTCAGTCCATCCAGTCTTCCATGTCTCTTTGCTCAAGAAGTGCATAGGTGACCCAACAGTTGTTGTCCCTATTCAGAGCATCGACATTCAGAACAGCCTCTCTTATGAAGAGATTCCAGTCGAAATCTTAGATTATCAGACTCGTAGATTGAGGAAGAAAGAAGTCCCTCTAGTCAAGGTTGTTTGGAGAAATCAATATCATGAGGGAGCTACTTGGGAAGCAGAAGCAGATATGCATACCAAGTATCTTCACCTCTTCCCCACCAATTCAGATCAAACTCAAGGTAACATTTCTCTTTAAGATTATTCAGTTTTATGTTCATGTTTCCAGTATAAACTTGGTACCTATTAACTGTTGCATACTCAGTCATGCATTCATGTATCATTTGTCCATGCATCAGATATGCACGAGTTCAGTATGTTTAGCATGTCAGTCATGAGATCAAGTTTTAGTTCTTCATGTTTAGTTCAGGTTCTGTTGTCTTGTATCCTTTCTCAGTAAATTCTCATTCGAGGACTAATGTTCCCAAGGGGGAGATATTATAATACCCCTCATGTTTCTAAGCTAGGAAGTGAATAAGTTTTCCTACGTATGAAACCTCTATCCTATGAGTAGAATTTTAGTGCATGACTTACAATGAATATCCTAGCGATAGGATAGCTTGCGATGTCTTAAGCATGCTCATATGAGTCGCTTAAAGTGATGCAAGCTAAGAGTTTTTGAATCCATCAAGTCTTAGTGTTTGATTTTGCCATGGTCATCTTTGAACAAGAATAACATGATTGATATGTGACATTTTGGCAGATTTCAACCCACTAAATTGTACAGAATCGAATTAGCTTTCTAAAGATACCAATTTCATCAAAATCCGACACCCGGGCAAGGAGTTATGGCCTTTCAAAGTAGAATGCGTCGCCTAACCAATCGCACATGGCCACTGGAAAGCATAGGCAATATCATATGCGGCTCCTATGTAAAGCATAGGCAATATCATATGCGGCTCCTATGTAAAGCATAGGTGATATCATATGCGGCTCCTATGTAAATATAGGCGATATCATATGCGGTGCCTATGTATGATTTCAGCCACGAAAACACTTAGTTTTTGAGTTATTTTTAGGGTAGTTAAGTCTTTTAACACTCCTTACATGTCACTAAACCTAACCTCACGAAATTTATAGCTTGTAAAACATTACAACCCTATTAACATCTCAAAGTTCATCATCCAAGACCACCATAGGAGAAAAACAACTAGGGTTACACAATCAAGCTTGAAGATTAAATTTTAAGGAAATTCCTCCGTCAATCATCAAGAACCTCCCTTCCAAGGTATGTGTAGTGTTCATCCACAGATTTCTTTCATCCGTGTAGTTCAAGAATCAATATTTAAAATACAAAATCTTGGTTGGTTGTGGTGATATGATCATACCCATGTTGATGCTTGTTTATTTTTCTATATAATAGTATCGTGACTATACATCTCATGAAAGTTATGTTGTTAGTTGAAAAACATGATCTTTAGGTGGATTGATAGAATGCAAGTATGAAATCCACCTATGTATTAAAGAATGCATGCAAGGTGTTTGATAAAATGCCTAGTATGTTAGAACTTCATATTTACATGATTTCATGATATCTAAATAACAAGTTCATGTTACCCATACACTCCAATATGACTTTCCATGCAAATTATGTGTTGTTATTGTTGTGGTATAAAACATGTATGATAATGGAGATATAAATTATGCACACAAAATATATCCATGCTTTTCCTATCATGTTTGAAATGTTGAATAAATACATGAAGTATACTATCCCCTGCTTATGATATTGGGAATTGTGGACTCAAATCTTGTGATCAAGTCATGTCATGTGTGTCAGTTTTCTCCTATCGAGTCCTCGGGGTATTCGTACCTGAAAACTATAGCTGTGTGCCTAGATCCATGTCATGTTTCACGATATCCGAACTCAAGCTATGATTCCATAGACTTCAGTCAGTTATGTGACTCAGGAACACCTCATGATCTCAGTTAGTTGTCAGATATCAGTAACATTCCACCAGCCAACGGAATTCAGTAAGATTAAGTCATGTATAGTCTGTTATTCATGTCCAGTCCCTCCAGATGGGAGTAGAGGTTAGCACCGAGTGAACCTAAGGATGGGAACTCGCCCGCCATTTTAGGGTGTGATTCTTAGTAGCAGTCCTTATGTTCTAGAACTACGTAGCCAGCGTAGGTTGAGACATATTAACCTGTCAGATTAGGGTTGATGAGGTGGTTTAACCTGTCAGTTTAGGGTTCCCACCGTTCTCATTGAGTACCTGCCAGATAAGGGTCACTCACAAGCTGTCCTTACCCGTGGCACGGTATTGACACCCCTCCAGTCGGGGAAGAGATTGGACCCTAGCTTATCCATAACGACATACATGGGGCATGTCGGTTAAACACTACCTCCCACAGTTTCAGTATCAGTCTCAGTAAAAGAACTCAGGGCGTTCTTCAGATTTCAGTAAATACAGGACTGTCAGATACAGTCGTTATGTTCTTTTGATTTCATTATATACAATACTGCTAGATACAGTCGTCCATGTTATCAGCTTGCAGTTTCAGTCATGAAAGTTATCAGTAAACCATGTATTATCTTACAGGTCTTGCTATCATGCATTCATGGTCCCAGTTTCTATATATGTATGTTTACACTCCCACGTTCATATTAGTCAGTCAGTGTTGTTCATGCATGAAACCCTTTATGTTCAGCCTTCCTTTCTCGTATACTCAGTACTCCAGTTGTACTGATGCATTTACGCTATGGTGCTTTCTTTTCATGTTACACCATAGGTTCTGAGACACGAGCCCCAGCCCAGCAGTAGCGGTAGCATTCAAGTCGCAGAGACACAGTGAGTACTCATTGATTTGAGGACAATATGATTTGATACATTTATTTATTTCTTCAATTCAGTGTTACAGAGTTAGTTGGAGACATGTTCCTTCAACTCCTTATTCAGATAGTTTAGAGGCTTTCAGATTTATGCTCAGATTTTGCTTTCAGATTAAGTTATTTTGGGTATTTTCACCCACTGGACGTTATGATTTTCAGACATGGTTTTATTCAGTTGAACCTTATGGCCTTACAATTTTATGTATTCTGCATTATTATGTCATGATTTGCAGTATACAAGTACAAATATTAGTCATGGGTTAGCTTGTGGTCCCTTGGGGTCATAAGCATCGTGTAACGTTTCGGTTCAGCAAATCGGGGTGTTACAAGCTCTCAACCCAATTTCAGACCCATCGCTTAAAATCACATGCATAATGAGTAAATAGATGCCATAATGTATGATTCAGGTTAAGAATGAGAATCATGCCCAAAATACACAAGAAATTGAAGACAATTCGATGTTTGGAGCTCAGAGTAGTGATTTGTTGGAAAAACCTCGAGCTTTCTCAGATTGGGAGTTAAAGAAAATAATATTAGTGGTTGATCTTTGAAAACTGAAGAAAAAGGGTTTATTTGGTGTTTAAAAGTTGAACAAGGGGTAAAAAGACCAAAAACCCTTCACCCCAAATGAAAAAATAAAAACTACACAAAATTACATAGCAGCATGCCGCTATCACGGAGCTTAGCCTCTGTGCCACACCCTTATCGTGGAGGTTAACCTATCACAGAGGGTTACTGGCTCGGGGTTCCAAAATAGCCCCGAACCCCTTTAAAAAATTCCAAAACTTTCCCAAAATACCTTTTTAACACCCCTTAACATAATTCAAGTCATAAATTTATATTATGCATGGGGGTCAAACTAAAAATCATCAAAATTTTGTAGGGTCTTACATTGTCCCCCTTTAGGATCATTCATCCCCGAAGAGGAGTTAGGATATTTTTATCACAATAATAACATGAAAGAACTATAATTCGAATGACATTTTGGAATACAATAAGAGGGTGAATGAAAAGAATACCTTAACCATTCTCATCCAACACAGGAAATAAGAACGGGTACTTGGTTCTTATATCTTCCTCAACTTCCCATGTAGTTTTTTCCACCAGTTGCTTCCTCCAAAGAACTTTCACCGAAGGAATATCATTTGTCCTCAATCTACAAACTTGCCTATCAAATATCTTAAACAAGATTTCCTTATAAGATAGAGAATCTAAAACACCAACATCCTCAACTGACACTAACAAAGAAGGGTCACCCATGCACGTTTTTAGCATTGGCGCCTGAAAAACAAAATGAATAGAGGCCGAACTTGCTGGTAAATCTAAATCATATGCGACATTCCGAATTCTCCTTACAATTTGATACAAACTAATATAACAGGGACTAAGATTCCTCTTCTTCCCAAACCTCATGACTTCTTTTATATGATAAACCTTTAAGAACACCCAATCATTTACTTCAAATTCCAACTCCCTTCACCTCACATCTGCATAAGGCTTATAGCAGCTTTGAGCATTCTTAAGCCTTTCTCTAATCACTTTTACCTTCTCCATGGCTTGGTGAACTAAGTCAGGACCAAACAACCTAGTCTCACCTACCTCGAACAACCCAATAAGAGACGACCTATACCTTTTACCATAAAGGGCCTCAGAAGGAGCCATTTGGATGCTAGAATATTAATTGTTATTGTAAGCAAACTCAATAAGTGAAAAATGATCAACCCAACTTACCTTAAAATTAATCACACAGGCCCTTAGCATATCCTCTAAAGTCTAAATAGTCCGTTCCACTTGTCCATCCATTAAAGGATAGAAAGCGGTGCTAAGGTTCACTTGAGTACCCAAACCTTTCTGAAATGAACTCCAGAAGTGAGAAGAAAACTACATACCTCAGTCTGAAATAATGGATATCAGTGCTCCATTCAACTTAACTAACTTCTGAATGAACAACTTAGCATAATCCTCTCTTGAGTAGTTAGTCCTCACAGGTAAAAAGTGAGAAGACTTAGTCATTCTATCCACAATGACCTAAATTGAATAATACTGATCGCGAGAAGGCAAAAGGCCCATGAAAAAAATCCATATTAATCATCTCTCACTTCTACATGGGCAATTCTATCTCTTGAGATATGCCACCAGGCCTCAAATGCTCAACCTTGACTTGCTGATAAACCATACACTTAGCAACAAAATTTGCCACATTTCTCTTCATATTATTCCACCAATAGATTTCCTTCAACATGATATATTTTGGTTGAAACTGGATGAACTGTATATATGGACACATGAGCTTCGGTCAAAATCCTTTCCGTCAGCCCATCAACATCAGGAATACATAATATTCCTTGATACCTCAAGATGCCATCTTCCCCATTCTCGAAAGCCATAACCTTTTGCTGACCCACATCATCCTTAATCTGCATAAGTTTGAGATTCAAAGGCTACTTCTCTTTTACCTCAACACCAAAAGATGATTTAACCACTTCCTGAACAATCACTCTTCCATCCTCAGTGTCCAAGAGACAAACTCCCAAATTAGCCAACTCGTGAATATCTTTCACCAACCCTCTTTTCTTCTTATTAACGTGAGATAGGCTCCCCATAGACAACCTCCTAAGAGCATCAACAACAACATTAGCTTTACTTGGATGGCAGTGAAGGCTCATGTCATAATCCTTAAGTAGCTCGATCTACCGCCTCTGACTGAGGTTCAATTTCTTCTAAATAAACACATACTACAAGCTCTTCTGGTCTAAATAAATATCCACATGCACCTCATATAGATAATGACGCCATATCTTCAAAGAAATAACCACAACCTCCAACTCTAGTTTGTGAGTCAGGTAGTTCCTCTCATAAACCTTAAGCTGCCTGGAAGCATAAGCCACAACCTTACTGTGCTGCATCAAAACACAACCCAGTACCACATGGGATGAATCACAATACATAACAAACCCATCAGTACCCTCGGGCAGGATCTAAACTAGCGCAGAAGTCAACTTATTCTTCAACTTCTCAAAATTACCCTCACAAGCATCCGACCACAAAAACTTAATCTTCTTCTTAGTCAACCTTGTCAGCAAAGCAACAATAGGCGAGAAAATCTCCACAAAACTTCTATAATACTAGCCAAGACTAATAAGCTCCGAATGTTGGTTGGAGTCGTAGGTCTAGTCCACTTCTTAACTGTCGCAACCTTATATGGATACACCTTGATCCCCTCACTATAAATAACATGCCCAAGAAAGGTCACAAAACTTAGCCAAAATTCATACGTAGAAATCTTTGCATATAATTTTCTTATTCTTAAGAGATTGCAACAAATTTGGAGGTAATTGGAATAATCCTCCTCACTCTTAGAGTACACCGTAATGTCATCAATGAAGATTATAACAAACAAATCTAGAAACCACCTAAACACCCATTTAATAAGATCCATGAAAGTAGCCAGAGAATTAGTTAACCCAAATGACATAACCATAAACTCATAATGATCGTATCGAGTTCGAAATGCAGTCTTTCAAATATCAACCTCCCTAATCTTCAACTGATGGTATCTCGAATGAAGATTAATTTTTGAGAAACACCTAACACCTTAAAGCTGATTGAAAAGGTCATCAATCCTAGAAAGAGGATACTTATTTTTCATTGTAACCTTATTCAACTGGCGATAGTCTATACACATTTGAAGGGATCCATCTTTCTTTCGAATGAAAAACATAGGAGCTCCTCCTAAAGAAATACTAGGACGGATGAAGCCCTTATAAAGGAGATCCTTTAACTTTTCCTTTAATTCCTTTACTTCAGCTAAATCCATCCTATAAGGAGGAATAAAGATGGAATGGGTATCCAAAAGAAGATTAATCCTAAAATCTATTTCCCTATCGGGAGGGATTCCAGGAAGATCATTAATTTTTTTTCCAGGAAACTCAGTAACCACAGGGATAAATTGCAAAGAGGGACTCTCAGAGTTAAAATCCTTAACTCGAACTTGATGATATAGACATCCTTTGGAAATTATTTTCCGAGCGCTAAGATAAGAAATAAACTTCCCTTTGGGTACTAAGGAACTCCCCTCCCATCCAATCATCGGTTTATTAGGAAAACAGAAATTGACCTTTTGGGTCCTATAATCTAGAGAAGCATAGCACAAATAAACCCAATCCACCCACAATATTACATCAAAATCCACTATTTTAATTTTTGTCAAATCCACCAATATCTCCCTATGAAAGATAGACACCACACAACCCCTATAGATTTTTCTAGCAGCAATAGAATCACCCATTGGAGTAGACTTTTTTAAGGAGGGTCAAACATATTTTTAGGACTAAAACCAAAGTGTACAATTATAAGGGGTCACATATGATAAGGTATCTCTCGGATCAATGAAATAATAAACATCACGAGAGAAGAGCTGTAACATAATAGTGACAACATCAGTGGAAACCTAAAATTCTTGATAGGTAGCAAGTTCATAGAGATGATTTCAGCCAGTGTCGATACCAGACATAGCACCCTTAGGTGAAGGAGATGAATAAGTGGTAACCATAACCTTATTAACTCTAGTGGAACCTTTAGAAATCAAATAATTTTGCTGCAGATGACCAAGCTGACCATAATTAAAACACAAATTCCTCCCCTCTTCACAATAACTACGGTGAAGTTGCCCACAAAATTGGCAAGGAAAATAAGGTGGGGCCGACTGAGCTCCAATAACATTAGACTGGGAACCTTGTGCTTTAGGACCACTGCTAGCCTAGAAACAAAGATCACCAGAAGGATTAGGATAAGGAGCACTAGTTGTCAAAGATGAACTTCCCCAATTCTTTTTCTTAGTGCACTGTCTACCATCTCTCTCACTATTCTACTAACCTGTACCCTGCTTTAAATATTTAAACTTTTAGTTTTGCCTCTCTCCCATCTCTGACTTCTTTTTTTTAATCATTCACTTGCTATATAAAAACCACCAGCCTGGAGATGTCCATATTAATATTAAGCATAGTAGCCTTACTCTCTAACAAAAAATCATGGGACAACCCAGAAGCAAACTTTCTTATAATAAACCTCATATTAGATACCAACTCCAAAGCATAACAGGACAACTGCTGAAACTTTTGTTTATACTCAACACTCATCTTGCCCTGCTTCAAGTTCATAAATTCTTCTGCCTTAGATTTGCTCAACTCTTGAGGAAAGAAGTGATCAAGAAGAGCACCTGAAAACTCATCACACACTGCTGGCTTAGGATTATTACCCCTCATTGCTTCTCACTCCTCAAACCACTGGTAAACCATATCTTTCAACTAATAGTAAGCAAACTCTACACCTTTAGAATTAGTAGCATGCATAACCCTGAAAAACTTCTCATTTTATCAATAGACCCCTGATGATACTCCTCAACCTTAGATCCTATAAAGGTTATGGCATTCAATCTCATAAACTGGCCAACCCGAGTGACCTCAGATGGACTAATAGCAGAACCAATATGATCAGACCAATGAGACTGTGATACCACAAATTGAGCAAGTATATGAATAGAATAATAGAACTCAATATTAGAGATATTCCCCTAAGGTGAATGAGCATAGGTATCACCAGCCCGGAAAGCCCGAGGAGGAATAGTAGGGACTGAAGAAACCCCAAGTCGAGCAGTACAGTCAGGAGTACGGACCCTAGACTGGGTCTGTACTCCATAAACATGGCGAGTTCCTTTATCATTTTCCTCAGGTGGGATAGATGTTCCAATAGAGTTTCTACAATTATAAAATCTTTAGGGAGGTACAATCTAAAATTCATATCAAGCTAGGTATCATGACCAGAACCTAGGCCTAGTCGTGAAGGGTATCTCAAGCCCATCGTAGGAAAAAGACCACCCTAATAGCCTGTCCAATCCAAATAATAACAAAGCAGAAGACAACCAGAGAATAAAGATAAAAAATTAATTTAACTCAAGAATAATCTCTAAGAGTCAACAACACAATCCAACCCACACATGTCCACAAAAGCCTCTAAACTAATTCGAATATCGAACTAGGTCGAGATATCCCCCAATCGTGAAAATGACAATGACAATAATACTATTAATGTGAACTCTTCAATTATAAATATGGAAAGAAACTGCTGAAATAACTAAGCTTTTTGGAGGATGGAAGCTCACCACTTTACCGTGAACCAAACGACAAATCAAATTACCTAACGCTGTACAAGGGTAAAAAATTATCTTCAGACCCTACATTATGAAATAATGTAGCTTCCTAGGATTGTTAGTGGGGTGAGAACTAACATATAATTCATGATAGGGATAAATTAATAACATTTCAAAATCAAGTCCAAACTATATGCACATATTCACATACATACATACATATATATGAGATGCTGGGATAGGGAATAAGGTTTAACATGAGATTTAAAACCATTACCCTAGTATGTATAGCTCTAACCATTCTAAATACACCCACGAGCTATATGGATCCCACTTTTCCCACCAAAAGGCTCCAGTGCGTGTTAACCACATGAACTGGAGAAATCCATGAAAGGGCCAGGGAATGCCTCAACCCCCGCCAATCCAAAGTATGTATAAAGTGTGAACTATACACACGGTCATAAAGATCCCCATACGGAGATAAATATGGTTTCTAGTGTCGGTCTGCTGGGACCTCTACCTTCCACGGTGAGCTATACAATTCCTTTAAGCCCAATTAAAGCATTTACACATAACCCCTTCCATTTAACCAAAGAATCATCCATTATGGCATCACCGAATGGTATTGTCATAATAATATACTTGAAAGCTTATAGAACTATGCCATTCCAATAATCCATCAACCCTGGGGATCTACGACCCCCAAGTTCTAATTTAATACCAAATCAGGGCCACTAAGGCCTTTCAAAACCATTTATATTTTATTACCTTTTTATGCAATGCAGTAGTTTCAAAATGGTAAAATTATGCATATATCTATGTTTCAAAGTGTAATACCCCGTGTTAATCTTAGTTCAGTTCATCTCATAGTGCATGCATAAGAGGCTTGAAGCCGAAAAATTTAGCTAAGTGTTGGGGACGTAGCCTTATTTTGGAATCTTAACTTTGATGATTTTTAAAGTGACCTTCCCGACCCCGAGATGTAAGGTTTTTAATTAATTCATATTTAGGGGTGTTAGTAGCATGTCTTGGGTAAGTTTTAGATTTTTCAGACGAGGATTGAGGCACGTTTAGATTTTTCTTCCAGCAGCTCAATATAATTGCACCGTGTCGCGATGGAATAATGATGGCATCATTAGCGCATCGTGGTGATGGCCTAATCAGCGTCCCAGTTCTGAATTTAAATTGTAAAAGGGAAATCTTGTCTTTCCCATCACCCAATTCATAAAAACATGGGATTAAACTGCTGATAGGGCATTATATGCAAAAATTTCCCAATTTCTCTCTCAAATAAACCCTAACCTTTCTCTAATGTTCAAGATAAATCATCTTCCTTTCAAGAAAACCAAGAACTCAAGTGTTCTAATCCAAGAAAGCTTTTAAGAAAGTTGTTCTCTTTCAAGATTTAAGTATTAAAGGTATGTGTGATATTCATCCATGGTTTCCTTTCACCATGGAGTCCAAGAATCCTCTTTTAATATTAAATTATGAGTTTTCCATGTTTTAAATGAATTATCTCCATGGATTACTTGTTATTTTGATTTCAATTTAAGAACATCAGGTAACTTCATGCTATAAAATGGTCTGAGTGGTTGAAAGAGTCGGTCTTGAAAATCGAAGTATTTTTTGAAATATTGGGGGTTTGAATCCCTCTCCATCCGCAAGGTCATAAGTTCTCTCTTACCTTATCTATAGATAAAAACGTAAATAATTTCTTTATATAGGCCCCCCAGGGTTGGTAAGGCGAAATGAGGCCACCCTAGCCCATTGAGTGCTCTACCTCGGGCCATCGACATTTTTTTATCCTACATGTTTCTTCATAGAGAGTGAAATCATTCCAGTTGGATCCACCTTTGGGCTTACATGCCTCTCTTGAATGGTATAAAAAACAATACATAAATGTCGATCACATTACACACACCCCTGCCTTTAAGCCTTTGATTTGAATAATCAGGTCTTGTTTCTGATGGACTTCATGTATTCTTGTTTCAAGGAAAATAACCCTTTACCTTCCCTTCTATAGAAAAAAATCTCTATAAGTTATAAGACTTCTTCAATGAATTCCTTCAAGAATCCATTTAATGCATTCTTTTCGATCTTGTACCAGCTGATACTCTTTCTAAATATAGCCATGTGGTGACTTCTGCCCAACACCTGTAGGAGTAACCCATTACCTTCTCAATTTTATATTGGTTGATCAATAGGTATTTGGTGGTCTTTACGACAATGATTATTTTCAAGGGAAATGAATTATAGTATGTTATGGATATTGAAGTTCCCATGTCATGTTCATGTAATTCAGGATAAATCCTCAAATTATGGTTTTTGGTCATATAATCATGCTATCTCATCTTGTTTAAAAGCATCCAAATGTTAAAGTCTTAATCCCCATGTGTTTGATGAAATGCCAAAGAGAATGATTTTATAGAATGATTTCCCCATTATGGTTTTGAAGTTTTTACATGCCTTTATTGTTATTTTTATTCAGTGATGGGGTTTATGAATACCCAAAACTTAGCTGTTTACCTAGTTTTCAGAATCTTTAGAATGGTTTCAGCTAAAACCATAAGCATTATTAGTTCAGTTAGTTATCTTAGTTAGATAACCCAATTTAGTTCAGTAATTAGTGTCTTTCAGTTGGGAGTAGGATTTAGCACCAAACAAATGCAGGATGGCGGCTTCTCAGTCAGTTAGGCAAAGTCATTAGTAGCAGTTTCTATATTCCAGAACTACGTAGCCAACATGGGTTATGAGGATTCACCCGTCAGTTTAGGCTTGACTACTTCCCAAGCGTTACCCGTCAGTTTAGGCTTGACTCCGCCCAGGGATCACTCATTAGTTTATGCTTGATACACTAGTTCTTTAGTGGATCCACACAACCATTGTTAGTACCCGTGGCATGGTACTGACACCCTTCATATTGGGGTCACAGGTTAGACCCCAATCATCTTAGAATGGGGCATGTCGGTTAGATGATACCTCCCACAGTCTTAGTTCAGTATTCACTACAAAATTCAGTTCAGGTTGCATTGACCATAGCAAACAGTTTATCAGTTATTCCATTAACAGATTTCAGTATTTCAGTTTTATAGATTATTTCAGAATCATTATATTCTTAGTCTTGCACTTTCAATATTTTAGTTTACAGACTATTTTAGAATCACACATTCTTAGATTTTATATTTTTCACTCTATCATGTATCAATTATATCATGCTATTCAGTCAGTCTTTATTTCATGTGCATAAACCTATGCATTTCAGCCTAACCTCATCATGCATACTAGTACATTCAAAGTACTGATCGCATACTTGTTTCTTGCGCTATGATGTCTTACATCATAGGTTTGGATGCTCAGTTTGCCAATCGAGCCTAGACAGGATCAGTTAGTAGCATCAACAACAGTGGTGAGTCCTCATATTTCGAGGACAAGTTTATCTTTATTCAGTTGAGTTAGCAATTTAGTTATATGGTCATTCAGAGTTAGTTGGGGGTTTTGCCCATCAACTCCATAGTTAGTCAGTTTTAGAGGCTTACAGACATTCAGATATTCAACTGTTTTTCAGTACTTTCAGTATGTTTTCAAACATTCAGATTTATGATTCAGTGTTGTTTCCAGTATCTAAATACTTATGGCATTTTCTACTATTTTTTGCAAATGTCTTTCTATCAGTATATTATTCAGTGCTCGCAGTGGGTACCAATTCATTGGTTAGCTTGTGGTCACTTGTGACCGTAAGCACCGTGTGATGTTCGGGGTATAGTTCCGAGGTGTTACACAGACCCAATTTCATAAAGTGGCTTGAGGTTAATACCAATTTCAATAATTTTAGGGAAATGCCGAGACCCTCATTCCATTCACCATGACCATGCACCCAATGAGTTCCAAAATCCCTCAGTAAAGCATAACAATGCATGTAAACCACGAGAATACCATTTAAACAATTATCATCCGAAATCCTCAACCCAAACCCCAAAACCAAACATCAAAATAATATTAATACCAAACCATTGCATGCCAAGATAAAAATAAAAGTTTAAGGGGAGAGATACATACTTGAAACACCAAAAATTTGGAGAAGAAACCACACTTTGAGCCCTAGATGACCAACCCTTAGAAACCCTAGCTTTGTTCTTGAGAATATGAGAGAGAAGAGAGAGTATTTAACTTGTTAAAATAATGAGAAAGGGTCCCTTAGGGTGATTTATGATCGTGCGTTATAATTAAGGATAGAACAAAATGACCAAAATGCCCTTAATTAAGATGCAGGAAGAACTTTCTCCAGTGACTACGGATTACATCACGACCCGTGGTCACAGATCACAAGTTGTCACAAAGACTCGTAGCCTGGGCAGAAACTCAGGGCTTCTTTGGACACGGGTCCTACCCTACGACTCGTGACCTTACCCTATGACTCATGAAGTCTAGTCGTTACCAAGACAACAACCTTGTCCTATCTCGCTGGTAAGGTCATGAGTGCCTTACCACGACTCGTGATATTACCTTACGAATCATATGGTCCCAGTCATGACCATGATAGAATCTTAGGGAAACCTTACTAGTCAGACCACGATTATCTCTGTACGACTCGTAATGAGTCTTTATGACTCATTGCCTGAGTCGTACCTTGAGTAGTAAGCTCCATTACTGAGAAAAATTCAGAGTTCAAGAACCCGAGATATTACATTAACACCCCCAGGATCATTTGTCCCCGAATGAGGAGTTAAGACACCTTTTCACACAAATACTAGACAGAAAGTAACAACAAAACCATGAACCAAAAAGTGACAAGAGCAAAAAGGAAACCCATACCCCAGACACTTTAATCCAACACGGGGAATAAGAACGAATATTTGGACTTCATGTCCTTTTTGGTATCCTAAGTAGGTTCTTCCACCTTTTGATTCCTCGAAAGGACTTTCACCAAAGCTATATCTTTAGACCTCAACTGATGGATTTGCCTATCCAATATCTCCACTGGGACTTCCTCATACGATAAGGAATCCAAAATATCAATATTTTTAATAGGCACAATCAAAAAAGGATCACCCATGCACTTCTTTAACATTGACACATGGAAAACTGAATGGATGGAACCCCAACTCGCAGGCAAATCCAACTCATATGCAATATTTTCTACTCTCTTTAAAACCAGATACGGACCAACATAAAGGGGATTGAGCTTCCTCTTCTTCCTAAACCCCATCACTCCCTTCATAGGAGAAAATTTTAAAACACCTAATCACTTACATAGAACTCTTAACTCCCTTCTCCTCACATTCACATAAGAATTTTGGTGACTTTGTGTAGTCTTAAGTCTTTCTCTAATATCTTCACCTTTTCCTTGGCTTGGTGAACCAACTAATGCTACCCAAACCAGGGCCTAGATGTTTTGAGTGCCTTAAGCCCAACCAGGATTGGAGGCCACCTCAATACCCAATCATAACTGCACTGCACCCTATATCAGATGAATTTTGAACATATAATAAGATAAAACAATCATAATTGAAGGACATTAAACAAAGATCATAACCAAAATCAACCAAGTATCCAACCAAATATCCAACTGGTGTCAACCCCAATACCAATACCAATGCCAAGGTTGACACTAATGTCGACACCACACATGCCCATAGTAGTCACATAAAGCCTCTAGCAGAAAATAAAAAACATTCAATCGGGACATGCCCTCGACCATAGCTAAAACCAAAGTCCAAGAAACAAAATTATGTAAAGAAGTCAATATTATGAAATGGAGTCTTTCGGAGTATGAAAGATCACCAATTCAGTCTGACTCTGATGCTTTCCCCGAATCAAAGTCACTGAGCAGGAAGAGTAGTATGATCAGTTCTTGCATCATGTAGGGATACAACACTCGAAGATGGTTAGCGTGAAAAACACTAGCATGTACTCGGTAATAAGGATAAGATAATGCCAGTATTCAAAATCAAAGTAAACAACCATATGCAATCACATACACAGATACATATATACCATGCCGTGAAAGGGAACCAGGTTTAGCATGCATTTAAAACTTTGACCTGGGTTGTGTAGCTTGACCATCCTAAAACCACCCATAAGATAAATGGGTCCAGTGTTACCCTTTGAAAAGGCCTTAGTACGTGTATCCATATGAACTAGAGATATCATAGGGGCCGAGGATTCTCGTGTACCCTTCGTCCTCCATGATGCATATATACAAGTATAAACTTAGGGGATTCCCGTGTACCCCACAAGTATATGGTCACTATTACAAACCCTCATGTCAGCAAACATAAGTTTCCACTGTCCATCCATCGGACTCATACATTTATAATTAGCTATTATGACCCGCCATTATTGCCAAATTAAAACCTTTAGCACATAATCAAACCACTAATTCCAGAATTTAATTACCAAGGAATTATGAAGTGGTATTGTCATACCGACTATAGCTTGCAAACAATGTCATTAGCCAGCACTTAGGGGATTCCCATGTACCCCACATGATTTCCAATTTAACTAAAGCCATAACCACCAAGGCCTTTCCAAAATCATTTAAAATCTACTAAACCAATTTAAGTTCCATTACTATGTTATGTAATGCAAAGATTTCAACAAAAATTAAACTATATGACAAAATCATTCTCATTGGCATTTTATCAAACATGTTGAGGGCATATAGTTTCCAAAACCAAAACCAAGCAACAATTGACCATTCCCATGCAATCATATGTTCAAACCACCATTATACTATGAAAACCATAAGAAAAACATAGGAAAATATTATCCAACCAAATCAACCAAAACCCCTATCATATATTTCAAAACAAAATCAATACCACAATATTACCATGAAAACCATTCATTAAAACATGCTTATAGTTAAACTAACAATGAGGGAGGAGTAACATGACTTAGATACCAAGGAAGATAGAGAGAAACCACCCTTGAAAGCCTTAATTGACCACCTTGAAGAAACCCTAGCTATTTCTTGAACTAAGAATTTTGATAGATTTTAGAGTGTTTAATTTGGTAATAGTAGGTTAATAAAGTCCCAAGAGTGTTTTAAGTTATGGGGTCAAAAAAGTTAAAAGAGGAAATATCCAGAATAGCCCCATCTAAACTATAAAAATTCCCGCAAGTGGGTACGGTTAGACCCTTCCACTTGTACCCACATCTTACGGGTGGTACCATCCAGTCATACCCAGATCAAAAAGTTGGACATCCCCACACTGTCCACCATATGACTCCCCTTTCCCCACTCATACCCATACCATATGACTAGTACCTTTAAGTCGTACTTAAGATACAATCAGAGGGGTTGGATACTGGACAACATATGATTGGACTTTGCCTCTTATCACTTTAACATATGACCTATCACCATCAAATCATAACCACAATAGAAACTTGACCACCAAACACTAGACACCTTATGAGATAGGTCACCTGACCTGTACCAGCACCATACAACTTGTATGGTGAGTCATATAAAGAACAGAAGGCTCAAGACTCAGAAAATTTCCAAGGGTCAAAACCCAGGGTGTTTTATCAAGTCAGGACCAAACAAACTAGTCTCACCAACCTCAAAAAATCCAATAGAAGACCTATACCTCTTACCATTAAGAGCCTCGAATAGTGCCTTCCTAATACTAGAGTGATAACTGTTATTTATACAAACTCAATTAGGGGTAGGTGATCAACCTAACTTTCTCTAAACTCAATCAAATATGACCTTAGCATATCCTCTAATATTTGAATAGTCCATTCCTCTTGTCCATCCATTTGAGCATGGAAAGTGGTGCTAAGGTTCACCTTGGTCCCCAAACCATTCTGAAACAAATGCCAAAAGTGAGAAGAAAATTGCATACCTTGATCTAAAATAATGGAAACAGGGGTACTATGAAATCTAACAATCTCCTTAATAAACAACTTGGCATAACCCACTCCAAAGTAAGTAGTCCTCACAGGAAAAAAGTGAGCAGACTTAGTCATCCTATCCACAATGCCCCAAATCAAATCATGTTGATTATGAGATCGCGGAAGACCTATAAAAATCCATAGTAATCATCTCCCACTTACATACATGCAACTCTATGTCTTGAGACATGACACACGCCTCAAGTGCTAAAACTTTACTTGTTGACAAACCACACACTTAGCCACAAAGTTAACCATATCTTTCTTCACATTGTTCCACTAATAAATCTTCTTCAAATCATGATACATCTTTGTCGAACTTGGATGAACTGTATACCTTGACTCATGTGCCTAAGTCACAATCCTCTTTCACAGCCCATTAATATCAGGAACACACAACCTACCTTGATATCTCAGAGTACCATCACCACCAATCTCAAAGGCCATAACCTTTTGTTGACCCATATCATCCTTGATCTGCATAAGAATGGGATCTAAAGATTGATTGTCCTTCACCTCAGCGTCGAGAGATGATTTAAGCACTTTTTGAACAATCACTTACCTATCATTCGAGTCTAAAAGACTAACTCCCAAGTTAGCCAGCTGCTGAATGTCAACACTTAGAATATTTTAGCTAGGTGTTCAACACTTAGTCTCATTATAAGCCTTCAAACTTCGGGGATTTAGTTGACAACATTTCCTACCTTCGTTTTCTAATTTTTAAGTTGCGTTGCGATGGGGCAAGCCCATAGTACATTCCAGGTGAGTTTCAAAAATTTCAGAATCTATTTAGGGCATGTTTGGATTTCGAACTAGTAACTAAAGGCTATAAGGGGGTGCCGCCCAACTTATAGCCTTGGCCCCCTCCCTCAATAGCAAGGCGCCGCCCAGTTGCAAAAGGCTCTGGGAAAGGTGTCGCCTTGCTATAGCCTTTGTGCCCAGTTTTTTCAGCATTCTACCTCCGTGCTTTGAGGGGTAATTTGGTCATTTTCCCACCACTATATACATCAAAAACATGGAATTTAGCCCTTAAAACACGAAAATATACTTTTTTCATCAATTTCTCTTAAGAACAAGAACAAGGGTTTCAATTTGAAGACCTAAATCCAAGAGATTTCACCGTAGATTGTTAAGGAACTTTCATCTAAGGTATGCATTGTGTTGATTTATGGATTCCTTCCATCTATAAAGATCAAGAACCCTCTTTTAAATTATGAACCATGTTATTATGTTGTGGGTTGATTTGTTCATGTAATTGATGTTGTAAAATCCCCAAGTTAGGGTCTTTGTGTGTTTTTATGAAGCTATGATATCATATGAGTTAGAAACATGTAAATTTGGTTGTTCATGATGAATAATTTGATGATTGAAACTATGCCTAAGTTGTGCATGTAAGGTGTTTGATAAAATGCCTAGGAGACTAGAAATCATGTATTATATCTAAATTGTGACCTAAATGACAAATGCATGCTACACCCTTATGAAAACAATGACTTCTATGATATTGTATGCATTATGATTGTTGATGGGATGTTCATGAAACTAGATTTGATGGACTTATGGCATGTTGTTATATGCATTCCCTTCCATGTATAAAATTATGAGAACTATGTGTAGTATGAAATCCCTAACTTATGGCATTATGAATTGTGGGCTTTATTCCTATGATCAAGAATTGTCATGTTATGTCAGTTTTCTTCTATCGAGTCCTGGGGGTACTTGTACCCAAAAAGATAGCTGTGTGCCTAGATCCAGTGTCATGTTTTCATGATCCTCTCAGTCAAGCCATCTTCAATAGAATTCAGTCAGTCATGTGACTCAAAAAAGTTCAGCAACTCAGTAATCTCAGTAGTATTCCATTAGTCAATGGAACTTTATGAATCCAGTCAGTTCAGTCCAGTTAATCATGTGCAGTGTCTATTCAGATGGGAGTAGGAATTAGCATTAAGTGAACCCAAGGATGGGAACACACACTATCAGATGAGGGTGTGATTCTTAGAAGTCATCCTTGCATTCCAGAACTATGTAGCCAGCATAGGTTGAGACATCAACACTGTCAGATGAGGATTGATGAGGTGGATAAGTACTGTCAAATGAGGCCCCCACCATTCTCTTTTGGGGACACTGTTAGATAAGGGTTACCCATAGTTTGTCTCTACCAGTGACGTGATATTGACACCCTTCCAATTAGGGAATAAATTGGACCCCAGCTTAGCTATTATAGCGCATTCGGGGCATATCGGTTAGATAACTATGTCCCACATTTTCAGAATCAGTCTCAGTAAAAGAACTCAAATATATCTTCAGATTTTAGGACTGTCAGATATAGTCAACTCAGATACAGTACGAAACTCATCTAGTTCCATTATATTCAGGAATATTAGATACAGTCATCCATGTTATCAGATATATAAGTAAACTCATGTTATTAGTTCTCAGACTCACTAATCATTTCACGATCTCATTTACAGTATTATATGTTCATGCATGCTTTTTCACGTTTATGTTAGTCATCCAGTTAGTATTGTTCATGCATATGAACCCCATGCATTCAACCTACCTCACATGCATACCAGTACATTCAAAGTACTGATGTATTTGCCCTATGGTATCTTATACCATAGGTTCAGAAGCACGAGCTCCAGAGCATTAGTAGCATCCCAGTTTCTGCAGTCGAAGTTAGCAGTGAGTACTCATCCTTCGAGGACATGATCATTAATTTATGTTATTATTTATTTCAGCTTAGTTTTGCTAGACGGAGTTAGTTGGAGACATGTTCCTTCAACTCCATATTCAGACAGTACTTAGAGGCTTTCAGATTCGATTCAGACTTCAGTTATTTTTAGTTTTATTTTGATATTGATAGACCACACTATTCAGACATTCTTATTTCATTTATGATTCAGTATGAACCTTATGGCCTTACAACCTTTATTTCGTCATTTATTTAGTATATTATACAGTGTACAGGTATAGGTATCAGTCATGGGTTAGCTTGTGGTCCTTCGGGGTCATGAGCACCATGTAGCGTTTTGGGTACCTGATTCGGGGTGTTACACCTTCAGAGTAAACACATATTACAAGCTCTTATGATTTGAATAGACGCCTACATGCACCCCATACAAATAATGGCGCCAAATCTTCAAAGTAAAAACTACAACCACCAACTCTAAGTCATGAGTCGAATAATTCTTCTCATGAACCTTAAGCTGCCTAGAAGCATAAGCCACCACCTTTCTATAATGCATCAAGACACAACCCAATCCCATACGAGATGCGTCACAATACACCATAAATCCATCCGTATCCTCGGGTAGGGTCAGAACTGGCGCAAAAGTCAATTTATCCTTTAGCTTCTCAAATCTAACCTCACAAGCATCGAACAACAAGAACATTACCCTTTTCTAAGTCAGTCTAGTCAATGAAGCAGCAATAGAAGAAAAGCTCTCTGCAAACCTCCTACTATAACCAACCAAACCTATGAAGCTTCGAATATTGGATGTAGTCGTGGGTCTAGGCCCCCTCAAAACTACCTCAACTTTCTATGGATCCACCTTGTTCCCCTCACTAGAAACAACATAGCAGAGAAAAGTCATAACATCCAACCAAAACTAATACGTAGAAAATTTAGCATACAACCTTTGATCCATAAGAGTCCACAACAGAATTCGGAAGTGATTGACATGATCCTTCTCACTCTTAGAATACACCAAGAGATCATCAATGAAGACAATAATAAACAAGTCCAAAAATTGCCTAAAAAATAGATTCATAAGTTCTATAAAAGTAGCTGAAGCATTAGTCAACCCAAATAACATAACCAAAAACTCATAGTGACAATACCGGGTTTGGAAAGTAGTCTTGGGAATATCACCCTCCATAATTTTTAACTGATGATAGCTCGAATAGATATCAATCTTAGAAATGTATCTAACACCCTGAAGTTGGTCAGAAAGATCATCAATCCTAGGAAAAGGATACTTATTTTTCACCATAACCTTATTCAACTACCAATAATCTATACACATTCGAAGAGACCAATCTATTTGACGCATGAAAAGTACAGAGGCACCCCACGGAGAAACACTAGGACATATAAAAGCCTTATCAAGGAGATCCTTTAACTGCTCTTTTAGATCTTTCAATTCAGTCGGTGCCATTCTATACGAAGGGACATATATACGATAAGTATCCGATAGAAGATCAATCCCCAAGTCTATTTCCCTATTGGGAGAAATGCCAGGAAGATCCTCGGGAAACACTTTAGGAAATTCGTTCACCATGAGGATAGATTGCAAGGAGGTAACCTTGGAACTAGAATCTTTAACCCATATCAGATGATAAAAATACCCTTTGGAAATAAACTTCCAAATCTAAGATAAGAAATAAATCTCCCTTTAGGCACTAAGGAACTTTCCTCCCATTCAATTACCGATTCATTAGGGAATTAAAAACTGACCCTTCGGGTCCTACAATCCAAATAATTATAGCATAAATGAAGCTAATCCACCTCTAAGACCGCATCAAAATATACCATATCAAGATCTACTAAATCCACCAAGGTTTTCTTATGAAAGATAGACACCACACAACCCCTATAGATCTTTCCAGCCATAATAGATTTACCCACTAGGGTAGAGACAGAAAAAGGATCGAAAATACTTTTGAAACCAAAACCAAAATATACATCCATATATAGGGTCACATAAGAAAGAGTGGATCCCGGATCAAGCAGACAATGCATATTATGAGAGAAGAGCTTTAACGTACTAGTGACAATATCAAGAGATGTCTAAGATTCCTAGTAGGTGGCAAGATCATAAAGACAAGTTCGGCAAGTGCCTGTACCAGAAGTAGCACCCTTTTGTGCAGGAGCTGAAGAAGTGGCAATCAGAGCTTTATTAGCCCCAATTGCTACTTTAGCTAAAGGATATTTCCTCTGAAAATGACCATGCTGGCCATATTTTAAACATAAGTTCCTACCCTCATCACAATAACCACAGTGAAGTTAACCACAAAATTGGCAAGAAGGATAGGGTGGGGTTGACTAAGCTTCACTAGTCTGAGACTGGGAACCCTATGCCTTAGGACCGCCGCTAGTCTAAAATTGATGATCATTTACCCAAGTCTTCTTACTCCACTACCTACTATCCTTTTCACTATTCTGTTAACCCTCACCCTTCTCTGAGTATCTGAACTTCTTGTTCTGCCTTTCTCCCATCTCTACCTACTTATTTTTATCATTCTTAACTTACTGTATATAAACCACAAGCTTGGATATATCCATATCATTGTTCAACATTGGAACCTTAAACTCCATTACCAAGTCACGAGACAAACTCAAAGCAAACTTCCTCATCTTAGTGCTCATGCTAGACACTAACTCCGGAGCATAACAAGATAACTAATGGAAATTTAGGGCATACTTCTTCACACTCATCCTACCTTACCTCAAGTTCACATACTCTTTGGCCTTAGCTTTCCTCAACTCTCGAGGATAGAAATAATCAAGAAAAGCACCATAGAACTCATCCCACATTGCCTGCTCAGTATCATCACCTCTTAATTGCTCCTATTATTCATACCACTGATATACCACATCCTTCAACTGATATGCAACAAACTCCACACCTTCAAAAATTAGAAATATGCATCACCCTAAAGATTTTCTATATATCATTATTAGATCCTTGAGGATCCTCCTCAACCTTAGAGCCAGTGAAGGTTGGTAGATTCAACCTCATAAACTGCCAACTCAAGTAACCTCATAAGAATTCACAGTAGTACCAACATGACCGAATTGTTGAGATTGAAATGTCACCAACTGAGTCAATAGATGAATAGAATGGCAAAACTCCACATTAGAGGTGTCTCTTTAAGGTGACTAAGCATAAGTGTTACCAACTAAAGAAATACTAGTGAGGACCAATGGAACCCCAGGTGGAGTGACACAATAGAGATCAAGGACCCTAGACTGGGTCTATACTCCATAAATAGGGCGAGTCCCTTCCACATGTCCCTCAGGTGAGGTAGAGGTACCAACAAAGTTTCTACGAACATCAGATCTTCGAAGAGGCATGATATGAAATATGAGCAAACCAAGAGTTAAAGAAATGCCATGACTCTAGACTCTATAGCTTGAATTAGAACACAAGAAAGGGAAATATTCCTAAATGCCCTATAGACTCCCCCTTATAAGTGTGGCATGCTTTACACTCATAAAAGGACTCTATTTGACACAGCTTTATGGATACCCAATGACCTCGAACCTATAATCTGATACCAATCGTGTCACGACCCCACCCTGGCCCTAGCCGTGATGGGTATCCCAAGCCACTGTAGGTCGGAGGCCATCACCAAAGGCTATCCAATCCAAGCATAATCCAAATAATAACAAAGTGGAAGACAACTAGAGAATAAAGATAAAATAATTAATAGAAATCAAGAATAAGCTCTAAGAGTCAACAAGACCATTCAACCCACACATGTCCACAAAAACCTCTAAACCAATCCAAATATCAAACTAGGTCGGTACATGCCCTCGATCGTCATAATGACAATGACAATGATAATATTAATGTGAACTCTTTAATTCTAAATATGGAAAGAAACTTATGGAATGACTAAGCTTTCTGGAGGATGAAAGCTCACTACCTCACCATAAACCAATAGACCAATTGGATGACCTAACGCTACATAGGGGTAAAATAAGTATCTTTAGATCCTACATTATAAAATAATGTACCTTTCTAGGATGGTTAGCGGGGTGAGCTTTAGCATGTAACTCAAGACAGGGATAAAGTAATGCTATTTCAAAATCAACTCCAAACTCAATGTACATGTTCATATACATGCATACATATATATAAGATGCTGGGATAGGGAACAAGGTATAGTATGAGATTTAAAACCATTAGCCTGGACTATGTAGCTCTAACCATCCTAAAAATACCCATAAGCTATATGGTCTTGGCTCCTCCACCAGAAGGGCCCAGTGCATATTAGCCGCACGAATCGGAGAAATCCAAGGAAGGGCCAAGGAATGCCTCAATTCCAGCCAATCTAAAGTATGTATAAAATGTGAATGCACAAGGTCATAAAGACCCCCTATGCTGGAAAACATGGTTTCCAGTATCGGTCCCCCTGATACCTCCACCTTCCACGATGAGATACACAACCCCCTTAAAGCCCAATTAAAACATTTACACATAACCCCTTTTATTTAACCAAGGAAACTTCCATTAAGGCATCATCAAATGGTATCGTCATACCATATGCTTGCAAGCTTATAGAATTATGCCATTTCAGTTATCCATTAACCTGAGGGAATCCACGACCCTTAAGTTCCAATTTAAAACCAAATTAGGGCCACTAAGGCCTTTCAAAACCATTTATATTCTATTACCCTTTTATGCAATGCAATAGTTTCAAAATGGTTAAATTATGCATATAGCCATATCTCAAAGCCAATTTCATAAAATGGGTTGAGGTTAATACCAATTTCAATAATTTTGGGGGAATGCCATGACCCCCATTCCATTCACCATGCCCATGCACCCGATGAGTTCCAAAATCCCTCCATAAAGCATAACAAATGCATGTAAACCACGACAATACCAATTAAACGATAATCATCCAAAACCCTCAACCCAAATTTCAAAACCAAACATTAAAACCATATAAATACCAAACCATTGCATACCAAGATAAAAATACAAGTTTAAGAGGAGAGATACATGCCTGTAAAAACCTAGAATTTGGAGAAGAAACCACACTTTGATCCCTAAATAACCAACCCTTAAAACCCTAGCTTGTTCTTGACTTGGGAATTTAAGAGAGAAAATATGTATTTGACTTGTTAAAATAATGAGAAAGAGACCCTTAGGGTGATTTATGGTCGTGCATTATAATTGGAGATAAAAGGAAATGACAAAAGTGACCTTAATTAAAATGCAAGAAAAACTGTCGCCAGTGACTATGGGTCACATCACGACTCGTGGTCACTTATCATGAGTCGTCACTAAGACTCATACCCTGGGTAAATACTTAGGGTTCTTTACTGGTTTAGCCACGAGTCCTACCCTACTACTCGTGACTTCACTCTACGACTCCTGGAGTCTAGTCGTTACAAGACATCAACCTTGGGCCATCTCATTATAAGGTTAGAGTCCCTCACCATGACTAGTGACATTGCCTTACAACTCATATGATCCCAGTCATGACCATGACATAAACTTAGGGAAACCTTACTGGCCAGACCATGATTAGCTCTATATGACTTATGATGAGTTCAAGAACCTGGGGTATTAAACCAGGGGTTAGAGAAATTTTATGAAAACTAGAATCTATAGCTCGAAATAGAACACAAGAAAGGAACACATTCCTAAATGCCTCGTAGCCTTTCCCTTATAAGTGTGGAGTGCTACACACCCATAAAAGGGACTCTACTCGACACGGCTTTGTGAATACCAAGCTTATCATGACCCAAACCAGTGCCTAGTCATGATGGGTATCTCAAGCCCATCATGGGCCGGAGACCACCCCCTTAGCCTAACCTCAAGAACACAATATAATAAATAGCAGAAGCCAACCAAAATAGTAATGAGGAGAATAAATAAGTCAAATAGAATTCTAAGAATTAAACCAACAACCATTGATCCCAACACATGTCCACAAAAGAATCTAATACAAAAATACTAACTAAGTCGGGACATGCCCCCGACTATAACTAAAAGAATTAAAAAAAATACTAATAAATTAAGGAAAAAAGTGAAATGACCAGGCCTTCCAAAAGATGGAGGATCACCGCTTCATAGTAGATCCACAGGAGTACCAAATCACCTAATACTACACAGGAGCAATAGAAAAACCTTCAAACCTTACATCATGAAATGATGCAGCTTTTAGGGACGGTCAGTAAGGCAAGCACTGGCATGTAACTCAGGGAAAAAGATAAAATAATGCCATTTACCAAAACTAGGTGACCAAGATACTTTTCCTATTATTTTGTCTGCAGAATTAACATATGTATAGGTAAAGGAAACCATAGAAGTTCTAAAGAGGAGAAGAAAGGAAATTGGTTGGAAAATATCTGATATTACAGGAATTAATCCAGCATTTTGCATGCACAACATCTACATGGAAGATGGTTACAGACCGAGAGTGCAGAAACAAACAAGGTTAAATGCTTTGATGAAGGAGGTGGTCAGAAAAAAATGATCAAGTGGTTAAATAGTGGTATTGTCTACCCAATTTCCAATAGAAAATGGGTAAGCCCAGTGCACTGTGCGCCAAAAAAAAGAGGGATGACCATGGTAATTAATGATGATAATGAGTTTATCCCTACATGCATGGTGACAGATTAGAGGATCTGTATTGACTATCAAATGTTTAATGAAAAAACTCATAAAGATCACTATCTGATTCCTTTCATTTACCAAATGCTGGATAGATTGATGGGACAAGAGTATTATTGTTTTCCGAATGAGTACTCCGGCTACAATCAGATAATCATAGCACCAAAAGACCAGGAGAAGACCACTTTCCCTTGTCCCTACGGCACATACGCATTCAGACGCATACCCTTTGGCCTATGTAATCCACCTGCTACATTTTAGTGGTACATGCTAGTGATATTTTCTAACGTGGTTGAATAATTTATGGAGGTATTCATTGATAATTTCTCTATGTATGGTAATTCTTTTGAAAAGTGCTTGCAGAATCTTAATAGAGTTCTAGCTCGTTGCGATGAGACAAACTTAGTGCTAAATTAGGAAAAATGCCACTTTATGGTTAAGGAAGGAATTTTCCTAGGCCCTAAAGTGTCATGTAAAGGACTCAAAGGATAAAAGGTAAAGGTTGAAGTGATTAAAAAGTTGCCACATCCAGTCGCAGTCAAAGAAGTGTGGAGCTTTCTGGGACATGCAGGTTTCTATAGGTGGTTCATTCAAGATTTCTCAAATATTGCAAGCCCCATGTGTAAATTATTAGATAAAGAGGTAAATTTTGAGTTTTGGGATGATTTCCAAGCATCTTTTGTAAAACTAAAGAAGAAGTTGATTGAAGCACCTATTCTGATTTCACCAGATTGGGAGTTACCATTTGAGCTGATGTGTGACGCTAGTGATATTGTTGTGGGACCAGTTTTGGGTCAGAGAAGAGATAAGGTATTTCACTTGATCTACTATGCTAGCAAAGTGTTGAATGATGCTCAAGTGAATTATACGGTTACAGAGAAAGAGATGTTGGCAGTGGTGTATGCATTCAAAAAGTTTAGATCTTACTTAGTTGGCACTAAGGTCATTGTTCATACTTACCACACTGTTATTAAGTGTCTTGTGAACAAGAAGGATGCAAAACCTCGACTGATTAGGTGGATTCTGCTACTACAAGAATTTGATCTTGAGGTTTGAAATCGAAAGTGAACTGAAAATCAAGTTGCTGACCACTTGTCATGGCTAGAAAGTCGAAACCATACTGTGGATGAATCTCTTAGTATTAAGGAAGAGTTTCCTGTTGAAATGTTGTTGTCTTTAGATGCAATTGAGTTCCCATGGTATACTGATATTGTGAATTTAATAGCTTGTGAGGTGTACCCTCCTAATGCCACCACACAACAAAGAAGGATATTGCTCCATGATTCACGTGACTATATTTGGGATGAACCATATCTCTTTAAATACGGCCTAGACGGAGTTAGTCATAGGTGTATTCCAGAGGATAAATTTTCAAAGGTGCTTGAAGATTGCCACTCATCTCCTTATGATGGACATTATGGGGGTGAGAGAACTACTAGGAAAGTTCTGCAATTAGGTTTCTTCTGGCCTACTTTATTTAGGGATGCAATTTCTTTTGTGAAGAATTATGACCAATGTCAAAGGTTAGGCACTATATATAGGCGTCAAAAGATGCCCCTAAATAATATTTTAGAAGTCGAAGTCGTTGATGTTTGGGGGTCAATTTCATGGGCCCATTCCCACCTTCTAAAAGCAATCTATACATTCTTGTAGCGGTTGACTACGTCTCTAAATGGGTGGAAGTTGTGGCTAGTCCGACTAATGATGCAAGAGTGGTTCTGAAATTTGTGAAGAACATATTTTTCAGATTTGGTATACCTAGAGCGATAATTAGTGATGGAGGTACGCATTTTATAAACACCTGGTTTAAAAATCTTCTTTCTAAATATAGTGTTAGGCATAAGGTTGATACGACGTATCATCCCCAAACAAGTGGACAAGTTGAGGTGTCCAACTGGGAGATTCAGCAGATACTACAGAAGACTGTGAATGGACAGCGAAAAAATTGGGCGGAGAAGTTGGATGACTCACTTTGGTCTTACAGAACAACTTACAAGATTACTATTGGTAAAAAACCACATACATGAAAATGAATATTTAAACTGTTATCCTGAACTTTATAGCTCGCTCCGTCCTAAAGGCACCCAAAGTCTATATGAGTCCAGCTCCCCCTACTGGAATGGCCCCAGTGCTTATTAGCCGCACGAACCGAGGAAAAACCAAGGAAAGAATAAAGATATCAAAGCTATAGCACTCACTAAATATAATGTGTGCACTAAGAACATTGTCACATGGACCCCCAATGCTGGAAAACATGGTTTCAAGTGTTGATCCCCCTGGGACCTACACCTTTACGATAAGCTATAAAATTTTTTTTAAGCCCAAATTAAAACAGTTGCACATAAACCAACCATTTATCCAGGATTTTTTCACTAAGGCATTTAATAACTTGGTATCGTCATACCAATAAGATTTCAAGTTAATTCAATTATGCCAAACTAGTCCATGTACTCCCAAGTTCTATTTAAATTCCAAAAGCATAGCCATCAAGGGCACTCCAAAACTATTTTTACTACCCATTATCCTTTAATGCAATGCAATGTTCCAAAACTAGGTTAAATCATTCAAATTCCATATTCAAAACCAAAGTTATAAAGGTGGATTGAGGTTAATGCTATTATCAAGCCAAAAATCCATCAATTTGGGGAAACCCATGTTCTCTATTTCAATTCTCATAACAATGCACTCATTCAGCCCTAAAAACCATTAATTAAAGTGTAAACAACATATTTAAATCATGGAAAATACAATTCAAGTAATAACCATCAAAAGCCCTCAACCCAATTTCAAACACGTCACTTAAAATGGCATGAATAATGAGTAAATAGATTCCATGACATAAAATTCAAGTTAAGGATAAGAAACATTCCAGAAATACACAAGCAATTAAAGAAAATTCAAAGTTTGGAGTCTGGATTAGTGATTTATTGAAAAACCCTTACGCTTTCTTGGGTCGGGAGTTAAAGAAGCGAATAGAAGTATTTGATGTTTGAAAACTGAAGAAAATGGGTTTGGTGTTTAAAAGTCATGCAAGGGAAAAAAAGGCCAAAAGCCCCTTGCTCCATATGAAAAAATAAAAATTGGAAGAAAATTACATAGCGGCGTGGTATGCTGCTATCGCGGATCTTAGCCTCCACCGTGCCACACCCTTATCATAGAGATTTACCTCCGTGGCATACCACTATCGCGGTGGCTTACTGCCTTGGGGTCCCAACATGGCCCCAAACCCCTTTTAAAAATTCCAAAACTTTCCCACAACAGCCTTTTAATATCCCTTAACATAATTCAAGTCAAAAATTGATATCACGCATGCGAGAAGGTCAAAATAAAAATTGTCAAAATTTTGCGGGGTCTTCAATTAAGTGATGGTATAATGGATAGATGTAATATTTAGTTAGATTTGCATCGGGGCTCAACCTGCTTATCATTCTAAGTTATTGTCACGACCCATATTAATGGATCGTATGGGCACCTACGCTATTCTAAATAGCTAGGTGAACCTTTATTACCCAACTAAAAATATGCGAAAGACTTCTATTTTTAAGGGAATGCTGGATTAAATATAATAAGTAAATTAAATACTAATAAATAAACTTCTTCAAAAACTTCTTACAAATGTCCTTCACTATCCCTACTTATTACAACATAGAATGATAGTAAAATAAATACAAGGACTCTAAAATTTGCCAGGAAGAAAGTGCAGAAGTTAGTGCTGAATATCGTCATCCATCTAGTAACTGCAAATGAACCTGCATCCAATCTACACCCCAAAAAGGAATGTAGAAGAGTAGGGTCAGTACAACCACACGTACTGGTAGGCATCATCGGCCGATTGTGATAGTCTATATAAACATACAATAGAATTAAGGAAAATAAGTCATGACATCTTTAATGGAATATAATTCAACAAAGGTTGTAATAACATTATTACTTAAACTATATAACTTACATCATCCAACTATTCTTCAAACTCCATCAATATTCTATTTGTTACTAACATACTATAGCGTCATTTATTCACACCATCAACCACAATCCAACGCTAATACATCACTATTCCTCTTTATTCACCTCTAGCCTAATTTATTCACACCATCAACCACAATCCAATGCTAATACATCACTATTCCTCTTTATTCACCTTATCTATTCCATTACCTACATCTATAGGATAAATTTAATAATTATAGACAACTCACACTAAACTCTCGGGCTAAAAACCAAATGCTCAATTATAATATTAAAGAATGATAACTAGCCATTCATGTAAGCTACCATTAAAACTCATATAAATGAAGCAAGTCAACCAACATATAAGTAAGTACAAAGATTCACTTTTTCAAATACATATCACACAATCAAATACCAAATGAATTAACAATACAACCATAACAGATCAAACAGTGCTCACAAACAAGCCACACAACCATCAAGAGTATCAATCATACTGTAAACATCGACAGACTAAACAAAAATATGTACACACATGCTATGGGACTTATTTTTGCCCAAATAGTCATGACCTGCAGGGAACAATCTATGTTCATGTACCGAACCGGCGTAGTACCCGATCCAACATGTACATATCCGTATCGGCGAGGTACTTGATCCAACATATACATATCCATATTGGCAAGGTACCTGATCTAACATATACATATCCGTACCGGCGTGGTACCCGATCCAATATATACATATCCATACCGACGTGGTACCCGATCCAACATATACATATCCGTACCTGCGTGGTACCCGATTCAACATATACATATCCATACCGGCGTGGTACCCGATCCAACATACTCATATCCGTACCTACGTGGTACCCGATCCAACATATAGATATTCTTACCGGCGTGGTACCCTATCCAACATATAAATATTCGTACCGGCGTGGTACCCGATCCAATATAAATAAGTATTATCAATATCAAATTTACACAACCTCATAACATACAACACAATGTACCAAGTTTACAAGTACACTTAAAGTCATAAGACAATTCCATCAAGTAAATTTTTAAAAATCATTTATACACACATCAACAATCCAAACATCAATAATTTCAAGCATGTCCGAATACCAATCATCAAGTATTCATAGCATTACTTTAAGAAGTTATCATTATCAAACAAGCCTCTCATAGGCACAATTAATAAACCACCATTATCACCAATTTAGCCTCTCATGGGCATCTAATAGATATAGTATTTTTATCTATATCAAAACAAAAATATCATAAAATAAATTATAATTTAATTCATACGCATACAAGTTACTATTAGAGCCTTAATTACTCATTAATTATTAAAAATATTATTATCTTCTTAAATACTGCAATTTGAGTTCTAACATCACCACCTATAACTAACACATTCACGCGTATCATTATTCTCTACTTCTTTCCACATAATACAATCTTCACACTAATTCAAGTTATTTATCCCTTAGATATTACTATTCTCATAAATATTCGATCTTAGCATAATTCTCCTTATCATATTATTGCATAATACATACAACCTAATACCATTACAACTCAACTAGGTTCATCACTAGAACAACTAAAAAAACTATCATGTTCATATACTACATTTACAACAATCTCATTTCGGGCACATAACACATAATATCATAAATATCACAGAATCAATCAATAATATAGTTTTTGAGATTAAAGTTAAGTACTCGTGTCTTTATCCACCTCAACTCCATGCCCGCAGGCCTAGACATGATTTCTCCCTTCAATTCTAAATTATGAAAATATAAAATAACACCATCTTCTACTCATTAAACCTAGCCTACCTGGACGCCAAGCTTTTAAAAGAAACAAGCAACAACCAAGATACTCTTTCCTTTTCCTTCATGCCTTGGGATAGTCAACCATCTAAAAATCAAGCAATAATAAGAGTAATTAAACAATTACTCTTCAAACAAATATCTTGGAGATTCAAAATCACTAGTTCTATCCTTAATTCAAGGTCTATATCATACCCCAATGTCAGTTAGCCATTAATTAGCTCTTTCAAGCTTAACCCATCTCCATTAATGGAGTTTTTATACTAAAGGTCTCATCTTTATGGAATTCAAGGTTCCTAACCATCCAAATTCATAACCTAGTTTTTGAAATTCATGTTAGGAATCTTTAATTTATAGTTTAGAATCAGATCTAGGTCATATTAAAAGCATCCATGAGTATTTCCCAAAAGAATTCCACAATTAAAGGTCTTTCTAAGGATTTTAAGATATTAAAGAATTAAAGGACAAAGAAAATAATGGAAAAACGTACCTCCACGAAGGAATTTCACCTTAAGATTTGGAAAATCATCACTCTAGGGTAGGGAATGAAATTTGAAATATTTAGACCTAAAATACGGCTGAAGCTGATTTAAATACAACTAGAATTTTTGCTATAGCGAAATCCCATTTCAGCCCGTACAATGCTTAGTAAAAAAGTCATAACATTTTACTCAGAATTCGGATTGAGGAACGGTTTATTACATTGAAAGAGGACTCAGAGATCTTTGATTTTATAGGTAATGGGACCCCTAACCCTTTATATTTAATGAGAAATGATCATTTGAAATTGGCCCAAATAAAAACCCATATCGAAACTGATCGAAAAGAAAGTTTTATACTTAACTTTGTGTTAGGGTATTGTATGACCTTAATTAATAGCTAAAGAAATTTCAAACTAAGTTATTAATATTAGAACTCATGAATAATTATATTCATCGGGCTTGAGTCTATCTAGACACATCCGAAGGCTAAAATCTTTGCCAAAAAGTTTAAGGTGGCATAATTAATAAAATATTGGCTAATTTGGACCCAAATTAATATTGAGGAATGAATTTATTATGAATAATTTATTAATCACAATATGGGTCATTACAATCAGATACCAATTTACCATCCGTTCACCCCCGAACGACCATTCAGTGGAGAGAAGCACGATGTTGGAATTAGAGAGACATTACTTATAGAGTTGCTTATACTGCACCCTATTCACTCACTCGGTATCCTTATCGACCAACCCACATTCTATACTCAATAATTCTATCAAAACTTTTCAAAATACGATGATGCAGAGCCAAATATTTACACATGAATCACTTATTCCCCTTTCAACGGTCTAAGTCTGAAACTTGAGTTTTACAAAAATAAGATAAAGATGGTTAAAAGATTCACCTTGATGAAGACAGATATCCAAAAACACCTCTTTTTCACTACCGAAACTCTAGAGTCCCAAATTTAATTTTGAAAAGTGCTATGAGATGCTACATGAATCTACTATTCAAATTTCAATACTAAACAAGTCACACCTAATCCACCCAGCACACAAGCTCTCTCTGAGACACCTGGCTCAGTTTCTAGCCAAGACTATCCTATGGAGAATCTACATTGATCATATTTAAGCCACTACACCACTTACAAGTCACATAACTTAGATATCCGCATGAACTCAATCAAGACTATTAAATTCATTCTATAAAGCTAGCTTCAACATTTCACAAACACTATTGTTTTCCCCTCAAGATCACCCACTGTTCAAGCTTAGTATTTACTACTATACATTGATGACAACATAACCTCTCACTCATTACACAAGCTTACAATAATTGGACATAAAGATCCCAAAGAATTATAGCCTACAACACATTCTCCTCCATAACATTGTTAATAGTCATCGAATCATCATACCTTAATTACTCAACAAGTAATATCCACCAAGTATCACCCAAGGAAAGATCAATTATGCCATTTAATAATTTATTTATTCTCCCATTCAGGATCATCCTTAATTATTTTATGAATGTAACTAAGCCATTTGATTTTGCATTGCCACTATCATGGAAATTACTATTATCTAAAAGTATCATATATATCAACTAACTCTGTAGGACATGCAAATGTATAATTCAGTCATAAGGTCAAGTCAACAATAAATTATCTTCTCAAGATTTTCCCTAATGCATAAATCCACAGCTACAACTTATGTCCCGACAATCACTAACTCAATATTTTTCAACGACAAACACTTCATGGTCAAGACAAACCACTCTTATATCACTAACACCAATTTAAGATATACAGAGTCATTCTTATTTCTACCTAACAATATTTTCATTACGGGCTTCACTTAACTCTTAATCACCTCAAGAGTGATCCCCAAACCACTAGCACACAAGCAAGGCCAAATAAAATAAATCGATTACAGGTCATTAACAGTCTCATCACCAATATCACATTCCAGATAAGTCATCGATCAAATTTTGTAGGTATCAACAACCTCTACTATTTTTTCTTACTTTTATTTAAAACTTATTATTTTTCCAAGCATTAAGAATCCGTTCACATAAGGAACTCAAAGATAATGTTATTTAACTAGTCCTCACAAGGAACCTATTATAATTTCAATAATAGAAATACATAAAAAAATCTAAATATAGCCTCAATGATCGGACCACACAAGGATACCCATATAATATCAAATAATTGAACCACACAGGATCCATCCATACTATTATTAACAAGAACCTCTCATTACAGAAAACACATATCACCTCAGTCTTTTATTCATGTCACTTTTTCACCCATCTTTTCGTGACATCAAGTTCTCATACTATCCTCAATTCTCATACCATCAATTTCATTAATATAATAGTACAAAAAAAAGTAAGCTCCATAGAATTGCTAGTTTCACAATAACAAGAAATCAAATAATTCTATCACAATTATCAACAAAAACAACTTAGTCAATTTTCATCACTTAAATTCAAACAAAAATAATTCACAGCAATGGCAAAAATATAGAAACACAAGTTTAGTCAAATATCAAACACAAGCAATCAATAAGTTCACAACTTTCACAAGTTTTTACCTATTAACAATAACATTTAGACCTTATTAACAGATACCAATTGAAATCTCCTAGATTTTTATTCAAAATTACTAAGATACCAATTGGAATTAACTATATTCCAAATGAGCTCTGTTAAGATACCAATTGGATTCAGTCTAATAGTCCAAGATTAGGATGATACGATGGAGAGAAACAAAGAAAAATAACTTCTACATGCCTCATAGCCTTCCGAAGATTGGGTGTGAGGCCCTACACACCAATCTACGAAACTCTACTTGACATTGCTCTTGTACTTGTGGGACCGGTGAACCTAACACTCTGATACCAATTGTCACGATCCATATTAACGGATCGTGCGGGAACCTATGCTATTCTAAATAGATAGGAGAACCCTTATTACCCAACTAAAAATATGCGGAAGACTTCTATTTTTAAGGAAATACTGGATTAACTATAATAAGTAAATTAAATACTAATAAATAAACTTCTTTAAAAACTTTTTACAAACGTCCTTCACTATCCCAAGACTTGGCCAGACAAGAATAAGAGCTACCTATTACAACATAGACTGATTGTAAAATAAATACAAGGACTCTAACATTTGCCAGGAAGAAATTGCGGAAGTTAGTGCTGAATATCGTCATCCATTTAGTAACTGCAAATTAACCTGCATCCAGTCTACACCCCAAAAAGGAATGTAGAAGAGTAGGATCAGTACAACCATACATACTGGTAGGCATCTTCGACCGACCATGATAGTCCATATAATCATAAAATAGAATTAAGAAAAATAAATCATGACATTTTTAATGGAATATAATTCAACAAAGGTTGTAATAACATTATTACTTTACCTATATAACTTACATCATCCAACTACTCTTCCAGCTCCATCAATATTATATTTGTTATTAACATACTCTAGCCTGATTAATTCACACCATCAATCACAATCCAATGCTATACATCACTATTCCTCTTTATTCACCTTATCTCCTCCATTACCTACATTTATAGGATAATCTAATAATCATAGACAACTCATACTAAACTCTCGAGCTAACAACCAAATGCTCTATTAAATATTAAAGAATGATAACTAGCCATTCTGGTAAGCTACCATTAAAACTCATATAAATGAAGCAAGTCAAACAACATATAAGTAAGTACAAAGTTTCACTTTTTCAAATACATATCACACAATCAAATACCAAATAAATTAACAATACAACAATAACAGATCAAAAAGTTCTCAGAAATAAGCCACATAACCATCAAGAGTATCAATCATACAATAAACATCCACAGACTCAACACAAATATATACACACATGCTATGCGACTTATTTTTTCTCAAATAGTTATGACCTGCAGGAAACAATCTATGTTCATGTACCGTACTGACGTGGTACCCGATCTAATATATACATATTCGTACCGTGTGGTACCCAGTCCAACATATACATATCCGTACCGGCGTGGTATCCGATCCAACATATACATATCTGTACCGGCGTGGTACCCGATCTAATATATACATATTTGTACCGGCGTGATACCCGATCCAACATATACATATCCATACTGGCGTGGTACCTGATTAAATATATACATATCCGTACTAGCGTGGTAACCGATTCAACATATACATATCCATATCGTTGTGGTACCCGGTCTAACATATACATATCCGTACTAGTGTGGTATCCGATCCAACATAAATAAGTATTATCAATATCAAATTTACACAACCTCACAACATACAACACAATGTAGCAGGTTTACAAGTACACTTAAAGTCATACGACAATTGCATCAAGTAAATTTTCAATAATCATTTATACACGCATCAACAATCCATACATCAAAAATTTCAAGCATGTCCGAATACCAATCAACAAGTATTCATAGTATTACTTTAAGGAGTTATCATTATCAAACAAGCCTCTCATAGGTACAATTAATAAACCACCATTATCACCAATTTAACCTCTCATAGGCATCCAATGGATATAGTATTTTTATCAATATCAAAACAGGAATATCATAAAATAAATCACAATTTAATTCTTAGGCATACTGGTCACTATTAGAGCCTTAATTACTCATTACTTATTAAAAAATATCATTATCTTCTTAAATACTGCAATTTGAGTTCTAACATCACCACCTATAACTAACATATTCACGCGTATCATTATCCTCTACCTCTTTCCAGATAATACAATCATCAAACTAATTCAAGTCATCTATCCCTTAGATATTACTATGCTCATTAATATTCGATCTTAGCATAATTCTCCTCATCATATTATTGCACAATACATACAACTTAATGCCATTACAACTCAACTAGGTTCATCACTAGAACAACTAAAAAAACCATCATGTTCATATACTACATTTAAAACAATCTCCTTTCGGGCACATAACACATAATATCATAAATATCACATAATCAATCAATAATATAGTTTTTGGGAATAAAGTTAAGTACTCGTGTCTTTATCCACCTCAACTCCATGCCCGCAGGCCTAGACATCCTTTCTCCCATTAATTCTAAATTATGAAAATATAAAATAACATAATTTTTTACTCATTAAACCTAGCTTACTTGGATGCCAAGCTCTTAAAAAAACAAGCAGTAACCAAGATACTCTTTCCTTTTCCTTCATGCCTTGGGATAATCAACCATCTAAAATCAAGCAATAATAAGAGTAATTAAATAATTGCTCTCCAAACAAATATTTTGGGGATTCAAAATCACTAGTTCTATCCTTAATTCAAGTTCTATATCATTTCCCAATGTCAGTTAGCCATTAATTTGCTCTTTCAAGCTTAAATATCTCCATTAATGGAGTTTTTATACTAAAGGTCTCATCTTTACGAAATTCAAGGTTCCTAACCATCAAAATTTATAACCTAGTTTATGAAATTCATGTTAAAAATCTTTAATTTATAGTTTAGAATCAGATCTAGGCCATATTGAAAAACATCCATGAGTATTCTCCAAAAGAATTCCACCATTAAAGGTCTTTCTAAGGATTCTAAGATATTAAAGAATTAAAAGACGAAGAAAATAATGAAAAAACTTACCTCCACGAAAGAATTTCACCTTAAGCTTTGGGAAATTATATCTCTAGGGTAGGGGAATTAAATTTGGGATTTTTAGACCTAAAATACGGCTAAAGATGATTTAAAAAAAACCAGAATTTTCGCTACAGCGAAATCCCATTTCAGTCCGGACAGTGCTCAGTAAAAAAATCATAACTTTTTACTCAGAATTCGGATTGAGGAACAATTTATTGAGTTGAAAGAGGACTCAAAGATCTTTAATTTTATAGGTAATGGGACCCCTAACCCCTTATATTTTATGAGATATGATCGTTTGAATTTGGCCCTAATAAAAACTTATATCGAAACTGTATCGGAAAGAAAGTTGTATACTTAACTTTGTGTTAGGGATATTGTATGACCTTAATTAATAGCTAAAGAAATTTCAAACTAAGTTATTAATATTAGAACTTATGAATAATTAAATTCATCGGGCTTGAGTCTATCTAGACACATTCGAAGGCTAAAATCTTCGCCAAAAAATTTAAGGTGACATAATAAATAAAATATTGGCTAATTTGGACTAAAATTAATATTGAGGAATGAGATTATTACGAATAACTTAGTAACGGCGAAATGAGTCGTTACAGTTATTATACCAAAATAGCATAATCATGACAAATCATAAGAATTGTCATATTGTTGTGTTGCCAATTTATCTTATACACTCTTTATATGATCATGTATTTTGAACAACTAATAGTTTTTATCTCTCACTTTATTTGCCAGTAGGATCTACCTCAATTTTTTTTAGGGAAATTTGATATTTGACAAACCTGCAAATTAGTAAGGGACGAAATCATTTGAGCATTACAACATGTCTAGTATTTTTTTAAGTTAATATATTATTTTTGGGTTAATATGCTATCTATATATTATCGCTGACATACGTTGTATAAGTGGATAAGTATAGGATTCATTGATTGTCAATTTCAAGTAAAGTTGCATTCATGATATCAGTAGTGGAGACTAGTCAATTATAAAAAGTAAAGTTGCATTCATGAGATAAGTAGTGGAGACTAGTCAATTATTTATAAATGGCCCTTTGCAATTCTTTAGAGGATTGTTTTTACGTGGATATTCAGATTGTCGTCCCTTTTCGAATAAGATTGCCTCATATTACGATTCACATTTTGTAGAAGACATTACTCTCATTCTTTATTCTTCATCTTCGATGTTATACTTAGTCCAGCCCCGTTTTTATAAGTATATCCCGAAGAGGTACTGAATGTTGGGCCAACTATTTCTTTTCATTTCTTCCTTTATGTGTTCTTCAATCAAATGAAATTCAACTGTACTCTAGCACACAAGATCATTTTGAGTGCCCTTTTGGGGTTAATTATGTACATACTACTTGTGACATAGAAACTTTGTTCATAGGCTACATGTTATATGAATCATTATTTATGTGTGACATGTTTATAAAGAATATGTGTAAAAGTTATACATTTCATCAATTATTGATCGACATGTTATATGTTTCATAGAATGGTGATTTGTATGTTATATGTTTCGTGGATTACTTGTTTTCATGTTTCTTGTTTTATAGAACATTCGGTTACATGTTATATGGATATGCATTCAAGATTACTTGTTCACATGCCTCACGAGCAGGTTATTTTCTCTTATGTTACAGATATTGTAGCTCGCATGTTATATTTATTATAGATCCTTGATCATAGATTGTATGTTTTACAAATTATTTGTCTATCTATTGCGCATCACATACCACATGTGTTTAAATGTTATATATCTTACAACTTAGATATTGAGAAAAGAAAATGGGTCAAACGTCTATTTCCTCATGTGATATATGTAGGTTTATTTTTTCTAGTGTTATAATTAAGAGGCTCATATCAAGTAATTGATTCGGCTATATGTTATGTATCTTTATAGTTCTAAAGACATGCTTATATGTCACAACTAACTTACTGGTATGCTATACATTTTTTTTCGGTTTAGAAGTCCATGTATTGAGTTATTTTTTATATAGTGTATTTGTTTATGTAAACATATGATAGATTTCATTTCACAATTGATTTATTTCCATGCTATTTTCTTTATACTCTACTTATTTACAGGTTATTTTATAGTTTACATGTTCATATGCCATATGTCTTCACAACTTACTTGTACATAGATTACATGCTCCTATAGTTCACTAGTTGATGAGTTACATACTTGTTTGATTAACATGTTTATATGTTAAAGGCCTTTATGTAACTCACACACTTACATAACTATATGACTTTCGTGCATAATTTCCTATATGTAATTGTTGTATATGACTTACTTGTTTAGATGTTAAATGCCTTCATTTATATCTTTTTGAGTAGAGGAGCAGTGTAACACCCCTCATTTTGCGTAAATTCGTTCTATTAATATGGAACTTGAGTTAACCTTGTTGTATAGGTAAGGGACCATGTTTCTTAAGTGATTAGTGATGGTTCAAAATGGACTTAAAGGATATTATAAAGGCTTAAACATTTCAGCATCTATACGCCAAGTTAACCTCGATGAAAGTATTTAAATGTGAGATAATAAGGTGGTATTCTTCATCAAGGATTAAAGTGTCCAAGTGTATATGAGTATTAAGTTAACATAAGGGATTAAGACTTAGAATATGAAATAAAATAAGTGAGTTGCTTGCTTGACTTATTATGCTTGTAGGTGACAAGTAGGTGCATCATCAACTTTAATTTATTGATCAACCTAAGAACTAAGTAGATGCATCACTTTGTCACAAGATTATTGGGATAAGTACACCACCACCTACTTGTCACAAGATTATTGCCCCTTGCAAGATTAATATGCATCACCTTGTCAAAAGATTATTGAAACAAGTACACCATCACCTACTTGAATTTATTATATCCCAAATTAAAAGATAGGAAAAGGAGAAGAACGGACATCCAAGATCCAATAGTTTTAGATCCATAAAATTCCAAGTTCAATGGCCAATTAGGTGCGTCTAATTGACACATTATGTCCCAACAATGACCAAGAAAGTCGGCCAACATTAGCTCCCTTTAAAAGGATTGAAACCAGCTCATTTGACCTATTTTAACTTAAACAAAAATCGAATTTCTAGAATTTTCTCTCTTATTCTCTCTTAGCTTCATATAACAACGATCATATCTTTAGGGTTCTTAATATTATCCCACTATACACGTTTAGTTAAAGTGGAGTCCAAGCACTTAAAGATGTGCAAGTTAAGGAAATAAAGATCCCCACCAAGTAAGGTAAAGATACTTTTCTTAAGCTTGAATTAGCAGGAGTATGCTCCGATGGTCAATGAATGTTGGGACAACCATGGAGGGGAGTCCCCTTTAACTTCAATTGTGAGATAATCTGAGCATTTTAAATATTACATTAACTAGGACTTATGAGACAGTAATAGAAATCTATGAATTTATATTTTGCCTTCCACATTGTGATGATGATTAGGGGAGATTTTATACATATTGTAATAAAAGGTGTAACTGAATGTGTGTAGTTATGGAGATGTTAAAATTCATAACCATTATAGGATATGGTGAAACACCACCGGACTGAATGTTGTGTATGCTTATTTCTCACTCCGCTTTATATACTATTTTAAGTGTGCAAAGAAGCCAAAAATTATTTAGGAGACTTTACAAGAATTTATATTGTATGTGAATGTAATTGAAGGAGAAAAGGTTGATAAAACGTTCTTGAATTAATTAATTATGGGTTACTGTCCGACTACTATTTTGGTGAGGTTAAATAGTCCGAATATGTTTATTAGCTACTAATACTAGTTTTACTCTTTACTCTATTGTAGATTAATAATCTAAAAGGAAGGACGTTAATTTAGGATGCTATCAGAGTTGTACCACAAAGTATGTAAGTTTTCTTGATCCTATACCTAAGTGCTCTTCCTTTCAAATGATATATAATAGCAGCATACCACCTCCAATGTGACTAATGACCTTATTCCAACTCCTTAGGGTGTTAAAGTACCTCAGAATGTGTTTGTGATTCGATCTGCACATTTACTCTTCTAAGTACTAGTATGATAAAGTTACTGCCAATAACAAGATTTATGAGTTCTTCTCTTAATCAAACATGGTCCATTGTGTTATTTAAGCTCCTAAGTATTATATTTCTATTATTTTGATCCTACCTCATTATTACTACATCAAGTGCATATTTGTATATCTTTTGCTACTAGTCCAAAGTTCCAAAGTCAATAATATCATGAACACCAAAATAATAACTTTAAAAATAAAAAAAATGATCTAAAGTGAATCTATATATTCTTGGGGTAGTATTTGAGGAGTGGAAGGAACACCTAGCATGGATCGATTCCAATATTATGAGAGGTATCCTAAGGGTGAAAGAAAGGCCTAGTATGAGTCTATCCTTATTTGTATATTTATTAGGACCATATCCTAAGGGTTAAAATTCCTAGCATGAGTCATCCTCTATTACCACTAATCAGTTGGTCATTTGTATCATGCCTTACAATTTTATAAAACAAAGAAGAACAAATTAATGTAAAGTATATAATTTATATGATTCCACAAATACAAGTAAAGGCGGTATTTTATCCTTATTTATATAGTTATATAGTGATATTTGATTTCATTAAGCTCTTGTCTTACCTATGGACATTTTATACCTTATATACTCAGTCTATTCTTTTGTACTAATGTCCCTCATGGGGACACTATGTTTCATGATGCAGGTACATGTACTCCTACTAGTAGACCTCCCCAGTAGGAGCACAAGATATCCAACAGCTATTGGTGAGCTCCAGGTTGTTCAGGCCTTTCCAAGTTTGTTCTATATTTTTTGGTATTGTATAGTAGTTAAGAGTAAGGCAAGGGTTTGTACCAATCGTAACTAAGTCCATGTATCCTTTAAAGGCTTTGTAGACCAATATAAAGTTAAGCATGGTAGTGTTGTTTGATGTTGTGGTCCTAATGACTAAGTCTTGAACATATAGGTTTGGGGTTGCCTATGTGTTTTATATTCAAATGCATTGTATCCATACTTGAAAAAACCTCTGATTGTTATAGTTACATGAATAAGAAGTACATGATTACGGGTTGGTGTCTCTCAGGCCTTTACAACTATGAGTTCCTGTCCTCCCTAATGGGATTTATGGCGTGACAGGTAGGGTTAAGTTATTCCTGGGTAGAGATCAAGAAAGGTGCCCCATTCGTCCGTTCAAAAGATTATTGAGAATCCGAGTCATCAATTGTAGAGGGAACAACAAGATAAGCCTTGAGTATACTGGCTTTAAAATGGAATACAAAGATCAGTTGAACTATGAAGTGAGTGGTACTTCCTTTAACATTCAAGTGTCTACATTATGCTAACGTTCAGAGGATGTAATCGGTGCTTATGATCTCAAGATTTTTGGACATATTTCATAGGTAAGTTTCTATAGATAAAACATAAGGTAAGTTACGATACTTATTATAGTGTTCAATCGAAATGCAACTCCAATTAGAGCCTCATTAATATTTGTTTATATATTACTTTGTCAGGATGCTCTATGAAGCTATTATATGCATTGTAGTTCGCAACACGTTTTGGATAGGCCTTTTTACAGAAGAGACATTGACAAAATTTTTAAAAGATAGTGGAGTTAGAATCTTTTTGATCTGTAACCTTCATTTGAGGATGAATGACCACAAGAGCTGGGGAGGGGGAGATAATGTAATACCCCATCACGTGAACTACGTATGAACTTGAATAAGTGGATAAAATTACTCAAACTTGAAGATTTGGAATGTATTTGATCTTATGAGAACTTAAGTATAGACCTTAGTAAAATTTTTAATTGAGTTAGTATGTTAAGTAAGTATAAGTCAAAATCTATAAAGAGTTACGTGGTGCACTCTATACCAAATTGGGGATTCTCCATTTTACCTTCAATAATTTGATATTTAAGATTTTTTGAGGAGTTATAATAGTGATTTGAATATGTAACTTTTGGAAATAATAAACAAATTATGAAAAAGGGTGATTTTATGGGGTCTTTTGAGTAAGATGCAATTTTCTTAAGACTAGTATTGTTTTAACGTGCATACATATATATATACATGTGTGTGTGTGTTAATAAATAAGAGATAGAGAGGTTTTGGTTGCTGTCAATAGTAAAAGAAAAAGGAATATTAGGTGATATCTATTAAGTTATTGTTTGTTTTGGTTAAGTGGGGTGTCACGTCCTAACTAATCAGATCATGCGAGAACCTACTCTAATCTACATAGATAGGAGAACCTTACCACCCATTTCAAAATACATGCGGAAGTCAATTAAAGAACATAAGAATACCTCATTTATTACAATCAATTTGTTAAACTTAAAAACAACTAAACTTTTCTCCTGGAACTAGTCTAAATATGTACAAGAGTTACTAAGAAGAGATAGAAATCATACACATGACCCAACTTCTACCGTGGTGACAATAACAGAAGTTGCTGGAGATCTTTATTGTCAAGAATGAAACAGATCTCTACCATGTCAAGAATGAAACACCTACTAATCCTGCAACTAGAGTATAGCCCAATAAGAGTATAGAAAGAGTAGTATCAGTACAAACAACACTTATTGGTAGGCATCATCGACCGAACCAAATTAAATCACATAAACATCACAAGAATATCCAAAAAAACACACACACATCTTGAGAGTTATTTAGCTAGAGGTCTTTCATTATAATAATCCCTTAACACCTTTGGATTTTACTAGCCTTATCATATTAAACCCTAATCACCATTTATCCACAACACCATTAAGTCAGACTATATTTCATAATTAACTATGAACTCTAGATACTCTACCCCAAGGTTTCTTACTCTTAGCTATTTGCTATTTAGGATCCTTATATATACTTAACCTTGTCCCACAATTCAGATATTCATTAATACCCTAGTATCTCTAGATTTATTTAAGCCTATAAGAATTAAATAATAAGACGACAACACCGTGCCTTCCCGCCTTAATCGCAATAACCAATAGACCACCAACCATAAACGTACCACAAGTACAAACATTAACACCTACTAGGTAGCCTTACCTTAAGTTCACAACACCTAAGCTTATTCATCAATATCAAAGGGTTCAGTCAATATAAGTCAATAGGGACAGTATGTCAGATTAAGGCCATGACTAACAACAAGACTCTAAGCCAACAACCTTGACTTAATCAAGTGTATCAACCATTTCTCAGTTACACAAGTATTAAGAGAACTTAGAGTTACACCCAAAACTTGTAATTAAGTCCTGACCACTCAAGGATCCATACAAATCAACAACAGTGACAATAATCATGATTCGATTTATAACAAGAAACCAATTATAACATGTCAACAAGTAAGCGAAGTTAACTCAAGAAACCCATATAACAAGTCAACATAAAATTTCTCAATTCTCTCAAGGAACCAATATAACACAATAAATGGCAAATAACCAATAACCCAGTTCACACAAGGAACCCATGTAATAAGTCAACATATATTTTTTGGTTCTCTTATGGAACCAATACAACACAATGGAATGATAAGTAACAAATAACCCGATTCACTTAAGAATCAATATAACAAGTCAATATATAGTTTCTTAATTCTCCCAAGGAACCAATACAACACAATAAATAATAAGCAAATAACCCATTTTACTCAAGGAACCAATGCAATAAGTAAGCACATAATTTCAGTTCACTCAAGAACCGCCACACTCACTTGTACCTTATACATACATTCTAAGGGTCTTATGATCATCCACTAGCCATGACCTATAGGGGAAGATCTCTTGTCTATGCACCAAAAATCCCAAAAATCTAGTGTCCACCAACCTTATCAACCAATCCCGTGGAGATGTCCAAATACCGATACATCCCACAATAATAAACATAAATCTTATGAAGATGTTCAAATACCGATACATTTCGTAATAACATCTTAACAGTCACAACCACAATGATAACATAAATAATACTTGTAAAAACCAATAAGTTTTCATATAAGTTCATTGAATGCGATTAACACTTAGGATATCAATTAGTCATTCACTTTACTTGAACATGTATTGTAACAAGCGATATAAAAGAATAGTTACTATGTAAACATAGAATAAATTAAGTTTTATCTATATTAAACCATCACCTAGGGTTCTACACATATGAACTATGCCATAATACACCCCATCCATTCATCTTAACATTAACACCTTACCAATTTCCTATTCCTCTCTTTACCACCATGGATTTTTGAAAATCCGCAACACTAACCACATCTAATTTAGGCATTTAATAGGTTTAACATAATTTTTGACACTAGTTAATGAAGACTCTTTAGAGGAAGAAGATGAAGACAAATATACTACTGAGAATCCTGGTCTTCAAGAATATGAAAATCTTGAAGAAAAATATATATTGCTTTATTTATAATTTGCTTTAAATTTGTTCATCTTATGAATTATTGACTATGTAGTTCTCTATACTTTTAGTATTTAATTTTTAAATTAAAATATTTGCTAAGTCCTAGAAGTCTAAATTAATTGGGACAACTATATAAAATCTCTAAACACAAAAAAAGTATGAAAATATTATAAATAATCTGGAGGCTCATTACAATTTTGAAATACGACCTTAAATTAGTAGGGGATGATGTAACTAAAGTTTTGGAATATGAAGATTTGGGTCAGGTTGACATCATCTTACTATAGTGGGAATTTTCCTGATATAGAAACATCACCATAATGGTTGACATGTCTCTATAACAGGTGACAAGACCAGAATCTTAGGTGCGCTTTTAATATTTTCTTTTTTTTTTAATTGTAAAAAGGATAAGGTTTGCTCCAATACCACTGTAGGGTTATTTCTGAGCCTTGGATATATAACAGATGACCCATATAATGCAATAGATGAGTTATCTGTTGAAAGAACCCAAACTACTTTTTTCAACAAATGACCCATCTATTAAAAAAACCAGTAGCAAGATTTATCAATAATAGAAACAAAACTTTATCACATAAATACATTCATACATATATCAATAAGAACATCAACAATAATATCACTATTTATCAATACACCATATTTACCAATACAACAACACCAATAAGACCAATATTTTCCAAGACACCACCACCACCAACACAAATAAATCAACACCAACACACACCAATATTTACTAATATATCAACACCAACAACATCAACATTTACCAATATTTACAACTTTAACAACACAAACAAAATCAACAACACCAACATTCAACTCCAACGCCAGAAATAGAAATATATATATTTATCAACATTTACAAATACAACACCAATACACATACACCCAACAACACCAACACATAAATAACAAAAAATTGGAAAAAACACAACAAACACCAACAAATCAACAGTTGTTATATTTTGTCACTTACACCAACAAAATCAATAATTGTTACATTTGGTCACAACATATGTCTTCACAAAAAATTTAAAATTCAAGTTTTACTATTTTTACAACAAGGTTCAAGAATAAGAACTAGAATAACAAACAAAAAAAATCATAGAATAACAAACAAAACAAATTATATTTCATTTTGAAAAGATACCATATTGACATCAATTATATTAAGAGAAAAAATGCCATAAATTAGAATTTTCTTGAGTTCCCATTTTATTTTTAAGCAATAAATATTAAAATTATTAATCCATACTAGAAGAAAAGTTAAATTAAGTTTTTCTTTTTCTTCATAACTAAAAGACCCTAATTTTTTACTTGTGAAAGTCAATAAGGAACAATGAAGAACTCAAAGTTGTTGTCTCCAGAAGTTGTTAGAGAATGCAGTCATGTCGATATGTTATAGAGAAAATTGATAGTTAAAAGTCAAAAAGGGATGATGAACAACTCAAAACTATGATCACCCGAGGTTGAAGGTCGTTGGAGATTGAAGGTCGCATCGGTTGCCGATAGTTTGCAGTAGTTGTTGAGAGAAATTTGAGAGAGAGAGAGTTGAGATAGTGAGAGAGAGGGGGGAGTTTTGTTGTGTGTTGATTTGTATTATTAAAAAGATTAATAAGTTTTAAAAATATTAATTGATTTTCCAATTAACTTAATCAAGTTTTAACTTAAGCTTCGACCCTTTCCTTTGGTCAAAGTCACCAATACTCAATTCCAAACATAAAAGACACTTTCCCTTTGATTTTATCGAGTTTCAAAGCGACACCTAAAAATAACTCCAAATGAAGCAAAAGGAAAATTGAACTATTGGTGACAAAAAAGTTTTAAAATTAAGTGGGGGTGACTCAAGTCTTAATAATTGGGAGTAGGTGCCAATTATTAAAAGATGAGTTAAGAAAGTTTGAGATTTATGCACAAGGATTTTATTTTACACTTTGACCCAATATAATTCTAATATAACTAAAAATGAAGGGAAAAAATGTGTGTTTCTCTCTCCTCACTTTTATTATTATTTTTTATCTCTTCGCTTTTAATATTGTTCATTATTGCTGTTGTATTTTATATCATCTTATTATCAGCTCTTCTTGTTTATCATTACCATATTCTTCTTCTTATTAACCATTATTTTTGTTATTACCGCTACAACTACTACTGGACCAAACTTTTAGGTCAAATTTTATATGTATATCACTAGGCATTAATTCATAGGTGATTTTGGTAAGTAAAATTATGATTTTTAGTTGAATTTATTATCTTGGTATATCTGCTACTGCTGTTTTTTTAATAATGGATAGAATCTAAAGCTGAATCCAATAAATGAGTCATTTGTTGCAACAAGTGAGTCATATATTGCAACAAATGAGTCACCCATTGTAATATATTATTCATTTGTTAGATTCATGTTATAGGTTCTATAGTGATGTAACATGAATCCAATAGATGGGTTATCTGTTACAACAGGTGCATTATATATTGTAATAGATGACTCACTAGTCACAACAAAACCTGAAGCTGATTCCAATAGATAAGTCATCTATTGCAATAGGTGAGCCTATTACAGTAGATAACACATCTCTTGGATTTATGTTACATCACTATAGAACCTAAAGATAAATCCAATAGATGAGTCATATGTTGTAACAAATATCCAATTTATTATAACAGATGACTCACCTATGGGAATAAACTTCAAGTTCTATAGTACTGTAACATGAATCCCAATAGGTGAGTCATCTATTGCAATAGATGAATCACCTATTGTAACATATGACTCATCTATTGGAATCAATTTTAGGTTCTATAGTACTATAACATCAATCCTAACAGATAAAACATATATTGCAATAGATGAGTCATCTGTTATAATAGATGTCTTATCTGTTGGGATTCATGTTATAATACTATGACAAAACCTGAAGCTTAATCCAAAAGATATCTCATCTATTACAACTTTGATAATGATATTATAGTGTACATAATTTTTTTATTTTATCTATTATACTATCATTATTAATTTTACTATAATATCATTATCAACTCTATTAACAAATGTCTTTAGGTACCATTAATGGAAGAATCAATAACAATAGGGGTTGACTGTCATGGTGAATGGATCGGGAAGAACAATCAATATATTTGGCATTGGAAGGATGGTAAAATATTAGAGATGATAACGATGACAGTCTAAAAAGATGTTTTGTATGATGATTTTGTGTAAGACCCCATAAAACTTTGATGATTTTATTTTTGACCCTACCGCATATGTAATGTCAATTTTTGACTTGAATTATGTTTGCGGATGTTAAAAAGATAGTTTAAGAAAGTTTTAAAATTTTTAGAAGGGGTTCAGGGTCATTTTGGGACCTTGAGGTAGTGAGGGTCCACAATATTAGCGTACCACAGAGGTTAGCCTCTACAATATTGGTGTGGCACAGAAGCTACTCTCCGCGATAGAAGCATGCCACACTGCTTTTTAATTTTATCCAGTTTTTATTTTATTCACTTAGGTTGAGGGGCTTTTGGTTTTTTACCCCTTAGACGACCTTGTAATATAAAATAATCCCATTCCACTCAGTTTCAAAGATCAAATCATTCTTTTTCTCTCAAATTAGAAAACCCAAGAACATTCAAGGGTTTTACAGTGAATTCATCATCTGGGGTCTATACTTTGAATTGACTTTAATTTATTATGTATTTCAGTCCTGCATATTATTCCCTAAATTTAATTTTACATTTTGGCTTTTATTTACTCATTATCCATGTGGTATTGTAAGACCCCGCAAAATTCTGAGCTTAACTTAGTCCCTAAAAGCTTGCTAAGGGGTCCCAGACTTAGAAAACTCTAACTAAGTATTCAGACTTAGTATTATTTTAGCCTTCGTAAGCTGGATATGCTATTTCAAGACCTCTATGACCTTAAAATATCAATCTTTAGGTTGATTCATGATCAGGGATGTCAGTAGGTGTTCCCGAATGAGTTTTGGATTTTTTGGACCTCATTAGATCCACATTTGGGAATCCAAAATAGTGTATCGATGCGATCTCGGCGTGATGCATTAGCCATCACGTTGATTAATATTGTACTTGGATTCAAATAGTAATTTCCAGTGAATCGACTTGGACTCGATGCAGCGCGTTGGTCATTGCATTGATGCCAATAATGCGGTGCGTCGGCCTGCGCGTCGATGGTTCAACATTCAATCTTTTAAAACCACATCCAGAGAGGTAAATGGGTCTTTTCTACCTTATATCAGCTCCCAAAATATATCATTAAGCCATCCAAGAGGCAAAATATACTCATTCTCTCTAGAATTTATCAAGAACAAACCCTAGTTCATCACATTCAAGATCCAAGACTCAAGGGTTCCACTATTATTCTTTAAGAATTCACCAACTAAGGTATGTGAAGTGTTTATCCAAGAGTTCCTTCCACCCTTGGAGTCAAAGAAACTCTTTTAAACTTCAAGCAGTTTGAATTTATGACTTCCATGATTGGAATTAAAGTGTATTCATGATTATTGTTTGAATTTGATTTCTATTTCATGATTTATTATACGTTTCATGTGGAATTGGTTATTATTTGTGTGGATTCATATAAATCCATGTAAAACCCCTTGAAATTTGAAATTGGAAGTGAATTATGATGTTCTCTTACGATGTTCCTATATTATGCTCACCGAGTGCTTGATGAATTATTCATGTGAACTAATAAAGGAAAGAAATCATGTCATGCTAGCTTATGTGCATGTTATACCATGCAAGTGTTTGATAAAATGTCTCTATTGATACATTATAAACAAGTGTGCATTTTATGGTATGGAAGATCATGTGATGCTTTACTTTTCATGCTATCGAGTCCTGGGGGTATTAAGGTATTTAATACCCGAAAATTTAGCTGTTTACCTAGAGCCAGTGTCAGATACAGAATAATATCAGTCATGTCACAATCAGTAGTACTCTCAGTTAGTTACAGGACTCAGGAAAACGCAGTAGACTCTATATCAGTCTAGTCCAGTTCAGTATTTAGTTCAGACCTCAGTAAATTCAGTTAGTTACCAGAATTCAGTAGTGTTCTGTCAATCAACGGAACTCAGTAAACTCAATTCAGTTAAGTTAGACAGTATAATCAGTAACAGTCCAGTCAAGCCTAATATGAATTAGGAAATTATTTCAGTATCTATTCATATAGGAGTGGGATTCAGCACCGAGTTAACCCAGGGATAGGGGTATTCTTGCCAGCAAAGATTTTAACCCTTAGTAACAATCCCTGCATTACAGAACTATGTAGCCAACATAGGTTGAGGTATCTTTCTACTGATATTATGAGGGTTGATATATCTCATTCGAGTTTTCCTGCCAGTGAGGGTTGGCAAAAGAGCTTCCTATCAGAGTGGGTTAACTCACATCTTGTCTTTACTTATGGCATGGTATTAACACCCTTCCAATTGGGGTTACGGGTTGGACCCCAATCTATGTATAAAAGGGCATGTCGATTAGATGATTACCTCCCACAGTATCAGTTTCATAGTTAGTCTCAGAATAAAACTCAATTTTGTTCTACAGATTCAGGACTGTTAGACACAATCACTCAGCTTAGTACAAAATAGTCAGATACATTTATTTAGTTATTAGTAATTCAGTATTAGTATACTCAGATATCAATTAATCAGTATTCAGATTCAGCATTTAGTGTTATCACAATCTCAGTTATAGTTACATATTCATGCATGTACTCTCATCCAGTTATACTCATGTCATTCAGTCAGTATTGTTCATACATATGAACCCATGTATTTCAGCCTACCTCACTTAGCACACCAGTATATTTAAAGTACTGACACATACTTTTCTCTTGCGCTATGATGTTTGATATCATAGGTTCAGATGCACGGGCTCCCGGACACCCTTAGCAATTCAGATCTTCAGTAGTCAGAGTTAGTGGTGAGTTCTCATAGTTCGAGGACATGATTATTATTTTAGCATTTTAGTTTATTTTAGTAGTCAGGGTTTGTTGGGGACTTGTCCCATCAACTCTACATTTCAGACAGTTTAGAGGCTTTCTATACTAGTGTATTTCAAATAGATGTTTCAGTTTTGGTATTTTTATACCGTATTTAGTTTTATTTTAGTATTGAATCTTATGGCATGTTTTCTACCTAATTTCTGCATATTTCAGTATTATTATTATTCAGTTATTACAGAAGGCACCAGTCATGGGTTAGTTTGTGATTCTTTGGGATTATGAGCACTATATAGCGTTAGGGGTACAGACTCGAGGCGTTAAAAACTTGGTATCAAAGTCAGGTTCAACAGAGTCCTAGGAAGTCTGAAAGCCGCATCTAGTAGAGTCTTGTACATGGGTATATAGCGCGCCACACTTATGGACAGAAGGCTACGAGATGTTTTGGGAAATGTTTCCCTTCTTTCAGTATTTATGTCATGCGAGTGAGCATGAGCTCCAGTTAAACTCTCTATCTAATCTATGTTTCTCTTCTATTTACAGAATATGCCTCCAAAGAGGAATAAGGGAAGAGGAACGGGAGACCATCTAGAACCCCAGCTCGCCCAGCCAGATCCTCTAGATGAATATGTCTCCCACGCTGAGTTCAGAGCATCTTTCACCACCCTAGCTCATTCTGTGGTGGCCTAGAATGAATGTCCAGCTGCTTTTCGGCCAACCCAGTGGCCAATGCTACTGCTGCTAGAATTTGTGATTTTACCCAAATGAACCCTCTATCTTTTACTGGGTCTAAGTCAGATGAGGACCCTCAGGAGTTTCTCGATCAGGTCCAGAAAGTTACTGATATTATGGGTGTGACTGCAGTTGAGAGCACTGAGTTATTCGTATATCAGTTACAGGATATGGCACACTTATGGTTTAAACAATGGAAAGTAGAGAGGGCCGCAGATACATGGCCCATAAAATTGAAGGAGTTTGCAGTTGCATTTCTGGATAGGTTCATTCTGCTAGAGTTGAGGGAAGTGAAGGTTTTAGAGTTTATAAACCTGAAGCAGGGCAATATGACAGTACAAGAGTATTCTCTCAAGTTTACTCAGTTAGCTAGATATGCCCCGTATGTAGTACAAGATAGTAGAGCGAAGATGAGTAAGTTTGTGTCAGGGGTGTCTAACAGTATGGTCAAAAGTGTAGAACTGTAATGTTGATTAAGGAGATAGACATATCCAGGCTCATGGTCCCTACTTAGCAGATGGAGGAGGCCAAGAATAAAGAGAGGGAGAGGGAGAATAAGAGAGTGAGAATAGGTAGTTTTAACTTCGCTCAGCCTAAGTCAGAGGGTGGGAATCGTTCTCAGTTTCAACTGAAATCCTCAGTTCCAGCTCTTTCCTCAGCTAGTGCTCTTGTGCCAAAATTTAGAGATAGAAACAGAGATAGGGCGTCAGTCCCTAAACTCCAGGGTAGTGTTAAAAGTTCCCAAACCAATCCCCTTTGTTAGAATGTGGTAGAAACCACCAGGGTATCTTTAGAGCTGGCAGTGATGTTTGTTTCGGATGTGGTAAGCCAAGCCAAAGGGTCAGACAATGTCCTCAGGTGGGTTCTTAGAGTCATCATAACTGTTCCCCAGCTCAGTCTGGTTGCCCGAATCAGCAGGGTTCTACATCCAGTGCCACTAGTGGAAAATGCCTAAACAGACTATGCTCTTCCGTCCCAACAAGATCAGGAAAGTTCTCCTGATGTGGTCACTGGTACGTTAGAAATTTTCCATTTACATGTCTAGGCTTTGCTAGATCCAGGAGCTTTTTTGTCCTTAATTACTCTATATATAGCAGTTGATTTTAGAGTCAGTCCTAAAATTCTAGCAGAACCTTTCTCAGTCTCTACCGCAGTGGGCAAACCCATCATAGCCAGGTGGGTATACAGGAACTGCCCAGTTATGATATCTCATAAAGTCACTTCAGCATACTTAGTCAAATTAGAGATGACCGATTTCAATGTCATTCTCAGTATGGATTGGCTTCATTCCTGCTATGCCTCAATCGACTGTAGAAACAAAATTGTCCAGTTTTAGTTTTTGAATGAACCCATCCTAGAGTAGAGGGGTAGCACTTCAGCACTTAAGAGTCTGCTTGTTTCTTACCTTCGGGAAAAAAAGATGATATCTAAGAGATGTGTTTACCATCTCGTTCGAGTCCAGGACTCTAGTTCAGAAACCGTTACTCTTGAATTAGTGTCAGTAGCATGTGAATTCCCAGAAGTGTTTCCCAAAGATCTTCATGGAGTTCTTCCCAAAAGGGAAATCATCTTCGGAATAAACCTTCTTCCAGATACTCAACCCATATCTATTCTGTCATATAAAATGGCACCTGCAAAACTCAGAGAATTAAAAGAACAATTGAAGGATCTCCTTGATAAGGGATTCATCAGACCCAGTGTATCCCCATGGGGCACACCAGTTTAATTCATGCATAAGAAATATGGTTCTGTTAGAATGTGTTTTGACTACCGTCATCTAAGAAAAGTCACGGTCAAGAACAAGTATCCACTTCCCAGAATCGATGATTTGTTTGACCAAATTAAGGGTGCCAGTTACTTATCCAAGATAGACCTCAGATCGGGCTATCATCAGCTTAGAGTTAGAGAATGTGATATCTCAAAAACAGCCTTCAGAACTCGGTATGGTCACTTTAAATTCTTAGTCATTTCCTTTAGTCTTACCAATGCCCTAGCAGCTTTCATGGACTTGATGAATCGTGTGTTTAAGCAGTACTTGGACATGTTCATCGTAGTCTTCATAGATTACATTCTTTTCTACTCTCGCAGTGAGCATGATCATGTAGACCATCTCAGAATAGTGTTACAAACTCTTAGAAACCATCAACTATTTACCAAATTCAGTAAGTGCGAATTTTTTCTGAGGTCAGTAGTTTTCCTTAGACATATCATTTTCGGAGATAGCATTAGAGTTGATCCCCTAAAGATTAAAACAGTGAGAAACTGGCCAAGACTTAACTCTTCATTAGATATCAGGAGTTTCTTGGTCTTGGCTAGATATTACCGATAGTTTGTTAAGGTATTTTTATCTATTGCATCCCCTATGTCCAGATTAACTCAGAAGCAAGTCAAATTCCTGTGGTCAGATTCTTATGAAAAGAGTTTTCAGGAGTTGAAGACTCGACTCACTACAGCTCCAGTTTTGACCCTACCAGATGGTTCAGTTTATGGTATATTGTGATGCCTCCAGAGTTGGTTTGGGGTGTGTTTTGATGCAGAGAGGTTAGGTCATAGCCTATGTCTCTAGACAGATTAATCCCCATGAAAAGAACTATCCTACCGATGTTCTTGAGTTAGCAACAGTAGTATTTGCCTTACAAATTTGGAGGAACTATTTGTATAGGGTGCACATTGATATGTTCACTGAGCATAAGAGCCTACAGTATGTGTTCTCTCAGAAAGATCTAAACCTCTATCTGAGAAGGTGGTTGGAGTTTTTGAAATATTATAACATGAGCATCTTGTATCATCTGGGTAAAGCCAATATTATGGCTGATTCTCTCAGTAGGATGTCTATGGGTAGTGTTGCTCATTTGGAGGATGGAAAGAAGAAGTTAGCTTAGGAAGTTCATTAACTTTCCCGACTAGGTGTTCGCTTAGTTGATTCATCATAAGGTAGTGTATGGGTGCAGAGTAGTTTAGAATCATCCCTAGTTTTTGAGGTGAAGAAAAAGTAGGATAGGGATCCCAGTCTAGTTAAGTTAAAGAAATCAGTCAGAGATCAGAAGGTAGAGGTTTTCTCCTAAGTGGGATATGGTGTGTTGCGCTATCAGGGTCGGCTATGTGTGCCAGGTGTAGAAGACTTGAGGTAGTGAATTCTTGCAGAGGCGCATGACGCGCGCTACTTTATTCATCCAGGGGCTACTAATATGTATCGTGATTTGCGGGAAATCTATTGGTGGAGTAGGATGAAGAGAGATATTACAGAGTTTGTGGCTAAGTGCTCAATATGTCAGCAGGTTAAAATTGAGCATCAGAAGCCTAGTGGGTCTATGTAGGAGTTCAATATTCCCACTTGGAAGTGCGAAGAAGTGAACTTGGACTTTGTGATGGGTTTTCCTCGTACTCGTCGTCAGTATGATTCAGTTTGGATCATTGTACATAGGATGACCAAATCAACTTATTTCTTTCTATTTTATACCTCTTATTCAGCTGAGGATTACACCAAACTCTATATCAGGGAGTTGGTCAGATTGCACGGTGTTTTGTTGTCCATTATCTCAATAGAGGTACCCAGTTCACCTTTCATTTCTGGAAGGCATTCCAAAAAGGTCTTGGTACCCAGGTTTACCTCAGTACAACCTTTCATCCTCAGACAGATGGTCAAGCAAAAAGGACCATTCAGACTTTAGAAAATATACTGCGAGCGTGTGCGATTGACTTTAAAGGTAGTTGGTATGACCACTTGCCTTTGATTGAATTCGCATATAACAACAACTATCATTCCAGCATTCAGGAGGCTCCGTTTGAGGTGCTTTATGGTAGGAGTTACAGTTCTCCTATTGGTTGGTTTGAAGTTGGTGAGGCCGCAGTGGTAGGGCCTGACTTGGTATTTGATACCTTAGAGAAAGTTCAGTTGATCAGGGAAAGGCTTAAGACAGCTCAGAGCTAACAGAAATCGTACGTAGATGTACGCAGAAAGGATCTCAAGTTTGAAATTAGTGATTTTATGTATTTGAAAATATCTCCCATGAAAAGAGTGAAGAGGTTTGGCAAGAAGGGGAAACTCAGTCCTCGATATATCGATCCTTACTGAATTCTCAGTCATTTCAGAAAGGTAGCTTACGAGCTTGAGTTGCCTTTAAACTTAGCTTCGGTGCACCCAGTGTTCCATGTTTTCTTGCTAAAGAAATGCATAGGTGACCCAACAATCGTAGTCCATATAGAGGGAATATATTAAGAATACCCTCTCTTATGAAGAGATCATAGTCGAAATCCTTGATTATCAGATTTACAGATTGAGGAGAAAAGAAGTCCCTCTAGTCAGAGTTCTTTAGCGAAATCAGTCCGTTGAGGGAGCTACTTGGGAAGTGGAAGCAGATATGCAAACCAAGTATCCTTACATCTTCTCCACAAAATCAGACTTAGCCCAAGGTAACAGTTTTTTCTTAAACTTTCTCAGTCTCATGTTCAGATATAGCTACCAACATGTCATACATTCACAAATTAGTTTAGTCATGTACCCATGTATCAGATATGCATGTTCAATATATAAACTCAGCTTATATGTAATCCCAGTTATGCATTCATGAATTATGTTCATCTATGTACGCATGCATCATATATGCATGTTCAGTATGATAATTCAGTATATCAGTAATCTTAGTCATGAAATCATGCTTCAGTTGTGCATGTCCAGTGTCTAAATCCAGTCTATCAGTATTCTCAGCTTAGTCAGTCTAATTCAAGGACGAATGTTCCCAATGGGGAGATATTATAAGACCCCATAAAATCCTAAGCTTAACTTAGTCCCGAAAAGCTTGCTAAGGGGTCCAAGACTTAGAAAATTCTAGATAAGTATTCAGACTTAGTATTATTTTTGCCTTCATAAGATGGCTATATTATTTCACGACCTTTATGACCTTAAAATATCAATCTTTAGGTTGATTCATGATCAGGGATATCAGTAGGTGGTCCCGGATGAAGTTTGGATTTTTAGGACCTTATTTGAACCACGTTTGGGAATCCAAAATAGTGTATTGACATGATCTTGGCATGGTACGTCGGCCATCGCATCGATCAATATTTTCCTTGGCTTCAAATGGTAATTTCTAGTGAACCGATGTGGACTCAACGTAGCGCGTTGGTCACCGCATAGATGCCAACGACATGGCGCGTCGGCTTGCAGGTGGATGGTTCAAATTTCAGTCTTTTAAACCTACGTCAGATTGGTAAATGAGTCTTTTTCCACCTTATATCATCCCCTAAAACATATTATTAAGCCTTCCAAAAGGTAAAATATACTCATTCTCTCTAGAGTTTATCAAGAACAAACCCTAGTTCATCACATTCAAGATCCAAGACTCAAGGGTTCCACCATTATTCTTCAAGAATTCACTAACTACGGTATGTGAAGTATACATCCAAGGGTTACTTCCACCCTTGGAGTCCAAGAAACTCTTTTAAACTTCAAGCAATTAGGATTTATGACTTCTATGATTGGAATTAAAGTGTATTCATTATTATTTTTTAAATTTGATTTTTATTTCATGATTTATTATACGTTTAATGTGGAATTGGTTATTATGTGTGTGGATTCATATGAATCCATGTTAAACCCCTTGAAATTTTAAATTTAAAAGTGAATTATGATGTCCTGTTATTATGTGCATATATTATGCTCACCAAGTGCTTGATGAATTGTTCATGTGAACTAATAAGGGAAAGAAATCATGTCATGCTAGCTTATGTGCAAGTTATACCATTCAAGTGTTTGATATAATGTATCTATAGATACATTATGAACAAGTGTGCATTTTATGCTATGCACGATCATATGATGCTTTACTTTTCATGCTATCGAGTCCTGGGGGTATTTAATACCCGACAATTTAGCTGTTTACCAAGAGCCAGTGTCAGATACAGAATATTCTCAGTCATGTCATGATTATTAGTACTCTCAGTCAGTTATAGAACTCAGAAAAACTCAGAAGACTCTATATCAGTCCAGTCCAGTTCAATATTCAATTCAGACCTCAGTAAATTTAGTCAGTTAACAAAATTTAGTAGTGTTCCATTAGTTAATAGAACTCAGTGAACTCAGTTTAGTTCAGTTAGACAATATAATCAGTAATAGTCCAGTCAAGCCTTGTATGAACTAGAAAATTATTTCAGTGTCTATTCAGATGAGAGTAGGATTCAGCACCGAGTTAACCCAGGGATGGGGGCATTCCATTCAGCAGAGGGTTTGACCCTTAGTAGCAATCCCTGCATTATAGAACTACATAGATAGCATAGGTTGAGGTATCTTCCTACAATATATTATGAAGTTTGATACATCTTATTCGAGTTTTCCTGCCGGTGAGGGTTGACGAAAGAGCTTCCTATCAGAGAGGGTTAACTCACAACTTGTCTTTACCCGTGGTATAGTATTGATACCCTTCCAACTGAGGTTACGGGTTGGACCCCAATCTATGTAGAAAGAGGCATGTCGGTTAGATGATTACCTCCCACAATCTCAGTTTTAGATTCAGTCTCAGTATAGAACTTAGTTCAGTTCTACAGATTCAGGACTGTCAGACATAGTTACTCAGCTCAGTACAAAACTCAGTTTAGTTCTACAAAATCAGGACTGTCAGATTCAATCATTCGGTTATTAGTAATTCAGTATCAATATACTTAGATATAAGTTAATCAGTATTCAGACTCAGTATTCAGTGTTATCATGATCTCAGTTACAGTTATATATTCATGCATGTACTCTCATCCGATTATAGTCATGTCATTTAGTCAGTATTGTTCATGAATATGAACCCATGTATTTTAGCCTACCTCACTTAACATACCAGTACATTCAAAGTACTGATGCATACTTTTCTCTTGTGCTGTGGTGTTTTATATCATAGTTTCAGATGCACGGGCTCCCGAGCACCCTTAATAGTTCCGATCTTCAGCAGTTAGAGTTAGTGGTGAGTACTCATAGTTTGAGGACATGATTATTATTTCTGCATTTTAATTTATTTCAGTAGTTGGGGTTAGTTGGGGACATGTCCCATCAACTCCATATTTCAGATAGTTTATAGGCTTTTCAGACTAAAGTTTTTTCAGACTGATGATTCAGTTTTGGTATTGTTATACCGTATTCAATTTTTTAGTATTGAACCTTATGGAGTGTTTTCTACCTAATTTCTGCATATTTCAATATTATTATTATTATTATTATTCAGTTATTACAGTAGGTACCATTCATGGGTTAGCTTGTGGTCCTTTGAGATTATGAGCATCGTGTAGCATCTGGGGTATAGACTCGGGGCATTATATTCTAATTGATGGGTTTGAAATTGGGTTGAGGGGTTTTGATTTCTATCACTTGAATTACTTTTCCCATAATTAAATTGATAATTTATGTTTTAAATTTATGGTTTTTGGACTGCATAGGTGTATTATTGTGGAAATTAGAATGGGGAACATAGTTTCCCCATATTGATGACTTTTTGTCTTGGTAATGTCATCAACCCCAACCCACTTTGTGAATTTAGTTTTTGAACATGGATAATTTCATAATTCAACTTATTTATGAACCCATTGTATTGCATTAATGTATAGTTAGTTAAAATCGATTTGAAAGGCCCTTGGTGTCCATGATTTGGATTTTAAATGTAACTTGGGAGTCAAACGGATACATGAATAGGTTTGGCATGATTATATGAGCTAGAAAGCACAATTAGTATGATGTTACCAAGTAGTAAATGCATTTATATAAGACTCTTGGGTTAATGATTGGGTTTATGTGAAAATTATTTTAAATTGGGATTAAAGGGAATTATGTAGCTTACTGTGAAGGTGTAGTTTCAAGGGGAAAAACACTAGAAACCATATTTTCCAATGTAGATGTCTATATGACTCTGTTCTTGGTTCACTCGTTATATTTTGGAATCGCTAGAGCCTTGGTGTCTTTAACCCTTCCATCGGATTCCTTGGTTCTTAAGGCTTACACGTACTGGGGCCCTTTTCCTAGTAGAGTTGAACCCATACAACCCGTAGGTGACATTAGGATGGAGTGAGCTGCATAGTTCTGGGTAATAGTTTAAACTCTCATGTTCATGACCCTTGTCCCTATCCCGACATCCTATGTATGTATATAATTATTGTGCATATGGTTTTGACTAGGTTTTAATATTGACATTATTTAATCACTTTCCTTAAGTTACATGCCATTACTTATCCCACTGAATATCCCTGGACGCTATATCATTTCATGATGTAGGGTCTGAAGGGTTTTTTGTTGCTCTTGTGTACCATTAGGTGACTCGATATTCCTGTGGACCTGATGTGAAGTGGTGAGCCTCCATCTTTTGAAAGGCCCAGTCATTTCATCTATTAAATTTATGTAATAGTATAATTTTTGGATTTTCTTTTGGTCATGGTCGGAGGCATGTCCCGACCTATTTGGCATTTTCGATTTTAGAGGCTCTTGTGGACAAGTGTGGGTTGGTTGTTGTTTTGAATCTTAGTTTTCATTTGAGTTATCTATTCATCTTATCATTATGATTGGTTGGCTTTTGGTTTATTCATTTATTGTGTTTTGGTTGTTAGGCTAAGGCGATGGTTTCCTACTCATGGTCACTGCTAAAAAAATTGTGTTTAGCGATGAAATTTATTGATAGACCAATTTCTGTCACTATATAGCAACAAATTAGCAACGGAAAAGTAAATTTGGTCGCGTGCATAACAATTCAGTTTTTATGTATGCTATTAGCAACAAATCAATGGCAGAACTGTGATTTCATCTCTAAATAATTGCGGGAAAAATTGGCGCCTAAATGTAGTGACAGATTAGCAACAAAATATTGGTCGCTATGTTAATTATTTCATAGCAACGGATTTAGAAATGAAATATTCGTCGGTATGCTTCAGATTTTTTTAAAAATTTTATTTTATTTAGTGACCAACTTTTTCGTCGTAAATATTCATTTTACCTTTTTTAATTAATCATTAAGTGTAGAAAGTGCGGGGGGGAGGGGGGAGGGGATTCTAGGGTTTCAATTCATTTCATGCCTCCTCTCCCTTTCTTCTCTTTCTCCATCATGAACCATGTTTATGATTTGAAGGCCTTTTTGCCCAATTTGTATGCCTTTTTTCCCCGATTTGTATGCCTTTTTGCACGAATTGAAGACATTTCTACATATATTAAAGGTCTAGCTTACACTGGTTTGTCGAATTGAAGCATTGAAGGTATTTTCTTCCACTGTACACTCTATCCAAATTTAAATTTGTGTTTTCTTTAATTTTTTGAGTCAGTTTTGAATTATTGTTCACTCTCTATTCAAATTAAAGCTTGAATTAGTTTTTACTTATTAATTTTTTCTAGAAACAATTTGGTTTTGTATGTTTGTCCGTGATTTTACTTTACAATGGGTGAATATTTTGATTTTCCTTTACTTTACATAGTTTTGGATGCATGCAATCGGTTGGGGTTAGGGTTCCTGGAAGCATTTAGGGTTAGAGTTTATTTGGGGCTCGGATAGTTGACTATTTGGGGCTAGGGTTTAATTTTTCCTCAAATGTCCATCTATTTTGTTTTCCAGGAAAGTAACTATTTTCGTGAAAGGTTTTTAAATCCTTTTTCAATATGGGGAAATACAAATAGAGAATAACAATGATAACAAAAATTCTGTCATAAGAGCATTCATATAGAGACTTCTTATGGAAGGATACAAAGATATTAACTTATCTATTAATTCGTTTCAAAGAAAATGTGAAAGATGTAAAAATAATTTTGACACTTAGCTTAGTGATGAATCTGAACCTACGCTAGGACAGTGAGAAACTCTCCATCTATATAGTAACTCGTCTTCACAAGTAAAAATAATGCTTTTGCTGGGTACCCGTTGATTAAAAATCAGCCATACTTCTTAATGTTAACTATTTCAGTGCAGGCGGTCTATACCGATATAGTAGCAAATACTTATCCTTATCAAAAATGATATCAAGCGACAAAGGACTGGAAGTCCTAAACAGTTATGTCTAGACTTTTATTTTTTCGTTTAAGTTATGCTGTTGCATTCTGGGTAGCTACCTCTAGAAATATGTGTTTGCAGAATTGAGATTGATGTATTGCTCTTGTTATCTGGTTACATGTTGCATCTGTATGAGCCATATTTTTTATCTGGTGGGTGACTGAGGGGTACCTTTACATCTGTTGTGTGCCTTATTTTTTAATTTTTATTTTGCCCTTTGATGGATTGCTCTATCAGATGTATTTTTTTTGTTGATGGGTGGCTGTGTAAGGCTTGCAGGACTAAAGTCTAAACATTACACTACGTTTTTGTTTGGGTATAAACCAAAACATCATGGCTATTACTAAGGCAGGTCCTCTATAAAGCCTACCGGTCAGAAAGTCAGAATTTGTACTGTGAAAATGGATTTTGCTATTTTTGGGGTTTGGATTTGCTGTGTGAATCTTGGATTGATAAAGAGATTAGAACTTTTTTGTAGTTTTGGAGAACTAGTTGTGTAAGTGACATATTTTCAAATTTTTATTTGATAAACTTTTCTTCCAGGTGCCTTTTTACTGGAAATTCAAGTAGTGTAGTGGAAAAATAAGTGGAGTATTGTATACAATCAGGTGTGTTTTTAAACTTTCTTTCTACTTTTTCATTTTTCTTGCTATGCTTGTTGGCTTCTCGATTATGTATGTAACTTATTTTTGTTATTAAGCATATAACGATAAATTTGTTGTTAAAATAGAAGTATGTATCACTTTTATCTTATTTTTATTGTAAACTAGTTTTGTTTTGTACTTGGAGAGCATCACTTTGAATATTTTAGCAAAACTTTTGAACTGTCAATTGATCTACTTAATTATGCTTTCTTTTCTAACCAGTTCTTCATAGAGTCTAATTATAGATTATCGTATTTGTTAATATGAATTTCCAACAAGGTTAATTATTAAGACTAATTATTGTGTTTCTTATTAAGTTGGTTAATTATCACTAATTATCCTATTTTTATTTCAATATTAATAGGAACATGAATAATCTAGAGCGTGGTTGGATGTATGAGAGGTTAGATGGCTGAGGGCTTTATACTCTAGTTTTGTAATCAGTGTGGATGAATTTATTCAATTCGCATGTTCTCAACAAAATCGTATGAGTGGTGATAAAGTTAGATATTCATGTGCAAAATGTCAGAACTATAAATTCGTGGATGTCAAAACTGTTAAATGTCATCTTTATCTATCTGGATTTGTAGAGAACTATTTTATTTGGAAGAATCAAGGAGAAAGAGACGGTATACGTGGGACTTCTTATGGTAATGACTTGCATGGTGATGGTCAACCAGTATTTGTTGAGAATCCATACCGACAAATGATTTTGGATGCAGCTGGTCTCAACTTTTCTCAGGGTTCAAGTTGGTAATTTTATAGCAATATTAAACCGAGTCATCTTATCCTTTTGAACATTCAATGGAGGAATATCCTAATCACGTGTCTAAAATTTTTAATGATTTGCTAGATGTGCTGATGTAGAATTATATCCCAGTTCATCCTTCTCTCAACTTGAAGTTGTTTCTTAAATATTAAATATTACATTGGAGAACAATATATCGCAGAGAGGCTATAACCAGATGATGCAAAGTCTTAAAGAGGCTTTACCTGAAGATAATATAGTGCTTGATAGCTATTATCAGATGAAGAAGCTAGTGCATAGCTTGGGTTTGCCAGTTGAAAAGATTGATTGTTGTGAATCAGGATGTATGTTGTATTGGGGTGATGATGATGAATACCTTATATCTTGTAAATTTTGTAGCAAGCCAAGGTATAAGCGTTGTGTTGGCTCTCGTAAGAGGAAATTGGTCCGTTACAAGAAAATGTATTATTTTTCTTTGATTCTGAGATTGCAAAGATTATGCATCTTATGCTATAGCTGCCGACATGAGATGGTATCATGAGCATAAAAAAGAGGATATTGTGATGCATCACCCATCAGATTCCAAGGCTTGGAAGCATTCAATGAAACTCATCCCTTTTTTGTCGCTGAACAAAGAAATGTCAAGTTGGGGTTATGTACAGAAAGTTTTCAACAATTCACTCAGTCTAGAAGGAAATATTCTTCGTGTCCGGTGATTGTCACTCCATATAATTTACCTCCAGGAATGTACATGAAAGAGCCTTATATATTCTTAACAATTATTGTTCCAGGTCTGAGCAATCCCAAACATAAAATTGATGTTTATCTGCAACCTCTAATAAAGGAATTGACCTTGTTGTGGGAGACAAGTCTGGAAGCATTTGATATATCAGAAAGGCAAAACTTTCAATTAAGGGTAGCTTTGATGTGGACAATTAGTGACTTTTAAGCATATTCTATGTTATTGGGATGGAGTACTGCAGGTAAATTAGCATGTCCTTATTGTATAAAGGAAACACAATCCTTTAGATTACAGCATGGAAGAAAACAATTCTGGTTTGATTGCCAATGTTCCTTGACCAACATCACCCATTTAGGATAGATCGAAAGAACATTCTTAAAGGCCAAACTGTCGAAAGAACCCCACCAACATATAGAACAAAAGAGGAAATTTTGGACCAAATTTGTAATTTGGGGATAAGAAATGTAACAGAGTTAGATGCAGAACAAGTTAATAAAATAATATGTAAGACATGTGGTTGGAAAAAGTGAAGCATCTTTTGGGATTTGCCATACTGGAGTTCTAACATGATTCGACATAATCTTGATATGATGTATGTTGAGAAAAACTTCTTTGATTATGTATTTAATACTGTTCATAATTTTGATGACAAAACCAAAGATAATCCACAGTCACATCTAGATATAAAAAAGTATTATGATCGGCCTCAATTGGGAGAGGATAGTAATGGACAATATTCAAAAACTGTCTATACATTAGACAAACAAACAAGATCTATCTTGTTTAATTGGGTGAAAGACTTACAATTTTCAGATAGGTATGTTTCAAATTTGGGTAGGTTTCCAGAAAAAAATGTGAAGAGGTTATTTGGTATGAAGAGTCACGATTGTCATGTGTTCATGCAATGACTAATGCCTATTGATTTTCGTAAACTATTTCCTAGTAATGTGTGGCAGACACTTACAAAATTGAGCTTATTTTATAAAGATCTTACTTTACCACTCTACGAGTGGATGATATGGTGCAATTAGAGACAGATATTCCATAAATTTTGTGCAAGTTAGAACGTATATTTCCTCCTGGGTTCTTTGACTCAATGAAACATCTTCTTGTGCACCTTTCATATGAAGAAAGGATTGCTAGACCTGTGTAATATCGATGGATGTATCCTTTTGAAAGGTAAATGTGAAACTCTATGTCAAACTTGTGACGAATAATTAATACATAACCTTTAAAACGTAATGTTCCATCTTTTTCTGTATATAGGTATTTGGGAACTCTTAAAAGGATGATTGGGAATAAAGCTAGTGTTGAGAAGCGTATTTGTTGATGGAGTCAACACAATTATTTTCTCATTATTTTGAACCTCATGTCATGTCACGAAATCATAATGTGGATCGTAATGGAGATGGTGGTGTTGTGGAAGATCTTAAAGGAAATCTTTCAATATTCTCCCATCCAGGTCGACTTTGGGGAGAAGCAAAAAAAAGAGATTTAACCTTAGATGAAATCAAGGTAGCCCAAATTTATATTTTACTAAATTATGAGGAGGTTGAGCCATTTGTGAGGTAACCAAATCCTCTTAATAATAATAAAATCAATTCTTATATTGTGACTTCTCTTATTTAAATTATTTTGTTGCAATGAAGTATGTACCTGCAACATTTGGAAGAAAAATTTCCGAATCTCTCTCAAAGTGAAATAGACGAGAGCCTTGAAGAAAATTTCACTATATGGTTCAAGGAATATGTAAGATTTAAATAAATATTAACTTTCATAAAATGATGTACTTAAATTGGCTTCTCAAATTTAACTAAATCTTTGAATTTTTTTTAAATAGGCTCAGTGCAATTCCATTGAAATGGAATACTTGCTTAGTCTTGCTTGTGGACCATTAATAGGAGCTACATGCCATTTAGTTTATTTTGTTAACGGATATAAATTTCATACAGAATGTCATGGTAGCGTGAGATTAATAATGAATAGTAGAGTTTGTATCTCGGATCCAAATTTTGGTGATTATTATGGGCGAAAAAAAGTGATTATACAAGTGGAATACTGCGAAGCACCTTTAAAACAAACTGTGTTATTCAAATGCAAATAGTTTGACCCAACAATGGATGTCAGTGTTAAGAAGCATAATCAATACAAATTGGTTGATATTAACCATCGTCGTCGGTATAAAAAGTATGTGCCTTTTATTTTTTTAATGCAAGAAACTAAGTATGTTATGTACCTTATCCAAGCAAGAAAAAGGACAAAGATGATTATTTAGCTGTATTCAAGGTCAAACCTCAAAATGTTATTAAATTACCAGTTGAGAAAGTGGTGACAACTTCAAAACTGAATGTTTGTTTTCAAGTTAAAGAAGTTGAAGTCCATGAGATAGATATGTATGTTTCTATTGATGAAGATATTCTATTTCATAATCCAAATAAGGGTGTACTTGAAATGAATGAACCTCTTAATGATGGTTTATTTGAAGAGCATCATGAAATACAAGACGGATCTATAGAAGAAGAATATGAAACTAAGGAAACTGAGGAGGATGATGAAGAGAAAGAGTTTGAAGAAGATATAGATAGTGACTAGAGCTTGTTAAAAATCTACTATTTTATCTTTGTTGTATTTTGATTTTAGTAGGAAGACCCAGATAGTGACAAGTGCTTGATGATAGCGACAAGTGCTTGATAATAATCTGCTATTTTATCTTTGTTGTATTTTGTTTTTAGTAATTTTTTCTCTAAAATATTATCATTTTCTTAGTTTTTGGTTTCTTTTTAATAATCTGTTAGTTTTTCATATCACATCATTTTAATTTGTTTTTTAATAGTAATGATCTAACGACAAGTTATTTTTTTTTATAGATATGACTCGAGGTGGATATCGTGCAGGCAAGTCCTCAGGTAGGAGTAAGACTGCTAATCATGCAAAAATTCCTTTTATTCTGACATTAATGATTGGACAGGATGATACAAGTTGCATTCCTAGCTGTATGCCAACTGATCAAACACTACTGCCTAATAGTACGCCATCAGTTCAAACATTGGGAGAAAGAAGTACCCCGGTCATTCTTGAGACATCTCCTATTTTACCTAACCAAAACAGCCCAACAGGCTAGAATATGAATGCTCAAAGCAACACAATAGTTGAGGTAACATCTAGTCAGAGAAATGTATCTGGTTAAGGTGATTCCAGTTGTAGCAATGGTCGGACCCTTATTTTTTTATATATTTAGGGAATGATGTCCTCAATGTTTTTGCTGTTTATTGGTCATTATTAGTTGATAATCAATGCCATGGTCAAAGTTTCTACTCCTAATTTTTTTAAGCTATACTCATGCATATTTCTGTTAAGTGTATAACTATTGAGACTGGTGTGGTTGATCTATCTTTTGTAGCTAAAGTAATTCCTTAGTGGAAGTACAAACAGAAAAATGTTAAGAGATATATACATAACATGTCAAAGTCATTCAATTTTGATTTACATGTTTTAGTCAAGATAAATTACCCAAATAGCTTTTGTGTTTACTGTTTTTGTACATAAATGTTGTGTAGTGTTATTGGTGTTGCATTTGATGTTGCACAGGTTGGAACCTTCTTCAAAATACTCCAATTCCATTACATTATCTTTCAAAAGTGAAGTTGATCCCAATGGGATCAACTGGAAAGGTGTCTCAAAAGATGTCAAAGATGGTTATTTTGGAGAATTCAAGGTATGTTTTTAAGATAATAATCGTTAATAATTGTTTGAGTTTGCATCTATCACTTAATTATATTACTTTAAACTGTATTTCAGAAGAATTTATATTGGGATGGTTCCGTTAGTGAAGCTGTGGTAAAGCAACAATGGTTGAAGAAGGTTGCATTATGCTATAAAAATTTCATTTCTGATATAAACAAATATAGAGCTACAGTTCAACCAGAATTTGTAAATGACCATGTATGAAAAAAGTAGATATAACTTTGGCAAACTGATGATTGTATTAAGAAGTTCGAGATAAATTCAAAGAACCATTGTGGTGATCGTGAAGTAGCTGCTAAGACTTGTAAGTATAAATTTTATGAACAGTTTTTCAAAATTGACATGCAAGTCATATAATTAAAATACTTAAGAATTGTGTTTTGATCATATTATTAGCTGGCACACTTTTCAAATTTAAATTTATATCTGATTATTAAGATAATGGTGATGGTTATTATATATTCATCAGGTGGTTGTCAGTGATGATTGTAATAATATGATGAGTATTGGTGATTGTTGATTATGTGTGGTTTACGTTGTTGGTCTATGATGGAGATTATTTATTTTTTTGGTGGTGATTAATAGTGATGGTGGAGATGATTAATTTTGTTAATATTAGCCTGTGGTTACGATAACCAATGGTTGAGGTTTCTAGATGGTTAACATAACTAGCTAGAGGTAAAGAACATAGTTTACATGCCAACTTATTAGTCTGTGATGCTGTGGTCTTCTTCTAAATACTTGGAAATTATTGATTAGTTTCCTATCATTTCCTTTCCATTTTAGTAGCTATGGTTGTGTCTAAATTGCATAGCAAGCAACTGGCCTTGCTGCTATTTTGTTTGGTTTGCTGCTATGCCTTTTTGGCTTCTCTATGCTTCTTTTTCTCTTTCTTTTGCTGTTGTATGTGATGCTCTGGTCTGCTGCTACAATTAAATTTGGGAGGGTAGATGAACAAGTGAAAAAGTAGTCATGGCTGCAAATAGAGCTGTCACTGCTGCTGCTATCATAGAACTCTTTGATTTGCTTCCTATTATAAAAAATTATAGATTAATTCCGTTATTTCATCAAGTAATCATGTCTGTTGGATATCATTAATGTATGTGATCATATATATGTGATGTGTAGTGTGAAATTAATGAGTGAACATAGTTGAATTTTTTTGTTTCTGGAAAAGTTTGTAAGAAACTTGAGCACATAGTAATTGTTGCATTAATTTATCTGATCAAATAGGTAAGATTTGTCTTTTTTTGATAACATGTACAGTACTTTTATATTTTGATAAATGACCAGTAAGATTATCTTTGTTAGAGTATCCCGTATTGGCCTGGTCTAGTTAAGTGAATGTACAGTGTGTCTTTATTTAAAGTATCCCATATTGGTTAAGTGAATGTACAATGTGATAGCGTGTCTTTATTTTGATCAAGGAGCTACCACTGTTGCTATAATTAAACTTGGGAGGATAGATAAACAAGTGAAAAAGCAGTCATGGCTGCAAATATGGCCACCCCGACTTGCAAATGCAGCTGGTGGTTGAGTGTAACTGCTTTCATGTTTTTTACTTAACCATAATTGTAACTTTTATATAATGAATGAATGTCCTGCACCATATATATATCAATGAGAATCAACACTTTTTCTCCCTTGTCGCCCTTTCTTAAAGAAAAGCTGGAAATTGTTGATTAGTTTCCTACCATTACTTTGCTATTTTAGTAGCTATGGTTGTATCTAAATTGCGCTGCTATTTTTTTTGGTTTTCTGTGATGTCCTTTTGGTTGCTGCTATGCTACTTTTTTCTTTTTCTTTTGTTGTTGTATGTCAAGCAGTTGCTATATTTCTTGCAAGTAGCTGGCCTTGCTGCTATATTCCCTGCAAGCAGCTGCCTTGCTTCTATATTTTCTTTGTTTGCTGCTATGCCAAGAAGTTTTATGACTCTATATTCTTTTGGTTTTCTTCTATGTATATTGGTCTAATTCTAAATACCTATAAATTCTGTATAGGCTTTTAAAATAGGTCGGGATCCAACTCCAAGTGAGTTATATTTTCACATCCATACACATAATCATGATGGAAAATCTTTTATTGGTGACGTTCCCAACTTCTACATGTAAGTCCATAATTTACATCTAATGATATGATACTATTCTCTTATTTTTCTTTTTATTGATATGAACTTGAGTCTATTTTAATAACTCTACTTGTTACAAAAAAAGTATGAAGAAATTATACGGGAAAAATTACAGTGTGAATCTGAAAAACGGATTATTTGGTCTTGGGAATGAAGCTGAAAGTTACTTTGGGAAAAAACTTTATGCCTGTAATTCCTCCATATCATCAGTACCACTTTCGGTTTCTTTACCGATAAGAAATTTGGAGGAGTTTGTGAAGCAATTAATTCCAACACTTACTACTCATTTTATTTTGGTAGTTATTGAGCGTATTGGTGGTATTAGGATAAAAGAAGGGGCCGTGCTTGATCCTCCTCCTACTAATGATGATGATGGTGACGTTGATTTCTAGTTTCATAGTATTCGTAGTCCTTGATCGTTGCATTAATTTTTGATTGTATGGAAGTACAAACATTTATGAAGTAACAAATACTAATTTTGATGGATGTTGGTTTGACATTTTTTTATTTTTGACAAAGTACTTGAAATTGTAGGTGTTTGGACACAATTATTGTGCATTTTGCTATCTATATGAATGTTGGTTATTTTAATCAATCTATAATTTACGTGTTTTAATTATTTTCTTATAAAATTATTAGCGACAAAAAATTTGTGATTAACATTTGTCGTTGCTACTGAAAAACTTTAGGGATGGATAAATTTAGTTGCTAAAGACGGTTGCTATTAGCGATAAAAAATTAGTGACTAAATTTTATCGTTGCTACTGAAAAACCTTAGCGATGGATAAATTTGATCGCTAAAGATGGCTACTCAGTCAACCAAACTATGTTGCAACTGATCAACAACAAAATATTTAGTCGTAAATTTTTGCCACGGCAAAAATGAATTTTGGGAATAACAACGGTATAGCAACGGAATATTCCATCGGTAACACCAACAACCGAAATATTTTGTCACTAAGGGGTCACAAATTTTGCGACAAAAATCAATATTTCATCGCTATGAGGCTATAAACGAGCAATATAGAGACAAAAGTTAATTAGTATCTATTCCATCGCTATTGCTCTTTAGCGATGGATTTTCATATGATAGCAACAAAAATTGCGTGTCGCTAAATACTCTTTTTTTGTAGTCGGTGGGCTTGAGGTATCCATTACGATTAGGCCCTGGTTTGGGTCATGACATTTTATGGACTTAATCATCAGCTATTATGGACTAAATTATCAACCAAAAGATCTTGTCATCAGTTACATGCATAACACTTTTGAAAATCAGAGGGTCTTACCTTTTAAGATAAGCCATTAGGTTCGTTTGCGTACTTATTTGAGTGATACAACTAGGATGGTTTTAAGGGTGTACGTGGTTGAGAATCCAATAGAGAATGATAATTAGAGTGTAGAACAAGAACAACAAGATATGCTTGATGATAAATAGGATGATCTAGACATGAATATTCTAGATGATGATGAGAGTAAAGATGAAGTGAAGGTGAATGAGGATCAAACACCTACGCCCATTGTTGTGAACAATACAGTGGGCAGTTCTAAATCAACACAGTCGAACAATCTTCAAGATAATGAAATTTGTTTTTAAAAGGGAATGCCATTCAATAACAAGGAAGAACTAGTTAATTCATTGAATATTGCTTGCTTGGAAAAAGATTTTAGACTAAAGAAGGTGATTAATTCTATTGTTTTAGATGTGCTCATCTAGAGTGCAAGTGGTGGTTGAGGGATATGAAGTTCTTAATTCTGACAAATTCATCATTAGAACTTATGAAAAGTATCACACATGTGATTTGGAGCATATTAAGATCCATAATACTCATGCCACAATAAAGGTTATCGGTAAATACTTTAAAAATAAATTCCCCAATGGAAAAAGCCCTTCTACAAAAGATATGAACTATCAAATTTGTACAAAATTGGGTTGTAAGGTAAGTTATTGGAAAAATTATAAGGGAATGGAGATTACAAAGTCTGGTTAGAGGAACACATGAGCATGAGTATGCAGTGCATGATGCCTACCTTTACATGCTTGAGTCCATAAATCTCAGAAGGAAGACGGTATTGCAGGTTGATGAAAATAGAAGGTTCAAGTAATTCTTTATAGCCTATGGTGCTTAGATTCTTGGTTATCAACAATTGAGAAAAGTCATAGTATAACACCTCGGGTTTTTGACCCTTGCAAAATTTCTTAGGGTTTGGACTTTCTGCGTAAGGTATAACTCAAGGGTACTAATCATACCCTTGTATGAGGTTTGGAGATGGATTACTCATATATTGGGAAGTAGGTTTGGCTTGGTTACTGTCCAAGATACGAATCAATATCCTACTAGTTGTATGGTTGGATACGAGGTGTATGATGACAAGTCATATGATGCTTGTCAGTTGGTCTTATAGAAACTATCCAAGATATGGTTTAAGGTACCATTCTTACCCTAAGGTACTTGTTGGTGTAATTCCCCTTAATATTCTAAGGTCGATTCAGCTCTTAGTTGCATGCTTAAGGGGTTAAAGGCTTGAAAATTTTACTAAGTCTAGATGAATTAGCAATTTTCAAGACTCCTAAACTTTACGATTTTTTTTTTGGTCTTCCTGACCCTAAAATGTTTTCTATTGATTTAGTTCCTATTTAGGGAGGTTGGGACTTTCAGATGAGGTTTGGGATGTGTTTGGATGGATAAAATATTGAAGCCTCGCATTAGCCCCGCGGCATGAGGGTGGCTCCACAGGCGAGGGTGTTCACAGAGCGGTGGCCGCTTGAACCAAGAAAGGGTCATGGGATGATAGATACTTGAAACAAGGGTCGCGGTGCACTAAGGGTGTCCCGCTCAGCTTCTTAATTTAAGTGCTCAAGGGGCATTTGAGTCATTTTCCCTCAACCCATTTCATCCTTAAAATGATTTGGGACTTCCAAAAGGGAATTATTTGTCCTTTTTACTCCAAATTACTCTCAAGAAACCCTCTTCTTTCCCTAAGAAGAAAATCCAAATTCTTTCTCAAGAAATCAAGAGTTCAAGCTTCTAAGTTTAAGAAACTCTCAAGAAACTAGCTATTAAGGTATGTGGGGTGTTCATCCATGGGTCCCTTTCACCCATAGAGCCCAAAAACCTCTTCTTTGATTAAAATATGGGTTCTTGCTTTATTATGAATTTGCATATGTTCATGATTAGTTTAATTCATGTTTTTTCATAGTAGTTTGACTTAGTTCATGTGCTAGTATGATTCCATGGAAAGTTAGGTTATCTCATGTTTTAAGTTTTGATTTCCCATGTCGTATTTAATCAAATTTCCTATCATAATATCAAATTGTGAATTTAGCCATGACATCATGTTGCTTTCTCACGTTTTAAGATTCTCATGTTCAAGTTCATGATTCACACATGTTTGATGAAATGCCAATGTTTTGGGTCTTTGAACCATGATTCCATACTATAGTTTTAAAACTTCATTAACGTATTTTATGGTCATTCAGTGCTGGCGGGTTACGAACAGTCGATACCTATTTGTTATAAATATTTTATATTTTCAAGCAATGATTTAGTTAAACCATGGATATTATTATCTTACTCTGTCGATATAATCATGATGAGCACCATCAGAAATAATGTTCAGTTAACTTAGTCCAGTTTAGTTGGGAGTAGGATTTAGCACTGAGTGAAGGCAAGGATGTAGGCTCCCCATCATTTAGGCAGAGTCATCAGTAGAAGTCCCTAAGTTCCATAACTACATAGCCAGTGTAGGATATGAGGGGTCACCAGTCTGTTTAGGCTTGACACCCTGGACCTTCGGGACATAAGTTTAGTGGATCCACATAGTCAATGTTCGTACCGGTGGCATGGTTTAGTACCGGTTGCATGGTATTGACACCCTTCTAACCAGGGTTACAAGTTGGACCCCTAATTAGCTAATATTAGGGCATGTTGGTTACATGATACATCTCATAATTTTAGTCGGTATTTAGTATGTCTTAACTTAGGTTTGTTTGACAAAAGCATATAGATATTTAGTTACACAGAATTTAGTCTTTCAGAATTCATATTATCTTAGAAACATATTTATGCTTGGTCTTACATTCTCAGATATTACATATTCATGCATTCATACTCAGTTATCTCACACATTTCAGCCAGTCCTCATCTCATATACTAGTATATTAAAAGTACTGACCGCATACTTTTATTTTTTCTATGTTGTCTTATAACATAGGTTTGAATGCCCAGTTTCCCAATTGTTCTTAGACATCTCAGCATTACTCAACAGCAGTAGTGGAGAGCCCTCATCCATCAGGGAAATGATATATTTATCTCAGTTATTTTAGTATTTCCTTATGTTCAGTTAGTTAGAGTTATCTGGGGGTTTGTTCCATCAACTTCTCATGGTTTAAAGCCTTTCAGATAATCAGTTAGACAACCAATCATTTCTTTCAGTATTATCAGTTATTTCAGAAAGATAATTGGGTTTTTAGCATTATATTAGAAATTTCAGGCATATTTTTTACACTTATTTCAATATTCAGATTTACAGTACCTTATCAATTTGTCTTCTGCTCATTTATTTTATTATTATTTTAATCAGTGCTCGCAGTAGGTACTAGCTCATCGGTTAGCTTAAGGTCACTTATGGCCGTAAGCACCATTATTGCAACTAGGGGGTATTCTCGTGTCATGACAGTTGGGCTTGTGTTCTCGTATGTTGGTCAGTATAGGGGACCATAGTCAAGGGTTAGGTACAAGCTACGGTACTACTCGTACTCGAGGGTACGGGTTAGGGGGTTGGGTCGTACCCTTATAGGAGTTGATTTTTAGCTTTTAAGTGAGGGTAGTTCAGACATTTCCCACCCTAAAACCCTTATGTCCCCATATTATATAATCCTTAGTGGCCTTTCATAACACTTGTTAAAGGATCAAAACACTTCAAAATACTCTCTCAAACTCACTCTTGAAGATTGGAGGCTAGGGTTTCTATAAGTGTTCTTCAAAGGGCTCAAGGGTCAAGTTTCTCTCCGAAATCTTCTTGTATAAGGCATATACTCCTTCTCTCATTTTTAGTTCCAACTAAAGAAATGATTTAATGTGTTTTAAACATTAACTTATGAATCATAAATGGTGGTTTTAGAAACATATGTTGAGGGTTTTGATTTATATTGTTGAATGTTGGTTTAAATTATGTTTTCATATATTTTTGGTGATGGTTTGCACATGTGGGTAATTGTTGGTTGTCGTTTAACCAATGGGTCATGGGTAATCCTTATTTTGATGGTTTATGCTTGGGTTTTGGTGTTGGAAAATGTATGCCCTCAACATGTTTGATAAAATGCCTAAGAGAACATTTTTACTCTATTGTTGAGCTTTCATTGGAACTATTGAATGGTATGGTTTGGTAATGGAAACCTAAATGTATTGGTATGGTTTTGCATAGTTTAAATGGTTTGAATGGTATAAAGGTTTTGGAATGGTTTTAAATTGAATGAATGGTTTTGATTGGTTATATGCTAAAGCCTTGATGGCTATGAAATTGATTTGAATGAAAAACCTTGCGGGGTACCCGAGAATCCCCTAAGTGAATGAAATGATGGAATTTTTTTGAATGTTAAATATCTTATGGGGTACAAGGGAATCCCCTAAGAAAAGCTTAATGATGGAATACTTGTGGGGTCTACGGAAATCCCCCAAGTAAGCTTAATAATGATATACTTGGGGGGTACATGGGAATACCCCAAGTAAACTTAATAATGTAACCTATGGGGTACATGGAAATCCCCTAAGGTTGGCTAAGGATATAACTTGCAAGCTAGAGTCGGTATGGCGATACCACTTGTAATAGCCTTGATTAAAAATAAATGGAGGAATGGTTTGGTTGGATGGTAATGGTTTTAATTAGACAATAATGGCGGGGTGTGATAGCTAACCATGAAGGTGTGAGTCCAATGGATGGATACTAGAAACTCATGTTTGACGACATGAGGATTGCGCATGGAAACCTTATACTTAAGGGGTACATGGGAATCCCCTAACCCTTATATATATGTATCATAGAGAGAGAAGGGTACACAGGAATCCCCTACTCTTATGGTATCTCTGGTTCATGCAGCTACATGCATTGGGGCCTGTCCAAGGGGTGACACTGGATCCATATAGCCCGTGGGTAGTTTCAGGAAGGTTAAGCTATACATACCTAGGTTAATGGTTTTAAAGGAATGCTAAGACCGGTTCCCTCTCCCGACGTAGTTATATATATATATGTATGGTTTGTATTCATATGGTTGGTTTATTTGGTTTCCTAAGGGTTGGCATTATTTTATCCTTATCCTGAGTGCATACTAGCGTTCACCCGCTAACCCATCTTCGAGCGTTTGTATCCCCACATGATTTAAGAACAGATAATACTACTCCTCCTACTTATTGATCACATTCTAAGATGGTCGGTGTTGGATTGAAGTGGTGAGCTTCCATAGTTCGAAAGGCATCTATTCCACGTCATGGATTACTATATATACTTTTGTCTTTCATAGACTTTGGTTTTGGCTATGGTCGGGGGCATGTCCCAACTAGGTACTCTTTGATTTGGCTTAGAGGTTTTGTTTGGACAATTGTGTACTTGGGTATAGTTTGATTATGTTATCTATATATATATATATATACATATACATTGGATTATTATCATGGTTTTGGCTTATGGTTTGGGCTCGGTTAAACGGTTAGTTAATGTGTGGTTTGACTTGCTTGGGTGGTCATTGATCTTGGGCGTATTTATATGTCTAAGCACCATAATTTACCCATGTTTTGGCTAAGTTTTGAGGATAAAATATATAATTCTTTCACTTTTAGTCCATTTTCCTTTAAGTGAGCTGACCTATGTGATTAGCATGTTTTTCAGGTACTAATGATGAAGATTTCAGCACTTTGTGGACCTGTGGGCAGCAAAGGAAAACTTCACATAAGAGGGAAGGCAGCTTTTGGACTGAATGTGATGCATGGGAACTTTTTCCCAGGCAAACCCAGTATTTTTAAATACTTAAGGATGCAGTAGCAACTTATTAGACAAGGATGCTATTAAAAACCTTATTGCTGAATTTTTCAGCATCATGATCATTCGATTATTGACAATTCACATTGAGGATTTTGTACTAGTTTTGAGAACGGAAAACGGCTCACTTGAGCAACGAAGAAACAAAACACGTTTCATCTCCATAGCCGAGATTTCTCTAAGTTTTGGTATGATGAAGATGTCTACTTTGATTTTCGTTGTATTCATGAGTAGCTAAACTTATCTGTTAGGGTTATGGAAACCTTGTAAGATACTATCTATTACTATGAGTTTGTGAATTCTTGATGTGTTATGCTACTTATATCATTACTCTCTTCGTTTTGATTGAATTCTTATGGTTGCAAACATAGAGAATATGCCATTATAGCATTAACTTGTTTGAGAGAAAAGTTACATGTTTGGAAAAGAGAGTGTGACAAGGAAATAGGGTTTCCAACCTCTATTTACACGTTAATGCCTTAACCGGATTAACTTCTTGGAGAATTTATACCATTTGTTATACACTTTAGGCTCGAGAGAGCTAAAGCGAAATAAATCCTTGATGGTTGAGAAACACTTGGATTTAGAATTAGAATACGATTCTCTATAAGTGCATGCATGTCTAAATTTTGCGTTACTCATAGTTAATAGAGAAGTAGAACTTATAAGGTGGACATAACCCTAACTTATCAATCTCTGTGATTAAATCTTACTACGCAAATCGTTCCATCGTTACTTTGATAATATTAGTTCACGCCTAAACCAAACCCCCCTTTTGTCCTTGGAATTTTCGACCAACAGTCTACTAATAATTGCAACACTTAGTGACCAGAGTATTCCCTGTGGGATTCGACACCCAACCCAGTTGGGTTCTATATTTGACAACGACCACTTACACTTTTTAACGAGAGTTGTAATTTGGGTGTATCAAATTTTGGCGCCGTTACCGGGGAATACGGTTTTCAACTAAGTTTGTGATAGTTAATAGACCCTTTGGTCAAAGATTCTCGAATTTTACTTTTTGTTTGTTGTTTTTGTTTTGTTCAGGTTTATTGGAGTGCATGCTAAATACACAAAGTTTTGGTCAACCGTTATTACCTATAAATCCTAACCACATCTTATTGGCAGAATGGATGCGCAACGAAACCTTGAACGGATGGCTGCTCAACAAGAGCAGGAAAGATTAGCTGCATTGGCAGCTGCTCAAGTGCATCAACAGAATATTGATAACTCAGGTCGGGCAACAAATCTTGATGAAGAGGACCTGGGTGATGATGAGTTATTAAATCTAAGGCGTGCTGGTGAGGTGGTAGCACCTGTGAACAGGAGAGATCGTAAAGCTAGAATGAGACCTGAACGCCGAGCTGTGCAGGCCCCTTTCGATGATGATGATGACGATTTGGATGCGGCTGGTGCCACAGGGGATATTATTCCTCCACCCTTGGCACCCGGAGCCAAGTTCAATATTACCAACACCATGATCCAGCTATTATAACTCAAAGGGTTATTTGGTGGACTTGCAGGCGATGATCCGAATATGCATCTGATCAACTTTATCTCAACATACAAGTCGTTTGACAATCCAGGAGTTGGACAGAATGCAATTTAACTGCGCTTATTTCCATTGTCTCTATATGGAGAGGCAACTCTATGGTTGAACGGGCTGACTCCTGACTCTATTACTAATTGGAGGCAACTGAAAGACGCTTTCCTAGAAAGATTCTTTCCGCCATCCAAGAGAGCACAGTTACGAGATGAGATCAGCAATTTTCGACAGCTTCCAACTGAAGCTCTCCACGAAACATGGGAGAGTTTCAAGAAGAAGCTTATGCGGTGCCCAAATCATCGATGACCAACATCCACTTGATGGAAATATTATACAGGGCGTTGAACTTGGTGACTAAGCCAGTGGTTGATAATGCTGCAGGTGGGTCATTCATGGACCTTACTTTTATTGAGGCTGGTGATATGCTGGATCGTATGACAAAGCAGAGTAGAGCTTGGCATACCAGGGATTCTGAGGTAGCAAGCTCTACTGTATCTACTGGCATGACAGCAGAACAGAGGCGAAGAAAAGAGAAACGTGACCAAGATATGGCTCACATAAAAATGCAGATGGACCTTCTTACCAAGCATTTATTATCAGGGAAGACAGAAAAGGTCAAGGCTGTTGTATCACAGGGTAGAGATGAATCCGATTCTGAGGAGGAAGTGAATTATTTGAATAATCAGAGGGGTTTTTGAGGCAATGCCCAAGGAAACTAAGGTCGGAACTATTATGAAAAATCTGGATACAAGGACCGAGACCAAGGGAATTGGAAGAATAAGAATGACAGGAGCGGTTTGTATGTCCCTCCTGGAAATTGTGAAGCTGTTGCAACTAGTTCTAGGAAGATGTCCATGGAGGACATGATGTCCAAGCTTTTGAAAGGAGTGGAGGCAACCAACATGGGACTAGCTGAGGTAAAAAATGATTTTTCCTCAATAAATTAATTGGTTGACTTGCATTCCACTGCAATAAAATAGCTGGAACAACAAATGAGTCAACTATCAGCGGCATTCAATCAAAGAAAAGCTGGCACTTTACCTTGTGACACTGTGAAAAATCCACGAAATGATGGATCATGTATGGCTATTACTACTAAGGTGTTGGAAAATCCATCCAAAGGCAAGCAGGTGGTTGATAATACAGAAGAGAATGTTATTGAAGTAGATTGTGATGATTCTGTAGAAGCTGAAAATCAGAATGAGAACGTTCATGACACTACACCTAGATGTCACCAGCCTGAAAAGATTGATAATCGAAAGAAAAACCAAAAGGAAGTGGTGGAAAAGATTCTTCCAAATCCACCACCACCTTTTCCTCAGAGACTGAAGAAGAAGACTGATGACACCAGGTTTAGTAAATTCATGACCATGCTGAAACAGCTGACTATTAATGTACCTTTGGTGGAGGCACTGGAGAAAATGCCAGGGTACACCAAATTCATGAAGGACCTTTTGACAAAGAAAAGGGCAGCGAGCTATGAACTGGCAGATAATTTTCATCATTGCAGTGCAATTGCCACGAGGTCTTTAGTACAGAAAAAGGCATATCCGGGTGCTTTCACTATTCCTTGCATGGTTGGATCTTTAGATTTTGCTAAGGCATTGTGCGATTTGGGGGCTAGCATTAATTTGATGCCACTAGCCATTTATAGAAAGTTGGGGTTGGGGGATCCTACACCAACCAACATGCGGCTGGTAATGGCAGATAGGTTGGTAAAATGACCTGTTGGTATCTTACATGATGTATTAGTGAAGGTTTCTACCTTCATTTTTCCTGCAGACTTTGTTATTTTGGATTGCGAGGTGGATTTTGAGGTGCCCATAATCTTGGGTCGACCTTTCCTCACAACAGGAAGTGTGCTTATTGATTTACGAGCAAATGAGCTTTTATTTCGAATGAATGACGAAGTGGTATGTTTTGATGTAAGCAAATCAATGAAGCATCCCAAAGATATGAATGTGTTCTCTATAGCTGATGTTCATTATGAGGATGAGAAGGAATTATCTTTAGAGAAGCAGCTTACTGTTGAGCTATTGGCTGCTGTGCTTTTGAACTTTGAGCGTGAGGATGTTGAAGAGAATGAAGAAACTATCCGTGCTTTGACAGGAATGGGGTCGTATTCATATGACCCCAAGAAGCTGGACCTTGACCTTAAGAATCGACCCTCACCACCGGCGAAGTCACCAGATATCTTGATGAAGTTTGAGTAATCGAGATAACTATGTCGTGCCGCGACAATAAATCAAGCGCTACATGGGAGGCAACCCATCATTAGGAGTTTGTTTTGTTAGGATTTTGTTTTTGATAAATAAAAGTTCAAAAAGAAGAGTCGAGCCACGACCAAAACTAAGGCGCTCGGTGGGAGGCAACCCATCCTTCTAATCATTTTTGTTGTTTTTTATTAAGTGTAGGTGTAAGATATACAAAGGAGGAGATTAGTCCCAAATTTTGATTTGAAAGTGAGCCATGCTAAAGGTGATAAGTGAGGAATGATGGAGAAAAGGTTATAGGTTAGGCATTGCCTATGCCAATCTAGGCAACGGACAAGGCAATGCCTATGCCATTGCCTATGCTCACTGCCTCACATAGGAAATAGACAAGGCAAGGCCTATACCAATGTAGGCAATGCTATAGGCTCCGCCTATGCCATTGCCTATGCTCACTGCCTCACATAGGCAATGCCATAGGCACCGCCTATGCCAATCTAGGCGATAGGCAAGGCACCGCCTATGCCAATCTAGGCGATAGGCAAGACGCCTCCTATGTCTATCTAGGCATTGCTAAAGGCGCCGCCTATGCTAAGCATAGGCAAAGCATTAGGCGCCTCCTACTTATCCTTTTTTGCCTCCTAACCCGATTGTACATGGATCAAACCCGACCCATGTCTTAGCCATTAAGTAGATCCTCAACCTTAGAACACAATTTAGAGGAACCTCTCGATGATGACGTGCCGACTGACGATGATCACCGACTGCCAGACTCAGATGTGGAGGACAACTCTGATGATGACAACTCTGTTGATGATTCTGACGCAGGGGGTATGACCCCAGACATAGAAGAGGAGTCCGACTAATCAGATTTTCCTTATTTATTTCCACTGAGGACAGTGTGTCCCGTCTAAGTGTGGGGTGCGGGTATATGTCTGCTGTATTGTATTTCTTTTCCTATATTTATTCTTGTTTGTTTGAATTAGTAGTTAGTTAGTTAGTTGTAATTAGTTAGTAGATTTTAGATGTTGCATGAAATTGTTCTGATAGAAGGCATGGTATTATAGCATGAGTTTGTGCTAAATCAGTGCTATTGAGATGCTTAGGCTCTAAGTTATGATTCACTGTGTGATAAATTGTTGTGGTTTAATTCATTCACCTGTAGGGTCAAGAATCTATAATGCCCCCAATGAAGTTGACCATGTGCCTTGTGTGTGTGAGGTTATTGTATATTCTTTGTTGTGACTGATGCTAGAACTTGCCTGGTGTGTGTGTGAAGCGAAATAAAGAATGTGAGTTTAGGAAATGATTTAGGCATTTCTTTGGCAGCCTGAAATTGTTTACCTTTTTTTTTTTACCTACCTTTGTACATTGTCCTAGTGAACCCCCTTTGAGCCTTTAGCTATTTTCTTTGGCAGCCTCATATGTAGCCTATTCTTTTTTTTAAGACCACAATTTGATCCAAACTCCTAAGCGCTTTAAATTGTAGAATCATGTGGAAAAATAAGAGGAGAATGGTGAAAGTGATGCCTCAGGGTGTATTGGTACTTGAAAATGTTGTGAAATAGAGTGGCTATTATAGAGATGCTTGCTTAATATAAAAAAAAGACAAAAAAATTTAAATTAGAAAAACAAAAAGATAGTTGTGTTGATGATTGAATAACAAAATGGGTGAAAAGGGGTTGGTAGATGAAAGAGAGGTAAAGTGGTTGTTAAAAGATAGTGTAAATGGCATAATGTAGTGTATTAAAGCGCTTAGGGAACATAGTCACTATTTCTGGCCAAAATAGTCCTACCTGTCCCTTAGCCTACATTACAACCTGTAAAGACCTATTTGATCCTAAGCTTAGCATTCTGATATTAGTGGAGCATTACACTAAGGGCAAGCCTATGGTCATCAGTTGCAATATAATAATTCCTTGTGAGAGTGAGCGCAGGGAAAATCTTATACCCATGTTTCGAAAAATGCAAAAATATGAGTGTTTATGGGTGATATCTTTTGTGAGCACACATGGTTGATGATTGTTGGGTGGTTTTATATGATTCTTTGTGGCTTAACTTGTGTATAACGAATTGAACACCCTAATGAGTCTATGTTGGAGGCTGAGTTGTTTCTAGTAATGATCAAGAAACCTACTCTTTGTTAATAATTGTCGTGCATGTCTTGTTGAAAATTTTGTGTTGCTATTGTGAAATTCTAGTTAGGTGTTTGCATGGATGTAATATTTTGTTCGAGGACAAACAAAGCTTTAAGTGTGGGGTGGTGATGTTGGGCGTATTTATACGTCTAAGCACCATAATTTACCTATGTTTTGGCTAAGTTTTGAGGATAAAATATATAATTCTTGCACTTTTAGTCCATTTTCCTTTAAGTGAGCTGACCTATGTGATTAGCATGTTTTTCAGGTACTAATGATGAAGATTTCAGCACTTTGTGGACCTGTGGGCAACAAAGGAAAACTTCACATAAGAGGGAAGGCAGCTTTTGGACTGAATGTGATGCATGGGAACTTTTTCCCGGGCAAACCCAGTATTTTTAAATATTTAAGGATGCAGTAGCAACTTATTAGACAAGGATGCTATTAAAAACCTTATTGCTGAATTTTTCAGCATCATGATCATTCGATTATTGACAATTCACGTTGAGGATTTTGTACTAGTTTTGAGAACAGAAAACGGCTCACTTGAGCAACGGAGAAAGAAAACACGTTTCATCTCCATAGCCGAGATTTCTCTAAGTTTTGGTATGATGATGATGTCTACTTTGATTTCCGTTGTATTCATGAGTAGCTAAACTTATCTATTACTATGAGTTTGTGAATTCTTGATGTGTTATGCTACTTATATCATTACTCTCTTCGTTTTGATTGTATTCTTATGGTTGCAAACATAGAGATTACGCCATTATAGCATTAACTTGTTCGAGAGAAATGTTACATGTTTGGAAAAGAGAGTGTGACAAGGAAATAGGGTTTCCAACCTCTATTTACACGTTAATGCCTTAACCGGATTAACTTCTTGGAGAATTTGTACCATTTGTTATACACTTTAGGCTCGAGAGAGATAAAGCGAAATAAATCCTTGATGGTTGAGAAACACTTGGATTTAGAATTAGAATACGATTCTCTATAAGTGCATGCATGTCTAAATTTTGCGTTACTCATAGTTAATAGAGAAGTAGAACTTATAAGGTAGACATAACCCTAACTTATCAATCTCTGTGATTAAATCTTACTACGCAAATCGTTCTATCGTTACTTTGATAATATTAGTTCACGCCTAAACCAAACCCCCCTTTTTTCCTTGGAATTTTCGACCAACAGTCTACTAATAATTGCAACACTTATTGACCAGAGTATTCCCTGTGGGATTCGACACCCAACCCAGTTGGGTTCTATATTTGACAGTGACCGCTTACACTTTCTAACGAGAGTTGTAATTTGGGCGTATCAGTCATAGTTATAGACCTATATCAAAGTCTTTGATTGTGCATTCTCTTACACTATATTTTTATATTTATGGAGTTCAACCAACTCAGGGTACATACTGGTTGGGTTGGATTGGGTATCGGGGTTGGTCTTTGATTTCTGGTGGGATATGAGATTTCCCAATATGACAAGATCGCGGTTTGGATCGTGTCAAGTTTGTATCAAATTCTAGGTTTCAGTGTCATGGGGTGTCCATAAAGCCGTGTCAAATAGAGTCTTGCTTATGGGTTTGTTTTGTACCACACTTATAATCAGGAGGCTATGAGGCATTTATAAATGTTCCACTTTCTTGTTGTTCTACTTTCAGGCTATGGAGTCTAAGGTCTTGAACTCTTCCTTAAATTTTCTTTTGGTTTATCTTTCAAATAATGTCCTCTCAACGATCCAAAGTTTGTGGAGACTCACCTGTCCCACTCGAGGACAATATGGATGGATCTAGTCCAACTCTTGGGGCACAAATCCAGTCAAGGGTGGCCATTTTTTATTTTCCCTATGGAGTTCCACCGGTCTTTACTGAACCTACTTTAAAAGGTGGCACTCATTCTCGATTATCTCAAAAATAGGTTACCAATGCCGAGTTTTGACATTTTATTAATCTATTGACCTAGATAGTGACAACTCTATTATGCTAATTTAATCTTATTGGTAAAAGGAGAAATAAGGCAAGGTAGGGAAATAAGCAAAGTAAGGGGTCTTGATTTTCTGAACATAGGGGAGGTCAATGGTATGGTGGTAAATGGTCCAAGAGGAAGAGTTGGGTTCGTCCTAAATCCAATTCTATGGTTAGTGCTCCCTACCTAAATCTATTAGGAGGCAGACATTTTCAGATTGGTAATGCTTCTAGGGAACAAGATGCCCAATCTCGGGCCATTAGTGCCTAATCCGCACCATCTTATCCTCCTAGTAGATTTTATGGTCGGTCGCACCATGATTGTTGCGAGAAAGGGAGGAATGATTTTTTTAATTGTGGTCGATTGGGTCATATGCAATGTGAGTGTCCCATAATGATTGCCGCTTGGGCAAATAGGGTACTGGTTACCATTCCTCTAACTCTTGCACGAAGGAGTGCTGCTTCTAGCTCTAACATGTGTTGAGATCATCTCAATGACTTCACTATCTCTCAGGAGTCTGAGGCTGAGACTAGTATGTTAAAAACTCTTTTTGTGTGATTAGGCTCCCTTCTCTTTTGTGACCCCACTTATGGTTGTGTATTTTGGTTTTGGTCCCATGGTTATTTCAGATTCCTTTCTTTCTATTTCTACCCCGGTAGGCGACTCTGTGATACAAGTCAAATGGCAGCCTTATATTTTTATGACTTCTTTGGAGACCAACACCTAAAGGCTCAAGACTTAGTCACTCCGAGAGAACAAGAATATGCAAGGAAGGCCTGTTTTGAGAAAGACATAAAGAAATCCCGTGTGTGGAAAGTTGCTTGGATGCTTGCCTTGATGATAATCCGAGGACCATAAGCCTTGAAGAATGAACCATCCTCAATTTTGAGAGCTTGAAAGAGGCACCATACATCAAGTCCAAGAACACAAGGTGCCATTTATGAAGATGGAGGCTCGTGAGAGTATGTGGCATTGATCCAAGGGAGTGTACTTGCTAATATGTGAAGGTGGACCTTGAATATACTCCAAGGCATCCTTGGATACACTTCAAAGGAACCTCAACTTAGGGGTATTATGGTCTTTTGATATTTCTCTTTTACACTCCAAAGGAGCACCATTCATTAAGGGTATTTTAGTCTTTGTTTGTAATAAGTATAAATAGACAATTAGCCTTCTATTTTCCTATGTTTTGAAGAATTGATTGAGTGAAACTCAAATTGTATTTTCTTTCCTTAGTGTAGGGATTGGAAAATCCATTGTAGTGTAGGTCTTGGAAAAGACTTTGAAACTAGGGTCATCATTGAGTGTGGAATCACTCTTGTTGACATTTTGACAAGAAAGGTTGGGTGATTGAGGAGTTGATCCCTTTGTGTCCACCTAATAATGAAGTGTTATCCATCAAAGGTGAGGTGTGTTTAAGTGTTTAATATACACTTAGGTGCTAATCATTAGAGTTGGTGTATGTTTCATAACTATCTTTCATTTAATGCAATTTTCTTCGTGTTTCTACTTCATCTCCTCTTTCTTTAGTTGCTGATTTTTGCTTCTTTAGTCTTGAATTTCGGTTATAGATTTGGTTTAGCTATCATTTGGTATCAAATCCATGTATTAGAGTTTTTCCCACAACTCTAAGTCTTGGATCTAAGAAAATCTTCACAAAAAAAGAGTCTAGAGTCAAAAAATTCACAAAAAAAGAGTCAGAAATCCGAAAAACTCAAAAAAATTGTGTGTTGTCTTGTTGTTGGTAGTAGATCCGAATTTCACAACTTAGATCTACTAATTTTTATCTTGATTTAATAGTTTCTAGTGTTAGATTCTTGTTCTCTAGCACTTAAAGTGTCTAGATCTAAGTTTAGAACAAGATTTGGTTGTTTTTGAGCTAGATCCACCATTGTTGTGGCTTGTTTGAAGCTTTTTGGAGGTGGGGACGTTTTGGGTTTGTGTTGGTGACGTGATTTGTGGCTTATTTTTTGTTGATTGAGATTTCCTTGGCCTAAGGAACCTAGATCCAAACGTCTGGGTTTGTGTTGGTGACGTGATTTGTGGCTTATTTTTTGTTGATTCAGCTTGCCTTGGCCTAAGGAACCTAGATCCAAAAGAAAATTTGAAATTAGGGTTCATTTGCTTGTTGGTCAAACTTGGTCAACTCTTGAATATTCATCTTGTGCTTCCATCATCTTTATATCTCAGGGAAGAAGAATATTCAAAGAGCTTGTTTGATCTAAATAGAGGGAAGAAAGAGGTTGTACTTGTTGTTTGTGAAAGAATATTCCTTGGACTATTCATTGTCATCCAAAAAAAAGAAGAGACAAAGGGAATAATCAAGTACAATTGAAACTACAAGGGGGACCAACTTATTTTGAATTCATTTGAAGCTCCAAAAGGGATTCAAAACCTTCATTATCCCTCTAAAATCGAAATCCTTCTTCCCTAAAGGAGTGTTTGGCCGAAACAAGAGATTTCGAAGTTGAATTATTTTTTTTGAAAAAGTGATGCCCAATCACAAGCTGCCATGTCATCACTTTTGTGAATGACCAAATTGAGTTCTAAATTAGATTTGTAAGTTTCTATTTGTTGTTTCTAGTTGCTTTTGTGTTAATTCTACCACTAATTACCAAACTAGTAATTACCTACTAGTTTGATAATTAGTCTGGAGTTCTTTGTTTCGTGTCTACGTTTCTTTTGTGCTTTTATCATTTGTAATTCATTGTAATTTGTTAGTTCAAGTCCGTAAGCAATTTTCTTTGAGTCATATAAAAAAAAATCCATTTCGGGACAAAGTAGAATCATCTCTCACTCACTTGCCAAGTACATGCCGAAGTTTCAACACTTGTGAGACCAAGTGTGAGGTAAGAATTCGAGAGTGAAAGAGTTGGTGAGGATATTTGAACTAACTTATTTGTTCGTTTTGTAGGTTTGTTTCTTTCTTTTAGGTACCATGGCTGCCAATAATTTTAATGCCACGTTTGATCGCATCAATGACCATTGTGATAGCTTCATTGAAGATATACGCCAAATGCTTAGTGCACTAAATCCCAATTTTGGGAAAAGAGATGAAGAGGTTAAAGAAGTGAGAAAACTTGACAAACTCCCTTGTGATGCGAGATTCTCAAAGGAGAAACAGGGATGCCATTATTGGAACCAAGGTGAAGAATAATGTGCTAAAAAACATAAAGGTAAAATAGCAAACTCTTACACTTTTGTACATGTGAGCGATGATTGTGTGGCTAGTAGCCCATTGAGCGTGAGTGGTAGCTTATCTATTTGCGAGTCTATTGTTTCTTTTCCTCTTGATGATGATGTGTATATTGTGAGTATGTATACACTAGTTGATCCTATTGATAATCGAATCGACTCTTCTTGTAAGATCAATTTAAGTCCACCTAGTATTGAAGCCAATGTGATGAATGAAAGTACATCATCTATTAATTCTTTGCCTATTGTTAATGATGTACATGTTGTGAGAGTGAATACACTAGTTGAACCTATTGATGACCAAATTGAATCTTCTTGTAAGATTGATTTGTGTCCACCTAGTGTTGAAGCCATTGTGTTGAATGAACATACATCATCTTGTGAAACTTGTGTTGATCTACTCGTGTGTGAAAATTGCCCACCACTTGAGGTTATGTGTGTTGAAATTAATAGAACTCAAGTGAGTGAAGAATTTGATAATGTTGGTCAACAAAATGGGAGTGAACCTGAGATCTATTCTAGGAACAATCTTGTGCTTAAAACCATTTTGAAACTTGATATTGATCTTTTAGAAAGTGAAGAACTCACGTGTTCTGAATTTGCCAGTGGATTAGATCATGCTCTCTTTAGGAATAATGTCTTGTTTAAAGATGATATAAACACTCCTAATAAGCCTAGCGGTGAAAATGATGGTATAGCTTACTTTGGAGGCTATAGCCTATATGCTAACCCACTATGGTGTGACAATATTCCTCTTAAAGATGGAAATCTCTTCTTAAAAGATGAGAGTACCCTTAAGGGTAAGGAATGTGTAGTCTTGGAAAGGAATAACCAATTGGGAGATGAATGCTTTAATTTGCTTGAATATTTAAGAAACCCAATAGGCGATTTTTCCTTGAAAAATGATTGCGGATGTGATCCTTTGTATGACACCCCAGCTTTGTTTGATAATTATGAGGACGAATTGCTTGCTTCTTGTAAGGACTTAAGAAATAATCCCTTTGATTTTTGTGGTGGTATATGTCTACTTAAGGGACCTTCCATAAGAGAAGAAAGTGTCCATTTCTTTGAAATTACTTCTTCTACTATGTGTGACCTTATTGATGAGAGTGCTTATGGCAATGATGTTGAAACTAGTTATGAGTACATACATGAAGACACCTTAGTAGAAGTTGACTTGAGTGATACCTTTCTTTACTCTCTACTTTCTATTGATGACATGTATGCTATTATAGAAAGTATGTTATGTAGTTTGGGTGAAGCCTATGGGAAATGGCAGTGTTGTCTAGACCTGTGTCTAAGGCCACTCTTACCGTTTGACCCCGGTGCTAAATATAGAATTGATGATGTTGATGCACCCAACTTTTTGCTTAGTCTACATGACAAACAAAGTATTACTTTTGGTGAATCCCATAACCAAATCCTTTGTGCATCTTTCATTGAACTTTTAATATTTACTTTAAAGGATTCTAGGTTATATTGCAAATATGTGCAACCTTTGCATGTGGAGATGATTTGTTGTGCTAACCCTAACCCTCATGCCATGAGGAGTTTGTATTTGTTTGTCCTCTCTTTGGTTTTCCAAGGTTTGGATTTGAGGTTGAATACTTTTCAAAAAGAGGAGGATGATACAAGTCAAATGGTCGCCTTATCTTTTGATGACTTCTTTAGAGACCAAAACCTAAAGGATCAAGACTTAGTCACTCCGAGGGAACAAGAATATGCAAGAAAGGCCTATTTTAAGAAAGATATAAAGCAATCCCGTGTGTGGAAGGTTGCTTGGATGCTTGCCTTGATGCTAACCCGAGGACCATAAGCCTTGAAGAATGAACCATCCTTGATTTTGAGAGCATGAAAGAGGTGCCATTCATCAAGTCCAAGAACGAACACAAGGTGCCATTTATGAAGATGGAGGCTCATGAGAGTATGTGGCATTCATCCAAGGGAGTGTACTTGCTAATATGTGAAGAGGGACCTTGAATATACTCCAAGGAAGCCTTGGATACACTCCAAAGTCACCTCAACTTAGGGGTATTATGGTCTTTAGAGACTCCTCTTTTACACTCCAAAGGAGCACTATTCATTAAGGGTATTTTAGTCTTTGTTTGTAATAAGTATAAATAGATAATTAGGCTTCTATTTTCCTAAGTTTTGAAGAATTGATTGAGTAAAACTCAAATTGTATTTTCTTTCCTTAGTTTAGGGCTTGGAAAAACAATTGTAGATTAGGTCTTGGAAAAGACTTTGAAACTAGGGTCATCATTGAGTGTGGAATCTCTCTTGTTGACATTTTGGCTAGAAAGGTTGGGTGCTTAAGGAGTTGATCCCTTTGTGTCCACCTAAGAATGAAGTGTTATCCATCAATGGTGCGGTGTGTTTAAGTGTTTAATATACACTTAGGTTCTAATAATTAGAGTTGGTGTATGTTTCATTAATATCTTTCATTTAATGCAATTTTCTTCTTATTTCTACTTCATCTCCTCTTTCTTTAGTTGCTGATCTTTGCTTTCTTAGTCTTGAATTTCGGTTATAGCTTTGTTTTAGCTACCACTCTGCGATTTCTAAAAGTGTCTATGGGGGTATGTGGTATTTATTGTTCTTTGTGGCTTGGTTTGACTTGGATATGATGGATTTTGATGTTATTTGGGGGATGAATTGATTATACTCGTGCTATGAATTATTAGATTGTTACTAGACTCCATGGTGAGTCAGTTATGGAATAGGAAGATGGTTTCGTTCCCTAGATATTAAGGGAAAGATTACATTATATCATAAAACTCGGAGATTGGTCTCCAAGAGGTGTCTCTATTTTTTTGGTCCGGGTTAAAGGTTCTAACCCAGAAGGTCTTTCCTTGCATTCACTTTTGGTGATGCAGGAATTTCTTAGGGTCCTTTCTGATGACCTCCATGGTGTCTTTCCAATGAGGAGGTTGAGTCTGGGATTGGTCTTATTCTGAAAACTTTTCCAATTTCTATTTTTTTTTATAGAATGGTTTCAGTTGAGTTAAAGGAGCGTAAGGGGCTTGAAAGGCAATTAAGGGATCTCTTAGATGAAGGTTTTATCTGTTCTAGTATTCTCCGTAGAGGGTTTTCATCTTTGCATGCATAAGAGAAATGGATTCCCTGGGAATAAATAGGTTGTTGGTGGGTGAATAGGGAATTTTAGGATGTCCTCCTCATGGGGTGAATTATATATGTATATTCTATATGGGGTACTTTGGTGGTAGTACATAGTGGTTGATAGCTACTAGGATTGAACATGGATGTTTGATCTTGGTAAAGGGAGTATATTAGCTCAGGAATAATAATGTGAAAGCAATGGAGGTAAATTGGTAGGTTATATGAGGTGTGCAGAAGGGGTGAGGTTGATGGATTAGGGAATACAATAATAGAAAGGTGGTGATATATAGGTTGGGCGTTCAGGTTGAACGGATGGATATAAATTGGGGGTTTAGTCATTAGATGGGTTAGAGCATAGAGGTTATATAACTATATGGGATCTTGGTAGAATTTGGATGGATGATGTTTTGGGTATACAACAACCAAGTGTACCTAGTGTACATCCTGGGTTATACACATTAGAGTAGAGTGTGGTGCTTATAGGTGTCATGGGATGAAGGTCAAGGGTTAATCTAAAATTTTCATCTAGTGGTGGACTCTAAGAGAAGGTCGAGTTGCATATGCTAGTGATTCTCTTCTATCTTAGTTAAGAGAGTAGTCTATAGTGTTGTATGCATTCTTATAGTTCTTATGCCTAAGGTTCGCATTTAGCATTCACTTTGTTCCCTGGATATGAATCTTGACTTTACATTACATAACCTATGGTATATGTGGTTGTGTTTCTTTTAATGTCCAGTCTTAAGGACTTCTTTTATGGTATGGTTAAGCCGGGATAGTTCTTCATTATAGTCTAGGTAGTTTCTATAAAGTACTTCATGCCTATGGTGCCGTGTCTTATTTTGGGGTTCTTGCCTAGGGTGGCATGGATAATTCTTATAAGTTGGTTCCTTAATGAACCTTCTTATGATTAGGGTGGTAGTGGCTTGGAAAGTATGGTGATGTTTGAAATAAGGAGTTTAGAAGTCCCTAAGTGGGGGCTAGTCTAGGGTGACTACTAGAGTTACGGTTTTGGAAAGCGAGTTGAGGTTGTTATCATTAGAAATGGTTAGGAAAGGAATAGGTGGTGAAAACCTTTGTGAAAGTTATAAGGAGTTCTAGATCTTTAGAAGGATAGATCATACTGTGAGTATATAGGCTGTAGGCTTGAATATTATGTTTGGTAGATATACCAATAGTTGTGTTGGGTACTTAAGAGGCTTAGAGAGTCATGATTTATGAATTGTTTTTATAGTGTAATCGTATTATGGTTTTGGGCTTCAACTATATGTTGGGGTTTCTGGTTATAATTCTTGGTTATGGTTTTCCTATGTCTTTTACTTATGGTTTTCATAGTATAATGGTGATGGAGCGGAGTAGTGTTTTAGGATAGATGTAAGGAGTACAACCCGGTGGCCTAAGTTAACTCCTTTTACTTTTGGATAGGCTTGAACATGGGGGTGGTGTATAGCTAGACTCAAGCTCTTGTAGTGATATGTCTTTTGGAAGTTGTAAGTTGAATTAGACTTTTTCTCTAGCATGGGTTCTATTTATTTGGTATTCCATGTGTCGGTATGGTGGAAAGGTATGGGTTATCCTTTATTGGTTGTTTTCTTTGGGTGGTATTGGTATCTCAGATTCCTTGTCCTATAAGGAGGCCCCGTTGAGGATCTTGGGTTGGTAAGTTCTCTAGTTGCAAACAAAATGGTATGGCTTCAGTAAAGGTTCTACGGTGGAACCAATAGTCCATGGAACTCGTTTGGGATACAGAAGGGGACATGGAGTCCAAGTACCCACGTTGGTTCTTTATTCTTGAAACTTATGCATAAGGTATCTATTCTTCATCACATTTTTGTTTTCTAACTTGGTTAAAGAAAAGGAATGGATTCTCTTGCATCTTTGTTTTCTAACTTAGTTAGAGATTGGAATGGAGGTGTTGGGGTGTAAATCGTGCTTGGGATATGTTATGATTTTCTCATCTTGGTATATGTCCTTGTCTTTTATTTTGGGTAGAGGAAAGTTAGATGTGTGTTATTGTGTTGCCTCGTTCTTGTTCTTTCCCTTACCCATCATTCGAGGACGAATGATCCTAGTAAGGGAGACTATTATACCCCAGGTTTTTGACCCTTGCGAAATTTCTTAGGTTTTTAACTTTCTAGGTAAGGTACAACTCAAGGGTACCAATCGTACCCTTGGATATGGTTTGGGGATATATCAATCATATGTTGGGAAGTAGGTTTGGCTTGGTTACTTTCCAAGATATGACTCAACATTCTAATATTCGTATGGTTGGATACGAGGTGTATGATGCTTGTTGCTTGGTCTTCTGGAAACTGTCCAAGATACAATTTAGGGTATGGTTTGGGGAAACATTCATACCCTAAGGTACGAGTTAGTATTGTTTTCTCATATGATGGTCAGTATAGGGGACCATGGTGAAGGGTTGGGTACGAGCTAGGTTACTACTCGTACCCTAGGGTATGGGTTAGAGGGTTGGGTCGTACCCTTCTGGGAGTTGATTTTCAGCTTTTAAGTTAGGCTAGTCCAGATATTTCCCACCCCAAAATCCTTATGTGCCCGTGTTATATAATCCTTGGTGGCCTCTCATTACACCTGTTAAGGGATCAAAACACTTCAAAATACTCTGTCAAACTCACTCTTAAAGATTAGAGGCTAGGGTTTTTACAAGTGTTCTTTAAAGGGCTCAAGGGTCAAGTTTCTCTCCGAAATCTTCTTGCATAAGGCATGTACTCCTTCCCTCATTGTTGGTTCCAACTAAAGGCATGATTTAATGTGTTTTAAACATTGTCTTATGAATCATAAATGGTGGTTTTGGAAACATATGTTGATGGTTTTGATGCATATTATTGAATGTTGGTTTAAATTATGTTTTCACATGTTTTTGGTGATGGTTTGCACATGTGGGTACTTGTTAGTTGTGTTTCAACAAATGGGCCATGGGTAACCCTTATTTTGATGGTTTATGCTTGGGTTTTGGTCTTGGTAAATGTATGCCCTCAACATGTTTGGTAAAATGCCTAAGAGAATGTTTTTACTCTATTGTTGAACTTTCATTAGAACTATTGCATGGTATGTTTTGGTAATGGAACCCTAAATGGATTGGTATGGTTTTGCATGGTTTAAATATTTTAAATGGTTTAAAGGTTTTGGAATAGTTTTAAATGGTATGAATGGTTTGGAGTGGTTAAATGGTAAAGCCTTGATGGCTATGAAATTCATTTGAATGAAAAACCTTGCGGGGTACACGGGAATCCCTGAAGTGAATGAAATAATGGAATTGGTTTGAATGTTGAAGGTCTTGTGGGGTACGAGGGAATCCCCCAATAAAAGCTTAATGATAGAATACTTTTGGGGTACACAGGAATACCCTAAGTAATCTTAATAATGATGTACTTATGGGGTACATGGGAATCCCTTAAGTAAACTTAATAATGTAACCTATAGGGTACATGGGAATCCCCTAAGGTTGGCTAAGGACATTGCTTGCAAGCTACAGTCGGTATAACGATACCACTTGTAACTGCCTTGATTAAAAATAAATGGAATAATGGTTTGGTTGTATGGTAATGGTTTTAATTGGGCAATAAAGAGGGGTATGATAGCTAACCAAGAATGTGTGAGTCCAATGGACGAACACTAGAAACTTATATTTGGTTTAATGAGGACTAGGCATGGCTATACTCTACTTAAGGGGTACATGGGAATCCCCTTACACTTTTATATATGTATCATGGAGAGAGAAGGGTACACGAGAATCCCCTACTTCTATGGTATCTCTGGTTTGTATGGCTACACGTATCGGGGACTATCCATGGGGTGATACTGGCCCCATATAGCACGTAGGTGGTTCTAGGATGGTTAAGCTACACATACCCAGGTTAATGGTTTTAAAGGCATGCTAAAATTGGTTTCCCCTCCCGGCATGGTTATATATATGTATGGTTTGTATGCATATGGTTTGTTTATTTGTTTTTTTAAAGGTTGGCATTATTTTATCCTTATCTTGAGTGCATGCTAGAGTTCACCCGCTAGCCCATCTTTGGGAGACTGTATCCCTACTCGATGCAGGAACCGGCCATACTACTCCTCCTGCTCATTGAACGGATTCAGGGACAATCGGTGTTAGATTGAAGTGGCGAGCTTTCATAGTTCGGAAGGCATCTATTTCATGTAATGGATTACTAAATATATTTTTGTCTTTCATAGACTTTGGTTTTGGCTATGGTCGGAGGCATGTCCTGACTAGGTACTCTTTGGTTTGGTTTAGAGGCTTTGTATGGACAACTGTGGACTTGGGTATGGTTTGATTATGTTATCTATATATATATACACATATTGGATTATTATAATGGTTTTGGCATAGGGTTTGGATTTGGTTATACGGTTAGTTAATGGGTGGTTTGACTTGCTTGGGTGGTCATGGTTATAGATATATCCCAAAGTCTTGGATCGTGCATTTACACTATCTTATCATTTGTACAGAGTTCAACCGACTCAGGGTACATGCTGGTTGGTTGTGTTGTGTATCGGGGGTCATCTCCGGTCCCAGGTGGGACATGATATTCCCCATTACAACAAGACCCCAATTCGGGTTGTGTCACATAGACGTCGATAGGACATTCTAGAGGAGAAAGTATGAAGGAATTTTACTATCGGCAAAGGAATAGGATACCGAGAATCACATCTTTTTGGTGGCTTTATGTGAAGTGGACAAGGAGTGTGATACCTTGTATGATATTTTTTGAAAAAAATGAGAAGTTGTATAGATGATACTAATGAGTTGTGTATAATTTTGGATAGGTATCCATGTCAAAAGATGGTTTCAATTATCTTCCCTTTAGCTCACTACAGTTGTTCCAAGAGGTACCTTGGGGAAATATTCACAACTCAAAGGTCATATCTCATTTTTATAAAGAAACTAAAGTGTATGATAGAGGTAAATTCTTAGACCATTTTAATCAAATAAGAGATATGGTACCCAAGGAAGCATAACATCTCAAACACATCAGATTCGAGAGATGCAGCTGGGCATTTTATCTGGGAAATAGGTATATTATTCATAAATTTATTGTCTTGTTTGAGTTTATTATAATACTGTGTCTTACTAAGTGGTTTATTTATATAATTATAATCTTATGACGTCAAACATAGCTGAATCGATGAATGCAATGTTTGACATTAAAAGAAAATTTCCTATAATGACACTATTTGATGAAATAAATGTGAGGTTTGCCAAATTATTTTATGAGAGGCGTATGGATTTGGTGAACTCACCAAATAGACTTATTCATTCAATGAAAAAAAAATATCAAAGTACCTCCATTCGGGGTATAATTTATTGGCCCATCAAATATCCTATTACATGTTCAGTATCAATGGTCATGGTGATTTTGCCACTATTGATCTTCAAAAAAGAACTTGTACATGTAGAGTTTTTGACTTGGACAAAATACCTTGTCCACATGCTCTGGTAGCACTTTGAGCCCAATATGGTGCACAATTTCAAAATCAAATTTATGAGTACTTATCTTCATATTGTTCAGTGAAAAAATACATAATCATATATTGTAAGGATATTAATCAGGTGCCTCCTGAAGATTCTTGGGTTGTTCTTGTAGAGATTTTAAAGAAAGAAATACCTCTTCCATGTGTTGACCCAAGCAAACCAGGAAGAAGGCGATATGAAAGTAGGTGTAGAGTCAGAGAATCACTTCCATCAAGGAAAAACAAGTGCTCCATATGTAAGAATGTTATCCATAAAAGAACTATATGTTTGGATTGAAATGCACTATGATCATTGTAATAGTAAATAGTTTAGTTGTTGTAATAGTAAATAGTCTTGTCTTGTTGTTGGTTTAGTTATGAACTTGATAATTTTAACTCATTGTTGGTAATGTATGTTATTTATTAAATAAAATATATTTTTATTTATGGTCCAGCAATTAATTTGTGTATCACTAAAAAGAAGGTAACATGAAATTTAATAAATAGAATAGAGTAAAAAAAAATTTTAATAGATTACCTATCCATTGCAACAGGTGGGTAATTTGTTGTAACAGATGGTCCATCTATTGGAAAAATGAAAAACTTCCTGCTATTGGATTGAGTTCTTTAAATAGATGACTTATCTATTGCAACAAATGGAAATCAAAACAGTCCTTCCTACTAGATTGGTTCTTCCAACAGATAGCCCATCTATTGTAACAGATGGGCCATCTATTGGAAGAAATCAAAATAGTTCTTGCATTGGATTGAGTTCTACCAATAGATACCCATCCATTACAATAGCTGGGTCATCTGTTGGGAGAAATCAAAACAGTCCTTCCTACTGGATTGTCTTATCCCAATAGATGACCTATTTGTTGTAACAAATGGGTCATTTATTAGAATAAATCAAAATAGTTCTTGCTATTATATTGTTGTAACACCCTGAATTGTTTTCCTTTGAAAATTCCTTGAATTGAGGTCACTTCCCAACTACGACTCACCTTACGAGTCGTAAGGTGTCATTACGGGATGTAAGACCTCAAAATTGTAGGGCGACCAGCATGTTTCCCAATGTATCTGACATGAGTATGGCTAGATTGTAACGAGTTATATAGACTCTTTACGTGTCATAGGGTCCCTTCTATAGTCAAACCAGTGTAATGATCCTATGTTTATGATATGCCTACGATTGAATCTCATGAGTCATTATGTCGGTGTATGAGTCATAGGGTATGACTCGTGGTTGGATCAATGTGAGTAACTTATGGTATTGTCTATAATATGACTCGTGATGATGAGTCATAACATGTCCTCATGAGCTGTAGGGTGACCCTTCATCACTGGCGATAATTTTTTAGCTTTTAATTAAGGGCACTTTAGACATTTCCCTCTTTCACCCTCTTAGACCCCACGTACATAAAATATTAAAAAGGGGGTTATTCCTATCTTCTAACAATCAAATACATACACTCTTCTCTCTCAAAATCCCTAAGTCAATAACACTAGAGTTTCCAAGGAATTGGCAATTAGAGCTTTCAAGGGTTGATTTCTCTTCATAATTCTTGATATCTCAAGCATGTTACTTTTTCCCAAACCTTATTTTGTTACAAAATCTGTTTTAAATTGTTATTCAAGTGGTTTTTAATGTTGTCTTTTGAATGTGGGTTGAGGGATTTAAATGATTGTTTTCATAAATGATGTTTCTATGGTTTATATGAATTTTTTCATACTTCAATGGTGGTTTTGAATGTGTGGGGTGCATGGGTAAGGTGAATAAACTAGGGGGTCATGAATTCCCCTAATTATGTAGATTTTGATATCTGAGTTGGTGATAACCTCAACCCAATCTTGTGAAACTTGCATTGAACATGAGAATATACATATTGAACTACCTTTACAACTATTGCATAACATAAAAGGCTAAAGAATCAAATTTGATTTAATGAACAAATGGTGTCGTCGAATTCCTCCACATGGACTTAATGAATAAAAAGGGTCGTGGCATCCCCCCATATGGACTTAATGAATAAAGGGGGTCTTGGCATTATCCCACCTTAATTTAATAAACAAAGTCGAGGCATTCCCCTAAGTTAATGGAATTGTAAGGGCATAATTATAAGCTTGCAAACGTATGGGTTTGACGATATCTATAGTGTGCCTTATTGGTCAATTCCTTATTTAAATGGATGGATTATAGGAAACTTGTTTTAATTAGGATTAATGGGGTTCATGTATCTAATCCATGAAGGTGAAGGTATTGAGGAGATTAATATTGGAAACTCGCATTTATCAGTGTGAGGGTTGGTCTTGATGACCGTGTGCATGATTCACACTAATGATATTTATTTATATCCTGGATTGACTGGGATCAGGGCATTTCTTGGTCTTTCTTAATACCTACGGTTCATGTGGCTAACACGCACTGGGGATCTTTCAGCAAGGAGAGTTGAACCCGTATATCCCGTGGATGCCTTTTTATGATGATTAAGCTACATGGTCCAGGCTAATATTTTACTTGAATGCTAAGCCTTGTTCCCTGTCCCAATATGTTTATATATATATATATATAATTATGTGCATATGATTTTGAATGATTTTAAACTGAGTTGATCATGGCATTATTTTATCCCTTCCCTGAGTTATATGCTAGCGCTTACTCCGCTAACAGTCTTTGGATGTTGTATCCCCATGTAATGCAGGAATCGAAGAAACTCCTACTTTTCCTGCACATTGATAGGATACTTGGGTCGTCAGCAGTCAACTTTAAAGTGGTGAGATTCCATTCTTTGGAAGGGATTTCATTTTAAAGTCTTGTATTGTTTTTGTCTTAGACTACATCTATTGGATTCATTTGGCTATCGTTGGGGGCATGTCCTGACTTAGATTGGTTTATTTTTTTTAGAGGCTTTGTAGATTACTATGGATCTGGATAGTTGTTAAAATTGTTGATTCTTTTCTGAGTTAGTTGTGTTTCCAATCTGGTTATATGTTTGGAACTCAACCTATCTTGTTATATATTCGAAATTCATCTGTTGCTAGTTGTATTGTGTTTTGTTTTGACTAGGAAAAAGGGAAGGTTTTTGGTCCTCGGTGGACTTGGGATATCCATCACGTCCAAGCCCTATTTTGGGTCATGATAACTTGGTATCAGAGCCTAAGTTCATGGTTAATTGTCTATTCACAAGGCCGTGTCAAGTAGAGTCTCTTTTATGGGTGTGTAGCACGCCACACTTGTAAGGGAGGGGCTATGAGGCATTTAGGAATATTTTTTTTCTTGTGTTCTACTTTCTAGCTGAAGAGTCTAGGATGTTTTAATCTCCTCTAATTCCATTTGTTCGTATTTCTTATCATGCCTCCCTGAAGATCTGATGCTCATAGACACTCCTTTGTCCCACCTGAGGACAATGTAGATGGAACTCATCCTGCTTATAGGGTACAAACCCAATGTAGGGTTTTTTGCTCCTGACTGCCCATGTGGAGTTCCATTTGTCCCTTCTAGTCCTTCCTAGGCTCCTCGAGTTGATGATACTCCTACCTCAATGCCTCGGGGTGATGTGTACAATACTGAGTTTTGCCTGTCCATTTATTTGCTTACTCAATTGGTGGCCTCTCAGTCATGCAAATCTGAGCATGTTACTTCTGTCACTCTTTTTTCTGAGGCCACAAGGGTTTCCAGTTCATGAGGTTTATTCCTCCGACTTTCACATGATCAAAGTTTGAGGAGGATCCTTAAGGGTTCATAGATGAGATGGAAAAGATCTTTTGAGTGATCCATTCTTCTGACTCTGAGGGTGTAGAGTTTGTTGTATATCAGTAGAAAAATATAGCATATTAGTGGTATGAAGAGTGAGAATAGTTGAGAGGGGATGATATTGATCCAACTATATGGGATGACTTCTTTAGTGCCTTTCTTGATCGCTTCTCTCCTCAGGAATTGAGAAAGGTAAAAGTTTAGGAGCTTGCAAATTTGAAACAAGTAAAAATGATTGTGAAAGAGTACACCTTGAAATTTCATCAGTTGTCTCATTATTTTCTAGAGTTGGTATCTTCTATGAGGGTTAAAATGAGGAAGTTCGCTTCGAGTTTGTCTCAAGACTTGTTGTTGGAGTGCAAGGCTGCGTTGTTGGACAAGGACATGGATATCTTTAGAATTTTGGTGTATGTGCAATAGGTTGAAGATGAGAAGAAGAAGCAAACATATATGGGAGAGAGGAAAATTAAGAAATTCAGGTATTCTGAGTAGGGTAGACGTCACCAGATTAGTGGTAAAAATGGCAGGCAGTGGTCTAAGAGAAAGTGGGGAAATTTTGGTTCTTATTTAATGGCTAGTGCTCCATATCTGAAGCAATTCGCTGATCGTTATTTTTAGAGAAACATTGGGTTTAAGGCGTAAGGTGCCCAATCTCAGGTTAGTGGGGCTCAGTCAGCTCCATCATATCCTCCTTGCAGATTTTGTGGACAGTTGAACCATGGTTTTTCTGATGAGAGGAAAAATAAGTGTTTTAGATGTGGACAACCTAGCCATATTTAGAGGAACTATCCTGTGAGCAATGTTGCTACTGGATCTAATAAAGTTCCGATTGCTACGTCTTCAGCTCTAGCATTGAAAGGTGCTACTTTTCGTATTGAAACTTGTCAAAATCGTCTATATGCTCTCACTACCCGTTAGGAATCTGAGGCTTCTCCTGATGTTGTCACTGGTACATTATAGTTTTTCTCCTGTAATGAGTAATGTCTTCTTGATCAGGGGTTTACTCTTTCTTATGTGACCTGTTATATGGCTATTCATTTTAGTTTTGGTCCTGAGTGTATTTCTGATCCTTTTTCTATATCTACCTTTGTGGGTGACTCTTTTGTGGCTAGAAGGGTCTATAGGGGTTGCATGATATCTATCTATGGCATGGAGACATTGGTGGATCTGATAGAGTTGAATATGTTAAACTTTGATGTCTTTTCGGGGATGGATTGGCTCCATTCGTGATATGTATCTCTTGATTGTAAAACCCAAAGGGTCAGTTTCCAATTCCCGAACAAATTGGTGATGAGTGGGAAAGGAGTTTTTAGTACATAAGGGAAGCTTTATTTCTTATCTACGAGCCCGAAAATTGATACCCAAGGGGTGTCTATATCATCTAGTTTGGGTTATGGATTCTAATTTTGAGGGCCATTCTTTGCAATCTGTCCCTGTAGCCAATGAGTTTCCTAAAGTGTTTCTACATGATTTTCCTAGTATTTCTTCCTATAGGGAAATAGACTTTAGGATTGAGCTTCTACCAAATACCCGTCCTATCTCTACCCATCCTTATAGGATGGCTTAGAGTTGAAAGATCTTAAGGAGAAGTTGAAAGATCTTCTTGATAAGGGTTTTATTTGCCCTAGTGTTTCTCCATGAGGTGCTCCTGTGCTTTTTGTGCATAAGAAGGATGGGTCCATTCGAATGTGTATAGACTATTGGCAGTTGAATAAGGTGAACGTGAAGAATAAGTATCCTCTTCCTAGGATTGATGACTTGTTTGAGTAGCTTCATGGTTCTAAGTACTTTTCTAAGATTGATCTTTTGTCAGTTTATTATTAGTTGAAGGATTGGGAAGTGGATATCCCTAAGACTACTTTCCATACTCGATATGGTCACTGCAAGTTCTTAGTCATGTCTTTTGGGTTGATTAATGCCCCGACAATATTTATAGATCATATGAACAGGGTATTACATAACTTCCTAGACTTATTCATGATTGTGTTTATTGATGACAACTTGGTATATTCTAAGAGTGAAGAGAACTATGCTAATCACCTCGATATAGTGTTGCAGACTCTTAAGGATCAACCGTTGTATGCTAAGTTTTCAAAGCTTGAGTTCTGGTTGAATGCTATGAACTTTATTGGTCATGTTATTTCTAGTTAGGAGATCATGGTGGATCCACAGAAGTTTGAGATGGTTAAGAAGTGGCCTAGATCTACGACACCAACTGATATTCAGAGCTTTTGGGGTTTAGCCATGTATTATATGAGGTTTATGGAGAGTTTCTCATCTATCGTTGCTCCATTGACTACGTTAACTCATACGAAGGTGAAGTTTTTCTTTTCTAATTCTTGTGAAGGTAGCTTTGAGAAGTTGAAGGATAAGTTAACTTTTGCACCAGTTTTAACCCTACCACAGGGTACTTCTAGCTTTGTTGTTTATTGTGATGCATCCCGTGTGGGGCTGGGTTGCATTTTGATGTAGTAAGCTAAAGTTTTGGCATATGCTTCTAGGCATCTAAAGGTGCATGAAAAGAACTATCTGACCCATGATTTTGAGTTGCTGGCCGTGTTTTTTTCTTTGAAGATTTGGCATCATGACTTGTATGGAGTTCATGTTGATATCTTTTCAAACCATAAGAGTTTTTAGTATGTATTCACCTAGAAAGAGTTGAATCTCAGACAAAGGAGATGGATTGAGTTTCTCAAAGATTATCATATGAGTCTCCATTATCATCCAGGTTAAGCTAACGTGGTTGCTGATGCTTTTAGCAGGTTGTCCATGGGGATCTTATCTCATGTTGATGAGGAGAATCAAGGGTTGGTGAAAGATATTCATCATTTGGTTAATCTTGGAGTTCATATTTTGGACTCTGAAGATGGATGTGTGATTATTCAAGAGATGTTGAAGTCTTATTTTGGTACTAAGGTGAAGGAGAAGAAAATTTTTGACCCTACTTTGATATAGACCAAGGATGATGTGGGTTAGTGGAAAGTCATGGATTTTGAGATTCGTGGTGATTGGTACCTTGAGGAACAAAGGTAGATTGTGTGTTCCCGATATTGATGGATTTTGAGAGAGAATCTTGGTTGAGGTTCATGTGTTGGGGTATATAATTCATCCTTGTTCGACGAAGATATACCATGATTTGAATGAGATCTATTAGTGGAACAACATGAAGATGATGTGGCCAATTTTATGGCTAAGTGTATGGTTTGTTGGCAAGTGAAGGTGGAGCACTTGAGGCCTGGTGGTTTGTTTCAAGAGATTGAGTTTCCTGTGTAGAAATAGGAAGTAATTAACATGGACTTTGTAACTGGTGTTCTATTGTCTCAAAGTCAGTTTGATTTGATTTGGGTCATCGTAGATAGGATGACCAAGTCTGCTCATTTCTTGCCCGTAAAGACAAAGTATTCTGCAGAGGATTATGCTAAGCTTTTCATTCAGGAGAATGTGAAGTTTCATGGTACGTCTATTTTTATATTATATCTGATTGAGGCACACAGTTTTTGTAGCACTTTTGGTAGTCATTTCAGAGAGGTTTGGGAACTAAGGTGAACCTTAGCACCACTTTCCACCCACAAATAAATGGATAAGCGGAGAGGACTATTTAGACGTTGGAGGATATGCTAAGGACTTAACCGTAGTCACATCTTTGGTACACAACCGACGAACTTGCCTATCTAATGTCTCAACTGGGACCTCTTCATAAGACAGAGAATCCGAGATACCCAATCCTTCCAAAGGAACAACCGAAGAAGAATCACCAATACACTTCCTCAACACAGAAACATGAAAGATCGGATAAACCAAACTTAAGCTAGATGGCAACTCCAACTCATAAGCAACAGTGCCAACTCTTCGCAAAATCACATAAGGACCAACATACTGAGGACTGTGTTTCCCTTTTTCGCCAAACCGCACCACTCCCTTCATAGGAGACACCCTGAGGAACACCCTATACCCAACCTCAAACTCCAAGTCCCTACGCGTTACATCCGTATAGGACTTTTGGCGACCTTTGGCAGCTTTAAGCCTATCCCAAATTACCTTAACCTTCTCATTGCCTGATAAACCAAAACTCGATCAAACATGTCTGCTTCTCCAAGCTCAAACCACCCAATAGGAGATCTACACCTCCTACCATACAACACCTCAAAAGGAGCCATACCAATACTATAATGATAGCTATTGTTGTAAGCAAACTCCACCAAAGGTAGATGCTCAACCCAATTGATACCATAGTCAATCACACAGGCTCAAAGCATATCCTCCAATGTCTGAGTAGTTATCTCCTCTTGCCTAACCGACTGTGGATGAAAAGTAGTACTCAGATTAACCTTAGTCCCCAACCCTCTTTGGAAAAACCACCAGAAATGAGACGTAAACTGTATACCACGATCAGAGATAATAAAAATAGGTACCCCATGAATCTCCACAATCTCCTAAAGCTACAATCGTGCATAATCTTCCACCAAAAAGGTAGCCTGCACTGGCAAGAAATTTGCAGACTTGGTCATCCTATCCATGATGACCCAAATCGAATCATACTAATTCCGAGATCGGGGAATACCGGTAATGAAATCCATGTTGATAACTTCCCAATTCCATTCAGGCAAATCAATTTCTTGATACAACCCACCAGGTCTCATGTGCTCAACCTTAACCTGTTGATACACCATGCACTTGGCCACGAAGTAAACCACATGTTTTTTTATACCATTTTACCAATAGATCCCCTTGAGATCATGATACATCTTACTCAAGCTGGGATGAACAACATAGCGCGACTCGTGCACCTTAGCCCATCGACATTATGAACACATAACCTCCCTAGGTACCATAAAGTTCCATCACTACTGATCTCAAACATCACTACCTTCTGCCCACAAACATCACTCTTGATTTTCATCAAAACAGGATCCAACACTTGCTTCTCCTTAATCTCTGCACCAAGAGACAATTGAACTACTTCTTGCACCATTACACCACCATCTTTAGAGTCCAAGAGACGAACTCCAAGATTTTTAAAGCGGTGAATATCCTTCACTAATTCTCGCTTGCCTTCCTCTGCGTGAGTCAAACTCCCTATCAATAGCCTGCTAAGAGCATAAGCAGCCATATTAGCCTTACCTGGGTGGTAGTGAAGACTAATATCATAATCCTTGAGAAGCTCAGGCCACCTTCTCTGTTTGAGATTAAGCTCTTTTTGAGTGAACATGTACTGAAGACTCTTGTGATCAGAAAGATATCCACATGAGCACCATATAAATAATGCCGCCATATTTTCAAAGCAAGAACAACCACCAACAACTCCAAATCATGAGTAGGATAATTTCTCTTATGTACCTTCAACTGCCTGGAAGTATGAGCAATCACCTTCCCATGTTGCATCAAAAAACAACCAATCCTTACCCGAGATGCATCACAATAAACCACAAACTCATCACTACCTTCCGACATGATCAGGATTAGAGTCGAAGTTAACTTATCCTTCAACTTCTCAAAACTCCATTCACAAGCATCCGACCAAGAAAACATAACCTTCTTCTGAGTTAACTTAGTCAAAGGAGAAACTATCAAAGAAAAACTCTCCAAAAACCGCCTATAATACCCAGCTAAACACAAGACGCTCCAAATATCAGATGCAGTCATGGGCCTAGACCACTCTTCAGCATATCAACCTTCTATGGATCTACTATGATCCCTTAACTAGAAATAATATGGCCCAAAAACGTCACAATATTCAATCCAAACTCACACTTAGAGAACTTAGCATACAACTGTTGTTTCTTTAAGGTCCGCAACACCACACTGAGGTTATTAGTATGATCCATCTCACTCTTTGAATAAACCAGAATGTCATCAATAAACACAATGATGAAGAGATCCAAATACTGCCTGAACACTTTGTTTATCAAGTCCATAAATGCTACCGGAGCATTAGTCATCCCAAATGAAATCACCAAGAACTCAAAATGCCCATATCGAGTACAAAAAGCCATCTTAGGAATATCCACCTCACTATTCTTAAGCTGATGGTACCCAGACCGAAGATCTATCTTAGAGAAGAACTTTGCACCCTATAACTGGTCAAACAAGTCCTCTATCCGAGGAGGAGGATACTTGTTCTTGACCGTCACCTTGTTCAACTACCTATAGTCAATGCACATCCGAACTAAACCATCTTTCTTGCACACAAAAACACCGGTGCACTCCATGGAGAACCACTAGGACGAATAAACCCCTTATACAGAAGATTCTTAAGTTGCTCCTTGATTTCCCTCAACTCAGTTGGATCCATTCTATATGAATGAATAGATATTAGATTAGTGTCCGGAAGCTAATCAATACCAAAATTTATTTCCCTATCCAAAGGAACACTAAAAAGATCATTCGAAAAGACCTCGGGAAACTCATTAACCACAAGGACCAAAGACAAAGAAGGACCTTTCGAGTTAGAATCTTTAGCTCGGACCAAGTGATAAAGACAACCCTTAGAGATTAACCTCCAAGCTTTAAGATAGAAAAAATAAACCTCCCCCTAGGATCTAAGGAACAAACTAACCATTCTATAACCGGTTCACCAGGAAACTTAAAGATAACCCTACGGGTCTGACAATCTACAGATGGATAACAAGAATGCAACCAATCCATACCTAGAATTACATCAAAATCTACAATATCCAACTCTAACTAATCCGCCAAGGTCTGCTTGCTACCAAAAGATACCACACACCCCCTATAGACTCTCTTAGTAATAACCGAGTCACCTACCGGGGTAGAAATAGAAAAAGGATTCGATATAACTTCCGGAGTGAAACCAAAAGACACAACCACATATGGAGTCACATAAGAAAGTGTGGACCCTGGATCAAGCAAATAATATACATCATGAGAGAAAAGATGTAATATACCAATGATGACATCAGGGATGCTTCGAATTCCTATCGGGATGCCAAAACATATAACCTATTCCGACCAAAACTAGAACCAGGAGCAGTAATAGAAGCAAATGCCATACCACCAGGTGTAGAAGCAGCAGATGAAACCAAAAGAATCTTATTTTCCCCCGTAGCAACCTTATTGACTGGATAATCCCTGAATCAATGGTCTACCTGGCCATACGTAAAGCACTTGTCCCTTCCTTCCTCGTAATAACCCCGATCAAGATGACTGCAGAATTGACAGAGAGGACATGAAGAAATTGATTGACTTTTTCTCACCTGAGATTGGGTAACCTATGCTCAAGAATTATCACCACCTTACTGACCCCTGTCTCCCGACTGATAAGGAGCACTAGGAGAAAAGGTGCCCAAACTCCCCTACTTCTTTTTCTTCCACTTGACACCATCTCTATTACACTAACACTGAGCACCTCTCTGAAAAAAACCTACTCCTCTTTCCCTACCTATCCCTAAACTCCGCCTGCTTTCTTTTTTTATCATCAACCTGATGCATATGAATAGTGAACCTCAAGATGTCTATATCCTCAATCAGCAAGGCAATCTTTCTCTCAAGAATCAAATCTCTATTCAACCCAAAAGCGAACTTCCTCATTCTAGACCTCATATTAGCCACTAAATAAGGAGAATACCTTGATATCTGATGCAACTTTAAAGCATATTACTTTATTAATATCCTCTCTTGCCTGAGGGTTACAAACTCATCCATTTTATCTTCCCTCAACTTTTGAGGAATGAACCGATCCATAAAGGCATTAGAAAAGGCCTCCCATAACCCATTCTCTTCCATATCATCTCTATCCCTATCCCTATCCCACTCCACATACCACTGATAAGAAACATCCTTGAGATGACAAGCTATAAAGTTAACACCTTCTACATTAGTAGCCTGCATTACTCGAAAGATCTTTTCTATCTCTTCCAAAAAGCTTTATGGATCCTCCTTCACCTTCACCCCAATAAAAGTTGAAGGACCCATATTTATAAATTGGCCAAACTTGTGGCCTCAGTAGACAAAGAACCAGTCGCACCCCACCCATCCTGTGCAGCAACCAGTTGGGAAATGATATGAATAAACTGATGAAATTCTGCGTTCATCATGTTGCTTTTAGGGACCTGATAAGAACTAGCCGGAATAGGAAAAAATCTAACACTATCAGGATAGGACCATGAGATCAAAGATATACCCCAGACATTGGACGTACCCCTTCAGCATTATCCCCAAATGGGATAGAAGAATTTCTTTGTGTTTCAGATCTAGGAGGCATGATCTTAAAGATGAACAAGCAAGGATTAAAAGAGATTCCAAGATTGAGAACTCAATCTTGAAGATAGAATACCAAGAAAGTAAAATATTTCTAAATATCTTGCAGCCTCTCTCTTATGAGTGTGGCGCACTTCACACCTCTAAAAGAGACTCTATTCGACACAACTTTGTTGACTTCCCAGTTGACCATGAACCTAGGCTCTGATTCCAACTTGACACTACATGACCCCAGACCTTGTCATAATGGGCATCCCAAGTCCAACTAGGATCAAGGATCACCCCTTGTTACCTAACCTAACCACCTATATCTAACCTTAGATGGGATGAATTTTGAACATATAACAAGATAGTGTTATTGTTCTCATTAAGACTCTAGGATAGGGTCACAACCGTGATTGACCCAATCGAGTCCAATCATATCACAAAAATTTCCCAACCATACAAACCAAATCATAAATCATAAACCAAAAGAGAATACTAAAATATAATATGAAAATCAATCGCAAAATGTAGAAGGATGGAACAACCAATAATATCGTCCAATGATGTCAGCCCACCGTCCTATTCCAATGCCAAGGCCGACACCAATATCGATCCCGCCCATGCCAACCCCCAAAAATACCACAAAGCCTCTATGTGAAAGAATAAATAAATTCAATTGGGACATGCCCCCAACCATGGACAAAACTAATATCCAAGATAAAAGAATAATGTCTAAATAAATCCATAACAAGAAATGATGCCTTCCAAAAGGAAGAAGCTCACCACTTCAGTCCAAATATTGATACCGAATCCACATGCTAAACAAGAAGAGTAGAATGATAGGTTCCTATATAGCGTGGGTATACAACCACCAGTAGATAGGGTTAGCGAACGATCGCTAACATGAATCCAAGGATAAGGATAAAGTAATGCCAGTCATGAAACCAAGTGAAACCATCCATAATGCATACAACCATATATATATATAAGTGCCAAAAAAGAGAATCGAGTCTAGGATGCATTTAAAACCTTTACTTGGGTTGTGTGGCTTTGCCGTCCTAACCATCCATGGGCGATCTGAAAGGATCCCAATGCGTGTAGCCGTGTGACTGGGCAATATCCTATGGCATGACTAGTACATCCCTCTAATGTAAAATATGAAACTCGCATGTGGTCATTGAAGGCCCCTTATATTGGAAAATATGAGTTTTCAATTTTGGTCCCCCCTAAGACCGCCACCTTTCACGGTCGAGCTACACTATCCACCATTAATGTCAAATTAAACCCATGTCCAAAAAATTTATTTACCATATATTAACCAAGGGTAATATTGGTGGTATCATCATACCACCCCATTACTTTCAAGTAATATCTATAGCCAAACCATTTAGGTTAGGGGACCTTAGGTGCCCTTTTTCTCCATATTAAATTCACTTGGAAGACTTCTATGTTCTCCACAAGCATACCATTCATCCTTTATCCTTTTCAAACCATTTAAACCATGCATAAATTCTTTATCCAGTTTAAAACATGCAAGAGTATCATTAAAAAAGTCAATGTAATGAACATATCTTTAGAAGCATTTTATCAAACACCTTGGGGGCATAATATAACCAAAACCAATTTCAAAGACCATTAAGACATTACCATGCAATATAATTGTCCAAATCCAAAATTAATGCATATAAAAGCATAATTAAAACCATAGAAAACCATAATCAAGCATCTAATATCAATACCCCCAAATAATAGTTGAAAACAATAGTCATGAAAAGTAAAATTATGAAATCAATCATGTAAACCATGAATTTAGTTGAAATTACAATGAGGGAACAAAATCATTCCTTATACTAAAGAATTGATGAAAAAAATCACCAAAACAAGCCCTAAGCAATCCGTAAGATGAACCCTAGCCTTCTTTCCCCAAAAGCTCTTGAGCATATTATAAGATGTTTTGGAATAGTTTCTAAGTTTTAATGAATAGAATAATAGGGTAAATGACCTCCTAAGTATATTATAAGTTGTGGGTCCTAATTAGGTTAAGTAGGGAAATGTAAAAAATACCCCCCACTTAAGTTGCACAAAATTCCCATCACAGGAATATGTTTGACCATCACTAATCGTACCCTCATATAAAATTAGCACCCACCACTCGTATCCAGACCTCAACCCTTAGATAAAACACTGTCTAGTATATGACTCATCCAACCAAGTCATAACCACAGCATACGATCCGTATCCATGACCCGTATCCCTGGTAGAATGAAATATTAGGAGGATCAACACTGTACACCATATGAGTCCTTAATATGACTCGTATCAAGACCTTACAACTCATAACCCTAATTCGTACCCATTCCAATGACCAAAATCATCCCACCAACTAACACTGGTCAGCATACGACAAGACCATACCACTTGTACCCCAGCATACGACTAATAATAATTCGTCGTATTGGGTCCGAAGAATGGGATTTCTTGAAAATTTTCTAAGGTTCAAAACCCAGGATGTTTTAGTAAATACCTCAAATTCTGGTCCTTGAAAATTTCTTGACCTGTGAGCTTACTGCCCAGACTGGGACTCTCACTATGAGTCATAAGGTGTCTTGACGGGTCATAGGACCCAAGTCGTAAGGTGTCCAGTAAGATTTGCCTGAGTTATTTCTTTGATAATGACTTGAGTTCATAGGTCGTATTGACTCCATATGAGTCATAAGGAATAAATCATAGTGTATCTAGTGTATGCCATAATAGTTACTGGCCTTAATACGATTGTACAAAATGAGTCATAATTTTTAGTTATGAGTCATATGGTATGATTCATAAGCAAACCAATATGGTTTCTCATAGGTTATTTTCCAGATTACGACTATGTGTTACAAGTTGTAGGGAGACCATACAAGTCGTAAGGTCACCCAGAGGGACAAGGTAACAAATCTCAGTCTTTATACTAAAGGCATTTTGGATATTTCCCTCTTTCTCTAAACATACGACATGACTTAAAAACCCTTTAGGGTATCATTATCAATCTAAAATAAATTGATATAACTTCTTAAACTCTCTCAAGCAAAAACACTTAGGTTTCTCAAGGTTAGCAATTAAAGCTTCCAAGGGTAATTCCTTCCTCAAATTTCTTGGTGATTAAGGCATGTGACTCTACCCCTAAACTTTTTTATTTAAAGCATGAAATTATATGATTGTTTATATGGATTTAAACATGAGTTTTGATATGGGTTGAAGGTTTTGGAATAAATGTTTCATACATTATTTTCCCATGATTTATTATGCATTATTCATGCTTTATACATGGTTTTAAACTGGTGGGGTGCTTGGTCTTTGTGAATAAACTTGGGGATTGTGATTTCCCCAAATTTTGTGAATATTGACAATGGAATTGGTGATAACCCCAACCCAATTTTGTGAAAATGGCTTTTAGTATGAGTATAATTGCACTGAACTACTTTCAAAATAATTTCTTGATATAAAAAAGTTATTAAAACATGATGATTTGATTTAATGAACAAAGGGAGTTGTTTTCCCAAGTGAAGGGAATTGTAATGGCATGATGATATTACCTTGCAAGTGTAGTTGGTATAACGATACCAACACTGTAGACCTTAAGGTGTATTATGGTTTAATTAATGGAAATATATGCTAAATATTTTAATTAGGCTTAAATGAGGGAATGTAGCCAGGTCATGAAATTCGAGGTACCTAGGGACCAATACCAGAAATTATAGTTGCTGACGTGATAGTCTAAATGACTAGGTGGTTTGAGTTCCCCTTATGATATGATTGGGTGGTTCGAGTACCCTATGTTAAATAACTTAGTTCTTAAGTTACCTTTGATATATGCCAGGAGGTTTTAGTCCCCCATGGAGAATATGTACATGTGATTATTCCTTATTTCATGTGGCTACATGCACTGGGGCCCTTTTAGCTGGGGGAGAGCTAAACCCATATATCCTGTGGGTGCCTTATTATGATGGTTATGCTACACATCCTAGGTTAAGATTTTAAGCTCTATGCTAAACCTTATTCCCTATCCTAATATTCTTTCTCTCTCTATATATATGTGTATGTGTGTGCATACATGTATGTGAACATGTACATTATGTTGAACTAGATTTTGAATTATCATTACTTTATCCTTATTCTTGAATTTCATGCTAGTGCTCAACCCGCTAACCATCTACGGATGGTTTATCCCCATGCGATGCAGGACATGAAAACACAGATGGTTTTCCCACGTAGTGATTAGGTGACTTCAAGATCGATCAAGAGTTGACTTAAAGCGGTGAGCTTCCATACTCCAAAAGATCCTCATTTCATGTTTGGTTCCTTTATGTTATACTTTTCGTTAGATTTATTTTTGGCTATAGTTGGGGGCATGTCCCAACTTTTTATTGGTTTTTGGTTATTAGAGGATTGTGGATATTACTGTGGACTTTGGCATTGGTTATTTGTTATTGGTTATCTTTATTGTTATTGGTTATTGACAAATATTAAATACCTTCCAGTTATTAATCATGTTATTTTGTTATATGTTAGGAATTGAGCCACTGTTAGTGTATTATAGTCTTTTTAGCTAGGTAAAGGGGGTGGTCCTCAGTCTTTGTTAGACTTGGGATGCACGTCATGGCTAGGACCTAGTTTGGGTTGTGACAAAGTTGGTATTAGATCCTAGGATTATGGTCAATTGGGTATTCATAAAGCCATGTCAAGTAGAGTCTCTTTTATGGGTATGTAGCACACCACACTTATAAGGGAGAAGCTATAAGATATCTAGGAATATTTCCTTTTCTTGTTATTCTATTTTAGGCTATAGAGTCTAAGGCCTTGGATCTACTCTAATTCCTATTTATTTGCATTTTAGATCATGCCTCCTAGAATATCTAATATTCATGGAAAATCTTCAATCCCTCTTGAGGATAATATAGATGGAGCTCATCCTACTTATGGAGTTCAGACCCAGTTTAGGGGTCCAACTCCTAATTGCCCCCATGGAGTTCCACCGATTCACTCTAGCCCTCCTCGAATATCTCAGGGTGATATGTCCAATGCTGAGTTTTACTAGTCGATCTATTTACTTACCCAGTTGATGGCCTCTCAGACTGAGAATATTGTTTCTGTCACTCCATCTTCTAAAGTAACTAGAGTTGACCAATTTATGAGGTTGAGTCCTATAAATTTCACTGGTTCCAAGTCTGAGAAAAATCCTCAAAACTTCATTGATAAGATAGAAAAGATCTTCAGGTCATGCATGCTTCTAACTTTGAGAGTTTTGAGTTTTCTGCATACCAAATGAAAGATATGGCATATAAGTGATATGAGGAGTAGAAGTAGATGAGGGGAAATAATACTGAGCTAGCTATGTGGGATGACTTTTCTAATGTTTTTTCTGGACCACTTCTTTCCTCAAGAGTTGAGAGAGGTGAAGGCCAAGGATTTTATGAATTTTAAACAAGGAAGAAAGAATATGAAGGAGTGTCTCTTGAAGTTTCATCAGTTATCTCATTATTCTCTAGAACTGGTTTCTTCTATGAGGGCAAGAATGATGAAGTTTGCTTCAGGATTGTCCTAATTTGGTTTTGGAATGCAAGGTTTCCTTGTTGAATAAGGATATGGATATTTCTAGGCTTGTGGTATACATACAATAGGTTGAGGAGGAAAAAAAGAAGCAAGCTGAGATAGGGGAAAGGTAGCATAAGAAATTCAGGTATTCTAAATTGGGTAGAGGTCAGTAAAATAGTGGTAGAGATAGAAGGAAATGGTCTAAGAAAAAGTGGGAAAATTATGGTTCCTATTCTATGTCTAGTTCTCCATATCCTAAGCCTTCTGGCGATCATCGCTTTTGGAATGATAGTGGATTTAGGGCATAAGGTTCCCAGTCTTGAGCCAACGGAGCTCAGTTTGCCCCATCTTATCCCCTTATTATTTTATAGGCAGATGCATCATAGTTTTTCTGATGAGGGAAGGAATAAGTACTTTAGGTATGGTCAGCTTGAGTCACATGTAGTGGTATTATCCTTCCAAGGTCGCTTTTGGAGCTAATTAGGTTCCAATTCGCTACTTCTTCAGCTTCTACAACAAAGGGTGCTACTTTTGGCTCCAACAGTGGTCGGAATTAGCTGTATACTCTTGCCACCCATCAGGAATTTGAGGCTTCTCTTGATGTTTTCACTGGTATCTTATAACACTTTTTTCGTGATGTGTATTGCTTGCTTGATCCGAGGTTTACTCTTTCTTATGTAACCCCTTATATAGATATTCATTTTGGGTTCGGTTCTGAGTGTATTCTTGAGCCCTTTGTTGTGTCTACCTTAGTGGGTGACTCTATTTTGGCTAGAAAAGTCTATAGGGGTTGTATGGTATCTATCTGTGGTAGGGAGACATTGGTGGATCTAATAGAGTTAGATATGTTAGATTTTGATGTAATCTTGGGGATGTATTGACTTTATTCGTGCTATGCCTCTCTAGATTATCGAATCCATAAAGTCCTTTTCAAATTTCCTAGTGAACCGATTATATAATAGGAAGGGAGTTCCCTAGCACCTATGGGAAGGTTCATTTGGTCCGGGTTAAAAATTCTATCTCGGAAGGTCCTTCATAGCAATCCATTCTTATGGTTAGTGAGTTTCCTGATATATTTCCCAATGATCTTCCTGGTATTCCTCCTAATAGGGAGATTGATTTTGGGATAAACCTTTTTCTGCATACCCGTCCTATCTCTGTTACTTTTTATAGAATGTCTCCGGCTGAGTTGAAAAAACATAAGGAGTAGTTGAAAGATCTTCTTGATAAAGGTTTTATTCACCCCAGTGTTTCCCCATTGGGTGCTCCTATTTTGTTCGTGCATAAGAAGGATGGTTCCCTTTGAATATGTATAGATTACTGGCAATTGAATAAGGTAATAGTGATGAATAAGTATCCCTTTCCCTGGATTGATGACCTATTTGATCAGCTTCAGGGTTCTAAGTACTTCTCTAAGATTGATCTTCCATCGAGTTATCATCATCTAAAGATTAGGGAGGTGTATATCCTTAAGACTACTTTTTTAACCTGATATGGTCATGTTGAGTTTCTGGTCATGTCTTTTAGGTTGACAAATGCCCCGATGGAATTTACGGATATTATTAACCAGGTATTCCATCAATTTTTTGACTTGTTCATCATTGTGTTCATTGATGACATTATGGTACATTTAAAAAGAGGAGGATCATGCCAATAACCTCCGTATAGTGTTGCAAACCCTTAAAGATTAGAGGTTGTATGCTAAATTTTCTAAGTGCGAGTTTTGACAGAATGTTGTTACTTTTTGGGGTCATGTTATTTTTAGTGAAGGTTTCATGGTTTATCCACAAAAGGTTGCAGTGGTTAAGAAGTGGCCTAATACCATGACTCCAACTGATATTCGGAGCTTCTTGGTTTTAGCTGGGTATTATAGGAGGTTTGTAGAGAGTTTTTCTTCGATTGCTGCCCCATTGACTAGGTTGACTCAAAGAAAGGTGAAATTCCTATGGTTTGATGCTTGTGAGGGTAGTTTTAAGAAGCTAAAGAATGAGGAGTGGTAAATTTACCACTCATTTACATCCAAATTTGTGCACACTACTATTATTTAATGGTGTGATTGAGATAACTTTGTCAGTTGAATGCACCAATTTCCATATTTTATAGGTATATAGGTGATAAGAAGGAAAGAAGTGGAATTGAGCTTAAAAAGGATCAAAAAGGGAAGAAGTAGTGCAAAAATTGGAAAACCCGAAGCAGATCTGGCCTCAGGTACTGCAATTGTAGACTGAGAACCACAATCGCGGTAAGTCAAGATAGTCAATGCTTGGGTTGTGAGAATTTTACTGCGACTGCAGAGCCGCGATCGTGACTAAGATGGAGCGATCGTGGTATATGGTTTATGCCTAGGGGTTGTTGTGTAATTGTATGTAGTCGTCCCAAATCCCTTATAAGGCTAAAACCCTTTTGTTATTTGGCATTGATCACTTTGAGAGTTGAATTTGGAGTCTTTGTAAACCTTACTAATTTGGGGAAACTATTGTGTTTAAATTTTCAATTTGAGTTTAGCAAAATTGAAGTTAAATTAAAGAATCTTCTTACTTCCAATTTCCATGGATGCATTGAATAACCCTTTTTGTATATTTCTTCTCCCTAACTTCATGAGTAGATAAACAATTTATCTTGGGATTATGTTGAACTAGGATGAAAATAAGTGTGGGTTATGATTTATTAGTATAGATTCTTAGTCATTGGTTGTGCGTTTCACTAGTGTTCTCTTGATTTAGTTGGTATTTATGGGTGATAATCCCAAATTCTCAAACTCTCACATCATCCTTTAAAAAGGGGTACGAGTGTACCTTTGGATCCTATATCATCCTTTAAAAGAGGGATATAGGTGACAAAGCATTACTGAACAATAGTTAGATTTAGCTTATGCTCTTTTCATCATCTTAAAAATAAGGATGAGTTGAGTATTATCTAGATATTCGACATCTTCCTAGAAATAGGGATGCCTAATTGAGGTATTAGGTAAATTTGCTTGCCACATCCATGAGGTATCCGAAAAGATTCATGGGTGATAATCTTGAGGTTTGGCTGAAAAACTAGCCTTAAGAACTCTTAACCTAGCCTACCCATGTAGTTGATGACTAGAATTTGCACTCAATTATCATGAACTTATGCATTATTTGCTCCAAGGAAGACATAATCCCAAGACTTGTCTCAAATTAAAATCTTAACCACAATCGTCGCTTTGAGTTGGTAGTTTGATTTAATTTTGATAGAAGTCCTTTCCAAGCAAATCCCCCTCTTTTAATTCATGCATTTCATTTTGTTTACACTATGGGCATATATTTAAACACTATCAACACCTATAGGGAAGAAGACTAGACTCACTCCTCGAGGATTCGACCTCAATGTGATGGGTGCTAAAGGGTCTCCTAACACCTCCTATATTAATGAAGAGTAAAGAAAGAGGGATTAAGAGAGGTAGGAGAACATAGAAAAATGATAACACAATTAGAGTTTCTCGCAAAACATGTGATGGGTGAACCAACTAAATTGGTGAATGCCATCGCATCTAAGGTCTATGATGAAGAAAAATCCAAAAGGCTTGATAAAGAAATTCGATATTTGGCTAAATATTGGGTGGGTTCCCACTTGGCCTATCAAAGGCAAGGTGGGAACCAAGGTTGGACGGATTATGAAAGATAGAGAGATTGGCTTTATAGGGATAGAACTCATGATTGGAGAGAAAATAAAAGGAAATATGATCAATATGTGCCTCCTCATGATTGAGTAATGGGTAAAGAGCCCAATTCCATTGATCCTGAAAATTCAAGACCGAGGATGTGTTAGCAAGGATCTCAATGAGAGTGGAGAGAATGGAAAAAATGGTCCGAGAATTAAAAGGCGACTTTACACAAAGCAACCAAATGGTTGTATCGCATTTCATCTCAATCAAGCCATTGGATACTCAAATCAATCAAATCTCTACTCAACTTAATACTAGACAAAGAGGAGGCCTTCCTAGTGATATTGTTGTAAATCTGAAAATTAATGCTTAATTGTTGCCTATTGTCACTAGGAGTGGAAAAACCCTTGGTGATCTTATGGTGGAAGTTGATAAAGATCCAAATATTGAACAAACCAATGTGAAGAAGAAGCTTGTGGTTGATTCAAATGAGGAAGCTCCAAAGTCTCAAAGAGGGAATGAAAAAGAATTGATGCTAAGTAAAGAAGTGGTTGATGAGTAGGTGATCCGAAGGTAGTTGAGAATAATGAACCGCAAAGTGATATGATGCCTTCCATGAAGGTTCCTTCTCCATTCCCTCAAAGGCTCAAAAATAAGGAGGAAAATGCTAAATTCAAGACGTTCCTTGTTGAGCTTAGCAATCTATCAATTAATATCCTATTGATAGAGGCAATTTAATAGATCCCGAGATATGCTAATCTTATGAAGAAGTTGATGTCAAGGAAATGTCTTGTTGATGGTGAAACCATAGAAATTACCCATGGGTGTAGCGTTATCATGACTAGTGCTATAGAAAAAAATTAAGAGGATCCCAGGGCCTTTACAATCCCTTGCACCATAGGGACACACAAGTTCAAAAAAACTTTGTGTGACCTTGGTACAAGAGTCAATCTCATGACCTATTTTCTATCTATCAAAAACTTGGTTTGGGTACAACTACACTAACAACAATGAGGCTTTTGATGGCGGACCAGTTTGAGTTTTGTTTGATGTGTTAGTAAAGGTGGACCATTTCATCCTTCTGGCGGATTTAGTTGTGCTTGATTGTGAAATTAACCAAGAGATACCCATTACCTTGGCTGACTTTTCCTTGCAACCGAAAGATTTATCATTGATTTAGAGTTAGGAGAAATGAAATTCTGAGTTCATAATAATGAAGTGTCCTTTCGGGTGTGCAAAATGGAAAAACAACCTATGGAGCTTCAAGTGGTGTCAGTTATTGATGTGGATTAAGAGGTGAACGATGAGTCCCTTAAGGATCCAACTGGAAAATTTAAGGACGTCGTGTTGCGATGATAAATAAGGCGCTATGTGGGAAACCGACCAATGCCATAAAAGTGGCCCGTATACCTTATTTCTAATTAGTAGAGTAGGTTTTATTTTGTTGGTGATTAATCCATGAAATTGTAGTGCTAGAAGGTTTTTTGAATGTGGTTGAATAGGGGACAATATGAAATTTTTATGTAGTGGACTGAGCAGGGGAAAATAGAGGTCAAAAATAGCCTCAATTACCGCAATCACGACACCTATGCTACCACAATCACGTTATCCGTGTGACTGTAATTACAAAACTTGGACCATGATTGCGGCCATGATTGGTTGAAAAATTAGTCAACTACCCTATTTCCCCCATACTCCCTTTTAAATTTTATCTCAAATTGCATTCGCTCTTGATCGTCTTTTGAGAATCTAAGTTTTGCAATGCATCCCATTTTCATCCTCAATTCGGTATGTATTTGAAATCTGTAATGCCCCCAAACTTTTCCTAGCTAAATTTTATCCCTAAAGTGTCAAGATTTGGCTTTTAGAATGATTTACACTTATTTTCTTGTGGAATTCTATATATTTAAACTTTTCATTACGTAGATGACTGAATAAGCTTTTCGTCGATATAAGATTCGTCCAAAATGGACACTCGGTGAAGAAGTTATGGCTATTTTATGTGCTAGTAATAAAACATTATCCTTTTTGTGTTTAGCGCGTTGCAGAGATGGTTTAATTAGCAATTGTCAAATTCCAGTGGGACCTCGCGATAGTGGTGCGTCGCGGAGGATCCCAATTTCGTATTCATCAATTTCAAGTGAACCACCGAGATAGTGGCGCGTCGCGGTGGCCCATAAAATTGGGCACCAGTTATATTTTTACTCCGTCTCATTAAGGGTAAAATGGCACTTCTCCAACCCCTTATCATCTCTAACACGGGATTTAATCCCAACAATACCAAAGTAAGATTATTTTCATCAAAATCTCTCAAGAAACTCCATTAGGGTTTCAAACTAAAAATCCTCGTAACTCAAGATTCAACCGTGAGTTTTTGAGATAATTAGAGATTTGGAATCCCCAATCCGTAAGCTTCAAGAATCATTCATTATTCTTTGAAATAGAGGTACATGGGGTTTATCCTAAAAACCTACATGGGCATGCAATTGTTAAAGTATGATTTAAAGGTTTTGATGCATGTATTTTATGGGAGTTTTGAAAACTATGTTATTGATTATGCTTTTCGAAAGTTTCAATGCTACTATTGCTTTGGACTTGTGGTCTTTTCTCCTAAATTGATTTACATGTATATATATATGTATGAATTTGAGTTTTAAGATTGTTGAGAGCATATATTATGAACTCCCTCTCTTGTATTTATTTAAAGAATTATGATTTTGAGATTTGAAAGATATTTTTGCTATATCCTAGCATTTAAACATGATTTGGAATTTTTGAGAGGGTATTTCTTAATATCAATATGTTCTTGTGCGTATGAGAAAGAATTGCATGTGTTTACATGAGGATTGAGAAGGAAAAGATTCATTGAATTGAATTATTGAAATGCTGGTCTCAAAACTTGTGTTTTGAATACAAAGATTTATGATAGACTAATAATGGCTCAGAGATGTGACTTCCAAGTCAATGGTATGACGATACCATAAGTATTTATGCCATAATATATTATGTTTTCAGAGCATGTTTTCAGAGTATGTTTTCAGAGACTGCATGTTTTGATAGAGTTTTAAGAAGGGGATTAAAGAGGGTTAGGTGGTTACCCAAAGATGGCGCGAGTTCAAGCATCTCTTAGCCTGAAACTGTATTTTCCGATACGGGTAGATTATTATTGTACACTGGCGACGGCCATGTGGCATAGTAGATTCAGAGACTCTGACCCTTTCGGCACACTTGGGTTGGGGGCTTTGTTGCTGAGTTAATGGAAGTTTCCATATAGCCCATGGAATTTTTTAGAGTTGTAGGGTATACCACCTAGGATAGGAGTAAGATAAATTTCTCAGAGTTGTGATGATTTTTACAGAGTCTTTAAAATGCCCATGTGAATTCTTACTATATGATATACTCATGAACTGTTTTAAATTGCTCTCATATATGTTGGATAATAAATGATTATTTTGGATATGCTCTGCATACCAGTACATCTGTATTAACCCCCTTCCCCTCCAACCTCTTAGGTTTTAAGGCACAGTCTAAGGGTTTAGATAAGTAGTAGATAATTCAAACAACTAATCAAATTATGCAGTGGTGAGCCTTCTCTATTCCAGAAGGCCTGTCTTTTAAGATTATGTCACTTATTTCAGATTTGGTCTACTGGGGGCCTTGTCCCAGTTTCAGACAGTTGTTAGATTTTCATATAGTAGAGATTTAGCAGACTGAGTCAGATATTATTTAGATGTTGTTGAATTGCAGTTTCCATAATTATGTTGAATTTAGAATTGACCATGTTTCCGTAGAAGATTATGTGTACGTATCTTCTTTTTTTATATGAATGTTGTGCATGATTACCAGATAGAGAAGGGCATTTCGGGCCTTCATGGTTTGGGATGTCCATCCCGGCCAGGCCCTAGTTTGGGTCGTGACAAACTTGGTATCAGAGCACATTTCATGGTCCTAGGGTGTCATCGAAATCGCGTCGGGTAGAGTCTTGTATATGGGTGTGTAGCGCGCTACACTTATAAGCAGGGGGCTACTAGGAGTTTAGGAATGCTTCTCTTCCTTGTGATTTAGTTCGTGCTTCAGAGTCTAATCTGTCCCCTAATCAATGATCTCTTGTTTTTCAGAAATCCAACTGTGCCTCCCCGTCGCACCAACGTTAATGCTCAGGATGATAAAGTCTGTCCCACCCATGGGATGCAGACCCATAATAGTGCTTATACCCCAGAATCTGTTCTTACTCCGAAAGTACCTCCTGTACCGACTAGTTCTCCCAGAGCTCCCCGGATAAGGGCCAATCTCACTCAGCCTCATGAAGGAGAGGTGTCTAATACAGAATTTAGATAGTCTATTCACATGCTTGCATAGCTGGTAACCGCACTAACTCAGAGGTCAGAGGATATAGGGTCAACGTCTGTTACTTCTAAAGTTACTAGAGTGGGCCAATTCATGAGGATGAACCCGCCTAAGTTCTCTGGATCTAAGGTAGAAGAGGACCCGCGGGAGTTTGTAGATGAAATAGAGAAGATTTTCAAAATAATACATGTTGATCAGGTGGAAGGTGTTGAGCTAGCAACATACCAGCTAAAGGATATAGCAGACCAATGGTACAACGAGTGGGAAGATGTGAAGGGTCACAATGCTGAGCCCACAGTTTGGGTTGAGTTCGTGGAAGCATTTCTTGACCGATTCTTTCCTCTGGAGATGAGGGAAGCTAAAGTAGAGGATTTCATGAACGTTAAGCAGGGTAAGATAAGTGTTCAGGAGTATACTTTAAAGTTTATTCAGCTGGCCCGTTATGCCCCTGAGATGACGAGTAGTAAGAGGGCCCGAATGAGGAAGTTTGCTTCCGACCTTTCAGACGATCTGGTGCTTGAGTGTCAGGGAGCTATGCTGAATAGAAATATGGACTTTGCTAGACTGTCTGTCCACATGCAGAAAGTTGAGGAGAAGAAGAAGAAGATAGCTAATTCTAGGGAAAGGGACAGGCAGGCAAAGAGAGCCAGAGTGACAGACCAGAGTCATAGTCAGCAGCAGAGCAGCAATTGGGGAGGCAAATGGTAAAAGAAAAGGAATTTGGGTAATGCTCAGTCGGAAGCTAGTGCGCTAGTGTCTAGAACCGCAGCTGAGTAGTGCACCTAAAATTTCCAGTTTAGTCAGGGGCCGAGGATGTAGGATACGCATTCGCAGGGAAGTATAGCCCATACCTCTCAGTCCTGTCCATGTTGTGGGAGATGCGGGAGGAATCATCCAGGGAGATGTCAGTTTGGCTCTTTGGTATGTTATTTATGTGGCCAGCCAGGCCATATCCAGAGAGACTGTCCGGTAGAAAGGAATAATGTTGGAGGAGCCAAGTCTCAAGATAATCCTGCTGCACCACCACCACCTCAGAAGGGTACCACTTCAGCCACTGGAAATGACCAAAATTGGTTGTATGCCTTGACCAACTGCCAGGAGGCAGAGGCCTCCCCAGATGTTGTTACCGGTACGTTGTGAATATTTTATCATGATGTTTATGTGTTATTAGATCCCGGGTCTACCTTATCCTATGTGACCCCGTATGTGGCTATTGGTTTCGAGTTTGGGACCCATGTGATTCCTAAACCCTTTTCTATTTCCACCCCAGTGGGGAATTCTATTATTGCTAAGAGGGTGTATAGGGGTTTTGTTATGACTGTTTGTAGTCGAGATACTGTGGAAGATCTCATAGAACTTGATATGGTTGATTATGATGCCATCTTAGGGATGGACTGGCTCCATTCGTGCTATGCCACCTTGAATTATAGGACCCGAAGAGTCACTTTTTCTTTTCCAAATGAGTCTATGATGGAATGGGAGGGGCATTCTCTAGAACCTAGAAAGCACTTTATATCTTACCTCAGAGCTCGTAAACTTATTTCTAAGGGTTGTTTATACCATCTTATCCGGGTTAAAGATTCTAGTTCCGAAATTCTTCCTCTTCAATCTGTCCTTATAGTGAATGAATTCCCATAAGTCTTTCCAGATAATCTCCCAGGAATACCACCTGATAGGGAGATAGATTTTGGTATTGATTTATTGCCAAATACCCGTCCTATCTCTATTCCGCCATATAGGATGGCTCATGTAGAGCTAAAAAGAGTTGAAAGAATAGCTAGCAGACCTTCTATATAAAGGTTTTATCCACCCCAGTGTGTCTCCCTGAGGTGCACCTGTACTTTTTATGAGAAAGAAAGATGGTTCCCTCTGTATGTGCATGGATTACCGCCAGTTGAATAAGGTCACGATTAAAAATAAATATCCCCTTCCTAGGATTGATGATCTTTTTGACCTACTTCAGGGTGCTAAATTTTTTCAAAGATAGACCTTCATTCGGGATATCACCAGTTAAAAGTTATAGAGTCAGATATTCCCAAAACAGCTTTCCGAACCAGATACGACCATTATGAATTCTTAGTCATGTCCTTTGGGTTGAGTAACACCCCTGCAGCTTTCATGGATCTAATGAACAGAATTGCATCAGTTTTTGGATCTATTTGTCATTGTCTTTATTGATGACATTTTGGTATATTCTAAGAGCGAGGAGGACCATGCCAATCACCTCAGAATCATCCTTCAGACTCTTAAAGATCATAAATTGTATGCAAAATTTTCCAAGTGTGAATTCTGGCTGACTGCTATTACGTTATTGGGGCATATTGTGTCCAGTAAGGGGATTAAGGTTGATCCCCAAAAGATTGAAGCAGTGAGAAAATGGCCTAGACCCATGACTCCAATCGACATTTGGAGCTTCTTAGGTTTGGCGGGTTATTACAGAAGTTTTGTAGAGAGTTTTTCTTCCATAGATGCACCACTTACTAAGTTGACTCAGAAAAAGGTGAAGTTTTTGTGGTCGGACTTTTGTGAGGATAGTTTTGAGAAGTTAAAAGACAAGTTGACTACTGCTCCTATTTTGAATATTTCGGAGGGTACCAAAGGTTTTGTTGGATACTGTGATGCATCCCGAGTAGGACTTGGGTGTTTTCTTAAGAAGCACGATAAGGTGGTGGCTTATGCATCTAGGCAGTTGAAGGTGTATGAGCGAAACTACCCTACTCATGACTTGGAATTAACGATTATGGTCTTTGTACTTAAGATTTGGTAGCACTATCTTTATGGGGTGCATGTAGATATTTTCACTGACCATAAGAGTTTACAGTATGTTTTCTCGCAGAAAGAATTAAATCTCAGGCAGAGGCGGTGGTTGGAACTTTTAAAAGACTATGACATGAGCCTATACTATCACCCGGGTAAGGAAAATGTTGTAGCTGATGCCCTCAGAGATTGTCCATGGGCAGTCTTCTCATGTTGAGGAAGGGAAGAGAGAGATGGTGAAGGATATTCACCGGCTTGCAAATCTAGGGGTGCGGATCTTAGATTTCGAAGATGGGGGAATGGTTGTTCATGAGATAGATAAATATTCCCTTTGTACAGAAGTTAAAGAAAACCAGGTTGAGGATCCCATCTTGATGCAAATCAATAAATATGTGGGTAAACAGAAAGTGATGTTATTTGATATCGGTGGTGATGGTATTTTGAGATAACAGGGTAGGTTGTATGTGCCAGATATAGATGGTCTGAGAAAGAGGATCCTAGACAAAGCTCACACGTCGAGGTATGTTGTTCACCCTGGCTCTACTAAGATGTATCAGGATTTGAAAACTATTTATTGTTGGAATAATATGAAGCGTAATGTGGCTAATTATGTTGTCAAGTGTTTGAATTGTCAACAAGTTAAAGTGGAACATTTGAGGCCAGGTGGTTCTTCTCAAGAGATAGCTTTACCCTTATGGAAGTGGGAGATGATTAATATGGAATTCATTACAGGACTTCCAAGGTCCCGAAACCAGTATGATTCCATTTGGGTGATTGTAGATAGGTTGACCAAGTCAGCTCACTTTCTACCTGTCAGGACTAATTATTCGGGAGAGAATTATGCAAAGTTGTTCATTGCAGAAATAGTTCGTTTGCATGGGGCACCTGTGTCCATTATATCTAACCGAGGTACATAGTTTTCTTCACAATTTTAGAGATTGTATCAAAAGGGTTTAGGTACCCAAGTGAATTTGAGCATGGTTTTCCACCCTCAGACAGATGGGTAAGATGAGTGCACCATCCAGACCCTTGAGGATATGTTGAGGGCCTGCGTAATTGATTTTAAAGGTAGTTGGGTAAAGCACTTACCATTGATAGAGTTTTCATTTAATAATAGTTTCCATTCCAATATTAAGATGGCTTCTTTTGAAGCACTATATGGGAGAAGATGTAGATCTCCGATAAGATGGTATGAAGTAGGGAAGATGCAGATGTTTGGTCTTGATCTTGTTCATCGGGAAATAGAGGATGTGAAAGTCATTAGAGAATGACTTAATATAGCTTAGAGTCGCCAAAATTACTACCCTAATGTTAGGAGAAGAGATCTAGAGTTTGAGGTTGGAGATTGGGTGTTTCTCAAGGTTTCTACCATGAAGGGAGTCATGCAATTTGGAAAGAAAGGTAAGATGAGTCCTCGTTATATAGGACCATATAAGATTATGAAAAGGATAGGTGGAGTTGCGTATGAGTTAGAATTGCCAGCTAGTTTGGGTTCTATATATCCGTTGTTTCATATATCTATGTTGAAGAAGTGTATTGGAGACCATTCTTTAGTGTTGCCTGTCGAAGAAATCAAAGTGATAGACTCCTTATCCTATGAAGAAAAGCCTGTAGAAATTTTGGATCGCCAAGTTAGAAGATTGAGGAACAAAGAGATAGCATCGGTTAAAGTATGGTGGATAAACCAGAAAATTGAAAAAACGACTTGGGAATCAGAAGTTGACATGAGATCTAGATACCCAAACCTTTTTTATCCAATGGATGACAAAATAGAAGGTACAACTCTTTCTTTATTCTTTTTATGCCTTAGTATTCTTGAAATTATGCTTGTATGTGTCCCGCGTCAACATTCAGGGACGAATGTTCCCAAGAGGGGGATATTGTAACAACCCCAAACTTTTCCTAGCTAAATTTTGTCCCTAAAGTGTCAAGATTTGTCTTCTATAATAATTTACACTTATTTCCCTGTGGAATTCCATAGATTTAAACTTTTCATTACGTATATGACTGAATAAACTTTTCGCCGATAGAAGATTCATCCAAAATGGACACTCGGTGAAGAAGTTATGGCTATTTTATGTGCTAGTCGTAAAACATCATCATTTTGGTGTTTAGCGCGTCGCAGAGATGGTTTAATTAGCAATTGTCAAATTCTAGTAGGACCTCGCGATAGTGGTGCATCGTGGAGGAACCCAATTTTGCATTCATCAATTTCCAGTGAGCCACCGTGATAGTGGTGCATCGCGGTAGCCCATAAAATTGGGCACCAGTTATATTTTTCCTCTGTCTCATTAAGGGTAAATAGCACTTCTCCAACCCCTTATCATCTCTAACACGGGATTTAATACCAAGAACACTAAAGTAAGATTATTTTCATCAAAATCTCCCAAGAAACTCCATTAGGGTTTCAAACTAAAAATCCTCGTAACTCAAGATTCAACTGTGAGTTTTTGAAGATAATTAGAGATTTGGAATCCCCAATCCATAAGCTTCAAGAATCATTCATTATTCTTTGAAATAGAGGTACGTGGGGTTTATCCTAAAAACCTACATGGACTTGAAATTGTTAAAGCATAATTTAAAGGTTTTGATGCATGTATTTTATGGAGTTTTTGAAAACTATATTATTGATTATGCTTTTCAAAAGTTTCAATGCTACTATTGTTTTAGCCTTGTGGTCTTTTCCCCTAAATTGATTTACATATATATATATATATATATGTATATGTATGAATTTGAGATTTAAGATTGTTGAGAGCATAAATTATGAACTCCCTCTCTTGTATTGATTTAAAGAATTAAGGTTTTGTGATTTAAAAGATGTTTTTGCTATATCCTAGCATTTAAACATAATTTGGAATTATTGAGAGGGTGTTTCTTGATATCAATATGTTCTTGTGCGTATGAGAAAGAATTGCATGTGTTTACATGAGGATTGAGAAGGAAAAGATTCATTGAATTGAATTATTGAAATGTTGGTCTCAAAACTTGTGTTTTGAATACAGAGATTTATGATAAACTAATAATGGCTCAGAGATGTGACTTGCAAGTCAACGGTATGACGATACCATATATATTTATGCCATAACAGATTATGTTTTCAGAGCATTTTTTCAGAGTATGTTTTCAGAGACTGCATGTTTTGATAGAGTTTTAAGAAGGGGCTTAAAGAGGGTTAGGTAGTTACCCGAAGATGGCGCGAGGTCAAGCAACTCTTAACCTGAAACCGTATTTGCCGATACGGGTAGATTATTATTTTACGTTGGCAACGGCCGTGTGGCGTAGTAGATTTAGACACTCCGACCGTTGCGGCACACTTGGGTTGGGGGCTCCGCTGCCGAGTTGATGGCAGTTTCCATATAGCCCATGGAATTTTTCAGAGTTGTAGGGTATACCACCTATCACAGAAGTAACACAGATTTCTCAGAGTTGTGATGAGTTTTACAAAGTCTTTAAAATACCCATGTGAATTCTTACTATATGATATACTCATGAACTATTTTAAATTTCTCTCATATATGTTGGATAATAAATGATTATTTTGGATATTCTCTGCGTACCAGTACGTCTGTATTGACCCCCTCCCCCTCCAACCTCTCAAGTTCTGAGGCACAGTCTAGGGGTCCAGATAAGAAGTAGATAATTCAAATAGTTGATCAAATTGTGTAGTGGTGAGCCTTCTCTATTCCATAAGGCTTGTCTTTTCAGATTATGTCACTTATTTCAGATTTGGCCTACTGGGGGCCTTGTCCCAGTTTCAGACAGTTGTCAAATTTTCATGTTGTAGAGATTTCGCAGACTGAGTCAGATGTTATTTAGATGTTGTTGAATTGCAGTTTCCATAATTATGTTGAATTTAGAATTGACCATGTTTTCGTAGCAGATTATGTTTCTACATCTTCTTTTATTATATGAATAATGTGCATGGTTACCAGATAGATAAGGGCATTTCGAGCCTTCATAGTTCGGGATGTTCGTCACGGCCAGACCCTAGTTCGGGTCGTGAAAAACTTTTGAGAACCCAAATTTTGTTCAAATTCGCTAGAAATAGTGTGTGCATGTCAAGTGCTTGATTAAATAACCAAATGAATGCAACGCTAAATTTTTCCATGTTCCAAGGGCATAATCAAACATCCAGAGGCTATGTTTCATATGCATAAGGTTATTTCCTAATTTGAAACACAATTTGACAATGATATTTGGTGATTTGAGTTTTTGAAAATTTGGCTCGGTCTTTCCTCAGATACCGCAATCATAGTCATTGGATTGAAATCACGGCACTGCGATCGCAGCTCAAGGACCCACGATCACTATATCTGAGGTTGATTTCTTGCCTGGATAAAAAAAATCTTGCACTTCCAATTCTTGCCCAAAACCCACCAAGAAACCATCCCATGAGCTTAATTAGACAACATATCATAGTTTTTGCATGAAAATGTTAATGATGAGTGTTGTTGTGTTGTTCTCAGGTTTTCCTGATTTACATCATAGGAAATTATGACCAAGTCAATTTCATGGCATCTAAATGCCAAAAATTCTACTATGGTGATCTCCCCAAGACAAAGTTGCTACTGGAAAGGGTCATATGTCTAGATAAGGTGCCAAAAAATCTTTTGGCATTCCATGACCGATTCATAGGCACTGGGTGGAGGTGTTTTTCCTTGAATTATTATTAGGTAAACGAGCAATGGGTAAGGAAATTCTACGCTAACCTTAGCATGGTATCTCTATCATACCCAATCATCGGGATCTGAGGGAAGGAAGTAAACTTTAGAACTTAATAGATAAATGACCTATATAGGCTCTCAAATGCAGATATGGTTCAATTCAATGCAAAATAGTGTGAACAAAGGAGTTGGATAGAAGAGAAGTTGTGTCCAAGTAAAGAGGTTCATTGGGCGGCCATAAAGAGGGGTATGTCGATGAAAGATTTCACAACTGAGGCCTGGATTTGGTTGAACATAATTTGTAGCAAGGTTTCTCTATGCACACACATGACTACTATTCTAGACATGAAAGTCCAGATGGTTACTTGTATACTAGACAACATTTCTTTAAATGTTGGTTGGCTTGTGATCTCAAATATGAATCATTTCAAGATCCACGGTGGTACACTCCTCTTATTCCCTTCTTTAATTAATGAGTTGTTCAAGAAAGATAGGGTTAAGGAGTACCCTGATGAAACTTAGGTATGCCCAAACACCCATATTTATCCTCTTAAGATTTTGGGTGAGGATGCATCGGGAAAGAGTAAGAAATAAAAGATCGACTTGGGTAAGTCGACAAAGGAGAAGATAGAGTATTATAGGCCATCCATATCTGGACCCTTTGATGAGATCATGGTTTATTTGAGGGAAATAAAGAAGCTCGTAGCAGGGTTGACTTAGGGACCGGGAGAGCCTTCCACTACCTAATATTTCTATGTTTCTCTTTCTGATTATGAGAGGTACTTAAAGGATCAGAGGACGTAAGGAGACACTATTACTAGGATTGAGAGGGTTTATTCATCTTTGGCAGGGTCTCACATGGATCTTGGGGACTCACATGAGAAAATGAAGAAGAGGGAGAAGAAGAGAGGCAAGTTCTTCACCAAGATACAAAAAGGGGTGAAGGGCCTTTGGAAGGTTCTGAAACCCAGAGATAGACTCCCTTCTTCCAAAGTTAACAGTGATGACGAGGCTCCATCTAACTGGTCCAGTTCTAATGATGCTAGAGATGATGCAGAGATAGATTTAGACAGCATCTCTTAATGCGGTTAAAGGGAGAACCCTTTTATTTTCTTTATGCATTATTGATTATGCAGTGAGGGTCACTGAAAGCTTCTTAGTTGGGGGTGCCTGTCTCCATATTCATTAATTCATTGGGTTTATATTATTGAGATATTTTTGGATATTTTTATGTTATTTTGGATGATTTTTATTTACATTCTGGGTTAAAATATTTGGGCACTCTGATGGTGCCCACATTTCATGGATTAGTTACTTGTTTCATTTTTTTATTTTTTTTATTTATCTTTTTCTTATTTATGGTGATATCGGATGAGCCTTTCCTTATGATAGATTGAGTAAAGACATTCTTAAGGGAAAATTATTGTGATTGGGTTTTGAGCAATGAATGCAGGGGAAGTCTGTGTACTCATAGCATCAGAGTTATAAATGCAAGGGAAATCTAAGTACTTGTGGCATTTTGGATTTGTGATCACTTTATACCTATGGTGAAGTCTGAGTAGCCATATGGTTTTCCCTCACAAAAGATGAAATATGAGATGACGACTTGGTTTGATGCCATAAATAGAAAATTGTGTGCGGTGCAAATGTGAATCAAACACTCCCCTTCATCCAAAAATGTTTTGAAAATAAGGGCATGGGCGTGAATAATTTTGTAACAATACTTTACCTCTTTTTGTGACTCAGAAGTCTTTAGCTTGTAGAAATTGGTAAATACTCCTATTTTTCCCCTAGTAAGAATTACAATTGAGCCTTCTTGAAAATTTTGCATGCTATGTGCGGTGAGCATAATTGTCTAACTCTCATGCATACTTGTACCATCTAGAACTTGCCGCATTAGTCTCTTAAGTCTAATTGTGATTATACTTGGTTGGTGAAATGATCTTAGGCCTCCTTGGTGAATATTAGGAGCCCACTTTAGCCTAAATAGCCTACCCATACATAGAATAGTATCCTTAGTTACCCATTTTGATCCTTCAAGCCTTTCATTACAACCACATTACAAGCCTTGAACTATTCAAAGTTTTTCCCTCTTTTGAACCCTACCTTCCCTGAACTTGAAAAATTAAGATTGAGGCCAAATGCCTAAGTTGGGGGTGGTATGTTTGGAAGAGATGACCTTGGGCCATGATAATGTAAGTGGATGCGTATGATGCTAAAAAAAGAGAGAAATTGAAAAAAAGTAAAAAAGAAAGGAATCATCAAAAGAAGGAATAACATGGAGTGCAAAAGATATAGTCAAAAGAAAATGCTTTCAAAGAATTATTCAAATCAAGGTAACAAAAGGAGGGATGTGGGAATTTTGGAAACAAATGAAGTAGTCCATGGTCAAAAATTGGGTTAAATAGTATGATGTAGATGTTCAAGATGGGTGTAGTCACTTTGTACCCAAATAGTGTCATACCCTTTCTTAAACCTATGCTACAAGCTTGAAAAAGTCCTTCGAGATCTCCAACCAAGTGTAGTCATTGTAGTGGCGATTTAAAATAATGGCAAGCATATGGTATGGTACTTGTTAGCATTGAAGAAGTCTTTGTGAGAGTGAGTGTTTCACTTAAATACCTTATTGTATAGTAGATAATTTGGTGTGTGGGATTTCCTTCTCGTGAGGAGGCATGTAGACTAATTGAGGTAGGTGAAATTATCGTCTTTTGGAAAATGAGGCAAGGGAGTATAATGGAGTTTCTATTGATAGGGAGTCACTTCTAGAGAGCTAGTAATTATTGTATTGTAGTTATTAAAAGTCTTTTTTATCTTTGAGATTATATTGCACGTCGAGGGGAGTCGTGAGAATAGCTTTGCCCATGCTTGAGAGCTACTTGTGGTGTTAATCAAGATTGAAGTCATTGTGATTATTTGGTTGTATAAATGGGCTTAAATTTGCATTTTCTCATTGAGTAAGAGGTAGTGTTGCTTAAGGACAAGCAAAGGTTTAAGTTGGTAGTGTTAATGAGTGGTAAATTTACCACTCATTTACATCCAAATTCATGCACACTACTATGATTTAAAGGTATAATTGAGACAACTTTGTTAGTTGAATGTACGAATTTCTATATTTTGTAGGTATAAAGGTGATTAGAAGGAATGAATTGGCATTGAGCATAAAAGAGATCAATAGGAGAAGAAATGGTGCAAAAGTTGGAAGACCTAAAGCAAATTTGGCCTTATATACCATGATTGCGGAGTGAGAACCATAATCGCAATAAGTCAAGATAGTCAAATGCCTGCGATCATGAGAATTTCACTGCAACTGTGGAGCCTTGATCGCGACTAAGATGGAACGATCATGGTATAAAGGGTTTATGCCCAGGGGCAATTGTGTAATTTTATTTAGTCGATCCCAAATCACTTATAAAGATAAAACTCTTTGTTATTTGGCATTGATCACTTTGAGAATTGAATTTGGAGACTTTGTAAACTCTACTAATTTTGGGAAACTATTGTGTTTAAATTTCCAATATGAGTGTAGTGATATTGAAGCTAAATTAAAGAATCTTCTACTTTCAATTTCCATGGATGCATTGAATGACCCTTTTTGTATATTTCTTCTCCCTAACTTCATGAGTAGCTAAACAATTTATCTTGGGATTATTTTGAACTTGGGTACAAATATATGTGGGTTGTGATTTATTAGTGTAGATTCTTAGTCATTGATTGTGGGTTTCACTAGTGCTTGCTTGATTTAGTTTGGATTTATGTGTAAAAATGCTAAATTCTCAAACTTTCACATCATCTTTGAAAAGGGATTTGAGTTTACATTTGCATCCTATATCATCATTGAAAGACGAATATGGGTGACAAAGCATTAGTGAACAATGGTTAGTATAGCTTATGCTCTTTCCATCATCTAGAAATATAGGTGAGTTGAGTATTAGCTAGATCTTGGGCATCTTCCTATAAATAGGGATGCCCAATTGAGGTATTAGGTGAATTTCTTTGCCACATCCATGAGGTATCCAAAAGGATCCATGGGTAATAATCCTGAGGTTTGTTTGAAAGACGTGCCTCAAGAACTCATAACCTAGCCTACCCATGTAGTTTATGACTAGAATTTGCACTCAATTATTATGAAAACATGCATTATTTTCCCTAAGACTTGTCTCATATTGAAATCTTAACCACATTTGTCGCTTTGAATTGGTAGTTTGATTTATTTTGATGAAAGAACTTTCCAAACAAATCCCTCCATTTTCATGCATTTCATTTTTTCTACACTACGGGGGTACACTTAGATGCCATCAAAACCTATAGGGTTTGGAGACTAGACTCACTTCTCGGGAATTCAACCTCAACGTAAGTTAAGCTTTTTTGACAAGGATTATCAAACTTGTAAATATTTGTTTGTGATTTTCTTTTGTTTCTCATTTTAGGTAGATTTTTTTTTAGTTTACTTGTTACTATGGAATATTGGAATGAATATAAATTTGGTGGTTTTAAATCTTATCTTGATGATCCATGTCCATATTGTGGTGGACCCCACTTTTGACGAAATTGTAAAAATTCTCCCCAAAAAGTGGTGTGCCACCATCTCAATCCTATTGGGAGTATGATTATTCTTTATGTGGTGGTTGAGATGGACATTAGAGTGATTGTCCAAATGCCCCTCCCCTAGTTATTCTAACAAAATTGCTAGTTATTCTTATGAGTTTGATAGGTGTCATGATGTGATAAAGAAAGAACAATGTGCTGGATACAATGGTGTTGAACATACTTCTAACTCTCTTGGATCGGGAGACTACAATAGAGGAGGTGAAAAATAAGAAGAAGTAGGTGAGTAGGTCGATCTTTCAAGTGCCATGAATATGTCCAATCTTCAAAATGAGATTGATAAGGAAAAGATATCAAGCTATGTGGTTGATGGTGGGCTTTATATGGAAGAATTCTTGGTGATTTTCCAACCAACCAAACTAAAAATAATGAAGGATGCCAAAATTAAAGAATCGATACTAGAGTTTAAAGAAAAAGCCAAGCAAATACTTTGTAAAGACTCTAGTTCATTTCAGGGTGAGAATGTCAAGAATAATGTGACTCCAAAATTCGGAAGACGACCTCATTCCAACCACTTTTCTATATTATGCTTGGTGGATGTGATGAAAGTCGAACCACCTAAGAAAATAATAAACGTTGGAGATAAGGAGCTAAATTCTTACATTTTGGAGTTTTTCATTCTAAAAGAGAAAAATGACGTTCCTCACTTGAAGGCTGATAAATGAAAAATCCAATGTTTTACAAGTGCTTTTTTGATGTTCTCACCAATACCCAATGAGTCTATTCGGAAGTTTGATGTGAAGTTGAGTAAAAGGTTAAAGTCTTCAAAGTGGCGATATAGAATATGTATCATTGTTACCTTAGTTTTAAAAAGTACCTCTAAGATGTGTATATCAAATGTTGGGTAAATGATTCAAATCTTCTAAATGGATACATAAATCATAGTCAAGAGATGTCGTGCCACGACTTTAACTAGGGAACTTCTTGGGAGGCAACCCAAGAAATTTTTCTTGATATTTTCTAACGTTTTTATTCAATTTTAGTGTATATTTGGGTGTTTGCAGGTGAGAGCATAAGATGAAAAGGGTATTTGAAGAATGAAACCCGGATAAGTATATTGTAATTTTATTTTATAATTTTTCCTCTCTTAATTAAGCTTACAAGGTATGAACTTTTGAGAAATTCTCTTTAAAATACAAATGATTATAACATTCCATGATTTCTTTTGGTTTGAATTTAATTTGTTTGAGCTTAATTTGATAGAATATGGTTATTGGGATGAATTTTTTTTGAATGTGTGCCTTGTATTACATGCTCAATTGCAAATATTTGCTTCCATACACTAGTGCTCACTATGTGTTTGATGAAACACCACTTGAGGTTTGTTTGCTTAATTGAATGGTAGTTGATTTACATACGTTGGTATGATTACAAATAGTGTGTTTGGTGATGAATTGGTGCATTGAGCTTGTTCACATGTGTTGTTATTCTATTTTTCAAGATCTTACCTTTCATGCACACCATGTGTTTGTTAAAATGTCGATAAGAGAGGAACGCATATGTGCTTGTAAAGGTTAATGTGAACTTTCTTGGGGTGTTATATGATCATTTTTGGATCTTAGTTTTGAGTACAATTGGTCTTAAATGTTGGATAACCAGTGGTTTTTGGTTGAGTTTATTGATGAGTGTTGCATCCATGGTTTGATAGGTTAATGTGCTTATCATAGTATCCCCGGGAGAAGTCTAACTAACCAAAGAGACATGAATGCCTTCCTTTCCCTATGATAGATTGGGTGATTCCATTCTTAAAGGTATAGGGTCATTTGTGTTTCTACTGGTTCCATGAGTGTTTTATGAGCTAAATGGATGATATATGAAGTTGTGAGGAAAGAATCCCATGAAGTGTAATGATAATGTTGCCTTACATTCACCTAAGTTTTTCTTTAATTATTTAGGAAGAGGCAAAAGTTCAAATATTCTTTCAAAATGTCATTGGCAAGAAATGAAATGATTTTTTAAAAGAAAACCAAAAATATAGTTTTCACTGTGAAAAAGATAAAGGATGTTTTTGATCTCTCTTTTGAGTGAGACCATTAAATCCTATTTTTGTCTCTCTCTTTACAAGGATAAGTCCTTGACTCGGAGTAACTTATTAAGATCAAATTGGTTGGGAGACTAACTTTTTGCTCAATGAGTATGATTCCATGTGTGGTGAGAATTTTTAATAATTCTTGTACATAAGTGTAGTCTAGAACTTTCCCCGAGTGTGTAAAGCTAAATCCTAGACAATCTTGGCTTGGAGGATGACCTAAGGCTATTTTTGACCTGTCACATAGCCAAATTCCCATCTTAACAGTTTTCCTTAGTTAACCCCTTTGAGCCTTTTGACCCGTTTCTCTTTCTTTTAGTAATGATAACCTTGCTAAAACACCTAAGCCCTTTTTAAATCTCTCTTTTGGCACTTAACCTCCTTTTATGTATTGCATTACTTGAAGAAATGAAATATAGAAAAAAGTATAAGTTTGGGGGGTTTATGTAGTTGAGAGAATAATGTAAGGGTGGTTCAAACTCCAAGTTGGGGATGAATGTGATGTGCAAAGATGAGCCAATAAAGGTATTTGTAAGGTGGTCAATTCATGTTCTTAAGAGACAAGAGATAAACTTGATGATATAGTTATATAGACTAGCCCTTAGAATGTGAAGAGAAATGTGACGAGGGGGGTGCTACGAAGAACTTAAAGTTTAAAAATCTCTTGAAAAAAAAGTTAAAGAAATGAAGAAAAAAATGGTGGCTTTGAATTATTTGGTAAATGCTAATAAAAAAGGTTGGGAAATATGGGAAATGATTTAAAGAAGAATTCGGTGGATAGTTTGAAAATTTTGGGTAGAAAGGGTTGAGTGATTGCATTGAAGGGGGTCTTTTAGTACTTGATCCATATATATTCCTTCCTGCACCTTAAACCTTCATCTTGACCAGCAATAGCGTAGTGATTCCAAACTAGGTAAGTCTACATTAGTTGCGAAAAAAACAAAGGGAAAGCCTATGGTTCTACTCGTTGTGCTTGAATTTGTTTGCGAGAATGAGTGTGAATTATTGCATTATTTAAGCTCTTTTAGAGATTTCCATGTCTTGTGTGAGTGTGGAGCTAACTCTTGCTTATGAGAGGCATCGATACTTTTGGGTAGAAGGTGAAGTCTAACTACTGGTTTGGGTATATGAGTGAGGTAAGTTGCATTGTAAAGATTGAGACAATCTTTGAAGATTTTATGCCTCCTCTTAAGATGCTTTGTTGGTTTAAAAGGCTCTTTTGATACAAACTTGCATCATTGCTTCATAAAGATGTGCTTATTGAAAAATTTTGGTTCACTTGTTGCCATGATATGTTTTGAAAGTCTTTGCAGAGCTTTGTTAGCTTATTCCTTTAGATAGATTTCTTTTGGGTGGATTTGAGTTGAATACTCTATCTCATTGAATTGTTCTTGGTTGCTTGAGGAGAAGCAATAGTTTAAATTATTATGCTTGTTCATTAATTTTTCATAAATTTCTTACTTAATGCTCACTTGTGTATGTAAAAGTTGAAATGGAAAGATGAGAAAGCGAACATGATAAAAATGATCCAAGGAATAGGTGGAAAATAAGAAATGTGAGCAAAAAGAACAAAAGTTAAAATGCAGGCCCATAAATCGACCTTGAGTTACCATGATCGCAACCTAATGGTTGCGATTGCGATCACAGTCAAGTAAACTAATGGTGATTGCAAGATAATCCCGCGATCACAGTATCACGATTGCAGTTAAGAGATGGCGATCATGATATAGTGGAACAAGTTTAAGGGCAAAATTGTAATTTTCATAAAGAGACCAACCACAAGGTGACTTTTTTGTAATAATTGGCAAATGTAGAATTGGGGCTTAAATGGGGGTGTTTATCTCATTTTCATCATCTTTAACATATATCTTGATTCTAATTTTTAGTTTTTGTTATTGAGGAGAGACAATTGTATGTGAAAACTCCAATTGAGAATTTAGTTAAAGATTAAAAGTGAAGCTTGGGTTTACTCTCTTTAAGTCTTAATGGAAGAATTGAATTCAAATATGGTAATCTTCTTCTTCTCTTTAAATCCATGCATAGCTAAATTTTTATCTTGGGGTTATGTTAGAATAGGGTGCAACTGTTTGTGGGTATTGATTGCTAGTTTCAATTCTTAGTTAATGTTAATGGGTTTCACAAATGCTTGGTTGTTGAATTGGAAGTTGTGAGTGAAAGCCCCAAGTTCCCTAAACTCATATCTTCCTTGAAAAAGGGATTTAGGTGCCTCTTTAGATCCCATATCATCCTTGAAAGAGGGATGTGGGTGATAGGTATTTGTGAACAATAAAATTAATTTTAACTTATTCCTTAACATTAACTTAGAAATAAGGATGGTATGTGAATATGCTATGTCATGAGCATCATCCTAGAAATAGGGATGCTTAATTGAGGTTTTGGGTTGATTTTTTTCCTTGCCCATGAGGTATTCAAAAGAATCCATGGGTAAAATTTTGGTGTTTCATTGAAAGACTAACACTAAAACCCCTAACCTGGCCTACCTATATATCCATTAACTAACGTTGGAACTTAATTTTATGTACCCATATACTAATTACCTCTAGGAAAACATAACCCTAAGAATCTTTTGATTTGGTTTTATCCATACGTTGTTTGCTCTCAATTTAGTGTTATAGATTTTTTTTATTTTAAACAAGTTTGATTCAGAACCCCCAAATACTTGTATCTTAGGTTTGAATTTAGAAAGTTTTCTTTTATTTCAAACTTACTCAATCACCATTCAAATTATTCCTCGTGGATTCGACCCGGACTCAAAGTTGGTTTATTATATTTGACAATAATCATCCTACATCAAAACAATGGTGTAGGTGAGCGTGATCAAAGGATATGTTGACTTTAGCTTTGGTTTTAACCCTACTCGAGGGAACTGATAGTTTTGTTGTATATTGTGATGCATCCCGTATGCATCTTGGTTTTGTTTTAATGCATCATGGTAGGGTGGTAGAATATATTTCTAGACAACTTAAGGTGTATGAGAAAAACTATCTGACTCATGACTTAGAGTTGTTGGCTGTAGTTTTTGCTTTAAAAATTTATTGTCATTACTTGTATGGAGTTCATGCTGATATATATTCTGATCACAAGAGTCTGCAGTATGTTTTCACTCAGAAAGAGCTGAATCTCAGAAAAAAGAGATGGTTTGAATAACTCAAAGACTATGCTATGAGTCTTCACTATCATCCAAGTAAAGCTAATGTGGTTACTGATGCTCTTAGCAGGTTATCCATGTAGAGCTTATCTCAGATGAGGAGAAGCGAGGTCTGGCAAAGGATATTCACCATTTGGCTAATCTTGGAGTTTATTTTTTAGATTCCAAGGATGGTGGGGTAATCATTCAGGAGGTGGCGAAGTCTTCTCTCGGTACTAAGGTAAAAGAGTAGCAAGTTTTGGACCGTATCTTGATACAGATTAAGGATAATGTTGGTCAGTAGAAAGAGATGGCTTTTGAGATTAGTGAAGATAGTATCTTAAGGTATTAAGGGAGGTTGTGTGTTCTTGATGTTGATGGGTTGAGAGAGAGAATCTTGGTTGAGGCTTATGAGTCGTGGTATAAAAATGTACCATGACTTGAAGGAGATTTATTGGTGGAATAACATGAAGAGAGATGTGGCCAATTTCGTAGCTAAGTGTATGGTTTGTCAGTGAGTAAAGGTTGAGCACTTGAGTCCTAGTAGGTTATCTCAAGAGATTGAATTTCCTATACAAAAATGGTAAGTGCTTAACATAGATTTTGTTACCGGTATTTCACAGCCGCATAGTCAGTTTGATTTGATTTGAGTCATCATGGATAGGATGAATAAGTCTGCTCACTTCTTGCTTGTAAGGACAAATTTTTCTATGGAGGATTATGTTAAGCTTTTTATTTAGGAAATCATCAAGTATAGTGCGCCTGTCTCTATTATATTATCGCGGTACATAATTTTGGTCTCACTTTTGGTGTTCTTTCTAGAGAGGTTTGGGGACTAAGGTGAGCCTTAGCACTACCTCCACCCTCAAAGGGGTGGACACGCTGAGAGGACCATTCATATATTGGACAATATGCTAAGGTCTTGTGTGATCGACTTTGGTGGTAGTTGGGTTGATCATTTGCCTCTCATAGAGTTTGCGTATACTAACAACTATCACTCTAGTATTGGGATGGCTCTTTTTGAGGCCCTCTATAGTAGGAGGTGTAGTTTTCCTATTAGGTGATTTAAGGTTGGTAAGAATATCTTATACGGTACTGACTTGGTTCACCAGGCCATAGAAAAGGTGAAGGTGATTTGAGATAGTCTTAGGACTGCCCAAAGTCGTTAAAATTCCTATACAAATGTGAGGAAAAGGGAGTTGGAATTTAAAGTTTGCGATTGGGTGTTCTTGAAGGTGTCTCCCACGAAAGGAGTGATGCAGTTCTAAAAGAAGGGAAAGCTCAGTCCCCGTTATGTGGATCCATATCTAGTTTTTAAGAGAGTGGTCAATATGGATTATGAATTGGATTTTCCCTCTAGTTTGGGTTTCATTCATTCTGTATTTTATGTCTCGATGATGAAGAAGTGCGTGAGTGATCCTTATTTGGCTATTCCCTTGGAGAGTGTAAGTATTTTGGATTCCTTATCTTACAAGAAAATCCCAACTGAGATCTTGGATTATCAAGTTCGTTGGTTATGGAATAAGGATGTGGCTTCGGTGAAGGTTCTATGGAAGAACCAAAGGTTCAAAGAAGCTACTTGGAAAGCTGAAGAGGACATGAAGTCCAAATATCCATTCTAGTTCCCCGTTGCCAATAATTGTGCTTAAGGTATGTGTTAATCTTAATATCTTTGTTTTCTACCTTTGTTAAAGGTAAGTGTGGTTGTATTTTGTGTTAAATCATGCTAAGGTATTCTTGCCTCATAATTCAAGGAAGAATTATCCTAAGGGGGGAGAATGAAACACCCCAGATTTTGGTCCTTGAAAATTTCTTTACATGTTAGCTTACTGTCCAGACTATGACTCTTCCTACGAGTCATAGAGTGTCTTGATGGGTCATTGGACCAAAGTCGTAAGTTATCCGGTAAGATTTTCCTGAGTTACTTCTTTGGTGATGACTTGAGGTCACGGGTCATAATGACTCCAAATGAGTTGTAAGGTGAAAATCGTAAGGTGTCCAGTTTATGCCATAAAAGTAACTGCTTTATTACGATTGAATAAAATGAGTCATAATGTCTGGTTATGAGTCATATGGTATGACTTATAACCAGACCAGTGTGGTTTCCTAAAGGGTGTTGTCCAACCTATGACTATCTGACACGAGTCGTAGAGTGACCCTACGAGTCGTAAGGTCACCCGTAGCGATTGGGTGACAAATTTTAGTCTTCTTACTAAGGGAATTCTAGGCATTTCCCTCTTTCACTAAATGTAACCCACAACTTAAAACCTCTTTAGGGAATAATTATCATTCCAAAACAAATCAAAATAACTTCTTAAACTCTCTTAAGAAAAAACACTTAGGGTTTCTCAAGGTTGGTAATTAAAGCTTCCAAGGTTGATTCCTTCCTCAAATTTCTTGGTGATTAAGGCATGTGACCCTTTCTATAAATTTGTTTTAATTAAAGCATGAAATTATATGATTATTTGTGTAGATTTGAACATGGGTTTAGATATGGGTTGAGGGTTTTGGAATGTTTCTTAAATTGTTTTCCCATGATTTATTATGCATTGTTCATGCTTTATATATGGTTTTAAACTTGTGGGGTGATTGGGCATGGTGAGCAACCTAGGGGATTATGATTTCCCCAAATTTTGTGAATATTTACAATTGAATTGGTGATAACCCCAACTCATTTTGTGAAAATAGTTTTAAGTATGAGTATAATTATATTGAACTATTTTTGGAACAATTGCATGATATAAAGAGGTTATTGAAACATGATGGTTTGATTTAATGAACAAAGGGATTCGGTTTCGCCCACCTTGTATTAATGAACAAAGAGAGTTGTTTTCCTAAGTTAAGGGAATTGTAATAGCATAATGATGTTACCTTGCAAGTGTAGTTGGTATAACGCTACCAAAGTGTATGCCTTAAGGTGTATTGTGGTTTAATTAATGGGAATGTGTGTTAAATATTTTAATTAGGCTTAAGAGAGAGATGTGTAGCCAGTCCATGAAAGTGGAAGTCCCGAGGTACCAATAGTGGAAACCACAATTGCCGCTGCAGGGGTCTAAATGACCGGGTGGTTTGAGTCCCCCTTGTTATATGAATGGGTGTTCCGAGTCCCCCATGATAAATAAATAGGTGTTTAAGTCATGTTTGATATATGACGGGAGGTTCGAGTTCCGCATAGTGCATATGTATGTGATTATTCTCGTATTCGTGTGGCTACACACACTAGGGCCCTTTCAGCTAGAGGAAAGCTAGAACCATATAGCTCGTGGGTGCCTTATTATGATGTTTTTGCTACACAACCCCGATTAAGATTTAAAATCTGTAACACCCCATATTTCCCTAGCATAATCTAAGTCCCAATACATGTATATTCGTATATAAAATTTTGAAACACTCATTATTTTCCAGTTTAGAGCCAGCCATTGCATAGAAAATTCAATTAGCTTTCCAATGATATAAAATTCGCCGAAATCCAATAACTGGGTAAGAAGTTGTGGCGATTTTAAGTTTCATTCATTAGATCCCATCATTTTCACCTTAGCACGTCGTGGATCTAATCTAAGTGATGATTGGCAATTTTCAGTAGAGGTGAGTAATCTTGGCGCTTCACGCCAAAGGCCAAATTGGCATTTGGCAGTTTCCAGTGTCTCTTCGTGATTTTACCACATCGCGGTGAACTTCCAGGTCCCAATCAGTGAAGGACCGCATTTTTCCCGCGTCGCGCCACAGACCCATTTCCCAGTTGTCCATTTCCAGTGTCTTGGCGCGATAATGGCGCCAAGGCTAAAAATTGGGATCTTGAGTTTTCAGCTTCCATTTGTAAATTTGTTCAAGGGTACTAAGCCCTAAACTCATCTTAAAATACGAAATTTAGCCCCAATTGACCTAAATAATCATTCATTATTCAATTCCTCTCAAATTAAAGATCCCCATGTCCAAAAACAAGAAACCCTAGTTCTCAAATTCAAGACCAATCCTCAGGAACTCACCCAGAACTTCAAGAAATTCATTATCCCAGGTATGTTAGATGTTCATTCATGGATTCCTTTCATCGATGGAGTCCAAATATCCTATTTTAATTACCAAGTTATAATCTTTCCAAGTTATTATGTTTTAAATTATGATTTCATCCATGAATCTCCACGTACTATTGATTTTATACCATGCTACCATGAAATTATTGTTATTATTCAATCTTCCATGTTTTAATATTATTATTTATTGAATTAAACCATAAATTAATGCTATTATGATGAATTCATGCTATTCCTACAAGTTCCATGACGTTCCAATGATTGTTTTAGACCATGAACTACAAGTGTTTGATAAAATGCCTACAAGAGTGATTGATTTAATAAAAGCCTTCATGTTTTGATCTCCAAGTTTTAGTGTCATTTTACTATTATTGTTTTTGAGTCCTGGGGATATTGAATACTCAAAAACCATAGCTGTTTATTAGTCTAGTCTCTGTACAAAGTACATAATAGAATAGTCTTCAGAACATATTATGAGCATTATCAGAATAGTCAAATATCTGTCAGTTCACCTCAGAACAGTCTAGTATTTCAGTGTCTTTCAATTGGGAGTTGGATTTAGCACTGAAGGAGTGTAGGGATAGCGGCTTCCCTATCAGATAGACAGAGTTGTTAGTAGCAGTCCCTATACTCTAGAACGACGTAGCCAACGTAGGGTATGAGAAGTCACCCGTCAGATTAGGCTTGACTATCTCGCAGGGATCACTCGTCAGTTCAGGCTTGACACCCTTAGTACTTTGGACATTATATCATTTTAGTGGATCCATACAGCCATCGTTACTACCTGTGGCATGTTATTAACACCCTTCCAACTGGGGTTACAGGTTGGACCCCGATTAGCTCAAATTGGGGAATGTCGGTTAGATGATACCTCCCACAGTCTCAGATATAGTCTCAGTTATAGTCTCAGTTCAGTTATGAAGTCTTAGAGTTGCTTGACCAAAGCATACAAATATCATTAATTTTCAGTATTTCAGTTTACAGATTTTACTCAGTCCATGTTATATGCTTAGTCATGCATCCCAGTTTCTACAAATTTTCATGTATCTTCAGTATTTACAGACTTTCATGCATACTCAGTATTTATAGATTCTCCATATTTTTAGAATCTATAGATTCCATGTTCTCTACTCAGTACTCCATGTTTTACATGTATATTCAGTTAATTATTAGTTCTGTTCATGAAACCATCAATATCAGCCTACCTCATTTAGCATACTAGTACATTCAAAGTACTGATTGCATACCTTTCTTTTGTGCTATAATGTATCGTATCATAGGTGCTGACGCTCAGTTCCTGGACCACGCTTAGACCTCACTCCTCAGGCTATCAGTAGTAAAGTAGCAGTGGTAAGTCCTCATTATTTGAGGACAGATTATTTTACTTCATATCTCTATTTCAGTAGTTAGCAGAGTTAGTTTGGGGCCTGTTCCATCCACTCATATTCAGTCAGTCAGTTTTAGAGGCTTTTTAGACATTAGAGTCAGTTATCCAGTAGTCAGATTTTCAGCTGACATGTCAGTTTATCAGTATTTAATCAGATTCAGTCAGTTTTTCTATAGATTCATATTTCAGTATTGATTCAATGATAAAACCTTATGGAAATATCAGATGTTTTCTACAATTATGATATTATTATTCAGTGCTCATAATAGGTACCAGCTCATGGGCTAGCTTGTGGTCCATCAGGACAGTAAGCACCGCATGACGACTACGGGGTAGTCCCAGGTCATTACAAACTTGGTATCAGAGCCTAAGATTTTAAAGTGTCCTAGGAAGTATGAAGCCACATCAAATAGAGTCTTGTGCATGGGTGTGTAGCATGCTACACTTATGGACGAGGGGCTACAAGGCATTTAGAAAAAAGTTTTCCTTCTTTCAGTATTCATGTCGTGCGAGTGAGCATGAGCTCAAGTTAAACTCCCTGTCTAATCCATTTCTTCTATTTGTTTATATAATATGCCTCCCAAGAAGAACAGAAGAAGAATAACAAATCAGACAGCCCCTCAGCCCGTCCAGGTAGATCCTCTGGATGAGCACGTCTCTTACGCAAAATTCAGGGCTTGTTCACTACTCTAGCCAATTCCATAGCAGCACAAAATGAATGAACAATTGTTGTTCAGGACAACCCAGTGGCCAATACTACTGCTACTAGAATTTGGGATTTCACCCAGATAAATCCTCCTTCTTTCACAAAATCCAAGTCTGAAGAGGATTCATAGGAATTCTTAGATATGGTTCAGAAGGTAAAAGATGCTATAGGGGTGACATCTAGTTAGAGTGTTGTGTTGGATGCATATAAGTTGTAGGATATAGCCCATACTTGGTTTAAGAAGTGAAAGGTAGATAGGGGTGTTAATGCAGGGCCTGTAGAGTGGGAAGAGTTTGACATAACTTTCTTAGACAGATTCATCCCATTGGAGTTGAGAGAGGCCAAAGTGTTAAGAGTTTATTAACTTGAGGTAAGGCAGCATAAGTGTGAGGGAGTGTTCCCTCAAGTTTACTCAGTTATCTAGGTATGCTCCTCATATAGTAGCTGATAATAGATCAAAGATGAGTAAGTTTGTGTCTGGCATATCTGATAGTATGGTCAAAGAGTGCAGGACTGCAATGCTTATTAGTGAGATAGACTTGTCTAGGCTGATGGTCCATGCTCAATAGATAAAGGAGAAAAATATTAACGAGAGGTAGAGAGGAAACAAGAGAGCTAGGAAAAGTAGTCTTAATTTCAGTCAACCAAAGTCAGAAGGTAGTAACCGTCCTCAGTTTTATCAGAGGTTTACACCCCCAGCACCCTCTTCATCCAGTGCCCCAGTACCCAAATTCAGAAATAATAGTAGGGATAGAGCACCAGGATCTAAGTCCCAGGCTAGTGTTAGCAGTGCTCGTACAAATTCTCTACGTCAGAAATATGGCAAACACCATCAGGGTAAGTATAGAGCGGGTAGTGATGTGTGCTTTAGGTTTGGAAGGACAGACCATTGGATTTGGGAGTGTCGGGTAGTTTCTCAGAAAGGTAGGGATGTGTGCTAATAGGGCCAGTCCCATCAGTCATCAGTTCCAGCCGATCGCCTGACTCAGTAGGGTGCCGCTTCTAGTGCTACCAATGGTTAGTGTCCGAACAGATTATATACTCTTCTGTCCCGCTAAGTTCAGGAAAATTCTCCTGATGTAATTACTGGTACGTTGAAGGTCTTTCACTTACATGTTTATGCTTTACTAGACCCTGGAGCTTCTTTTTCCTTTTTAACTCCATATATAGCCGTCAACTTTGGAGTCAGTCCTGAAACTCTAACAGAGCCCTTTCCAGTGTCTATCCCAGTAGGTATTTCCATTGTAGCCAGACAGGTATACAGGAACTATCCGATCATAATATCTCAGAAAGTTACCTCAGTTCATCTCGTGGAGCTAGAGATGATGGATTTTGACATAATTCTTGACATGGATTAGCTCCACTCATGCTATGCCTCAGTTGATTGTAGAAATAGAATAGTTCATTTTCAGTTCCCAAATGAACTAGTCCTTGAATGGAGAGGTAGTACCACAGCTCTTAGGGGTCAGTTGATTTCGTACCTTAGAGCGAGAAAGATGATATCCAAGAGATGTGTCTACCATCTTGTGCGAGTCAAAGACTCTAACTCAGAAACTTTAACTCTTGAGTCAGTTCCAGTAGTGATTGAATTCTCAGATGTATTTCCTGAAGATCTGCCCAGAGTTCCTCCCAAAAGGGAAATTGACTTCAGAATAGACCTTCTTCCAGATACTCATCCCATATCTATTCTGCCATACAGAATGGCTTCAGCAAAACTCAAGGAGTTAAAAGAACAGTTAAAGGATCTCCTGGATAAGGGGTTTATCAGACCCAGCATCTCCCCATGGGGCACACCTGTTCTATTCGTGCGTAAGAAAGATGGTTCTCTCAGAATGTGCATAGACTACTATCAGTTGAACAAACTCATAGTCAAGAATAAATATCCACTTCCTAGAATTGATGACTTATTTTATCAACTTTAGGGTGACAGCTATTTTTCAAAGATAGACCTCATATCAGGCTATCATCAGCTCAGGGTCAGGGAATGTGACATTCCAAAAAAATCTTTCCGAACTCGGTATGGTCACTTTAAATTTATAGTCATGTACTTTGGTCTTACCAATGACCTAGCAGCCTTCATGGACCTGATGAACCGAGTGTTCAAACAGTACTTGGACATGTTCATCATAGTCTTCATTGATGACATTATTGTTTACTCTCGTAGAAAAAATAATCATGCAGACCACCTCAAAGTAGTACTTCAGACTCTTAGAGCTCACCAGTTGTTTGCTAAATTTAGTAAGTATTAATTCTGGCTAAGATTAGTAACTTTTCTTGGCCATATTATTTTTGGTGATGGCATTACAGTTGATCCTCAAAAGATTGAGGTGGTGAGAAACTTGACTAGACCCATCTTTCCCTTAGATATCAGGAGTTTCTTGGGTTTAGATGGCTATTACCGTTGATTTGTTAAAGGGTTTTCTTCTATTGCATCCCCCATTTCTAGATTTACTCAGAAGAAAATTAAGTTTCAGTGGTCAGATTCATGCGAGAAGAGTTTTCAAGAGTTGAAGACTCGACTTACCTTAGCCTCAGTCTTGACTCTACTAGATAGTTCAGATGGTTGTATTGTGTATTGTGATGCATCCAGGGTAGGTTTAAGTTTTTTCCTCATGCATAGAGGTAAGGTCATATCCTATGCCTCTAGACAGCTTAAATCCCATAAGAAAAATTACCCAACTCATGATCTTGAGTTAGTAGCTGTAGTATTTGCCTTAATGATTTGGAGGCATTACTTGTATGGGGTGCATGTAGATGTGTTCACAGATCACAAAAGCCTTTAGTATGTGTTCTCTCAGAAAGATTTGAATCTGCATCAGAGAAGGTGGTTAGAGTTATTGAAGGATTATGACATGAGTGTTCTATATCATTCAAGCAAGGCCAATATAGTGGCCGATGCTCTTAATAGATTGTCTATGGGCAGTGTTGCTCATGTTGAGGATAGTAAGAAGTAGTTAGATCAGGAAGTCCTTCAGCTTTCCCGACTAGGTATCCACTTGGTCGACTCAGCAGAGGGTAGTGTGTGGGTATAGAGTAGTGCCGAATCATCTCTAGTTGTGAGGTGAAGGAAAAGAAGGATAGAGATCCCTATCTAGATAAGTTAAAAGAATCAGTCAGAGACCAAAAAGTGGAGGTTTTCTCCCAAGGGGGAGATGGTGTTTTGCATTGTCAAGGTAGATTGTGTATGCCTGGTGTAGATGATTTGAGGCAACAAATTCTAGCAGAAGCGCATGGTGCGCGTTACTCTATTCATCCAGGGGATACTAAGATGTACCGTAATTTATAAGAGATCTATTTATGGAGTGGGATGAAGAGAGATATTGCAGAGTTTGTAGATAAGTGCTCTACATGCCAGCAAGTTAATATTAAGCATCAAAAATCTAGTGGGTCCGTGCAGGAGTTCAGTATTCCCACTTGGAAGTAGGAGGAAGTGAACATAGATTTTGTGACAGGTTTTCCATGTACCCGTCATCAGCATGATTCTATTTGGGTCATCATAGACAGGATGACCAAATCATCCCATTTCTTGCCAGTTCATACTACTTATTCAGCCAAGGACTACGCCAAACTCTATAGCTGAGAGTTGGTCAGGTTACACAGAGTCCCAGTGTCTATCATCTTTGATAGAGGTACCCAGCTTACCTCTCACTTCTAGAAGGCATTCCAAAAGGGTCTTGGTACCCAAGTCCACCTCAGTACAGTTTTTCACCCTTAAAAAGACGGTCAAGCAGAGAGGACTATTCAGACTCTAGAAGTTATGCTGAGAGCATGTGTTGTTGATTTTAAGGGTAGTTGGGATGACCATTTTCCTTTGATTGAATTCGCATACAATAACAGCTATCATTCTAGTATCTGTATGTCTCCGTTTGAGGCTCTCTATAGTAGGAAATGTAGATCTCCAATAGGTTGGTTGAAGTAGGTGAGGTTGTAGTATTAGGGCCAGACTTGGTGTTTGATGTGTTAGAGAAGGTTGAGTTGATCAAAGAAAGGCTTAGGGCTCCTAGAGCTGACATAAATCATATGTGGATGTGAGGAGAAAGGAACTTGAGTTTGAGCTCGGTGATCTTGTGTACTTGAAAATCTCTCCCATGAAAGGAGTGAAGAGATTTGGCAAGAAAGGGAAACTCAGTCCCCGATATGATGGTCCCTTCAGAATTCTTAGTCGTTTTGAAAAGGTAGCTTATGAGCTTGAGTTGCCCTCATATTTATCCTTAGTACACCCAGTGTTCCATGTCTCATTGTTGAAAAAGTGTATTGGTGATCCAACAGTAGTTTTTCCCTTAGAAAGTGTAGATATTCAGAATAGTCTATCCTTTGAGGAAGTTCCAGTCGAAATTCTTGATCATCAAGTTCATAGACTAAGGAACAAAGAAGTTCTACTAGTCAAAGTTCTTTGGCGGAATTAGTTCGTTGAGGGAGCCACTTGGGAAGAAGAGGTAGATATGTGGACCAAGTACCCTCATCTTTTCTCCGTGAATCTAAATTTAGTATAAGGTACTAATCTTCTTAAGATTTCTCTCTATCATGCTCAATTTCAATTGCACATCATGTTCATGTCAGCCATGCATTTACAAATCTGTTCATTCATATAACCCATGCATCAGATATGCATGATCAGTGTGTAAGCTAAGTCCAGCAGTTTTCCTCAGTTTAACTAGTTTCATTCGAGGATGAATGATCCCAAGTGGAAGATATTGTAAATCCCATATTTCCCAAGCATAATCTAAGTCCCAATACATGAGTATTCATATATTAAATTGTTGAAACACTCATTATTTTTCAGTTTAAAGCCTGCCATTGCGTAGAAAATTCAATTAGCTTTCCAACGATATAAAATTTGCCCAAATCTAATAACCGGATAAGAAGTTATGGCAATTTTAAGTTTTAGTCGTTAGACCCCGTCATTTCAACCCTTAGCACATCGCAGAGCTAGTCTAAGAGACGATTGGAAATTTCCAGTGGAGGTGCGCGATCTTGGTGTGTCACGTCAAAGGCCAAATTGGCATTTGGCAGTATCCAGTGGCTCTCTGCAATTCCACCCATTTGTGGTGAACTTTCAGGTGTCAATCAGTGAAGGACCGTGATTTTTCCCACGTCGCACCATAGACCCATTTCCCAGTTGTCCATTTCCAGTGGCTTGGCATGATAATGGCGCGTCGCGCCAAGGCCAAAAATCGGGATCTTCAATTCTCAGCTTCCATTTTTAAATTCATTCAAGGGGATTTGAGTTTTTTTCCTAAGTCCTAAACTCATCCTAAAACATGAAATTTAGCCCCAATTGACCTAAATAATCATTCATTAGTCAATTCCTCTCAAATTAAAGATCCCCTTTTCTAAGAACAAGAAACCCTAGCTCTCAAATTCAAGGCCAATCCTCAGGAACTCACCCAAAACTTCAAGAAATTCATTATCCCAGGTATGTTAGATGTTTAATCATGGATTCCTTTCATCCATGGAGTCCAAATATCCTATTTTAATTACAAAGTTATAATCTTTCCAAGTTATTATGTTTTAAATTATGATTTCATCCATGAATCTCCACGTACTATTGATTTTATACCATGCTACCATGAAATTATTATTATTATTCAATCCTCCATGTTTTAATATTATTATTTATTGAATTAAACCATGAATTAATGCTATTATGATGAATTCATGCTATTCCTACAAGTTCCATGACTTTCCTATGATTGTTTTAAACCATGAACTACAAGTGTTTGATAAAATACCTACAAGAGTGATTGATTTAATAAAAGCCTTCATATTTTGATCTCCAAGTTTTAGTGTCATTTTACTATTATTTTTTTTGAGTCCTGGGGGTATTGAATACCTGAAAACCATAGCTATTTATTTATTCTAGTCTTTGTACAAAGTACATGAAAGAATAGTCTTCAGAACATACTATGAGCATTATCATAATAGTCAGATATCAGTCAGTTCACCTAGGAATATTCTAGTATTTCAGTGTCTTTCAGTTGGGAGTAGGATTTAGCACCGAGCGAGTGTAGGGATGGACTCTTCCCTGTCAGATAGTTAGAGTCATTAGTAGCAGTACCTATACTTTAGAACTACGTAGCCAACATAGGGTATGAGAAGTCACCCGTCAGATTAGGCTTGACTATCTCGCAGGGGTCACCCGTCAGTTCAGGCTTGACACGCTTAGTCCTTTTGTCATTATATCAGTTTAGTGGATCCACACAGCCATCGTTAGTACTCGTGGCACAGTATTAACACCCTTTCAACTTTGATTACAGGTTGGACCCCGATTAGCTCAAATTGGAGAATGTCGGTTAGATGATACCTCCCACAGTCTCAAAGATAGTCTTAGTTACAGTCTCATTTCAGTTATGCAGTCTTAGAGTTCTTGACCAAAGCATACAGATATCAGTATTTTTTAGTATTTCAGTTTACAGATTTTACTCAGTCCATGTTATATGCTTGGTCATACATCCCCAGTGTCTACAGATTTTCATGTATCTTCAGTATTTACAGACTTTTATGCATACTCAATATTTACAGATTCACCATATTTTCAGTATCTATAAATTTCTATGTTCTGTACTCAGTACTTCATGTTTTACATGTATATTCAGTTAATTATTAGTTATGTTCATGAAACTATGTATATCAGCCTATCTTATTTAGCATACCAGTATATTCAAAGTACTAATCACATTCCTTTCTTTTATGCTATGATGTATCATATCATAGGTGTTGACGCTTAGTTCTCGGACCGCGCTTAGACCTCACTCCTCAGGCTATCAGTAATACAGTAGCAGTGGTGAGTCCTTATCATTCGAGGACAGATTATTTTACTTTATATCTTTATTTTAGTAGTTAGCAGAGTTAGTTGGGGTCCTATCCCAACAACTCATATTCATTCAGTCAGTTTTAGAGGCTTTTCAGACATTAGAGTCAATTATCCAGTATTCACATTTTCAGTTGACATGTCAGTTTATCAGTATCTAATCAGATTCAGTTAGTTTTTCTATAGATTCATATTTCAGTATTGATTCAATGATAAAACCTCATTTCAATATCAGATGTTTTCAAAAATTATGATATTATTATTTAGTGCTTACAACAAGTACTAGCTCATGGGTTAGATTATAGTCCCTCGGGACTGTAAACACCGTGTGACAACTAGGGGTAATCTCGAGTCATTACAAAATCCATGATAAACCTTATTCCATATCCCAGCATTATATATATATGTGTGTGTGTGTGTATGCATACATGTATATGAACATGTACATCTAGTTGAACTGGATTTTGAATTGTTATTATTTTATCCTTATCCCCGAGTTACATGCTAGAGATCAACCTTCTAACAATCTCTAGATGTTAGATCCCAATACAGTGTAGGACACGAAGACATAACTGGTTTTCCCATATAGTGATTAGGTGATTTCTGGATCGGTCAAGAGTTGACTTGACGCTGGAATACCCTTATTTCATGTTTGGTTCCCTTATGCCATACATTTCTATTTAGACTTGTTTTTTCTATTGTTTGGGGTATGACCCAACTTTATATTAGTATTCAATTATTAGAGTCTTGTTGGTATTACTATGGACTTGGGTATTTTTTATTTGTTGTTGTTTATCGGTTATGGGTTATCAGTTGTTGACAAATCTTAATTAGCTTTAAGTTATTAATCATGCTATCTTTTTATATGTTGGGAATTTAGCCGTTGTTAGTGTATTGTAGTCTTATTAGCTAGGTAATAGGGTGGTACCCAATCCTTGTTGGACTTGGGATGCCCATCACGGACAAGCCCCAGTTCGGGCCATGACACAAGAACACTATGGTTTCCAAGAAATTGGTAATTAGAGCTTCTAAGGGTTGATTTATCTCTGTAATTCTTTATATTTCAGTCTTGTTACTCTTTCCCAAACCTTATTTTATTAAAGCATGTTTTTAAATTATTATTCAAGTGGTTTTTAATGTTGGCTTTGGAATATGGGTTGAGGGGTTTGAATGAATATTTTCTAAAATGATGTTCCCATGGTTTATATGAAAGTTTTCATTCTTCAATGGTAGTTTTGAACATTTGGGGTGAATGGGCAAAGTGAATAAACTAGGGGGTCATGGATTCCCCCAATTATGTGGATTTTGATAATTGAATTGGTGATAACCTCAACCCAATCTCGTGAAACTTGCAGTGAACATGAGAATATGCGTATTGAAAATACCTTTAGAACTATTTCATAAAATAAAAGGCTAAAAAGAAATTTGATTTAATGAACAAAGGGAGTCATGGCATTTCCCCACGTGGACTTAATGAATCAAGGGGGTTGTGGCATTCCCCCACATGGACTTAATAAATAAAAGGAGTTGTGGCATTCTCCCACCTCGATTTAATGAACAAAGGGGGTTAAGGCATTCCCTCAAGTTAATGGAATTGTAAGGGCATAATTATAAGCTTGCAAGCGTAAGGGTATGACGATACCTATGGTGTGCTTATTGGTCAATTCCTTGTTTAAATGGATGGATTATGTGAAACTTATTTTAATTGGTCTTAATGGGGGTTATGTAGCTAAGTCGTGAAGGTGGAGCTCCTAAGGGGACCAATATTGGAAACTTGCATTTGTCATTGTGAGCGTTGGTCTTGAGGACCATATGTATGGTTCATACTAGTGATATTTATTTGTATCCTGGATTGATGTAGGTTTAGGGCATTCCCTGGTCTTCCTTAATACCTCTAGTTCATGCAACTAACACACACTGGGGCACTTTCAGTAGGGGGAGATGAACCCATATAGCCTGTATCCCCATGTGATGTTGGAATTGGAGACACTCCTACTTTTCTTGCACAGTGATAGAATAGTTGGGTCGTCAGCAGTCAGCTTTGAAGTGGTGATCTTCCATACTCTAAAAGGGCTATCATTTTAAAATTTTGTTTCATTTATGTATTAGACTACTTTCATTGGATCCTTTTGTCTATCGTCGAGGGTATGTCCTGACTTAGATTGGTTTAGTTTGTTTTAGAGGCTTTGTGGATTATGTGGATTGGGATGGTTATTGAAATTCTTAGATTCTTGTATGAGTTGGTTAAGTTTCCTATCTTCTTATATGTTGAGAACTCAACCTATCTTGTTATATGTTCGAAATTCATCCACTGCTAGTTTTATTGTGTTCTATTTTGACTAGGAAAAAGGGGTGGTCTCCGATCCTAGGCGGGTTGGGGATACCGGTCATGGTCAAGCCTTGGTTTGGATCGTGATAATTTTGCTCTCCCAGTACAGTCCTTGCTACTGGATTGAGTTCTTCCAACAGATAACCCATCTATTTTAACAGATGGGCTATCTGTTAGAAAAACTCAAAATATTTTTGGCTACTGGATTGAGTTCCTCCAACATACGACCTATCTATTGCAATAGATGGGTCATCTATTGGAAGAAATCAAAATAGTTTTTGCATTAGATTATGTCCTCACAATAGATGGACCATCTGTTGGAAGCGATCTAAACTCTTGATGTTCTATTTTATTTTTTCCAATAGATGGATAATTTCTATTGCAATAAATGGGTAATCTATTGCGATAAATTACCCATATTTTTAATAGATGACCTATCTATTGGAAGAACTCAATCCAGTAGCAAGAAATGTTTTAATTCCTACAATAGATTAGTCATCTGTTGCAACAAATATTTATATCTGTTTGATAATTTCCAATAGATTAGTCATCTTTTTCAACGGGTTAGACATATCTTACAATAGATGTCTAGTTTTGTTTGACTAATTTGATATGAAATTACTCATTTCCAACCATTATTATTAAGTAGTCTTTTTGTTGGTTTAGCTATGAACTTGATTATTATATAACTCATTATTTGAAGAATAGGTAAATAAAAAAGCATCTTGTGTCCAGGGAATAACAACAAGATAATAGTCAAATACATTCATTTATTCATAATTCATTCAAATACATAAAAATAAAAAATAAAAGAAAGGCACAGAGACATTACATCTGTGTGAATAAAAGCTCGGCCTATGTGCTATAGCTACAAAAAAAGAGGGGTAGAGTCCCTTGAGTGAAGATTATAGTCATATGACCCATAGGAAGTATTAGATATTCTCAAGGCACAGGCACAGTAGGAACATGTCTTATCTCAAGCTCAGTCGAAAATATAAGGAAAGAGACAGAAAAAGAGACAAAAGAAAATTAAGCAAACAAGTCGCTCTGAAATATTAATGGTGGTGACCTTTGAGAATAAAGAGGAAACAAGACAAGACAAGGGGACAAGCGTTTGGATTCTCCTAAAAATATTTGAGTTTCCCTCAAACAATTGAGTTCCCTAGGATTTTATATTTTTTATGTGGAAATTACTTTAAAAAAAATCTTCCAACGAATCACCGATCTATTACAATAGGTTAGTCAGCTGTTGGAAAAACTCAAACCTCTTCAAGACCTATTTTGATCTCTTCCAACATATGGGTAATCTTTTACAACAAATGACTTATTTGTTTGATGAAATCAAACAATTAGCAAGACCTATTCTAGTATATTAGTCATCTATTGCAACAGATGTCTCTATGTGTTTGATAATTTCCAACAGATGAGTCTTCTGTTGCAACTTGTTGGTCATCGATTACAATAGATGTCTATATCTATTTGATAATTTTCAACAGATGAGTTATCTGTTGCAACATGTTAGTCATCTATTACAACAAATATCTATATCTGTTTGATAATTTTCAATAAATGGTTATTTGTTGCAATAGGTTAGTCATCTATTGCAAAAAGTTAGTCATCTGTTCGGCTAATTTGAATCGAAATGATTGATTTAAGTAAACTTTCAATTAATGAATTCAATTGCAACTTCAATGAATTACATTGTAATTACATGATCAACTTAGTGTATTCGTCTTGAACAGAGTGATCAACTGACTAGTTTGATGTGAAATGATTCAACTTAAACCATTATTAGTAATAAATAAATTTATTTAAGTAAAATTATCTCTCAATTAATGAGTTCAATTGCAACTTCAATGAGTTATATTATAATTATATGATCAACTGAGTGTATTCATCCTAAATATAGTGATTAATTAACCAATTTGATGTGAAATTATTAAAATTAAATCATTATTAGTAATAAATAAATTGATTTAAGTAAAATTAGCTCCCAATTAATGAGATCAATTGCAACTTCAATGGATTACATAGTAATTACATGATCAACTAAGTGCATTCGTCCTGAATAGATTGATCAATTGACTAATTTGATGTGAAATGATTCAAATCAAACCACTATTAGTAATAAATAAATTGATTTAAGTAAAATTAAAGTTGAAATAATAAGTTTAATTTCAACTTCAATGAATTACATTGTAATTACATGATCAACTAAGTGTATTCGTCCTGAATAGAGCGATCAATTGACTAATTTGTGAAATAATTTGAACTAAACCATTATTAGTAATAAATAAATTGATTTAAGTAAAATAATCTCTCAATTAATGAGTTCAATTGCAACTTCTATGAATTACTTTGTAATTACATGTTTAACTAAGTGTATTCATCCTGAATAGAGTGATCAATTGATTAATTTGATGTGAAATGATTCAAACTAAACCATTATTAGTAATAAATAAATTTATTTAAGTAAAATTAAAGTTGAAATAATAAGTTTAATTATAATTTCAATTAATTTCATAGTAAGTGCATAATCAGCAGATGATATATTTGTTTGATAAATTCCAACAAATGAGACATTTGTTGCAACAGATAATACATTTGTTCCAACAGAAGTATTTATCTATTTAATTATTTCTAATAGATGACTGATCTGTTGCAATAGGTTAGTTATCTATTGCAACAAATATCTGAATCTGTTTGATAATTTCTAATAAATAAGATACATGTTGTAACAGATAATGTATTTGTTTGATTATTTCTAACAAATGACTGATTTGTTGCAACAGGTTAGTTATCTATTGTAATAGATGACTAATCTATTGTAATGGGATAATCATTTATTTCCTCTGATATTTATTTTAGTTTGATAACTTCCAACAGTTGACTTATCTATTGTAATAGATAATGTATCTGTTTGATTATTTATAATAGATAACTGATTTGTTGCAATAAGTTATTCATTTATTTCATCTGATGTCTACATCTGTTTGATAATTACCAATAGATGACTCATCTGTTGCAATAGATAATGCATTTTTTATAATGTATGTCTAGAATTATTTGATCTCTTTTAACAGATGACTCATATGTTGCAACAGGTTAGTCATCTGTTGCGATATGTAGATGTCTATATCTATAATGCATTTGTTGCAATATTTGAACTTAGTAATCTATATTTAGTAATAAATTTAAGTTTCCAAATATAAGGATTAAAATAAAAGTCATGACAAAAAAATGGACTTCAATTTTATTTCCATCAATAATATTAAAATAAAATACTATTTTACATGATCATCTAAGATAGTAAAAATAAAAAATTGTCATCAAAATTTTTTTATACATATCAACATAAAAAAAAATTACAAGGCAAATTAGGGCTCCAAACTTTTATAGAGTAACCCAACAGCCTAGCCCTGTTGTATCCTAGCCACTGTGTTGTCATTCAATAAGGTCCTTGGAGTTGTCATTTTTGTGCCAGTTAGCAAATATTCAATAAATACAAGCGCATATGACCCGCATGCGGCACCGATCTCCTTTTTTAGAGTGCCCTATTTTCGACCTTCAAAAGACCATCTATTGTTGAGAAACTTCTCTAGCAAGTGATTCATTATGCCACTTTGCTTTAACAATTTTGGAAACAACTCCAATAGTGGCTCCATGCAAGGAAAAAAATCCTACTTCTCTAAGACTGGTAAGTTACAGTTTTAAATATTCATGACTTCCTCATTGATGAGGATATCAAGAGTCACAAAATATTTATTATTAAAGTTCATGACTGCAAGAATCCTCTTTGCCCAAATCCAATCCATGACATTTGGGAATGGCCTTTTTCCCTCCATAATACTCAATCACATCATCATCCCAAACAAACTCAGCAACTAACTCCTTAATTTTTATGGCACCAAGAGTTATCGCTTGTTCACAAAATTTGTTGTGCCTGCCTAAAAAGTTATTATAGAAGGATCCTATCCCCAAGATCATAATTCTTTGAGAAATTGAGGTGTTTTGCCCTTATGAGGAAAAGAATTTCATCATCAAACTGTGATATATAAATACAATTTTAAAATAAGTTACTAATTTATAAAAAATAAAAAAGATAAAATAAATCAACAAATGGCTCATCTATTGCAATAGATGGGTC